>CM057339.1:712030288-713230288 GCA_030015575.1 Agapanthus africanus | reverse complement strand
CCTAAGTCTAGACTATCGAATCTTTATTTTTCACACCTCGCTTCTTATTTAACTACAGATTTTATATGTCTTCACGTGCAGTGCAAATAGTGTCGTTAAGTTTCCAGAAGGATCGATTTAAGTCATTATGTCACACAATAAAGCCCAGATAAAAATTTTGAAAGGATCACATAAGTTTTATAAAGAGTTAAGCATTTTTCAAGTTTCGTTTTCCAGTAAGATTTCAACTTCAGAATTTCTATCTTCTTTAACAGGAAATTAGGTCTTATTTTTCACTCCACCTTTTTCTTGTTTTCATTTCATACACACCTCTGTGAACGTGCAATAGTCTTTATCATAGAATAAAACCTTCATATCTCCGCTAGAAATATTTTTTTATAAAAACCTGTCTTTTGTCAAGATTATTCTCACACAAAGAACCGTTAGGAATTTTAACTCGGAGAGAACACTTGCTTGACTTTGTTTTAAACTGGACTTTCTAGGCTTCTTAACGAGCTTTGGGCCAATGCACCCAAACCAGTTGGTTTTAGGGCATTAGGTGTAGAAACACCCCAGCGGACTTAATTACTCAAGTTACCTAGGCCCAAAAACAAAAGACAATTTGGCGTGAAAATCATGATGATTCAATACGAACGGAGATATAACCGGCAGTTCAATAATTTTTTTTGGATAAAAGACGTGTTTAGTTGGTTCGGTGTGTAATCATTCCAATCAAGTTCCAGATGGGTTATTATTCAGAATTAGTTCCAATTAAGGTATCAATAATATCCCTTCATATTCACTTCACTTTATAAACTATTCTTGATATTACTTATTTCAGAACAAACCTATTTGATCCTCAGAAAATCATTTATCCATTTAAAAGTTTTTAGACATAAAAGACTTGTCATCTAATTTTCAAAACTCACGACACGTGTAGTGTGATGTAAAGACGTATAACAGCTATAGTTAACTTCAAAGGAGAGTTATCTTTCAGGTTTTCAAAATTTAAAAATAAGATTTAGTTATTCTTATTTTATCAAACAAAACCGTCGAAATGTTGAATCAGAGTCCTCCCACTAGCTAACTTGACAGAAAAGTTTTTATGTTTTTAGAAAATTTTCTGATTTTTATGGATTTTATGGATTTTAATATGCAGATGCAAAATATACATATGAATGCGAAGGTTAGAAATGCGTACCGAGCGTACCCCCAAACTTAAACTGGACAGTGTCCTCACTGTCATTGCATGAAGAGATCATTTGAAGGGTCAAAATTGTCGGTTAGATATACACAATTTTTTTTTTTGGTTTTGAAAGAAAAGAAAAAAAAGCAAAAAGGGAAAAGAATATCCACAAATATATACAAAATAATATATACATACCCCCAAACTTATTTGGAACAGTGTCCACTGTTCTTGGCTGGATAACCGAAGTTTGGTGGTAGGCAGAGGAAGATTATGCAGGGTAAACCGGCTCCTGTAAGACCAGGAGCTCCTCTGTTGGTTCGGCGCTAAGGTACGGTTTTAGTCGGTGTCCATTTACTTTGAAAAATGAACCGTCCTTTGGATTCTCCAAATCCACAGCGCCCTGCGGATACACATTCCGCACAAAATACGGCCCTTTCCAGCGAGATCTGAGCTTTCCTGGATGGAAGTGTAGCCGGGTGTCGTAAAGCTGTACCTGCTGACCAGGTGCGAAGGTTTTGCGCAAAAGGTGTTTATCTTGAAACACCTTCGTTCGGTTCTTAACGACAACCGCGTTATCGTAAGCCTCATCCCTAAGCTCGCTCAATTCGTTCAACTGCAGCTTCCGATGGCTGCCTGCATCTTCGAGAGACAGATTCAGCTCTTTTATCGCCCAAAATGCGTGATGCTCTATTTCGACAGGTAGGTGGGAAGCCTTTCCGTACACAAGCCGATAGGGAGACATTCCAAGATCGGTCTTATAAGTGGTACGAAATGCCCAAAGGGCATCAGTGAGTTTCAGCGACCAATCTTTTCGGTTCTGGGAAACCGTCTTCTCCAGTATCTGCTTGATTTGCCGATTTGAAACTTCGTCCTGCCCGCAGGTTTGGGGGTGGTAGGGCGTAGATAGCTTATGATTAATGGAATATTTCCGCATCAAGGCCTCGAAAGTCTTATTGTAGAAATGAGTTCCATTGTCGCTAATGATCGCTCGGGGGTGCCCAAAACGGGAGAAAATGTTTTCTTTAAGAAACCTTGTTGTCGTTAGTCCGGCTGGGCACAGCCTCGACCCATTTAGAGACGTAATCAACAGCGAGAAGAATGTACAAGTTCCCGAAAGAGCTGGGAAACGGCCCCATGAAATCTATCCCCCAAACGTCGAAAATCTCCACAACCAAGATTGGTTGGAGCGGCATCTCGTTCCTCCGGGATATCCGGCCCAAGTGTTGGCACCGGGAGCAAGTCTTGCAATAGTCATGAGCGTCTTTGAAGAGTCGTGGCCAGTAGAAACCACATTGCAAGATCTTCTCAGCTGTCTTTCTGGGGCCAAAATGCCCGCCACACGCTTGATCGTGGCAAAACGACAGCACACTCTTGAACTCCTCGTCAGGGACACACCGACGAATAATCTGGTCCGGACAATACTTGAACAGATAGGGTTCGTCCCAGTAAAAGTGTTTTACTTGGGATAAGAAGCGAAGTCTGTCCTGACTTGACCATTCAGTCGGTAGTAATCCTGTGGCCAAATAATTCACAATATCTACGAACCAGGGTTCGCGAGATACTGTCAAGAGCTGTTCATCCGGAAAAACGTCGTTGATCGGAAGTTGAGGCGACGGCGAAGAAGGAAGTCGTGAGAGATGGTCGGCAACTACGTTTTCACATCCTCGTTTGTCCTTAATGACAAGGTCAAACTCTTGAAGCAAGAGGATCCAACGTATTAGCCAAGATTTTGCATCTTTCTTCGCAAAAAGATGGCGCAGAGCAGAATGGTCTGTGTAAACAATGACTGGAGAGCCGATGAGGTAGGGCCTGAACTTTTCTAAAGCAAATACAATAGCTAAGAATTCCTTCTCAGTTGTTGTATAATTGAGTTGGGCGTCGTTCAGGGTTCGGCTCGCATAATAGATTACGTGCGGCATCTTTTTGATGTGCTGTCCAAGGACAGCACCAATGGCAAAGTCGGATGCATCGCACATAATCTCGAATGGGTGCATCCAGTCAGGTGAAGAAAGAACGGGAGCAGAAGTGAGTGAGCTTTTCAATGACTCGAACGCAGTCACACAGCTCGAGTTGAAGTCGAATGGCGTGTCCTTGGCCAGCAAAAGAGTCAAGGGCCTAGCAATCTTGCTAAAGTCCTTGATGAACCGTCTATAGAAACCGGCATGGCCAAGGAAGGCTCGGATGTCTCTGACGCATCTGGGAGGAGGGAGATTGGAAATAACCTCAATCTTCGCTTTGTCAACCTCTATGCCATTTTGCGAAATGATATGTCTTTAGACAATACCTTCGCGCACCATGAAGTGGCACTTCTCCCAATTCAAAGTGAGGTTCTTGTCCTTACATCGGGTAAGGACAGCGTCAAGATGCAGCAAACACTCGTTGAAGGAATCGCTGAAGATGGAGAAATCGTCCATGAAGATCTCCAGAAATTTTTCCACCATGTCTGAAAAGATTCCCATCATACACCGCTGGAAGGTAGCGGGCGCATTGCATAACCCAAAGGGCATGCGACGATATGCAAACGTGCCGAAAGAACAAGTGAAAGTGGTCTTGTCCTGGTCTTTTTCGGCGATGGGAATTTGATTATAGCCGGAGTAGCCATCAAGAAAGCAGTAGTACTCGTGTCCGGCCAATCGTTCAAGCATTTGGTCAATGAAAGGTAGCGGAAAGTGGTCCTTCCGCGTTGCGGCGTTGAGTTTTCTGTAATCGATGCATACTCGCCACCCCGTTTGGGTGCGAGTAGGGAATAACTCGTTCGCCTCGTTAGTGAAGACCGTTATACCTGATTTCTTGGAGACAACGTGAATGGGGCTAACCCACTGGCTATCAGAGATAGGGTAAATGATACCACTATCCAGACATTTTACGATCTCCTTCTTCACAGCCTCTTTCATGACTGGGTTGAGACGTCTTTGTGGATCCCTGGCTGGTTTGGCATCATCCATCAGATGAATGTGATGTTCAACGATCATGGGACTAATCCCCTTGATGTCCGCCATGGACCAGCCAAAAGCTTGCCTATTGCTGTGCAAGACCGCAAGAAGGGCTTTCTCTTGCTCGGGAACTAGAGAAGCCGAGATGATGACAGGGAGGGTCTCGTTCTCACCTAAGTAAGCGTACTTAAGGTGAGATGGCAAAGGCTTGAGTTCGAGCGTTGGAGGTGAAACGATTGAAGGCAAGATTGGTGCAAAGGTCTCGAACTCAAAAGATTCCAGCAAAGGTTCAAAACGAGTGTAAGCGACCGAGTTGGATGGTTCAGGTAACTCATCCGGAAATTCGAAGGATTCAAACTCGGGTTGTGAGCGGCTAAAATCGTTCGAGAACGTGAAACACTCGTAGTCATAGTCGGGCGCAGAAACAGCAGCAGGTTCGAAGAGGAACGCACTAGTGGCGTTAAGGTTATCGTGTTCGAACAGAAACTCCTCGAATTCACACTCTTCTGGGGTGATCTCCTGGATTGAGCAAACATCCAGTATATGAGCATTAGGTTCGGAGGGCTGATTCCCCAACGTAAAAATGTTGAGTTCAATTGTCATGTTTCCAAAAGAGAGGTTCATCGAACCATTGCGACAATTGATCACAGCATTTGAGTTTGCAAGGAATGGGCGACCGAGTATCACCGGAATTTGATTCCGGGGGTTAGCTACAGGCTGTGTGTCTAATACAATGAAGTCAACGGGGAATATGAAGTCCCCGACTTTGATTAACACATCCTCTAGCTCACCCCTGGGATGGGTGATTGATCGGTCGGCCATTTGGAGAGTGCAGTGTGTGGGTTTCAGCTCTCCTATGCCTAATTGCTCGTATACTGAGTACGGAAGCAGGTTAACACTGGCACAAAGATCTAATAGTGCGCGGTTGATTTTCTTATCCCCAATGGTAATAAAAATCGTAAGACAGCCAGGGTCCTTCCGTTTTTGTGGTAAAGATTGGGTAAGAGCATCACTCACAGCACTAGCCAAGAAAACTTTCTTGGGTACCTGAGACTTCCTCTTTTTCGTGCACAAGTCCTTTAAGATTTTCGCGTAGGACGGGACTTGTTGGACAGCATCTAAAAGAGGAATGTTAATGTTAACCTGCTTAAATAACTCCAGAATCTTCTCCATTTGTGGATTTTGTTTATTAGACCTCAACCGGTTTGGAAATGGGACGTTTTTAAAAGTGGTTGAGTCTAATGCTTATGGAGGAGATTGTGGAGTTGGAATGGATCCCAGAGCTGGTGTTTTCGCGGAGTGAGAAGTGGGTCCGTTCAAAGCAGAAGAAGAGGAAGAGCCTTTTGATGAATGGAGAATAGGCTCAGAAGACGAAGACGAAGAAGAAGAAGAAGAAGTAGAAGAAGAAGCGGCCGGGGTGTCATCGTTGATCCGTGTGCCGATGTTGTTTTGCAGCATCCTTCCCGATCTCAATGTGGTCACGGCACTCACATTATGATTCAGTTGTTCAAGAGCAACATGTACATTGTGTGGGTGACCGGGATTAGGGAGTGGCTGGGACGGGAGTTTCCCCTTCTCTCGCTCGCTTAAGGCCGCATTCAGCTGTGCAATCTGGGCCTCAATGGTCTTGATGCTTTGCCCATGAGTGGCAGTGTGTTGCACTAAGGACTGAATGGAAGACTGGATGTTGGCGGTGGACTGAGTTGATTGTTTAATGAACGCCTCCAGACTTCGTTCGAGAGAGGAAACCTTATCGTTGTTTGACGGAACAAAGTTGTTTGGTGGAAAAGAATTGTTGGGTGCAAAGTTGTTCGTCTGATTTTGAAAAGGTTGGGGTTGGAAGGGCTGCTGAAACTGATGTTGAGTTTGTTGTTGCGCTTGTTGTTGCGGAGGAGGGGGCCTCTGGAAATTGTTGCCTTGGAATTGATTCTGATTATGATCCCAGGCGAAATTGGGGTGGTTCCTCCAACCGGGATTGTAGGTGGAAGAGTATGGATCATTCCTCGGTCTTTGCTGAAATGCAGCATTAACCTGATCCTGTCCTTGCGATGGTGGATTGTAAGGACACTCTTCGGTTAAGTGAGAAGGATCGGAACAACAAGCACAAATGGTATGAAGGGGAAGAACATGGGTAGGAGCAGGAGAAGAAAATTTGCTGTCTATTGCTTCAAGCTTTCTCGTTATTGCAGCCATTTCAGCTTTCATCGCAATAGAGACATCAAGTTGTTGAATTCCTATCCTAAACTGACCGGTAGAAGTAGAGGTAGAAGAAGAAGAAGTCGGTCTGGTGCTCTCCCATTGTAGCGTTTGCTCCGCAAGGTCGTCGAAGAATTGCCACGCTTCCTCGTCAGATTTCTATAGGAAGTGGCCCTGACAAATGGTTTCCAACAACTCCTTGGTTGCTGGGTTCAGGCCCTCGTATAAGGTTTGGCAAAGTTGACATCTCTCGATACCATGGTGAGGACACTGAACAAGAAGGTCTTTATACCGGTCAAAGCACTTCCAGAAGGGTTCAGAAGGAAGCTGAGAGAATTGGTTGATTTCGTTGCGGATCCTTATGGTTTTATGATCCGGATAAAATTTCTTGAGAAACGCTTTACCAAACTCGTCCCAACTGGTTATGGAGTGGGAAACGGTGCTATACAGCCATTTTAAGCAAGATCGCATAAAGTGAACGGAATGACCCGTAGCCGTATAACATCGTCCGACAGTTGGGTAGTTTTCATCATGGCACAAACGTTTTGAAATTTATTGATGAAGATATAGGCATCTTCAGATTCAAGCCCATGAAATCGAGGAAGCATGTTGATGAAGTGGGGCTTAATTTCAAAGTTATCCCCATTGGCCGGTGGAAGAGAAAGACAGGTGGGAAGTGCAAAACGGGTGGGATAGAAACGATCCTGGAGCGCGATTCGCTGCGGCGCTACAACAGGCGGTGGTGGTGGGTTATTCGTATCCATAGGAGGTCGAATCAATCCCGGGGCAGTTGTAGGGATGTTTGGATTAAATCCTGACATCGCGGAAGAAGAGGTTGGTGATGGTGAAGGTGAAGATGTATGAACAGAATTCCGGTCAACGTCGGAGTTGGCCGGCAAAGGTAAGGGTGAAAGAGGCGTGGACGGAGTTTCGACGTCTGAGTCGATCGCGTAGTCGGTAGCGACTAACGTAACGCGGACTAGGCGGGCGCTAGTGTCCCGAGTCCAAGCGGACATACACTAAACGAGTTTAGTATAGTCAAAGCGGAGAAGGTGAGGGTAAGAAAACGTCAATGGAGAAATACGATGGGTGGTGGGTGAAAAATGGATTCTAGCGACAAAGGGCAAGTTTTTATAAAAGTTTTTGATTTTTTTTTGATTTTTTTGATTTTTTTTCTTTTTAGAAAGAGCTTTACAGAAATATGTACGGAATTATGGCTTTAAACAATCACAAACAAGATATGCACAATCACACCTAGATCTAGGGTCACCTAGGTCAGCTAGACAGCTCCTAACTGTTCCAAAGGGCTAGAAACAGGACCTCAAACCGCCTCTTCTCCAACGATTGTGGCCAGGTAAGTGCCAGGTAAGTGGGAGGCTCCCCACTACGTAAGTAGTAGTCCTAATTAAGTAACCACTTGCCTTGGACACACTTGCCTAGACACCGCAAAAGTCAGGATAGGATAAACGGCCGATGCCTGTAACTAGTCCTCTGTCCTATTGAGCGCGAAGTCCTTAGGGCTGAGTCTAGTATTTTTTAATTAACAATGGTCAATGCATATCCTTTTGTGATTTCTGGGGTCCTGGGAAGGGTGATGAAATCCCCACCCAATCTGAATTGGTTTCAAGCCCCTTAAAGTCCGTATTAATAAATGCAAAGCAGTAACAAATCAACTGCAAACAATTTTTTATTTTAGCACGGCGCAAAGAATCCTGCACAAGAACAGTTTATTGGAAGGGGGAGAGAATTTGCGCAAAGAATTCTGCAGAAAACAGAGTTCAGTGGAGTTCAGAGGAGTGGGGAAGAAAAAAGAAGGACTCACAGTGATTTTGGCACCCTGACTCCACCAAGCGGCCGCGGTTCCGCGGCCTAAGACATCTTATGCCGTGGTTCCGCGGCAGTATAGTGGAGTTGGGTCTCTGTTTTTCTGGTGTGTGCTTCCTTGTCTGTCTTCTTCTTTTCTGGAGCTCCTGAATATTTATTTGCTTACTGGATCTGCTCCAGAATCTTCAATAGACCGTCTTTTCCGTCTTGTTCACCCGCGGTGTAGCCGCGAAATATGGGTCTAACTTCCCACGTCTTTGGCACAGAACTTGAACTTCGTTTTATCCTGCACACTTGCACAAAAACTAATCAAAAATAACAAGATGATTTTTTTTTACAATGTGTATTTTTTTTGTTTTGTTTTTCGGTTATATTTATATTCACAAATTAACCCGAAATTACACAAAGAAATAAACTACCGTCTCCCCGGAAACGGCGCCATTTGATTGGTAGAGTTTTTGCGTGTTCAAGTTTAGTTAATTACCGCAATCAAAACGGTTTCGCTTGTAGCTAGCCGGTTGAGTACGGGTCGTTCGCAAGAAGATGGGAATCTTTTTCTATGTGCTTTAACGAGTTAAGTCCAAAAGTCCAGATTTGTTTGTGATTACTAAGTGTTAAAATGATATGTAAAGAGAGCTTGTTAGGGTTAGGATTAGGTTAGTTTGAGTTAGGAGTCGCTCACTTCTTCCGTTGCCACACTTAATATCGGTGTTACGATAATCGGCAACAACGGGGATTAGCACCACTAGGAAGGAACTTGCGAGTATAAGCTAGGCTTTCCAACGCTTAAGTTCTTCCTTTTGGTGCTTGTCCGTCCGTTCTTGGCTCTTAGCCATAACCTCCGGTTAATTCAACCACAACCGGTCTCACTACGGAATCACCGCTATCATGTAGGATAGGGTGCCGTAGGGAGCGGATTGTGGTTCAATTAACGGGAGTCGATTTAAGATGTTGGGCAAGGAAAGAGTGAGAGAGATTTCCTTCTCTCAAACTTCCCTTATCCTACCCTAACAAGTATGGAAATTACTCACCCATTACAAGAAGAACGAAAAATAAAACAAAGGAGGAAGATAGAAAGAAATAGATTAGAAGATAACAACTAGCTATTTGCGACCTCACCTTGGTAAGGATCAATCGTAAGCATCATGGTTGTTTAAGGATAAAGGAAAAGAGAAAAGAAAGAAACAACAATGAATAACAGCAACTTCTTATCAATTAAAGATTACAAGCAATTAACATAACAAGAGCAAGACAAGTATAATAACAAAAAGAACTTCTTTATTCATCATTCTTCGCTCACAAAAGCTCACTACAAGTTTTTCAATGGAGAAGAAATGAGAAGAGGAAGAAGAACAACAAGTATTCTAAAACCTAAAAATACAAGATTAAGCACCCTTGGCTTCACAAGGTTTTGGGCTATTTATAGGCAGGGAACTGGAAATCTAGGGAAAAATTCTGCCTCTACATGAAAAGACCAAAATAACCCTGAAGTTTCGTCAACTGAGGAGACCGTACGGCCGCGGTTCCGCGGCCTAAGCATGCTAATGCCGCGGAACCGCGGCGCTTTAGAGGAGTTGGATCCTCGTATTTTTTGTGCTTCTTAGTGTTGATGTTTGGATCGGTTTGGTACACTTTGTTTCGCAGAATCTCTCCACAAGTTGTCCAGAATTTCAGCAAGTCAAAAGGTGATTGGATGTGGATCTTTTTGTCATCATTTCCTCGAGCTCCGCGTAGATTTCTTGGATCTTGTGTTGCCATTGAGCCTTGTGCATGAAAATGACAATCGATTTACCATTTTGTCTCTCAAACTGGTGTGTGGCAACATACGGATAGAGAGCGGAGACCCGTGTTTCATCTGTGGTAGGCAGTAATCCGGAATTGTCGTGCTTTTCCATGAATTTCACCTTTTAGAGCCGAGAACCTGTATTCTGCAATTGACTAGCAAACACGGCTCAAGAGTACCTACCGATAAGCAATATGATAAAAATTGGGCGGTATAAAAATGCAAAAATATGATATGAACAGGGCCAATGCGGAAAGTTTCAATAGATCAAATTTTTAAATGTGTCTTTCTAGCATTTGTTTCTGTGTCCGTGAATATCATAACATGGTATAATTCGATTGGTTGCTATATCTACAATCAGACGGGTTTACGAACATGATAGCCGCGTTGATATTGTGTGTTGCACGGATGTTATGGATGAATTGTTATGGTGGATAGCCTATAGTGCAATGGTACTAGTACGGTGTTGATTCATTTGTATATTCATTATTGCGGGGAAAGCATCCGACATGTGGACTGTCGTTTCTTCCAGTTTGTATATTCTTTTATTGGGGCATGACCGGGTTAAGGTCGATGTCACTGTTTGTATATATATTTTTCTTTTCTGTAGTAGGATTACCCTACGGAGGAGTGCTTGAATAGCCGAGTTCTAGGGGGCAACGGGCCCACATCTCATGGCTTTGAGACAGAGGGGGCCTTACTCTAGAATTGGAGAGCTATTCGCCGCACTTGTAGGGGGTATAGGATGACTCACGGAGGGGTGCCAAGTTACCGGATTCCGTGAAGTGCTGGGTGGCCCATTCACTTTGTTGATAGGGGTTGCCTCACTTTCGAGAACGGCGGGTAATTTTCCACACTCATACAGGTCTAAGTTCTTTAATGCACTGGCTATCCACACGACCGGGGAACGTCGAGATTCATTTGCGGCTCAAGTGAAATCCGGGGCTCCTAGATTATCCGTTATTCCATATTGCTTATTGATGTTGTTCTGTGATATTGCTTATATCATGCCTGAGATGAATTGTTATACACACACACACATACATACTAGTAGATGTTGTATATGTTTTGTATCTGCGCTAGTCCTGCTCTTGCTCTGCCGGTAGTTAAGTAATCTAACAGTGCATGACGGGGCCCCGTGGCGAATGCGGATGGCATATACGTATATTTTATTTTCGTTCTTTTCTGGTGTGATAGGATTTAATTGATGGGATCAAGTTAATTTTAATTAATGCAAGAAAAAGAAACCTAAAAATTGTTGTTGGAACAAATTTTGAAAAACTATAGTCATACTTTTTCGCTTTGCATAGTGGTATTCGGTTAGGAAAATTCTGCACCTCATTCGAGGAGGCAAGAGCCTAGATCCGTTTACGGGGAGTGACCTCTTGAGCAGAATTTTATGTTACTATAGATTACTCGGTTTTCTTCAAAACCACTAGTTTTCAAAAGTGGAGCCTAAACCACTTCTTTTCAAAACTACACGGTTCATTCAACGATATCAAGTTCATTACGTTAAAGGGTTTTCCGCCAAAAACCCAGCCGTAACCCTCCGTCATTTCTTATAAGTGTTACTTAGTATTCGTGCTGCGTATGTTGACTGTGTCAAGGCATAGTGTACGGTAGTTAAGACGTACTTATTTGTAGTATATGATGCGACTGGTTAGGATAGTCGTATAACCATTTTGACCGTGTCAAGGTCATGCGGGTGGGTCTAATGCAATCTAGGATAATGATGGGTTGAACTTGACTAGCTACTTATGACATGTTGGCCGTGTCAAGGTCATAAGCTGTTAGGGGCAGAATCCACATTGGGAGTTTCAAATATACAGGAAACTTGCTAGTGTTGCATACCTTCTGGAGTGTGGTAACTAGAGTGGCTTCCGTCTAGGTTGTCATGCGATGATAGTTGGATCCTGATCCCACTGATGAGTAGGATTACTCTTGGGAAATATTTCTCACATCACAATTAGCTAACCTATTAGGTGTCTAGAAAAGTCTTAACGGGGCTACGCCTTTGCTGAAATGAGGTTTATTTTAATTTGGTCCGTGCGAGAGCACGGGGAACGTCCCTCAGAGTACCAATACCCACGGTTAGCGAACTTGTAAGGTGCGAATGATCCCGACTAGTTTCCCTTTTAATGGTTTGAAGGAAAATTCGAGGAAATAGTAGGAGCCATCCTGATTAGATAAACTAATAACCAATCTAATCTTGCAAGAGCGCACACTGAGTGTTTCTTCTCTGTCTTTAGGTAGCAACCATGTCACGCCCTAATCAAGATAATAAAATGTTTAACTTGACCAAACCAGCTTATTACACTGGGCTGGGGAACGTCGGTTCAGCTCAAACTTGTGACAACTGTCATGAGTATGGGCAAGGGAAAGAGAACTGTAAGGAATTCCAGATAACCCTATTGAAGAAGAATCATTCTAATGCATCTTCTTCGAGTGTATTTGTTATCGAAAACTGTTTTTCGGTCAACCCTACCTCCTGGGTATTGGATACCGGATCAGGATCTCATATCTGTAATTTATTATAAGAACTGAGAAAAGGTAAAATGGTTGGACCGGGTGATATGTCCCTCAGAGTAGGAAATGAAGCACAAGTTGATACTACTGCTGTCGGTGAATATTACTTAGTATTGCCAAGCGGCAATACTATGATTTTGAATAATTGCTACTATGTACCTTCCATACTTTGCAACATCATATCAGTTTCTTTACTTGATAAAGATGGATATAAGTTTGTTCTAGATAAAAATATCATGAACATTTACCTTAATCAGGTATTGGTTGCTGAAGGTACACTGTGTAATGGTATTTACATTCTAAATCAAAAAACAGTTTTCAATGTACAAAACACACGCAAGAGGAAGAGTTCAGATGTTAACGAAGCCTACTTGTGGCATTATAGACTTGGTCATATCGGTGAGAAAAGACTAAATAAGTTGCATAAGAATGGATATCTGAATCCGTTCGAATTTTCATCCTATGAAACTTGTCAGTCTTGTCTCAAACGAAAGATGACCAAATCTCCGTTCATCGGACACGGAGAAAGAGCTACAAAGCTTTTGGGACTCATACATAGTGATGTATGTGGTCCGATATCTATATATGCAAGTGGTGGGTTCTCATACTTCATTATATTCACTGACGATCTCTCTAGGTTCGGATATGTGTATCTTTTGAAATACAAATCTAAAGCTTTTAAGAAATTCAAAGAATATAAGAACGAAGTAGAGAACTAGATTGTCAAAACTATCAAGATCCTCAGATCTGATACAGGAGGGAGTACTTAAGCACAGAATTCCTAGAATACCTAAAGGAGAATGGTATTCTCTTTTAGCTTACTCCTCCGTACACACCACATCACAACGGTGTATCGGAACGGAGGAACCGTACCCTATTGGACATGGTTCGCTCCATGATTAGTAGTGCTGATCTGCCTCTTTCATTTTGGGGGCATGCTACAGCGGCATACTTATTGAATCAGGTTCCATCCAAATCCGTGCCTAAGACTTCATATGAAATATGGAGTGATAAGAAACTATGTCTTAAATTCATTAAGATATGGGGTTTTCTAGCTTATGTTAAAAAGCAAAATCCGGATAAACTAGAGGCACAATTGGTTCTTTGTAAGTTTGTGGGATATCCTAAAAATTCACTAGGATATATGTTCTACCAAACTGAGAAACAGAAAGTGTTTGTTGCTCGCCACATTGTCTTTTTAGAGAAGGACTTTCTTGCAAAAGAAATTAGTGGGTGAATGGTGGAACTGGAAGAAATTTTGGAACCACAAACTGAAACTGAAGATTTGGTGAAACTAGAGGATTCAATAATCCCGGACGAACTTCAGCCACTCTGCAGATCTAGTAGGATTTCTCGTCTGCCCGAGAGATACTACGGTTTTCTCATAGACGGGGATCGAGAGGATTGCAACTTTGAAGAAAATGATCCTACTAGTTATAAGCAGGCCATTAACAGTAGGACTCTGTAAAATAGCTTGATTCTATGAAATCCGAAATGGAGTACATGTACACCAACAAAGTTTGGATTTTGGATGTTGCTCCTCCTGGGGTAAAACCCGTTGGATGCTAGTGGATCTTCAAGAAGAAGATTGCTGCAGATGGACAGGTGGAAACTTATAAAGCTGGACTTGTTGCAAAAGGTTTTCATCAAAGACCAAGAGTGGACTATGACGAAACCTTTTCTCCAATGGTTATGCCGAAATCCATTCGGATCTTAATTGCCATTACTGCCTACCATGACTATGATTTATGGCAGATGGACATTAAAACGGCTTTTCCAAATGGAAGTTTAGAAGAGAGCGTTTATATGGATCAGCCGGAGGGATTCGTAGACAGTGGGAGCATCAGGAAGGTGTTCAAGGTGCTTAAATCCATTTATGTATTGAAGCAATCGTCGGGGAGCTGGAACATCTATTTTAATCAGACAGTCAAGGAATTTGACTTCATCAAAAATGAGGATGATCCATGTATCTACAAGAAGATTGTATGGAGAATTGTCGTATTTCTAGTCTTGTATGTGGATGACATTCTATTGATAGGAAATGACATTCCTATACTACAATCGGTCAAGTTGTTCTTGTCACAAAAGTTCTCCATGAAGGACCCGAGTGATGCCTCCTACATTCTAGGGATTAAGATGTTGGGTTATGCCAGCGCCCTGGCCATCAACCGTGACCGAATACGGAACAAATTTTTTATAAAACTGGCGCTAGAACAACCCCATAATACAGATCGACCATTAACCCTAAACTAGCAAACATAAAGAGGAGTTAAGAAAGTTTATACTGAATGATCCGTGTCCTTCGGTCTTTAACCATCATCCCAAGCTCCTAGAGGCCTCCATGATCAAGCTTGATCTCCGGTCTCCCTCCATCGAAGATGATCCACCTGAGGATTTGTATTCCGAGATCGTACCTCATAGCCGAGGTAAATAGGGTAGCTAGTTCACTATACTAGATAGTCTAGAAGATGTAGAGTCTAATGATGGATTGATTTGTCTCTAAACACCTTAGGTTTCTCAACACATGAGACTTTTAGGGTGGAGGTAGAGGAAGAAGAAGCATGAGAAGATGAGAGTGTGAAGCATAGCCAACAAAAATGGCTAAGTGTTGTGAACTCAAGAATTGAAGTATACAATAATATCTCAAGTCACTAAAATATCTCACAACACAAACACAAATATCAAGTATGCCACAATAGTAACCATGAGTCACTCCATGAGTCACCAAGTGAGCCATGCTATAATAAATGCAATAAACACCTCATCCTCCACCTCATTAACCTTTTAATCCAAAAAGGTTAAAGCATAAATGAGGTGGCATCTTTTAGAAGCAACTTGTAAGAAATTACAAGAATACCCCTCATCCGTATATACATACCCATATCCGTATTCCCACAAAATGCGAATACAAAGAGACGAAAATAATCCAATAATATAATACTAGAATCTAGCTTAAACCAAATCCCACTAGTATTATCTGTCCGAATCATAATACGTGCATAAGTGCACGTATATGATCGAACCCTTGCCGTAAAACCATACGGCCTCTACATCATTTCGCCAGAAATAGGGAAACCCTCTGTGTGGAACTCTAATGACTCTTCAATACACTGGCAGTAGGTTTAACCATAAGCACGTCAGCGGCACTAGCTGTATGTAACGGCTACCCAGGTATTGAGCGAAAGTAAGGCCGACGAGCAAACTCATTCTGACCCGTACTGAGCCTGTCCATGAAAATATCCGTGCATTCCGGTCTGTTTATCTAAGAGTATCGCAAATCGAGTCTAGGGGGTGGATAAAGTCAGACCTCTAATAATGCGACATTTCGTGTCGGTATGAAGCCCATCACCAACAGAGAAACTACTTATCTAAATCAGTAATTCTCGACTACCTTGGCTAAGGATATCTTGTGATGGCCATCCGTGCACTACACGAAATCAACCCCCAATACCGGGAGAGGTGAATCCCTGACGATCTGCTCACTGCCTCTATGTGGCTCGGGACTGTATCCAACTAAAACCTGTTTGCACGACTCCGTTGAGCCGTGGTAGGATAGTAATCAAAGCACAGTGGGAACTGACATGAGACAAATGGCGATCTCAGGTCGATAGACTAACCTGTACACATGTCATCTGGGAACTACTATCTGACAATAAGTATAATAACAACTAGCATGTTTCCGGCGAGTCCGTCCAGTGTACTATCTTAGGCGACTAATTGACACCAATGGCTTATGAGACCGGCCACCGCCCCTTGTCAGGGTCTCGATAAGTACACATTAGTCTACTCTGGAGTATCAAAGCCCAGTCTCGATACCCCACGACTAGGGAAATTTAAGGATGTGCTTATAGACCACCCATCTCCCACGTATATGATTGCCATCATAATGCTGGTAGTTAAGTAAGAATCCTATGGGCTCTATCAACATGTAACAGTGATCTGTAATACTACATAATGCATGTATATGATGATAAAGACAAACCAGATAGCATACTACCATTTTGAGTAAGACTGTTCTATCCATATAGGTCCTTCCTCAATCATCATAATCACCTACCTATGATTACAATAACTGCCTTGAAGGCACTATAGCCAACAATCTCCCACTTTCACTTAAGGCTAATTATTGCGGTGTCGCATACTCACAGCCCGTGTGATATCGAACACCCAACTTCTCTACTAATCAGTCCCACAAAGCTCGTTTGTGAAACTATTGCGTTCTAGAAATAGCCTCAGTAAGTGGATCTGCTCCAATGTTTCTATCTTTATCTCTCTATATCTCAATTTCGTGGAGAAAGACCATCTCCTAAAATGAGCAATACCTGTCTTAAAATTTGTCTGGATATCTGAAGGGACCCTGTTCACAAATGAACTCCAAATCCAACAAACTTCTTAAACTGTATCATGCACTTAATTTAATTAGTATCCTACACCTTGCATTCCACAGTATCCGCTTGGACCACCTGTCCAACATATTTCCTCTCAATAGAGGGAAAAGTATAACTCTGATAGCCACTCTGTCATCCAAGTAACCTTGGAAGCCTGAAATGATAACCGCCTTCCGAAGGAGGTTTCCGTTACCATTTACCAAGAACATCCATTTATGTTCATAACTGCTTCCTAACATTTCTCCAGGATTGGATTAATATATATGCTTATTGTAGCTAGTGCAAAAATAATATCTGGTGTTGTACTTGACATCTCATGATTGACTCAATTGCCTAAGAAAGTGATATGCCAATTATGAAAATCTCTCTCCTCATCAATCTAAAAGACATCTCTTTAGAGAGGGTGACTCCATCACCTGCGGGTACATCACCACGCCAGGAGTCATCCATTTTAAAACACATTAGAATAATGTCAATGTACCCGAATTGGGACACTTCCCAAATTTAGATCTAAAACCATAGATCCAGTAACCAGAATGCTTGATATAATATCCATATCCTATGTGGAGAAACCACTGTGTGACAACTACATTATAACCGATCGTAGTGTAGGAATTTCACTTCCTATAAAGTGTATGTCATCCAAATACCAGGACATCACACCCTACTACCTTCTTAACAGATCCATCTGCTATTCTGATGAAGTCAAAGCATATGACTGTCACATCAAAAATAGATGACCTATCTCCGCTAAACCCGCTTTAGTCTATAAAAAGGCACAAGCTACTTTTCCACTATGCTTCTGCTGCTCCCACTGACTACAACAACCCTCTGGCAAAGTCATATACACGTGCACTTCTAAAACTAGTTTAGAACGACGTTATACTCATTCTTCTGCCAGACCTCATAGTCTAGAACAGCAGGAGTGGCAAGTCTGGGTAATCAAAACCTCACTGTCACCTTCATTAAAGAGACCGAAATACCTCTCGGGTGCCTGAGGTTACCCACCAAATTTGCAGAGTAGCTAATGGATCGTCGAAACCATTTGAATCCTTAGGTTCTATTAAATTTTCAATAATCGTTTGTGGTTCTTGAATTCTTTCCAGTTCTACCATACTCCCACTAATGTATTCTGAAAAGAATCCATTTTACTAAAATTGGTGGCGAGTTAAGAATAATATAACTATTGATCTTCCAGATGGTAGAAAGTTAACCCTTGTCAAAGCCCGGGATAACCAACAAATTGCCGTTACTAAAACGTGCCTTGAGTTTGTCCAGATTCTGATTTTAAGCATCAGCCGGACAACTCCATATACCTTAACATAGTTAAGATATGAATCCATTCTATATATCCAATATAGAAACAAAGACACTAACTTAATTGGAACCAGATTCAAAAATCATACAGCTGTTTCCAGAGCATATCAACTAAATGGAAGAAGGCTATACATCATTACTCATCAAAGAATATATCCACATATGACTAACCTGAAAGAGAAGCAAGTTCTCAAAACTTTTACTTACGACGGAATACCTAACACAAGTGTCTACATCTTCGATCACCTTGAAGAATCCTCATACTTGCAACATATTGTTCTCTACTTTATTCTTATACTTATATCTTCTCAAAACTTGGACCTTTCATTTCAACGAAATACTTGTCTAAAACTAGAGAAGTCATGGGTAAACAGAATATAGTATGAATACCAACCCCTTTGTCTTAACGGACTTTGGACAATATACAATATTTTGTATAAGTCCCCCGAGTTCAACAACTCAAATCCTATGCATCGTATGTTGAAAAACTGTACTATGGTTAAGAAGAATTACACCGTTGTTGAATGCTCCTTACCTAATAATCAACTGATATAGGTAAATGTCATAGACATAATTTCAAAAAGTTATATCTCGCTTTATAAAATAAACATACAGATATATCAGTTTGAAATTGGTGCATAACAACGGATATTCAAAACCAAATATTTTCTGTCAGACAAAACTTAGGTGATTTCCTCAAATATCACCAATTACAAAGAATTTCGATATGATGAGGATTTAATTACCCAATTCCCAATATCCTACTCCCACTCACCATCTGTAACGCCATACGGATGTGAGAATCAAATCTGGTAAATACATACCCTGGAGTTAGAATCTAATTGGGAAAACAATTTTCAATTAACACCGCACAGTAAAACTGAAACATAAAAATGTTTCGAAGGGGTAACCGAGTATTCCTAGTAATGCCTCTTCCACTATCCTTATTCATGACAGTAACCGTATACTTTCTTGCCCTCACTCAAATCTCTTTATATGTCTTTACTTATTACCTTCTGTACACCACACATAGTCTAATTGGTTTTCTTCCTTTCCTACCTTTCAGCACCTGCCTATGGTTTGGAAGAAGACTATCCAAAAGCGTAATAGGCGTGCTATCCTAATCCTAGGAGCTCTCGCAATCTGAGAGAAGGTAAAGGGAAAAGACAACCGAATAATCCTATTCAATTTCGATATGTATATTCTAGTATTATGTTCTTTGTGTTATTCTATCGCTTTGGGTATTCGTATTTTGGTACGAATACAGGTATGTATTGTTAGTGTATATGCCCTAGAGGCTATTAATCTGTCATACTGGATTGTATATTACATGATGGAAGCTTGGGATATTCACCTTGTATTGACATTCTTGCTCAAAATGGTAGTATGCTACTTGGTTTGTTTCTGCTTTAATGTGTGCATGTGTTTCTTTTAACATATCGCCTTTACACATTAGTGGAGCCCTTAGGATCTTTGCTTGATTACCAGCGTTGTGATGGCAGTCACACTCGTGGGGGCTGGGTAATCTATAAGCACATCCTTATGAAGGTCCCTAGTCGCAGGACTATCGAGACAGGGCATCGATACTCCGGATTAGACTAGCGTATGTGCTTCTCATCCCAGCTTGGGAGACGGCCTGTCCCACAGCCGTCAGTACGTCGTACTTGGGATAGTATGCGGGTGCTCGTTAGGTTACGAGTACACTGGACAGGACTTGTCGGGAACTGTTGGTTGGTATTATACCTATCGTCAGTTATCAGTTCCCAGGTGACATGAGTACAGCTTAGTCCGCTGACTTGACACTGTCACTTCGCCTCGAGTGTGTTCCCACTGTACTTTGATTACTACCCTACCACGGCTCAAATGAGTCGTGCAAACAGGTAGTTTTTGGGTGCAGTCCCGAAGCACTTGGAGGCAGTGACGGTTAGACAGGATTTGTCTCTCCAGGTATTAGGGGTTGATATCGCGCTGTGTCTAGGAGAGCCATTACACAAAGTCCCTGGCCAGGGCAAGCGAGATAGACTGGTAGGTTTCCAGTGTTATCTCAGGTGTTCTGGGCTACACTCCGGCACGACTTATACCGCTAGTAGGGGACTGACGTTTACCGCCCCTCTAGGCCCGCCATGCGATGTTCTTAGACGAACAGACCGGACTGTACGGAGACTATCACATACAGGCTCAGTAGGAGTTCAGATGGGTTTACCTCGTTAGTCTTCTTATCGGCATCTACCCGGGGACCGATACGTACAGCTAGTGCCGCTTGCGGTCTGTGGTTAAACCCACTGCCAGCGTAGTGTCGAATCTTTAGAGTCCCACACATAGGGTTATTCGCCTTTAGGCAAAATGAGTAGAGGTCGCATGGTTTTGCGACAGGGTTCGTTCACATCCGTGCACTTATGCACGTTTGGTGTCCGGACAGCTTATACTAGCGGGCTTTGGTTTCAGCCGGATCCTAGTTTATGATTTGGGATTGGTTTTATCTCATTGTATTCGTGTTCCTCGGAACACGGATATGGGTGTGTATGCACAGTTGACTGAGACAGAGGCAGAGGACTTTGATTAGGGTTGATGACCATTGTCATTTTCTTAACCCTAATGTTTATGTGTGAATTATGATTTATTAATAATTGGTTAATTATAATTGTGCATGGTTAGGGTTGTTGACCATTTGACTATACTTGACTTGTTGACCTAGGTTGACAAGTTGACCATCATCATTCCATATGAAAGATGCTCTTTGATCCTTGCAAAAGCATTTAATGTGAAATGATAATGGTCATTTCTTGATTAACCATGACAATTATCTTAGCTTATTATCTATTATTCATAAATCACATATATGTGAGAAGGGTTGAATTATTCTTCTCACTTGTTCATTTCCATTCTCTCTCCTCCTCTTCCTCTCTCTAGCTCTCCCCTCTCATGAGTTGAGAACCATTTGAGCTTGAGATAATCCCTTCAAAAACACTCTCTACTCTTTCTAAGGTCCTTGGTCTAGCACACCAAGCACCTTAGTTACTTCTAGTTTGAGGTTGGAGCCAAAGGTTGAAGCCTTCGGGTGGATCTTTCTTCGGCAAGAGAAGCGACAAGGAGAACCCGTTCTTTCACTCCAAGGAGCAAGAGGAGAAGGACTTGAAGATCTAGGTATAACCGACTTTCCGAGTAGCTAACTCTTTTTAGCTTTGTAGTTAGTTTTGTTTAGCAAAGATCCCTCTTTTGGTTAGTCCATGTTGCCTAGTGTTGTAAAAATCGGATTTTTCATAACGTTTCCGCCTCCCCGCAAGCACCGGGGTGGGCAACGTGGACTTACATTGGTATCAGAGCCTAGCTAAACACAAACTAACTAGTTAGCAAAGTATCTAGAACTTCGATTAGAAAAAATCGCAAAACAATCTTTCAAAACCCTAAGTTTCTGCCGATTTTTAAATCTGCTCTAAAAATAATAAATCATACTTTAAAATTTGGCTCAGGGTTTTTACAGAACAGAACAAAGAAGAAAAACGAGCCAGCGAGTCGACCAACTCACCGCGGAACCGCAGCAAGAGCATGCTCTTGCCGCGGATCCGCGGCCGAGTTGACTCGGCCGTGGGTCGTTTTTCCTGCAGTGTTCTTCTGCTACTGTTTTGTGATTTTTGATGTAGTTTGTTTCCACCCAGATTTTCCAGAGAACAAGTTGGTTTTTGGGGTGGTCACAAATCCGTATTTTTGATCGAACTTCTTTACACTTTGGCTAATGGGTTATATCTGTGATGTGATGTATGTATTGAACATCCGCTAATCGCTATACGTCGATTAGTGGGGGTTATACATATCTTTGATCTGTAATGTTGTTGGTATGTGTATATGAATTCGTTGGATTGTCGCGGATGAATAGCCGGGGGGTTGTGAGATGAGAGTTTTCTTATTCTTTCAATTCTTGTAATATGTAAATTGATGTAATAATTATTTGTATGGCCGCACAACCGGATCGATGTTGTAGCCGTCATTGTATAATTTCTTTTTACTGTTTCTACTCCTAGGATAGACCCAAGGTGGAGTGCACAAACTACCGGGTACCTCGAAGTGCCGAGTGGCCTACTCACGTTGCTGAGGGAGGTTGCTTCACTTCGGATACTTGACGGGTAGTTTGCCGCACCCGTAGGGGTCTAGGATGGGGTTTGGCTATTCATCCCGATCGTGTAATCCGTTCTTCGCTACAGGCTCGTACGAATTGCGGATTCCTAGTATATCCAATGTATTCATCTGTGATCTGGAATGGCTATCATTGCATGTGACGAATGTTTATATATATCTATATGATATCTATTTAGGCGTTGTTTATGTTTTGCATCCGCGCTAGTCCAGCCCCCGCTCTGTCGTTAGTTAAGTAACCTAACGGGTGATGACGGGACCCCATGGCGAATGCGGATGGCATAAGCGTACGTCATATTTTCATTATTTTCTGCAAAGGTAGGATTAAATGATGGGACGCATTGGAATTAATGCAAGAAATAAAATAAACCAAGTAAAAGTCGTTGGAACACATACTGACAGGGACAAACTACAAAGATTGGCTCAGGAATGTCAAAATGGCGATCACTTGTGACAAGTTGGGGTATCTTCTTACCTCCAAGGCTCCCCCTGTCCCAGGTCCCACCTCCAGCGTCGCGGATAAGGAAATCCGTAAGACTTGGGAGATCAACTGCGCGAAGGCCAAGTGCCTCGTGCTTGCCTCTATAGACAACGAACATTAGAGGAGGCATGAAAATATGGACCTCGAATCCATATTTCTCCATACAAAAGAACTGTATGGAGAGAAATCCCGTATCGCCAGATACGAAGCGTCGAAGAAGTTGTTTTCGGTGAGATTGGCCGTCGGATCATCGGTAGCGGAACATGTTGTCACGACCCGAAAGAGCATGTGACTGGCACTTGAACCATATGAAGCCTATAGGACTCCATCTGATCCAAGTAAGCCAAAAGCCCAGAAATCTAAAACCATTTTGAAGAATAAATAAGAAAACTGGTTTAAAGAAGTGAAGAAATACAGGTTTGAAATCAAGGTTTTTAAATAACTAAGCCGAAGGTATGTTTTGAAAGCAATAAGTCTTTTCTAAAAATTTCGGCAGAGTTTCTCTTGTAAAACTGGCCCCGAATGGGGTAAAACAAGGATATCAATATATGCAAATGATAAAGGCATCCCCAAGCGGGAGCTAGCTCTTCGTCAATCGACGGTCACAACCACGCAAGATATGATAATATACAACGCCAAGTGGCGAGGATCAAATCCAAACGAAAGCTCAAAAGCAACAAGGAAATCCGCAATACAACTAAGCGCGACTCTAAGGTCGAAATATACAACACTGAAGTCTAGGTCTGAAAGAATATACAAGTTTTGGTTGATGGACATTTCTAGATACAATAAATAAATAAGTACAAAATGGGGATTCTTGATGCAAACGAATCCACCTACCAAAAGCAAATCACCCGCAAGAAGGTAGTGTGCCAGAAATGCCGCAATAGAACCTGTACGGCATAACCTGCAAGAGCTGTGGCACAACGGGGGTGAGTTGCCAACTCGTGAATAGAAACATCTACAAAGATAAATCGAATGCAAGACATAATCCTAAGTCAACGATCAATAATATAATCCACAGGAGTACATCTGAGTGTAATAAGGTGGCAAGGTAACATCTAATCATGAATATAGTGCCAGGTACTCAGGTAATAACATGTCATCAGTATAAGGTATGTCTGCATGAAGTATCAATGAAGAAATATCAATAATATCAATACACATATATTAGCGTCCCATACCACTAATATTGGTGTAAGATAAGTGTAAATCCAGTCTGTATATGAACCATGTCTGTATATATGTGGGACCCGTCCACCCGTCACCCAATGACAATAAGCATCATGTATGCAATGTGAGGATATAAACAAAATCATGGAAAAACATCATGAAAACCGTGCCTAGCATCGACACGTAAATCCTCCTGTATCGGGCATCCGTCATTCCGGAGCATACCCTATCTCAATCCATCGGGCATCCGTCATTCCGGAGCATACCCTATCTCAATCCATCGGGCATCCGTCATTCCGGAGCATACCCTATCTCAATCCATCGGGCATCCGTCATTCCGGAGCATACCCTATCTCAATCCATCGGGCATCCGTCATTCCGGAGCATACCCTATCTCAATCCATCGGGCATCCGTCATTCCGGAGCATACCTTATCTCAATCCATCGGGCATCCGTCATTCCGGAGCATACCCTATCTCAACGCATCCTCTAGCACCGAGAAAACACGGGGCGACGCCCCAAATATCATATCAAGGGAACCGGGTTTTTAAATGGTTACTTATTCGAAAAGGCTACGGTTCCCAAATCCAGAAATCACATGAAAATCCAACATCAGGAAGTAAATCCAATGCGACGTACTATGCAATCAATCCATGATATATGCGACATGTAAAGAGAGTAATCATATCGGAAATCATGCAACAGGAAATAGGAATGCGCATATGTCAAAGGAAGCATCATATCACGCATGTAATAGTACTACTGTGTAGTGACATGGCAATTATCGATGATGAAGTGTGTGAGCCGGCAAATAGTGTACGTGAAACATACGCATCATCGATAATGGTGCTGGTGTCCTAACAGCATGATAATAACATGGTAATGAACATATGCCAGCAATGCGAATAGTATGAATATGCGGAAATCTAGTAATCAACAGCACAGTGAAGTATCTACTATGCAACTACACCTAAGTATCCTGTCAATCAGGAGGGGTAGGTGTGGAAACCACCTAAAACTGAGTCTAAGTATATATGTAGATATATAGTCGGTGATCCCGCCTCAATGTCATATCGTAAGATATCCTCTAGCTATGAGTGCGGATCTATCATCAATATCAGCTCGTACGGTAAACCGTCGTACGGCATTCCCAGAAGCTGGGTACAGGTCAACATCTCACTGTCTCATCACATAACAAATATCACCATCATCAGATCATATAGTCCGGGTGTACTACTCTATATCTAGTACAAACGGTAACATCGGTAAGGTATGCATGCGGGGGTAAACACCATCCCAAGCCCGCAAGAATCACAAGTCATATCCCACATATGAATCGCATCAAATCACCGATCCCAGGGCACCAAGCCCACAATATCGACTCATCTCCAAGGTCGTCACATATCATCAATCACAGTGTAAGTATGTGTGAAAAGCAAGGGTATGTGTATAGGTGTAACTCTATCCTAGGGTTCGCGACTATGAACTACACTAGTCACTTCTAAACCTATCTTATCCAAAATACACCTAAAATCACAATACTATATAATAAGCTATCTACGGACTGCGGGGGTGCTATACGCCATCCACCCGACTTTCCCCCGTAGATATAATCTACTCACCTTGCATCGTCATTTGCGGATATCACCATGCATTTGCTTGTCCTCCGAAGTCTTCATGGGTACCTACACATCAAAATATCGTATATGCGCATTAAAACCAAATCCAATCTAAAACGGCGCATAAACTCCAAAACGATACGATAAGGGGGCCTATAGGTGAGAACCTATGGCACGCCTTCGAAACCATCCATAGTCCTCTATATCGTCGTATAAACGACAATAGTCGAGGCAAAACACATTCCACCATTTCAGAATCCAAAAATACGGAATACGGAAACGTGAATCCAAAACGACAACATAGGATATATGTCCCAGATTTCACCCTAGACAGAATCTGTCAAAACTAGAAGTACCCAGGGCCAAGAATTGATGAAATGGGGCCAGGCACGCAAAACGAGGAATTTCCCCACTCGTCTGGCCGCAATTTGCGGCCAGAATGGAGGTTTTGGCGGCCGGGAAAAAGAATCAGGGGCTAGGGTTTTGGGTGTTGCCTCTATGTTGCCTGCACATCTCAATTTCCACTCAAAATTATTTTAGGGTTCTCGGGGTGTTAGCAGATTCTAAATAACAGTGGCAGATTCCAGTTTTTCCCCCGATATTGGTTTCTAAAAATCCGTATTATGGGTTCAAGCTTCAGGTTAGGGTCTCAATTCAAACACTAGGGTGTTGGTATAATCTTAACTGAGCTCAATTTCATAATGCAACATCAATTCCACTCAAACCCTAACTAGGTTTTCCTCAATTCCATAATATCACACAATATCGATAAAATCTTGACATGGGGTTATAGGAAAGGCTATAATTAAGCAAATGGTTCAGAAATTACCTTCATTAGCAACTCAAGAAAATTCTTGAGTTGCCCTCTAGTGACCAAATCCATTCTTCTTTAGCTCCATGTGTAGATCTAGGGATTTTGGACATTTTTAGTGAAAGGAGTTTGGGGTTTTGGGGTGATTTTAGAGATGATTCATGGCTTGAGGAGGGGAGGGAGATGGAGGAAGGGGCAGCAGCAGCAAAAGGAGAAGGAAGAGGGAAGAAAATGATGGGAGAATGGCTAAGGGTGCTAGTCAAAAGTCCACTCCTCTTTTTCACCTACCCTCATCATTACTTTTTCTTTTCTTTCCTTTTCTTTTAAAACCAAACCTTCTCACAAGAATAGTAAGCCCAAATGAAAACCATGGCATAGAAAAATACACAAGTGTAGAAAAGGTGATATGTGTAAGTTTTGCACAAAATTGCCAAAAAAACCCAATTAGCGATTTTAATCGCGATTAGCACTAAATTAGTGTCAAACTAATCACAAAAACTTAAAAATGTCATAATCCACTAATTTACCCTATTTTAGAATTTTCCAAAATTTTTCATAATTTTTCTAACATTTTTCCTATTTATTTGCATTTAATATTAAAATAATCAATAAAATAATATTAAATTATAAAAATTCCCAAAATTAATATTTTATATTTTTGAAGATGTTACAATCTACCCCCCTTAAAGAAATTCGGTCCCCGAATTTAAATTTAAACCCCCACTACTAAAACAATTTCAGTATAATCCATTTTGTCGGGGCTCCGGAAGCATCAACACATAAGAATATCATAAAAGTATACTGCTCTACTAGAAATCAATCCCCAAAATGCATATATAAGAATATCCTATGCGTCTGGTGCGCAAGGAATCAAAATCCATATATGTGTCAAACAGGTATAGAAAACAGCATCTAGGTGCAACGGGTGTGCACGAAACATCTGTCGTAGGCAACGTGTGTGCCTGACAGAAAAGTCAGTTGCATGTGACATGCACGAAAAATCCCGATTTAGTGCATCTGGCGTGCACCAAAATCGTAAATCAAAACACTAAAGGTGCATGAAAACTATGCTGGAAGTGTAACTCAAATCACTGAATACGATAGGCATGAAATCTCAATCAACATCTCAAATGTAATAACTCAGCGCAAAATATATAAATATCCAGTGGGTGCATGAAACCAAAACCATGAAACTCAGTCACCAAAACTAAATCATGCAAACAGAACGCCCAAAATACCGAAATCCAAAATGACGGATACGTGATAATCGAATCACAAAATCACAAATCACAAATACCGTCTTCGGTAGTTTCTCCTTCAAAGTCGAGAAGGAGTCAGTGCAATCCACTGCTAGCAGCGCAGGACATCTACCTGCCTCTTGCTCACGATCTGGCGTTCTCTGACTCTCTGGGTCCTTATCTTCTCTGCGGATTACCTATCACGCGCTCAATCGGCTCATCGGCCCTGTTAGGTGTGCTAACGGGGACGATTCCGTTCTGGCACTTCTCTGGTCACCTCTCGGTCAAACCTCACGACCACTCGTAAGGCAGCATATCACTGGCGTCGGCCTCTGGCTCTCTAAATGCACGTCACACATCTGATCCTGGGTGCAACATCATTGCAGCAACGCCCTGGAAGGAATCCTGCTCAAGGTCTCTTCCAATCATGCCTATGCCGATCTGTGCGGAGGCTGGCTCTCCTGCACAACCTCTTCTCGCTTAAAAGACACCTGTGTCCTTAGCACAATATTTCTCGGAAACTGGTCACCTCCCAACGTCTCTGTAAGCAAATCAGGTCTCTAGTCTCGACGGGAAGCAATGACAGCTCGTCAGTGTCTCACACGAACCTCTTGTTCCAACTGTCTCCCTCGTCGTCCACTATGACGTCACGCCAAGCTACCTATGCACTGCACTGTTCTTGGCCACGGTCAATCTGAAGTCTCTCACACGGACTCGAAATCGCGTATCCTGTAGCTTCATCACTCTGTAGCAGATGTCAGGCCGAACTGGTCCTCGGAAACACGTCTCAACCATCGGAGGAATACTCATCACTCGACCGTCCTCGATCAATTCGCAACGCATCTTGTTAAGTTCCTCTATCCGAACTTGGTCAACTACCTCGTCGACAATGCCGAACTCTGGCCTGCTGGGTGTGCGCAACACGACCACTCCTGGTCTAGGTCTTCTCGTATCGTACTCCAGAAAGGTCCTGCCGAGGTTCTTTTCTAAACTCTCAATCCTGCCGAAGTGCCCGGAAGTCATCATCCAATGCTGAAGCTCACGCTTATTCCGGAACGGCTGCATACTTATCGCGCTTCTTTCTGGAAGATATATCCATATACCACGCCTCGGGGTGCGTATCACATCTCTAATATCAGCGGAGTGGAACATCATCTCGTCGAAGTCTCGTACGAACTCTTTTCTTCACTCTGCTCAATGTCGACTGATTCGGACTCGTCTCATCATGGCTACACAACTGCGCTCCGACGGCTATCCTCGCATCTGGAGTCTCCCAAGCAGTGTCCCATCACAATGTCCGAAAGATGTCGAACCATCCGATCGACTCGTCAGAACCTCATAATCCCCCAAGAGCTCACATCCCGGGTACAGTTTAATAGTATCGAGTACATGCCACAGCGTCGGTGGTCCAGCCGTAGAAGGGCAAACCCAAGCCTCACTAATGGCGCCGCGGAACCGCCGTAAACCCTAAGGTTCAAAGGCTGTCACATGGTCATTAAGTCGAGTTAGGGTTTCATTCTTCTAGAGGGTCCATAGAATCACCTGCATGTCTTTCCGTATACTTTAAACTTGGAAAATGGCTCCTGACATTCGATCGTCTCAATCGACTCTCAACGAACCTGCGTGAAGTCGTCTCTAGCTGGAAACAATCGATCTGATATCCACGCATCGGGGTAAGCGAACTCACCACACGTCCTAGTCATTCATCCTCGGTGACTAGCGACTCGCTATCATCTCTCTAAGTACATGCTCATGCTGCAGTAGCTCCAATCATCTGGGCGATATCTCATCATTTGCAGCAGCAACTGGCTCATACGCCTGTACGCCGAACAACGCCTCAATCCTCCAGGAAAGGCAACACATAAGCGGTCATCTCTGAGTCGATCTGCTCTAGATCTGAGTAAGACTCTCCACACTGAAAATCTTCAACTCAACTGGGCCCGCTCTGGCGCAAAATCGGACGAATCACCTTCGTCTCTCAAATCGGGTAGACTAGCTATCATCTGTCGCATATCTGCCTGAAAGCTCCGGCAATCTCAGCTCGTAAGCTTCGGAAGCGACATCTTGTCAATCTCAGCAACAGCTGGTCCATCTGTCTGCACGGTAGGCGACATCACAATCCCTGAGGTATACTGTACATCAACAGTCCTCTCTCAACTGGCAGCTCTAACAAAGGCACGATCATCCGGTGCAAACCAAGCACTCGCCTCCACTAGAGGTCACAAACACCAACACTAACTCGAGACGTTCCCATGTCACCAGAAAACACAAAGGTCGGCCCTCGTACCAAACGAGCTCACACCGGCCGTAACCCTAGCAGCAGCCCAACTGCGCTCAAACATGGTGACAGGAATCTCAATCGAGTATCAAAAGAGAGCACATCAAAGGCAAGAACGGAAACAACAGATCCAAAGGGGATACATGATCATAGGAAGGAACAGCATCAATGAAGATATGATCATGAAACAAATAGAATCGGGGATCTCAAATGGGTGTATAATCCTGGATAGGAAGAGAATCACTGATCTCTTAACAAATGTCCATCCTAAGGTTCCTTAAGCGGAGTGGCGTGTCGTAAGTATGCCGCGGAACATACCAACGGTACGTCACTCTACTTTAGTCACCTAATCCATCAACCAAGGGTCATCCTAAAACGACGAAAGTTCGGGTTTACACCCCCTCAACCAAGTCTAAGTTCCGTAAGGTCAAGCCTAAGTTCCGTATGTAAACAACTCCTTAGGCTCCACATAGTCAAACTTAAACTTGAACCAAGGTCAACCTAGCGCTCTGATACCAACTTTGTCACGACCCGAAAGAGCACGTGACTGGCACTTGAACCATATGAAGCCTATAGGACTCCATCTGATCCAAGTAAGCCAAAAGCCCAGAAATCTAAAACCATTTTGAAGAATAAATAAGAAAACTGGTTTAAAGAAGTGAAGAAATACAGGTTTGAAATCAAGGTTTTTAAATAACTAAGCCGAAGGTATGTTTTGAAAGCAATAAGTCTTTTCTAAAAATTTCGGCAGAGTTTCTCTTGTAAAACTGGCCCCGAATGGGGTAAAACAAGGATATCAATATATGCAAATGATAAAGGCATCCCCAAGCGGGAGCTAGCTCTTCGTCAATCGACGGTCACAACCACGCAAGATATGATAATATACAACGCCAAGTGGCGAGGATCAAATCCAAACGAAAGCTCAAAAGCAACAAGGAAATCCGCAATACAACTAAGCGCGACTCTAAGGTCGAAATATACAACACTGAAGTCTAGGTCTGAAAGAATATACAAGTTTTGGTTGATGGACATTTCTAGATACAATAAATAAATAAGTACAAAATGGGGATTCTTGATGCAAACGAATCCACCTACCAAAAGCAAATCACCCGCAAGAAGGTAGTGTGCCAGAAATGCCGCAATAGAACCTGTACGGCATAACCTGCAAGAGCTGTGGCACAACGGGGGTGAGTTGCCAACTCGTGAATAGAAACATCTACAAAGATAAATCGAATGCAAGACATAATCCTAAGTCAACGATCAATAATATAATCCACAGGAGTACATCTGAGTGTAATAAGGTGGCAAGGTAACATCTAATCATGAATATAGTGCCAGGTACTCAGGTAATAACATGTCATCAGTATAAGGTATGTCTGCATGAAGTATCAATGAAGAAATATCAATAATATCAATACACATATATTAGCGTCCCATACCACTAATATTGGTGTAAGATAAGTGTAAATCCAGTCTGTATATGAACCATGTCTGTATATATGTGGGACCCGTCCACCCGTCACCCAATGACAATAAGCATCATGTATGCAATGTGAGGATATAAACAAAATCATGGAAAAACATCATGAAAACCGTGCCTAGCATCGACACGTAAATCCTCCTGTATCGGGCATCCGTCATTCCGGAGCATACCCTATCTCAATCCATCGGGCATCCGTCATTCCGGAGCATACCCTATCTCAATCCATCGGGCATCCGTCATTCCGGAGCATACCCTATCTCAATCCATCGGGCATCCGTCATTCCGGAGCATACCCTATCTCAATCCATCGGGCATCCGTCATTCCGGAGCATACCCTATCTCAATCCATCGGGCATCCGTCATTCCGGAGCATACCCTATCTCAATCCATCGGGCATCCGTCATTCCGGAGCATACCCTATCTCAACGCATCCTCTAGCACCGAGAAAACACGGGGCGACGCCCCAAATATCATATCAAGGGAACCGGGTTTTTAAATGGTTACTTATTCGAAAAGGCTACGGTTCCCAAATCCAGAAATCACATGAAAATCCAACATCAGGAAGTAAATCCAATGCGACGTACTATGCAATCAATCCATGATATATGCGACATGTAAAGAGAGTAATCATATCGGAAATCATGCAACAGGAAATAGGGATGCGCATATGTCAAAGGAAGCATCATATCACGCATGTAATAGTACTACTGTGTAGTGACATGGCAATTATCGATGATGAAGTGTGTGAGCCGGCAAATAGTGTACGTGAAACATACGCATCATCGATAATGGTGCTGGTGTCCTAACAGCATGATAATAACATGGTAATGAACATATGCCAGCAATGCGAATAGTATGAATATGCGGAAATCTAGTAATCAACAGCACAGTGAAGTATCTACTATGCAACTACACCTAAGTATCCTGTCAATCAGGAGGGGTAGGTGTGGAAACCACCTAAAACTGAGTCTAAGTATATATGTAGATATATAGTCGGTGATCCCGCCTCAATGTCATATCGTAAGATATCCTCTAGCTATGAGTGCGGATCTATCATCAATATCAGCTCGTACGGTAAACCGTCGTACGGCATTCCCAGAAGCTGGGTACAGGTCAACATCTCACTGTCTCATCACATAACAAATATCACCATCATCAGATCATATAGTCCGGGTGTACTACTCTATATCTAGTACAAACGGTAACATCGGTAAGGTATGCATGCGGGGGTAAACACCATCCCAAGCCCGCAAGAATCACAAGTCATATCCCACATATGAATCGCATCAAATCACCGATCCCAGGGCACCAAGCCCACAATATCGACTCATCTCCAAGGTCGTCACATATCATCAATCACAGTGTAAGTATGTGTGAAAAGCAAGGGTATGTGTATAGGTGTAACTCTATCCTAGGGTTCGCGACTATGAACTACACTAGTCACTTCTAAACCTATCTTATCCAAAATACACCTAAAATCACAATACTATATAATAAGCTATCTACGGACTGCGGGGGTGCTATACGCCATCCACCCGACTTTCCCCCGTAGATATAATCTACTCACCTTGCATCGTCATTTGCGGATATCACCATGCATTTGCTTGTCCTCCGAAGTCTTCATGGGTACCTACACATCAAAATATCGTATATGCGCATTAAAACCAAATCCAATCTAAAACGGCGCATAAACTCCAAAACGATACGATAAGGGGGCCTATAGGTGAGAACCTATGGCACGCCTTCGAAACCATCCATAGTCCTCTATATCGTCGTATAAACGACAATAGTCGAGGCAAAACACATTCCACCATTTCAGAATCCAAAAATACGGAATACGGAAACGTGAATCCAAAACGACAACATAGGATATATGTCCCAGATTTCACCCTAGACAGAATCTGTCAAAACTAGAAGTACCCAGGGCCAAGAATTGATGAAATGGGGTCAGGCACGCAAAACGAGGAATTTCCCCACTCGTCTGGCCGCAATTTGCGGCCAGAATGGAGGTTTTGGCGGCCGGGAAAAAGAATCAGGGGCTAGGGTTTTGGGTGTTGCCTCTATGTTGCCTGCACATCTCAATTTCCACTCAAAATTATTTTAGGGTTCTCGGGGTGTTAGCAGATTCTAAATAACAGTGGCAGATTCCAGTTTTTCCCCCGATATTGGTTTCTAAAAATCCGTATTATGGGTTCAAGCTTCAGGTTAGGGTCTCAATTCAAACACTAGGGTGTTGGTATAATCTTAACTGAGCTCAATTTCATAATGCAACATCAATTCCACTCAAACCCTAACTAGGTTTTCCTCAATTCCATAATATCACACAATATCGATAAAATCTTGACATGGGGTTATAGGAAAGGCTATAATTAAGCAAATGGTTCAGAAATTACCTTCATTAGCAACTCAAGAAAATTCTTGAGTTGCCCTCTAGTGACCAAATCCATTCTTCTTTAGCTCCATGTGTAGATCTAGGGATTTTGGACATTTTTAGTGAAAGGAGTTTGGGGTTTTGGGGTGATTTTAGAGATGATTCATGGCTTGAGGAGGGGAGGGAGATGGAGGAAGGGGCAGCAGCAGCAAGAGGAGAAGGAAGAGGGAAGAAAATGATGGGAGAATGGCTAAGGGTGCTAGTCAAAAGTCCACTCCTCTTTTTCACCTACCCTCATCATTACTTTTTCTTTTCTTTCCTTTTCTTTTAAAACCAAACCTTCTCACAAGAATAGTAAGCCCAAATGAAAACCATGGCATAGAAAAATACACAAGTGTAGAAAAGGTGATATGTGTAAGTTTTGCACAAAATTGCCAAAAAACCCAATTAGCGATTTTAATCGCGATTAGCACTAAATTAGTGTCAAACTAATCACAAAAACTTAAAAATGTCATAATCCACTAATTTACCCTATTTTAGAATTTTCCAAAATTTTTCATAATTTTTCTAACATTTTTCCTATTTATTTGCATTTAATATTAAAATAATCAATAAAATAATATTAAATTATAAAAATTCCCAAAATTAATATTTTATATTTTTGAAGATGTTACACATGTGCTTAAGATGATTGGCTACATAGAGGAGCTCACGGATCTTAGGACCACATTGGAGAATGAGCTCTATACGGACTTGATTCTCCAGTCCCTTCCTTCCACTTACGCCCAGTTCATCCTGAACTTCAACTTGCAGGAAAAGGAAGTTGAACTTTCAGAACTCCTCAATATGCTGAGGAGTGCAGAGGGCACCCTACAGAAAGGTAGGGAAACATCCACTTTGTTTGTAGGAGGATCTTCCTCTTCTAGGTCCAGGGCGAAAGCCAAGGGAAAGAAGAAGAAAACTCCCGCCAAACCAAGGGGCGGTGTTACTAAGGTGGATACGAAGGGAAAGGCAAAAACAACAAAGGTAGCGGGAAAGCTTGTGGATAAGGAAGAATGCTTTTACTGTCACAAGAGTGGACACTGGAAGAAAGATTGCAGGGCTTGGAAAGCCAGAACACAGGATCTGAAGCAGGTTGCGGCTTCAGCTTCAGGTGTGTATGTTATTGAAAACTGTCTATCAATAAACTCTACGTCCTGGGTATTGGATACCGGATCAGGATCTCATATCTGTAATTCTTTGTAGGCGTTGAGAAAGCGTAGGTTTTTGAAAGCAGGTGACATGACCCTCAAATTTGCAAACGGAGCTAGCTTGGATGCTGAGGCCGTGGGGGACTATCATCTGGGAATGTCAGATGGACATGTTTTGGTTCTACGTAATTGCTTTTTTGTACCCAACGCAACTTGTAATATCATTTCTGTATCTTTGATTTCTAAAGAAGGTTATGAATTTGCGTTTGTAAGTAATGTTGTAAACATTCACCTTAATCAAGTTCTGATTGAGTCAGGTATATTGAGCAATGGTATATACGTATTAAACCAACCACAGATTTTCAATGTCCAGAATACACACAAAAGAAAGTCTCCGGAAACAAATCAGACTTTCTTATGGCATTGTAGACCGGGTCACATCAATGAGAAAAGGTTGTCGAAGTTACAAACAGATGGATATTTGGATCCGTTCGAATATCAATCATATGCAACTTGTCAATCCTGTCTCAAAGGAAAGATGACAAAGACTCCGTTCACTGGACACGGAGTAAGAGCGAGCGAGCTCTTGGGACACGTACACAGCGACGTGTGCGGTCCAATGTCTATGCATGCACGAAGCGGTTATTCTTACTTCATTACTTTCATGGATGACTTTTCAAGGTACGGTTATGTCTTCTTAATGAAACATAAATCCGAAGCCTTTGGAAAATTCCAGGAATATAAGAATGAAGTAGAAAAACAAACCGGCAAAAGTATCAAGACACTGAGATCTGATCGAGGTGGTGAATACTTGAGTGCCGAGTTCCTGGATTACTTAAAAGAGAATGGAATTCTCTCTCAGCTTACTCCTCCATACACTCCGCAACATAACGGTGTATCGGAGAGACGGAACCGAACCCTATTGGATATGGTACGGTCCATGATGAGTAACGCTGAGTTACCGCGATCATTCTGGGGATATGCGCTAGAATCAGCTGCATATCTTTTGAACCGAGTTCCAATTAAGACTGTGCCTACTACACCATATCAGATGTGGTGTGGGAAGATACCCTATCTTAATCACATTAAGACATGGGGATGTCCAGCTTTTGTCAAAAAGCAGCATGCGGACAAGCTCGAGGCACGCTCAGTACAGTGCAAGTTTGTGGGATATCCAAAGAACACCAAGGAATATTTCTTCTATTGCGTAGAGGAACAAAAGGTATTTGTTTCTCGTCATGCCCACTTCTTGGAAACTCAGTTTTTGGAAAAACAGATAAGTGGGAGCGCAATAGAACTGGAAGAAATTCCAGAACCACGAGCTATTACTGAAAGCTTAGTAGAACCAGAGGGTTCGAAAGATCAGGACATTCTTACGCCGCTCCGCAGAAGTAGTAGGCAGTCTCATCCGCCCGAGAGATACTACGGTTTTCTTATAGACGGGGATAGAGAGGATTGCAACATTGATAGTGATGAGCCAACTAGCTTCCAGCAGGCCATTCAGAGCGTTGACTCGGTAAAATGGCTGGATGCAATGCGGACCGAAATGGAGTCCATGTACACCAACAAAGTATGGGCGTTGGACATTGCTCCAGATGGGGTAAAACCCATAGGATGCAAGTGGATCTTCAAAAGGAAGATTGGTGTAGATGGACAGGTTGAGACCTATAAAGCTAGACTTGTTGCAAAGGGTTTCCGTCAAAGACCTGGCTTGGACTATGACGAAACCTTTTCTCCAGTGGCTATGCTGAAATCCATTCGGATCCTTCTTGCCATTGCTGCCTTCCACGATTATGAGATCTGGCAGATGGACCGCTTTTCTAAATGGAAATTTAGAGGAGTGTGTCTATATGGATCAGCCAGAGGGTTTCATTCAGAGTGGGAGCAGCGGAAAGGTGTGCAAGTTGCTTAAGTCCATCTATGGACTAAAGCAGGCATCGCGGAGTTGGAACATCTGTTTTGATGAGACGGTCAAAGAATTTGGCTTTATCAAAAATCCAGATGAACCATGCATCTATAGTAGATTTGTAGCGAGAACTGTATTATTCCTCGTTTTATACGTGGATGACATTCTCTTGATAGGAAATGACATTCCTATGCTACAATCTGTCAAAGGGTTCTTGTCACACAGATTCTCCATGAAAGACCTGGGCGATGCCTCGTACATTCTGGGGATCCGGATCTACCGTGAAAGATCCAAGAGGATATTAGGACTCTCACAGTCCAGGTACATCGACACCATACTGAAAAGATTCAGTATGAAAGATTCCAAGCGCGGTAATCTATCGGCTTGTCACGGGATCACCCTCTCCAAAGAGATGTCTCCCAAGACTGATTTGGAAAGGGATCACATGTCTATTATACCCTCCACTTCTGCGGTAGGCTCTATAATGTATGCGATGTTGTGTACCAGACCAGATGTAGCTTATGCACTGAGTGTGGTAAGCCGGTATCAGTCAAACCCTAGGGAGAAGCACTGGATAGCGGTAAAGAACATTCTCAAGTACCTGAGAAGGACTAAGGAGATGTTCTTGGTGTATGGCGGAAAAGACCTCCAGATCGAGGCTTTTGCGGACTCCAGCTTCCAGAGTGACAAGGATGATTCCAAGTCCATGTCGGGTTATGTCTTTACCCTCTATGGAGGGGCGGTGTGTTGGAAGAGTTCCAAACAGGAAACCGTTGCTGACTCGACGATGGAAGCGGAATATATCGCTGCTGCAGATGCCGCAAAGGAAGCTGTCTGGATGAAGAAGTTCCTCACGGAGCTTCAGGTGGTTCCTACCATTGTTGATCCAATACCGCTGTATTGTGACAACAACGGAGCTATAGCTTTAGCGAAGGAACCCAGGTCCCATCAGAAGTCCAGGCACATCTTGAGGCGGTATCACCTGATCAGGGAGATCGTGGGTTGCCTGGAGATCGAGCTTCGGAGAGTTGCTACAGAAGATAACACTGCTGATCCATTCACGAAGGCCTTACCACAGACTCAGTTCGAGCGGCTGATCGAGATGATAGGTCTTCGATACGCCAGTACACGGCCTTAGTGCAAGTGGGAGATTGTTAGTGTATATGCCCTAGAGGCTATTACTGTATCATACTGGATTGTATATTACTTGATGGAAGCTTGGGATATTCACCTTGTATTGACATTCTTGCTCAAAATGGTAGTATGCTACTTGGTTTGTTTCTGCTTTAATGTGTGCATGTGTTTCTTTTAACATATCGCCTTTACACATTAGTGGAGCCCTTAGGATCTTTGCTTGATTACCAGCGTTGTGATGGCAGTCACACTCGTGGGGGCTGGGTAATCTATAAGAACATCCTTATGCAGGTCCCTAGTCGCAGGACTATCGAGACAGGGCATCGATACTCCAGAGTAGACTAGCGTATGTGCTTCTCATCCCAGCTTGGGAGACGGCCTGCCCCACAGCCGTCAGTACGTCGTACTTGGGATAGTATGCGGGTGCTCGTTAGGTTACGAGTACACTGGACAGGACTCGTCGGGAACTGTTGGTTGGTATTATACCTATCGTCAGTTATCAGTTCCCAGGTGACATGAGTACAGCTTAGTCTGTTGACTTGACACTGTCACTTCGCCTCGAGTGTGTTCCCACTATACTTTGATTACTACCCTACCACGGCTCAAAGGAGTCGTGCAAACAGGTAGTTTTTGGGTGCAGTCCCGAAGCACTTGGAGGCAGTGACGGTTAGACATGATTCGTCTCTTCCGGTATTGGGGGTTGATATCGCGCTGTGTCTAGGAGAGCCATTACACAAAGTCCCTGGCCAGGGCAAGCGAGATAGACTGGTAGGATTCCAGTGTTATCTCAGGTGTTCTGGGCTACACTCCGGCATGACTTGTACCGCTAGTAGGGGACTGACGTTTACCGCCCCCCTAGGCCCACCATGCGATGTTCTTAGACGAACAGACCGGACTATACGGAGACTGTCACATACAGGCTCAGTAGGAGTTCAGATGGGTTTACCTCGTCAGTCTTCTTATCGGCATCTACCTAGGGACCGTTACGTACAGCTAGTGCCGCTTGCGGTCTGTGGTTAAACCCACTTCCAGCTTAGTGTCGAGTCTTTAGAGTCCCACACAGAGGGTTATTCGCCTTTAGGCAAAATGAGTAGAGGTCGCATGGTTTTGCGACAGGGTTCGTTCTCATCCGCGCACTTGTGCACGTTTGGTGTCCGGACAGCTTATACTAGCGGGCTTTGGTTTAAGCCGGATCTTAGTATATGATTTGGGATTGGTTTTATCTCATTGTATTCGTGTTCCTCGGAACACGGATACGGGTGTGTATGCACAGTTGACTGAGACAGAGGCAGAGGACTTTGATTAGGATTGATGACCATTGTCATTTTCTTAACCCTAATGTTTATGTGTGAATTATGATTTATTAATAATTGGTTAATTATAATTGTGCATGGTTAGGGTTGTTGACCATTTGACTATACTTGACTTGTTGACCTAGGTTGACAAGTTGACCATCATCATTCCATATGAAAGATGCTCTTTGATCCTTGCAAAAGCATTTAATGTGAAATGATAATGGTCATTTCTTGATTAACCATGACAATTATCTCAGCTAATTATCTATTATTCATAAATCACATATATGTGAGAAGGGTTGAATTATTCTTCTCACTTGTTCATTTCCATTCTCTCTCCTCCTCTTCCTCTCTCTCTAGCTCTCCCCTCTCATGAGTTGAGAACCATTTGAGCTTGAGATAATCCCTTCAAAAACACTCTCTACTCTTTCTAAGGTCCTAGGTTTAGCACACCAAGCACCTTAGTTACTTCTAGTTTGAGGTTGGAGCCAAAGGTTGAAGCCCTCGGGTGGATCTTTCTTCGGCAAGAGAAGCGACAAGGAGAACCCGTTCTTTCACTCCAAGGAGCAAGAGGAGAAGGACTTGAAGATCTAGGTATAGCCCACTTTCCGAGTAGCTAACTCTCTTTAGCTTTGTAGTTAGTTTTGTTTAGCAAAGATCCCTCTTTTGGTTAGTCCATGTTGCCTAGTATTGTAAAAATCGGATTTTTCATAACGTTTCCGCCTCCCCGCAAGCACCGGGATGGGCAACGTGGACATACATGTATATACTGTTGAGTGTAATCCGTATTTATATGGAAAACAATCTAGATGGTGAACACCTCATTTTTTATATCTATTTATTTATTTAAATGGAAATGAGGTGTAAAGGTAAGAAGAGAGTATGGTGAGACCCATACATGAATAGTGTTGACAAATGAATTGTTTATTCATTTATCCTCACTATTCAAGTATGGTTGCATTATTATATTTGGATATTGTGTTTTACAAAACCATGCTTGTTACTTTTCTCTCTCTAGAGTTTTTCTTCACTTGTTTTCCCCCTTGAGTTTTCACTCACTTGAGTTCTTCTCACTTGAGCTCATGCATGGTTGGGTTTTGGAAAAAACTCACCATTTTTCTTGCTCTCTTCACTACCTTTCTTGAGCTCTTCCTCCTTCTTCTTCATCTTCTACCTTACCATCTCATGTGTTCAGAATCAAGGGTAGAAGAAGAGATAGATAAACACTTTGAGAAACACACTACATCTCTAGGCACTCTAGATCAGGAACCTAGTGTTCCTAGTGGCTTCACTAGATTCTTAGTGTGAAGCTAGAGCCATAAGCTACGTCTCTCGGGTGGATCATCTTCGACGGAGGAAGACCGACGATCAAGCTCGATCCAAAGGACATCAAGGAGCTAAGGAAGATGGTAGAAGACTGAAAGACATGTATTATTCGGTATAACACCTTCTATCATAGTAGTTAACACCTTTACTTGCTAGTTTCATTTTTGTTTTCGATTCTAGGTAGTTGTTTCTAGCGCCAAGTTTTTTAAACAAAAAAATTTTTCGTTCCGAAACGGCCGCGGTCGACGGCCAGGGCGCTAGCAAACCCCAACATGGTATCAGAGACACCCAAACATTAGAAATTAGTAGTAGACGATGCATTAGTTTCAAAACCGAAAAATTCCGATTTCAAAACTCACTCTTTGTTCTGAAAATTTTTTGCTCTCTAAATATTTTTTAAATAAGTGCAGAGACTTAGTTTAGACATGTTTTTGACACACAATGAAAATGAGGAAATTTGATGCAAATTTGGCCGGCCAAAATGCTCAAATAACCGGCCTCACTTTTTCACTATTCACCTTTGGACTGTTGGATATAGTGCCCTCAAAGTAAATTATTGGATCGCAGGCACGTGATTGCAATGATTGAGGGAGGACCTATGCCGGTAGGACAGTCTTACTCAAGATGATAGTGTGCTAGCTGGTTTATCTTTGTCATCGTGTACGTGCTTTAGGTGATGTTACAGATTACTATTACAAATTGAAAGAGCCCTTAGGATTCTTGCTTGACTACCAGCAGTATGATGGCGATCATATACGTGAGACTTGGGTAGTCTATAAGCACATCCTTAAAGTGGTCCCTAGTCATGGGAGTTTCGAGACTGGGCATCGATACTCCATAAGTAGACTAGTGTATACATTCGAGACCCCGACGAGGGGCGGTGGCCGGTTTCACAAGCCATTGGTGTCAGTTGGTTCACCTAAGATGTATACAGGTGCTCATTGGGTTATGAGTACACCGGACAGGACTCGCCGGGAACATGCTAGTTGGTATTAGATAGTAGTTCCCTGGTGACATGTGTACAGGTTTGTTCATCGACCTGAGATCGTCATTTGTCACGTGTGAGTTCCCACTGTGCTTTGATTATTACCCTACCACGGCTCAAAGGAGTCGTGTAAACTGATTTTAGTTGGGTACAGTCCCGAGCCACATTGAGGCAGTGAGTGGATCGGCAGGGGTTTCGTCTCTCCCGGTATTGGGGGTGAGATCGCGCTGTGTCTAGGAGAGCCATTACATAAAGTCCTTGGCCAAGGCAAGTGAGATTTACTGGTAGGTATTCCAATGGTATCTCAGGGTGTTCTGGGCTATACTCCGACACGACTTGTACCGCTTTTGGACGTCTCACGTTTACCCCCTAGGCCCGACATGCGATACTCATAGACGAACGGACCAGACTGTGCGGATATTGTCATTGATAGGCTCAGTAGGGTGTGAGGATGAGTTCACTCATCAGCCTCCCTTTTGGTCAATACCTGGGCGCCCGTTACGTACAGCTAGTACTACTGACGTGCTAGTGGTTAAATCCACAGCCAGTGTATTGACGATTCTTTAGAGTCCCCCACAGATATTTTTCCCAAGTTTCGGGCGAAACGTTGTAGAGGCCGTATGGTATTAGGGCAGGGTTCGGTCATATACGTTCACTTATGTACGGATCATGATCGGACGGATCATACTAGTGTGTTAGTTATATGTATGCCCTAGAGGCCATTACTGTACATTGGATGTATATTGTAGTGGATGCTGGGACGTATATAGGGAGGACTTTCTTGCTCGACATGATAGTATGCTATCTGGTTGAACTTTACCTTAACGTGTACGTTGATTGTCTCTCTGTTACATGTTGGTAAAGCCCTTAGGATGTGTACTTGACTACCTGGACTATGATGCGGATCATACTAGTGGGGACATGGTAGTCCATAAGTACATCCTTCAAAGTCCCTAGTCGTGGGTGTATCGAGACGGGGCATCGATATACCAGTGTAGACTAGCGTATACCTTCTCGACCCATACAGATGGGCGATGGATGATCCCATATCCATTGGTGTTTGACATCAGAGATGATATACGGGTGCTCAGTAGAGACTGGGTACACTGGACGGACGCGCCGAGAACTCCCTGATGGTATTATACCTCACGTCAGATGGCAGTTCTCAGGTGACACTGGTACAGAGTAGTCTGTTGACCCGAGATCGTCATAGAGTCTTGTGTGGTTCCCACTGTGCTTTGATTTCCATCTTACCACGTCCAAGAGGGCGTGCAAAACGGTGGTTTTTGGGTACAGTCCCGAGTCACATGGAGGCAATGAGCGATAGGAGGGGATTCGTCTCTCCCGGTATAGGGAGTTGATGTTGCGCTGTGTTCGATTGGCTATAACAGGAAATCCCTGACCAGGGTTGCTGAGATTTACTGGTAAGTGTTACCAGTAGTTTCTCGAATTGTTATAGACCTCATATCGACACGACTTATCGAGCTATTGGGCTCTGACGTTTACCACCCCTAGGCGAGATATGCGACATATCAGACGATCAGACCGGACTGTACGGTAGTGTTACTGGTTGGATTCACTGGAGTTTGAGCTGGCTTGCTCGTCGATCTTCTGATCGCTCAATACCCGGGTGGCCGTTACGTTTAGCAGACCGCTTGCGGCTTGTGGGTGTTTGATATGATCATCACCTGCTGCCGGCGTATTGACGAGTCTTTAGAGTCCTACACAGAGGTTTCCTGGCTCAAGCGAAACGAAATAGGAGCGCATATGAGATATGTGCGGGACCGAGAATAATGCGTGTATGTGATACCGTATTTCATTCTCGCGAACAATGTGTCGAATGGTTGTATGCGATATAACCTAGTTATCGATTCAAGCGTTGATTCGATAAGCCGATACATTGTATACTAGTCGGTTGTGTGCGACATGACCGGATCATTGAATCAAGTGTTGATTTAATGATTTAATGCATATTTATATATTTGATATATTACTTTGCATTAACTAGTATCGGTTCACTTTAAATGGATTTTCTCACTTGGATGTGCGCATTGCATATGCGATATGATTTTGTGCACTTGCTTGTATCATGTTTGATGATACATGCCTTTTGGTTAAGTGTAAAGAATTAAACCTTGGTTAATGAAATGGTTAGGGTTTACTATTTCCTTATTCATTTATTCATTCTTTTGGAAAAAGAAAAGCAAATGAGAAAATGGTGGCTTGTTTTGTTTTGTTCATGAAGCTTCATGAAGACTTTGACCAAGTGACCATTTTGTCTCATGCTTAACCCTAGCCATTCCATTCAACCATGATTAACTCTCTACACATTACCATGGTTACATTATGATAAGTATTCTTATTATTTCTTTTTGGAAAAGAACTTATCATAACATTCTTCTTCTTCTTCTTCATTTTCTTCAAGTGAAGAAAGCTTGCCTCCATCAATGGCAAGTGATGAATTAGAGTGGGAAATCCAATTCTAAAGTCTACCCAATTCCTATTTCTTCATCCTCTACCTCTTGCCAAGTAGTTGAGTGTGTTTCCTTCACAAGTTTTCATGGCTTGGTGAAGGTGGAGCTTGATCTAGTGATGCTTCAACGTAGATCATCTTCGGCACGTCGTCGATGACCTAGCCCGTCCATTCTCCGATGAAGCCGACGCTAGAGCCCGGGATCCGTCTTGGACAGCGCGGAGACTTCATTGCGGAGCCGTGGAGGTGGAGCACCGGATCTACAAAGGTTGTATATCCGTATTCTCATAGTTAAGTGTTAACTAGTTAGCTTTTCGCCTAGTTTTCTAGCAAACGATCCGTAGTCGGGTCTCTCGGCACCTAGATTTTTTGAAATTGGCATGTTCGATGCCTTGTGAGACCTCACTAGAGTGCCTAGGAACCCTACATAGTGAGCTTTGGTTTAAGCCGGATCCTAGTATTAGATTTGTTGGATTACTTTCATCTCATCGCATTTGCATTCAGTCGGAATGTGGATGCAGATAAGTATTTAGAGGTGAGGGGTATCCTTGTGATCCTTCACGAGTTACTTTAGTAGATGCCATTCTCTTTTTATTGTTGTAAATATTTGGATAAATGTTTACATATGGAAATTATGAGCTCAAAGTCATGATGAAGAGCATTTATTATGACACATGCATAGGTGATGACTCATGGTCTCTTTATTTATGCATATGTCACATTTTGGATTGATTTAGTGTGTTGAAATGATAAGAGGAGAGAGAGAGGGCAGCCATATGGCTTGGGGTTTGCTCTTGTGTTTATGATTCTAGCTCGCTCTCATTATTATTCCAACACAATAATAAAAGAAAGCTCTTCTTCTTCCTCTTTCTTCTTGAGCTCACTATCTCCATTAATGGCATCATCTTAAACCTCCATCCATACACTCTCATGTGCTGACAATCAATGGATGCTTGAGACAAAGTTATCACACACATTCTCTACATCACATTGGACATGTCGGATAGCAAAATTCATGTTCGAGTTGCTTCGGTTTGAAGCGGGAGCCCGTAAAATGACTTCTTGATGTGGTGCCTTTCCGACGAGGAGGCCGGAGATCGAAGATGCCGTGAGGAGCTGGGGATGGTGGCTAAAGACCAAAGGACACGGATCGATCGGTATAGCCGTTCTAACCCTTCTCTAGTTAGCTAGTTTGTGTTAATAGTTCGATCTGGGTGAAAGACTACGATAGCGCCAGTTTCGTAAAAAGTTTTGTTCCGCGTTTGGCCTAGGATTGATGGCCGGGGCGCTACCGTAGACTTACATGGTATCAGAGCCACGCCATTAACCTTTACTAGCTTGTTCTAACGTGTTTAAAACATCGATCGATTGGAATTTCCGAATCGTATTTTCATTTCTGTGTGCTTGCTGTCGAATTTCAAAGTTGTTCAAAAAATTATTCTAGGCATCTTAAAAATACAGGCAGGCATAACTAAAGCTACAGAAAAAGTTTGGAGAACTAACTCCAAAATTCCACGGCGGAACCGCCGCGAAATGTCGCATTTGGCGGCCCTTCCGTGGCCCATTTTGGGTTACAGTGCCCCAAGTTTTTTTCTGAGGGTTTAGTTCATGGAAATATGATATTTGTGATATATAGTTTTGGCCCAGATTATTTTGAGTGCTGGAATTGTACTTGGGGCCCACTTCGGGAAATTTTGTCGATCGAAATTTTAAATAAGTTAGTTCGCAGTACTTACATTACTATCTGTGACCGTGAATGTCATTCGAGCGGTAAATCTTGTCTAATTGCTATAGCTCTTTTAGACGGATTTGCGAACGTGACATTCACGTTGATGTTCTGTGTTGTGATGTCTTGTTGCGGATTTGTCATGGTTGATAGCTTGCGTGCAATGATAGTACAATTTGGTTATATTTGTACATTTGATATTGCTGGGCGAGCATCCGACAAGTGTACAGCCGTCACTGCCTGTTTGTATATTATTCTTTTGGGGCACGACCGGATTGAGGTCGATGTACCCCTTGTACGTATTTTATTTTTTGTACTAGGATTACCCCGCGGTGGAGTGCACAGATGGCCGGGTTCTAGAGGGCAACGGGCCCGCATCTCATGGCTTTGAGACGGAGGGGGCTTCACTCTAGAATTGGCGGGCTATTCGCCGCACTCGTAGGGGGTATAGGTTGACCCATGGAGGGGTGCTCAAGTTACCAGATTCCGTGAAGTGCTGGATGGCCCATTCACTTTGTTGAAGGGGGCTGCCTCTCCTCGGGTTTTGGCGGGTAGCTTGCCGCGCCCGTAGGGGTCTATGATTTCATTGCACAGGGTATCCACACGACCACGGGAACGTCGGGTTTCAGTTGCGACTCAAAGGAAACCCGGGGCTCCCAGATTATCTGTATTGTTCTGTGATGCATATTACTTTTCTGTGATGTTGCATTTATCACGCCTGGAGCGATTATTATATATTGCTATATATATACTAGTAGATGTTGTATATGTTTTTCACCCGCGCTAGTCCAGTCCCCGCTCTGTCGTTAGTTAAGTAACCTAACGGGTGATGACGGGACCCAGTGGCGAATGCGGATAGCATATACGTGCATCATATTTTCGTTCTTTTTGGTGTGATTAATTGATGGGACAACATTGATTTGGATCAATGCTAGAAAAAACAAACATATTCGATATTGTTGGAACAATTTTCAAAAAGCTGTTATTGCAAGGACGTTCTCTTTTGTTTTGCACAGTGGTATTCGGTTATGAATATCCAGCACCTCATTCTACGAGGCAAGGGCCAAGATCCCTTCATCGGGAGTGACCCCTTGGACAGAAGTTTGCGTCAGGGTAATAACTTCACTATAGTCGATTACTTTTTGCTTTGCATCGCGGTATTCATTTGGAATATCCGACACCTCATTCTACGGGGAAAGAGCCGAGATCCCTTCACCCGGAGTGACCTCTTTAGCAAAGGTTTTCGCCACTATATTTTTGTAAAAAGCTATCCGGTTCCTTCAACGATATCAAGTTCATTACGTTAAAGGTTTTTCGCCAAAAACCATTCGTAGCCCTCCGTCATTTCAGAAAGGTAGCACTTAGTATTCATGCTATGTATGTTGGCCTTCGTCAAGGCATAGTGCATGGTAGCTATTTGTTACTTTTCTGTTCCATAGATAGATGCGTTAGTTTGGGACAGTCGTACTACTATTTTGACCTTCGTCAAGGGTGTAAGTCGATGTAGTACACCCCAGTACTTATGGGGAGGCGGAAATTTCAAAAACGATCAAGTTTAAAGAACGAACATCGACTAACCGCTTGAATCGAAGCTAAACAAATAATAACCGAACACATAGCTATACTAAACTATAGTGTTAAGGGATTATACCTAATGAAACCGGTCCTTCGTCTTTGCGATCTCCTTGTTCTCCTCGGCCTTCTCTAGGTAGTAGACGATCCACCCGAGAGCAAAACTCCAAGCTTAGCCTCTAAACTTGAGGCAACTAACCTTCTTGGATTGCTAATCAAAGAAGATAGATGAAATAGAGTGATGGTTATGGATTGATTAGTCTAACTAATCCTAGATCTCAACACATGAGGGTGAGGATTAGTCTTTTGAAGAGAGAGAGCTTGAGGAGAGAGAATGTGAATAATATTATGATATAAGTTTATGAGTATCATATCATATATGAAGCATTTTCTAATAATGAGAAAAGAATAAAGAGTGATGATAAATCATGCTTCATAAAATATCTAGTGGTGATTCATTAGCATGAGTCATTAAGCAATAAATGTGCATTAATGAAATGAATGAATCACCACCATGACTCATAACCTCATTCAATGAATATGACACATAACCCTCCTTAGTCACCATCTTCTAGAAGCTTCTCGAACAATTTCGAGAACGCCCTCCGATCCGCAAAAATACGGAAAAACTTTAGACTGTAAAAATCCAATAACCGGATACCAGTAACTGGCTTAAACCAAAGCCGACTGGTAAAAACCGTCCGAAAGTCATACGCGCGTAAACGCACGTATGCGTCCGAACCCTTTGTCGCAAAACCATGCAACCTCTATATCGTTTCGCCTGGAGTAGGAAACTCTCTGTGTGGGACTCTAGAGACTCGACTACTACGCTGGCAGTGGGTTTAACCACAGACCGCAAGCGGCACTAGCTGTACGTAACGGTCCCCAGGTAGTTGTCGATAAGAAGGCCGATGAGGAAACCCATCCGAACTCCTACTGAGTCTGATGTGACAATCTCCATACAGTCCGGTCCGTTCGTCCAAGACTATCGCATATCGGGCCTAGGGGGGCGGCAAGCGTCAGTCCCCTAATAGCGGTATAAGTCGTGTCGGAGGGAAGCCCATTACAACCTGAGAAACTACTGGAACCTACCAGCAAATCTCGCTTGCCCTGGCCAGGGACTTTGCGTAATGGCTCTCTGACACAGCACGATATCTACTCCCAATACCGGGAGGGACGAATCCTGTCTAACCGCCACTGCCTCCAAGTGCTCGGGACTGCACCCAACTGCTACCTGTTTGCACGACTCCTTTGAGCCGTGGTAGGGTAGCAATCTAAGAACAGTGGGACACACTCGAGGCGAAGTGGCAGTGTCAAGTCTGCGGACTACGCTGTACTCATGTCACCTGGGAACTGTTCACTGACGACTGGTATCAAACCAACCAACAGTTCCCTGTGAGTCCTGTCCGGTGTACCCGTAAGCTAACGAGCACCTGTATACTATCTCCAGTACGACGTACTGACGGCTGTGGGACAGACCATCTCCCCAACTGGGATGAGAAGCGTACACACTAGTCTACTCCGGAGTATCGATGCTCTGTCTCGATAATCCAACGACCAGGGACCTGAATGAGGATGTGCTTGTAGACTACCCAGCCCCCACTAGTGTGACTGCCATCACAACGCTGGTAGACAAGCAAGATCCTAAGAGCTCTATCAATACGTACACTAACATATTAAGATAGAAAAACCAAGTAGCATACTACCATGTTTAGCAAGACTGTTATATACATGTGAATATCCCAAGCTTCCATTAAGTAATATACAAGCTAGTATGATACAGTAATGGCCTTCTAGGGCATAAACACTAACAAAGGGTATGTAAGGGTGGGTTCAAATTAACCCGGATAATGACGGGTAGAACTTGACATGTGACTTATGATATGTTGGCCTTCGTCAAGGTCAAAAGAGCATGGGGTAAAATTCATATCGGGAGTTTCTAAAGAAACTGAAACTTGCCAGGCATGCACATACCTTCTGGAGTGTGATAACGTGAGTGGATTCCGTCACGTTATCATGCGATGATAGTTGGATCCCGATTCCCACTGATGAGTTGGTTTACTCCTCGGGTGATCCCGACTAATTCTTCTTTCAGGTTTGGTGGAGAATTTGAGGATACAGTGGGAGGCTTCCTGATTAGCTAAAGTGATAACCATTCTGATCTAGGTTAGAGTGCACACAGAGTGTTTCTTTTCTCTCTCTCTTTGGCTACGACCATGGCCCGACCCTAAACTATGAATCAGTGACCAAGTTGACCGAACTTTCTTAAAACACTTGCTTTTGGATTGTCTGAGTTGCATACATCATTGCCACTTCTTCTTTTACCCTTTGCATTTCTCCAGAACACCCCGTATTATTACGAACATCCACTTCCATTGGATAAATCCATCTTATGGTTATATACGAACTCGAAGGAACTTGTTCCAGATTCGAGGATGGATTCTGGTTCTGGAGAGATTGAATATGACTATTCAGTTGTCTTTTCCTTTTAGCTTCTCTTAGGTTGTGAGGGCTCCTAGGATTAGGAGAGGGTACACCTATTACGCTTATCAGATAGTTTTCTTCCAAACCATAGGCAGGTGCTGAAAGGTGGGGAATGAAGAAAACCAATTAGCCTAAGTGTGGTGTACATAAATTATTAAGTAAAGACAAATAAAGGGATCAGAAAGAGGGCAAAGTAAATTGCAACTGCTATCATTCATGACCAAACCACATATTTCATCGCCACTCCTACTTCACCTTGGTATTTCTTCAGAACACCCCGTATCACTACGAAGATCCACAGTTATTGGATATTCCATCGTATGGTTATATACGAACTCGAAGGAACTTGTTCCAGTTCGGGGATGGATTCTGGTTCAGGAGAAATAGGAATAAGGTTTATTCAGTTGTCTTTTATCTTCACCTTCTCTCAGGTTATGAGTACTCCTAGGATTAGGAGAGTACATCCATTATGCTTAGTGGATAGTCTTCTTCCAAACCATAGGCTGGTGCCGAACGGTAGGGAGGGAAGAAAACCATTTAGCCTAAAGGGGTGTACAGAAGGTAACGAGTAAAAACAAATAAAGGGATTTGGAGAGATGGCAAAGAAATATACGGTTACAGTTGTGAATTTGATAATGGAAGAGGCATTACTAGGAATACCCAGATACCCCTTCGAAACATTTTCATCTTTCAGTTTCACTATGCATTGTTAATAGAAAACTGATTTACCAATTAGACACTTTCTCCAGGGTATGTATTTACCAGGTATGATTCTCACATCTGTATGGTTTTACAGATGATGAGTTGGAGTAAATTATTGGAAATTAGGTGATCATCCTTATTATATTGGAATTCGTTGTAATTGGTGATATTTGAGGAAATCACCTAGGTTTTTGCCGGATGGCAAATATTAGGTTTTGAATATCCGTTGATATGCACCAATTTCAAACTAGTATATCTGTACCTTTATTTTATAAAGTGAGATAACTTTTTGAAATTATGTCTATGACATTTGCCTATATCAGTTGATGGTTAGGTAAGGAGCATTCAACAGCGGTGTAATTCTTCATAACCAAAGTACAGTTTTCAACCTACGACGCACAGGGTTTGAGTTATTCAACTCAGGAGACTCATACAAAGTATTGTATGTTGTCCAGTGTCCATTAGGACAGAGGGGTTGGTCCTCGTACTATATTCTGTTTACTTATGACTTCTCTAGTTTTTAGACAAGTGTTTCGTAGAAATACAAGGTTTAAGTTTTGAGAAGTTATAGGTATAAGAGTAAAGTAGAGAACCACGTGTTGCGGGATTCTTCAAGGCAATCGAAGATGTAGATACTTGTGTATGGTATTCAATTGATAGTAATGATTTTTAGAACATGTTTCTCTTTCAGGTTACTCATATCTGGATGTATTCCTAAGTTGAGTAATATTGATTGGCCTCTCTCCATTTAGTTGACATGCACTGGAGACAGCTGCATGATTTGAATCTGGTTCCAATTAAATCAGTGCCTCTTTTTCTATATTGGATATAGAACAATTCATATCTTAACGATGTTAAGGTACGGGGAGTTGTCCGGCTTATGCTTAAAACCAGACTCTGGATAACTTAAGGCACGTTTCTGTAATGGAAGTTCGTGGGTTGACCCGGGCTATGACAAGGGTTGATTTTCTACCATCTGGAAGATCAATAGTGATATTGTTCTTGACTCGCCACAGTTTTAATAAAATGGACTTTTTTCAGAAAACAGAAGTAGGAGTATGGTAGGACAGGAAGTGATTCCAGAACTGCAAATGATTACTGAAAGTTTAATAGAACCTAAAGATTCAATCAGGTTTGACAATCCATTAGCCACTCTGCAGATATGGTGTAGGGTCCCTAGGCACTCTTGTGAAGGTTCATAAGGCATCAAACATGCCCGGATAAAAATATAGACGTGCCGAACAACCCAAAGCCGGGATCTTTGCTAGATTATTAGGGTTTAACATGCAAGATAACAACTTTATTACTAAGTGTGAGGGATTACAACCTTTGTAGTCCGCTCCTTCACTTCATAAGCTCCGAGTAGAAGTCCCTTCGCCGTGATCCATGATCTCCCGGACTCAAGAGAGGCTCCACGACTCGAACGATCCATGCTAGCTTATAGTATTCCTTTTCTCCGATGATCTACGTCGAAGTTGCAAAAGCTCAAGCTCTCTCACTCTCAAGAGGTGAACACCCTAATCTAATGGGCTAGATTAGAAGAGAATGATGGAGTAGTATTTATGCTATCTTTTTATATCATAATCTCACATTAAAACATCACAAAAGGAAAATGAAGAAAGTTTTCTCAAAGCTCAAGAGAGAAGAAGAAGATGAATAATGAGATAATTCCTTTTGTCATGAATAATGAAATATGAGTATATGAATAATAATGCAACCATGGTTAATGATGACTAGGATAACCCTTGTAGAGAGTTAACTAAGGCTAGGGTTTGGTTGGGTTAAGATATGAGTCATAAGAAAATATCTATCATAATATCTTCTTCATGACAAAAGAATAACTTCTAGAAGGTGCATGAAGCAACTAACCCTAATCAAACCCTAACCTCATTTAATCATCACTAAACATGTTTCATTATTAATCATATCATGTTACTTTAATATATATCACATATATATTATATATTTGTAGCAAAAGAAATAATACCTTTAATATATATCGCATATATATCAATGCATTATCCGGTGAGAAAATGAAATAATAAAGCGAGCCAATATTAGATAATGTAATACACTATATCTTATATATTATTATACATTAAATCATCGAATCAACACTTAATCCGATAATCCGGTTATATCGAATATAACTGACTAATATATCATGTACCGATTCATCGAATCAACACTTGATCCGATGATCCGGTTCATATCTAAATATCGCGAGAATATAATACGGTATCTCATATCGCATTATCCTCGGTCCTGCACATATCACATATGTGCCTCTACTCCGTTTTGCCTGAGCCAAGAAACCTCTGTGTAGGACTCTAAAGAATCGTCAATACGCCGGTAGCAGGTGATGATCATATCAAACACCCACAAGCTGCAAGCGGTCAGCTAAACGTAACAGCCACCCAGGTATTGAGCGATCAGAAGATCAACAAGCTAGCCTGTACGTTCTCCTGTGAATCCAACCAGTAACACTCCCGTACAGTCTGGTCTGTTCGTCTGATATGTCGCATATCAAGTCTAGGGGTGGTATACGTCAGACCCTAGTAACTGATAAGTCGTGTCGATGTGTGGCTCATAACGGGTCGAGAAACTACTGGTAACACTTACTAGTAAATCTCTATATCAGCCCTGGTCAAGGACTTCTAGTTATAGCTAATCGAACACAGCACAACATCAACTCCCTATACCGGGAGAGACGAATCCCCTCCTATCGCTCATTGTCTCCATGTGATTCGGGACTGCACCCAAAAGCCACCATTTTGCACGCCCTCTTGGACGTGGTAAGGTGGATATCAAAGTACAGTGGGAATCACACGAGACTCTATGACGATCTCGGGTCTACAGACTACCCTGTACCAGTGTCACCGGAGAACTGCCATCTGACGTGTGGTATATCACCATCTGGCAGTTCTCGGCGAGTCCGTCCAGTGTACCCAGTCTCCACTGAGCACCCGTATACCATCTCTGATGTCAAACACTGATGGATATGGGATCATCCATCGCCTATCATATAGGTCAAGATGCGTATACGCTAGTCTACTCTGGTGTATCGATGCCCTGTCTCGATATACCCTCGACTAGGAACAGTTATAGGATGTACTCATCGACTACCATGGCCCCACTAGTATGATCTCATCATAGTCCCAGAAGTCGAGTACAGATCCTAAGGGCTTTATCAACATGTGAGAGAAAAATAGTAAACCAATACAAGTCAACATGTTAAGATAAAGGAAAACCAAATAGCATACTATCATGACGAGCAAGAAAGTCCTCTCTATATATATCCAAGCATCCATTATAATATACTTCATATGTACAACAATGGCCTCTAGGGCATATGCATAACTAACAATCTCCCACTTGCACTAAGGCCAGCTGCTGTAGTATCTCATACCTAGCATCCCGAATAATCTATCAAACTGTATCTAGGGAATAGCCTTCATGAATGGATCCGCAGTGTTGTCCTTCGTATCTACTCTTCTGACCTTGATCTCCCGGCGATCAACTATCTCCCTGATCAGGTGATACCGCCTCAGAATATGTCTGGACTTTCGATGGGACCTGGGTTCCTTGGCCAACGCCACAGCTCCATTGTTATCGCAATACAGAGGTATTGGATGTTCAATGGATGGAACCATACCAAGTTCACTAATGAACTTCTTTATCCAGACAGTCTCTTTGGTAGCATCGTTGGCAGCGATGTATTCAGCCTCCATCGTCGAGTCTGCAACGGTATCCTGTTTGGAACTCTTCCAACATACCGTCCCTCCATTGAGGGTAAAGACAAATCCCGAGTGCGACTTAGAGTCGTCCTTATCACTTTGGAAGCTGGAATCGGTAAAGGACTCCACTTGGAGTTCTCCGTTACCATATACCAAGAACATCTCCTTAGTCCTTCGTAAGTACTTGAGAATGCTCTTCACAGCTGTCCAGTGACCCTCTCCAGGATCTGCTTGATACCGACTCACTACACTTAGTGAGTATGCTACATCGGGTCTGGTACATAGCATCGCATACATGATAGAGCCTACTGCCGAAGCATAGGGTATCCCTTGCATGCGAGCTCTCTCCAAATCAGTCTTGGGAGACATTTCTTTGGAGAGAGTGAGTCCAGAGATCGTGGGTTGGTTCCCACGCTTGGATTCTTCCATACTAAACCTCTTTAGTATGGTGTCAATGTACCTGGATTGGGACAATCCCAGTATCCGTTTAGATCTATCTCTATAGATCATGATTCCCAATATGCAGGAGGCATCACCTAGATCTTTCATTGAGAATCTTTGTGATAAGAAGAGCTTGACTGATTGCAGCATAGGGATATCATTTCCTATCAAGAGTATGTCATCCTCTGCTACCTTTTTATAGATACAAGGTTCATCTATATTTTTGATGAAGTCAAACTCTTTGACTACAACATCAAAACAGATGTTCCAACTCCGCGATACTTGCTTCAACCCATAAATGGATTTAAGCAGCTTGCACACCTTTCCGCTGCTCCCACTATCTACGAAGCCGTCTGGCTGAGTCATGTACACGCACTCTTCTAAATCACCGTTTAGAAAGGCGGTCTTAACATTCATTTGCCAGATTTCGTAGTCATGGTATGCAGCAATGGCAAGTAAGATCCGGATGGACTTAAGCATAGCTACTGAAGAAAAGGTTTCGTCATAATCCACACCTGGTCGTTGACGAAAACCCTTTGCTACAAGTCTAGCTTTGAAAGTCTCAACTTTTCCATCTACACCAAATTTCTTTTTAAAGATCCACTTGCTCCCAATGGGTTTTACCCCTTCAGGAGCATTTTCCAAAGTCCATACTTTGTTGGTGTACATGGATTCCATCTCAGATCGCATTGCATCCAGCCATTTCACCGAGTCACCACTCGTGATGGCCTGCTCGAAACTAGTTGGTTCATCATCATCCATGATGCAATCCTCGCTTCCACCATCAATGAGAAAACCGTAGTATCTCTCAGGTGGACGAGAAACCCTACTAGATCGGCGGAGAGGCTGGGGTTCGTTGGGTACTACTGAATCCTCTGGTTCCAATAAATCATCAGTTGTAGTTTGTGCTGGAACCTATTCCAGCTCAACCTCTTCGCCACTAATTTCTTTTGCAAGAAATTCCTTTTCTAAAAAGGTGGCATACTGAGAAATAAACACTTTTTGTTCCTCACCGTGGTAGAAGATATATCCATAGGAATCTTTTGGATATCCTACAAACTTACATAGACCTGATCTTGCATCGAGTTTGTCCGGATTTTGCTTTTTAACATAGGCCGGACAACCCCATATCTTAACTCGTTTAAGAGATGGTCTCTTCCCATTCCATATCTCATATGGAGTGGTAGGCACCGATTTAGTTGGAACTCTATTCAATAGATATGCGGCTGTCTCCAGTGCATAACCCCAAAATGAGATAGGTAACTCTGCAGTGCTCATCATAGAGCGCACCATATCTAATAGGGTGCGATTCCTCCGCTCTGATACACCGTTGTGCTGTGGTGTATAAGGAGGAGTAAGCTGAGAGAGAATCCCATTCCCTTTTAGATAATCCCGAAACTCATTGCTCAAGTATTCTCCTCCTCGATCAGATCGAAGGATTTTAATACTTTTGCCCGTTTGGTTCTCTACTTCATGCTTATATTCTCTGAATTTCTCAAAAGCTTCAGACTTGTGTTTCATCAGGAATACATGTCCGAATCTTGAGAGATCGTCAGTGAATGTAATAAAGTAGGAAGAACCGTTCCAGGCATGCATAGACATGGGACCGCATACATCACTATGTACTAGTCCTAAGAGTTCTATAACTCTTTCTCCGTGTCCACTAAACGGAGCTTTGGTCATTTTCCCTTTGAGACATGAATGGCAAGTATCATAAGATGATAATTCGAACGGATTCAAATACCCATCCTTATGTAACTTAGCCAGTCGTGTCGCATTGATATGACCAAGTCTACAATGCCACAAGAAGGATTCGTTCATTTCTGAACTTTTCCTCTTGTGTGTGTTTTGTATATTGAGGACTGTATTTTGATAGAGAATGAATATGCCATTATGTAACGAGCCTGATGCAATCAACTTTTGATCTAGGAATATGTTCATAACATTATCCTGCACTACAAAATTATATCCTTCTTTACTTAATAAAGAAACTGATATAATGTTGCACATCATGTTCGGTATATAATAGCACTCATTCAGAATTAGTGTATTACGACTTGGTAATACTAGGTGATATTCGCCAACTGCTTTGGCTACAATACTTGCACCGTTCCCTACTTGAACGGAATGATCACATTTTCCCAGTTCTCTACCTTTACGTAGCCCATGTAACATTTTACATATGTGGGATCCTGATCCGGTATCTAATACCCAGGATGTAGGGTGAACTGAGAAACAGTTCTCAATAACTAACACACCTGAAGAAGATGCATGACCATGCATGTTCTTTTGGGCGGCTTGAGAATCCAGATATTCTCCTATTCCTTGTTCAGTCTTATAACTCTTATAAGAAAGAACGGGTCCAACGTTCCCCTGCTCAGTATAATAAGCGGGTTCAGTCAATACATCCATATTATTATCTTGATTATGGCCTGACATGGTCGCTACCTGGAGAGAGAGAGAGAAGAAAACACTTTAGCTTATGCTCTTGCAAGATTAGACTGGTTATTATCTTATCTAATCAGGATGTCTCCCACTGTTTTTATCAAATCTTCCTTCAAACCCTAAAAGGTAAGATTAGCCGGGATTAATTACACCCTACAATTTCGTCAATCTTTCAGCCAGATCAGTGTCGGTACTTGAGGGAGGTTACCCGTGCTGTCGCACGGACCTAATTAAAGTAAACCTCGTTTTCCCAGAGGTGTAACCTCGTTAACACTTTTCTAGACACCTACTTGATCGGCTAATTGTCCTGTGTAAAACTCTCCCAGGAGTAACTCTTACTCGCAGTGGGAACCGGGATCCAACTATCTCATAGGAGGTATGCAATCTCATTGAAAATTTCAACTTTTAAAATTCTCGATAATGCTTTTACCCCTAGTGTCTTATGACCTTAATTGTGGTCAACAAATCATAAGAACTAGTCAAGTTCTACCCGTCATTTCTTGATTAATTTAGACCCACCCACATGACCCTTAACTATGGTCAACAAAGTCATATGACTGTCTTAATTAATCACATCTTATGTTATATAGGAAAACATCACTTAGCTACCGTACACTGCGCCTTAACTATGGTCAACAAACGCAGCACGAATACTAAGTACTCTATTTTCCTAAAATGACGGAGGGTTACGCAGGTTTTTCAGAAAACCTCGAGCGTAATGAACTTGATATTGTCGTAGAATCGAGTGTTTTTGAAAAGGAGTGTTTTTGAGGCTTCTAGTTTCGCTAAAGAGGTCACTCCAAGTGAAGAGATCTCGGCTTTTTCCCCATCGAATAAGGTGCAGGATATATCATATATACCGCTGTGCAAAGCAAGAACTATATAAGCTGTCAAAAACTAAACCGCGAGTTTGTAGCATCTGCCAGTTTCTCTAAAGAGGTCACTCCGGGTGAAAGGATCTCGGCTCTTTCCTCATCGAATAAGGTGCAGGGCATATCAAATATACCGCTATGCAAAGCAAAACTGTAGCTACCATTTTTATAAAGTTTTGATTCTACAACATCTTTTTGGTTTCTTTTCTTTTTATTAATCTCATTAATAAAATCCCATCAGCTTATGTTTCCTAAGCATCACAGAAGAAACGAAAACAGTAATATTTATATATCAGCATATATATATATAGTATAAGCATTCGTCTCAGGCAGTAATATGATCTCATCACAGAACATTGCAGCAGAAGAACATATATAAAATATTGGATATACTAGGATGTCCGTGTTTTGAATACGAGCCGGTATAAAACACGGATTCCACGGTCGCGATGAATAGTCAAACCCACATCCCTAGACCCCTACGAGAGCGGCAAGTGACACCGCCAATTCTAGGGTTAGGAGACCCGGTCTCGACTCCTCGAGATGGCCTCCCACTGGATCCTAGAACCCGGTTACTTGTGCTCCCCTCCTTGGGTCTACCTAATGCGGAAAAGTAAATAATATACAATGGTGACATCAACCTCAACCTGGAAGTGCCCCAAATAAAAGAATATTACATTACAAATGAATTTTACATGAATGAAAATAAAAACCCTCATCTCACATAAAACCCCCGGCTATTCAGAACACGACGATCCAATATAACATATCATAACAACACATAATATCACATATCATCAACGTAAGTAAATATGCGCATCCCAATTGTCGTTGACATATAGCAACGAAACCGACAATATCACATATTACACTTACGGTCACAGAAAAGAAAGTGTAAAACTACAACATTTGGAATCCACAATCACTTTAGACATCGTAAATCCGAAATATCACATACTTCGCATTTCATGCCTAACTCTATGAATTCCACATATTGTATCACATTTCAGACAAATAGACAGTATTAAACTTTCCGAACAGATAATCAAATACCCAAAATTTCCTAAATTGCTCAACACTTGAGCGGAGTTCAAATAATCCCAGAATATGTCACAGTACCGGTGATCCAGCCGTAAAAGGGTCAAGCCAACGCCTCACATGTGGCACGCCGTACTTCTCCAAACCCTAAGGTTTAGAGGCAGTTCAAGACGGTCACATAATCGAGTTAAGGTTTGTTGTCTTCTAGAGGGTCCACCGCTTAACTTGTACAATTTTTCCGAAAGATTTAAACCCGATAAAAATTCAACACTTGAAATTTTTACGTGCCGGGAAAAAGTGAGTTAATGATATCCGTTCGAACATTTTAACAGTTTCTAAATATCTGGAAATAAAAAAAAATTTAAATATTCCGATCGAATCAACGATTACAAAATAAACCCCAGAAAACTCAACACTTGAGTCAGATTTAAAAATACCCAAAAAATATCACATACAGAAGTAGAAGTTCCTATTCAAAAACGAGTGCATGATCCTTCCGTACGGCCGGGGATCCGCGGCCCAAGCGCGGTACGGCCGCGGTTCCGTGGTGGATTGTACGGATCTTAACCTCGTTTTTCACAGTAATCTTTATATTCCCCTACTGAATTTTTTAGGAATTTTTTAATTCTGAAAAATGAAAGTTTTTGAAAAAAGTCCAGAGAGGGGTTCTTTTTGACATTTCGGGGTTCGTTCGGAGTTTTAACTTCGTATACACGTCGCCTAATGCTCTAGCTTGGCTATGATACCACTGTAGGGTCCCTAGGCACTCTTGTGAAGGTTCATAAGGCATCAAACATGCCCGGATAAAAATATAGACGTGCCGAACAACCCAAAGCCGGGATCTTTGCTAGATTATTAGGGTTTAACATGCAAGATAACAACTTTATTACTAAGTGTGAGGGATTACAACCTTTGTAGTCCGCTCCTTCGCTTCATAAGCTCCGAGTAGAAGTCCCTTCGCCGCGATCCATGATCTCCCGGACTCAAGAGAGGCTCCACGACTCGAACGATCCATGCTAGCTTGTAGTATTCCTTTTCTCCGATGATCTACGTCGAAGTTGTAAAAGCTCAAGCTCTCTCACTCTCAAGAGGTGAACACCCTAATCTAATGGGCTAGATTAGAAGAGGATGATGGAGTAGTATTTATTCTATCTTTTTATATCATAATCTCACATTAAAACATCACAAAAGGAAAATCAAGAAAGCTTTCTCAAAGCTCAAGAGAGAAGAAGAAGATGAATAATGAGATAATTCCTTTTGTCATGAATAATGAAATATGAGTATATGAATAATAATGCAACCATGGTTAATGATGACTAGGATAACCCATGTAGAGAGTTAACTAAGGCTAGGGTTTGGTTGGGTTAAGATATGAGTCATAAGAAAATATCTATCACAATATCTTCTTCATGACAAAAGAATAACTTCTAGAAGGTGCATGAAGCAACTAACCCTAATCAAACCCTAACCTCATTTAATCATCACTAAACATGTTTCATTATTAATCATATCATGTTATATTAATATATATCACATATATATTATATATTTGTAACAAAAGAAATAATACCTTCAATATATATCGCATATATATCAATGTATTATCCGGTGAGAAAATGAAATAATAAAGCGAGCCAATATTAGATAATGTAATACAATATATCATATATATTATTATACATTAAATCATCGAATCAACACTTGATCCGACAATCCGGTTATATCGAATATAACTGACTAATATATCATGTACCGATTCATCGAATCAACACTTGATCCGATGATCCGGTTCATATCTAAATATCGCGAGAATATAATACGGTATCTCATATCGCATTATCCTCGGTCCTGCACATATCACATATGTGCCTCTACTCCGTTTTTCCTGAGCCAAGAAACCTCTGTGTAGGACTCTAAAGAATCGTCAATACGCCGGTAGCAGGTGATGATCATATCAAACACCAACAAGCTGCAAGCGGTCAGCTAAACGTAACAGCCACCCAGGTATTGAGCGATCAGAAGATCAACAAGCTAGCTTGTAGGTTCTCCTGTGAATCCAACCAGTAACACTCCCGTACAGTCCGGTCTGTTCGTCTGATATGTCGCATATCAAGTCTAGGGGTGGTATACGTCAGACCCCAGTAACCGATAAGTCGTGTCGATGTGTGGCTCATAACGGGTCGAGAAACTACTGGTAACACTTACCAGTAAATCTCTATATCAGCTCTGGCCAGGGACTTCCAGTTATAGCCAATCGAACACAGCACAACATCAACTCCCTATACCGGGAGAGACGAATCCTCTCCTATCGCTCATTGTCTCCATGTGATTCGGGACTGCACCCAAAAGCCACCGTTTTGCACGCCCTCTTGGACGTGGTAAGGTGGAAATCAAAGTACAGTGGGAATCACACAAGACTCTATGACGATCTCGGGTCTACAGACTACCCTGTACCAGTGTCACCGGAGAACTGCCATCTGACGTGTGGTATATCACCATCTGGCAGTTCTCGGCGAGTCCGTCCAGTGTACCCAGTCTCCACTGAGCACCCGTACACCATCTCTGATGTCAAACACTGATGGATATGGGATCATCCATCGCCCATCATATGGGTCAAGATGCGTATACGCTAGTCTACTCTGGTGTATCGATGCCCTGTCTCGATATACCTTCGACTAGGAACAGTTATAGGATGTACTCATCGACTACCATGGCCCCACTAGTATGATCTCATCATAGTCCCAGTAGTCGAGTGCAGATCCTAAGGGCTTTATCAACATGTGAGAGAAAAACAGTAAACCAATACAAGTCAACATGTTAAGATAAAGGAAAACCAAATAGCATACTATCATGACGAGCAAGAAAGTCCTCTCTATATATATCCAAGCATCCATTATAATATACATCATATGTACAACAATGGCCTCTAGGGCATATACATAACTAACATATGGCGCGTAACCTCAGGCGCCCGAGAGGTACTCTGGTATCCTCAAGGACGGTGACAGGGAGGTTCTTGTTTACCCAGACTTGATACTACTGTTGTTCCAGGCTGTGAGACCCGGCAGGAGGATGGGTATAGCGTCGTTCTAAACTAGCTTTAGAAGTGCACGTATATATATATTATTCTTCCAGAGGGTTGTCGTAGTTGTTAGTTATATGTATGCCCTAGAGGCCATTACTGTACATACGATATATATTGTAATGGATGCTTGGACATATATAGGGAGGACTTTCTTGCTCGACATGATAGTATGCTATCTGGTTGTACTTTATCTTAACAAGTACTATGATTGTCTCTATGTTACATATTGGTAAACCCTTAGGATATGTACTCGACTACTGGGACTATGATGAGATTATACTAGTGGGGCCACAGTAGTCGACGAGTACATCCTAAAACTGTTCCTAGTCGAGGGTGTATCGAGACAGGGCATCGATGCACCAGAGTAGACCAGCGTATACGCATCTTGACCCATATGATGGGCGATGGATGATCACATATCCATCGGTGTTTGACATCAAGGATGGTGTACGGGTGCTTAGTAGAGACTGGGTACACTGGACGGACTCGCCGAGAACTCCCAGATCGTATTATACCTCACGTCAGATGGCAGTTCTCCGGTGACACTGGTACAGAGTAGTCTGTTGACCCGAGATCATCATAGAGTCTTGTGTGATTCCCACTGCGCTTTGATTTCCATCATACCACTTCCAAGAGGGCGTGCAAAAAGGTGGCTTTTGGGTACAGTCCCGAATCACATGGAGGCAATGAGCGATAGGAGGGGATTTGTCTCTCCCGGTATAGGGAGTTGATGTTGTGCTGTGTTCGATTAGCTATAACTGGAAATCCCTGGCCAAGGTTGCTGAGATCTACTGGTAAGTGTTATCAGTAGTTTCTCGAACTGTTATAGACCTTAAATCGACACGACTTATCAAGCTACTGGGGTCTGACGTTTATCACCCCTAGGAGAGATATGCGACATATCAGACGACGAGACTGGACTGTACGGGAGTGTTACTGATTGGATTCACAGGAGAATATACTGGCTTGCTTGTTGATCTTTTGAGCGCTCAATACCCGGGTGGCTTTTACGTTTAGCTGACCGCTTGCAGCTTGTGGGTGTTTGATATGATCATCACCTACTGCCGACATATTGACGATTCTTTAGAGTCCTGCACAGAGATTTCTTGGTTCAGGCAAAACGGAGTAGGGGCACATATGTGATATGTGCAGGATCGAGAACAATACGTGTATGTGATACCGTATTAGATTCTCGCGATACGAGATATCGGCCGGGTATATGTGATATAGCCGGGTCATCGGATCATGTGTTGATTCGATGAACTGATACAGATTATATTAGTCGGTTATATGCGATATAGCCGGATTGTCGGAACAAGTGTTGATTCGATAATTTAATGTATAATAATATATATGATATATTAAATTACATTAACTAATATAAGCTCACTAAAAGATTCTTTTTCTCACTCGGTTAATACATTGATATATATGCGATATATGTTAATTGTATTATTTTATTTTGTTACAATAAATATTATATATGTGATATATAATATTGTAACATGATATGATTACTAATGCAACATGATTAGTGGAGATTAAACAAGGCTAGGGTTTGTTTTGGGTTAGTTCCTGCTTGATGCTTCTAGAAGGTTTCTTTTTGTTTTTGCTAAGATATTTTCAAATGACTCATGCTTTAACCTAACCCAAACCCTAGCCCTAGTTAAATCTCTACAAAGGTTTAGTCAACCATGGTTACATTATTCATCATGATTATCTTTTCATTATTCATCACAAAAGGGATCTTTCATTATTCATTCATCTTCTTCTTGCTTGAGTTCTTCATGAAAAACTTTCTTGCTTTGATTTTGTGATGAAAAATGAGTGAGAATAAGAAAACAAATGAGAGCAAAAATCCTATTTCATCATCCTCATCTACCCTTGCCCTTTAGATGAGAGTGTTCACTTCATTTAGTGAGTGTTAGCTTGTGTTAATGAAACTTCAAGGTAGATCATTTTTGTTATCGAAGATCGGAAGCAAGCTTGCATCTTTCTCTTCGCGGAGCCTCTCGAGAGTCCGGAACATGATGATCACAGCGAATGGACCTCAACACGGAGCTTAAGAAGTGAAGGACCAGATCTACAAAGGTTGTAATCCCTCTCACTTAGTGTTAAAGTGTTTAACATGCTTGTTTTCGCCTAAACTCTAGTATAAAGATCTTGTTAAGGGTTGTTCGGCACGACTAATTTTTAAATCGGGCATGGTTGATGCCTCGTAGACCCTTGTGGCAGTGCCTAGCATCCCTACAGTGGTATCAGAGCCAAGCTAGAGCTTTAGGCGATGTCTAGGTGAAGTTTAAAGTCCGATCAAACTCCGAAACACCCGTTTATACCCTTATGTGGATATTTTTTCAAACTGTTGATTTTTCTGTATTAAAAATGCTCAGAAAATTGAGCAGGGAAATCTAAGGATAACTGTAGAAAACGACTGCCTAACTCCACTGTAGCGCCGCGGAACTGCGGCAATACCCTGCTTTTAGCAGCGGTTCCGCGGCCGTATGTGGGGATCAGAGACTCGTTTTGCTACAGTAACGTCCGTAGCTGTTTCCTGAGTCTTCTGGGAATTTTTAATATTTACTCAAGTGTTGAGTTTTCTGGTTTGTATTGGGGACTCGTTGATTCGATCGTATAATTTAACTTCGTTTTGTTTTTCCGGATAATTTTAGAAACTGTTAAAAAGTTCGAATGGATATCAATAACTCATTTTTTCCCCTGCCGGAAAATTTCCAAATGTTGGATTTTTCCGTAGTTTAAGGACGTTCTAAGTCGTGCAAGTAACGCGGTGGACCCTCTAGAAGACAACAAACCTTAACTCGATTATTTGACCGTCTTGAACCGCCTCTGAACCTTAGGGTTTGGGGCAGTACGGCGTGCCACATGTGAGGTGTTAGCTTGACATTTCTACGGCTGGACCATTGGTACTGTGGCATATGATGGATGTTTTTAAACTAATTTCAAGTGTTGAGAACTATTTGGGAAATCTTGGGTGTTTGTTTATTCGATCGGAAAGTTTAACATTGTCTATTTATCTGGAATGTGATACAATATGTGGAATTCACGTAGTTAGGCATGAAATGCGAAGTATGTGATATTTCGGATTTACGATGTCTAAAGAGATTGTGGATTCCAAATGTTGTAGTTTTACACTTTCTTTTCTGCGACCGTAAGTGTAATATGTGGTGTATCGCCGGTTTCGTTGCTATACATCAACGACAATTGGGATACGCATATTTACTTACGTTGATGATATGAGATATTATGTGTTGTTGTGATATGTTATATTGGATCGTCGTGTTTTGAATAGCCGGGGGTTTTATGTGAGATGAGAGTTTTTTCATTTTCATTCATGTAAAATTCATTTGTATGTAATATTCTTTTATTGGAGCACTTCCGGGCTGAGGGTGATGTCACCATTGTATATTATTTACTTTTCCGCATTAGGTAGACCCTAGGCGGGGAGCACAAGTAACCGGGTTCTAGGGTCCAATGGGAGACCATCTCGAGGAGTCGAGACCGGGTCTCCTAACCCTAGAATTGGCAGTGTTGCTTGCCGCTCTCGTAGGGGTCTAGGGATGTGGGTTTGGCTATTCATCGTGACCGTGGAATCCGTGTTTTATACAGGCTCGTATTAAAACACGGACCTCCTAGTATATCCAATATTTCATATATGTTCTTCTGCTGCAATGTTCTGTGATGAGATCATATTACTGCCTGAGACGAATGTTTATATTATAAATATGAGATATATGTTATATTGCAGATTTCGTTTCAAATGTGATGCTTGTGAAGCATAATAAAATGGGACTTTATTAATAAGATTAATGAAACTAAAAGAAACCTAAAGATGTTGTAGAAACTTGTTTAAAAACTGGTAGCTCTAGTTCTTGCTTTGCATAGCGGTGTTCCTTGTAGAACATCCAGCACCTTATTCGATAAGGAAAGAGCCGAGATCCCTTCACCGGGAGTGACCTCTTTAGCAAAACTACAAAAAGCCTCAAAAACATTACATTCAAAATCACTCGATTCTACAACGATATCAAGTTCATTACGCAAAGGGTTTTCTTAAAAACCTGTCGTAGCCCTCCGTCATTTCAGATAAGTACTACTTAGTATTCGTGCTGTGTTTGTTGACCTTAGCCAAGGCGTAGTGTGCGGTAGCTAATTAGTGCTTATCTGTATAAGCATATGATGCGATTGAGTTAGGGTAGTCGTGCGACTTTGTTGACCTTAGTCAAGGGTCGTTCAGGTGGGTCTAATTCAATCGGGAAATGACGGGTTGAATTTGGCTAGCACTTATGATTTGTTGACCTTAGCCAAGGTCATAAGATGCTAAGGTTAAAATATTATTGGGAATTTCAAGTGTTGAAATTTGCAATGAGATTGCATACCTTCTATGAGATAGTTGGATCCCGATACCCGCTGCGAGTAAGAGTTACTCCTGGGAGAGTTTTACACATTACAATTAGCCGATCAAGTAGGTGTCTAGAAAGGTGTCAACGGGGTTACGCCCCTGGGAAAACGAGGTTTATTTTAATTAAGTTCATGCGAAAGCACGGGGAACCTCCCTCAAAGTACCGGCACTGGCCTGGCTGAAAAATTGGTGAACTTGTAGAGTGTAATTAATCCCGGCTAGTCTTTCCTTTTAGGGTTTGAAGGAAGATTTGACTAAAACAGTGGGAGACATCCTGATTTGATAAATTAATAACCAATCTAATCTTGTAAAAGCGCACGCTGAGTGTTTTCTTCTCTTTCTCTCCAGGTAGCGACCATGTCACGCCTTAATCAAGATAATAATACGGATGAATTGACCGTACCCGCTTTATTATACTGCGCTAGGGAACGTTGGTCCCGCTCCAACTTATTATCGTTATAAGACAGAGCAGGAAATTGGGGATTACCAGAATTCCCGTGCCGCCCAAACGAAGAAAGTACATGTTGATGCATCTTCTTCGGGTGTGTTCATTACACAGAACTGTTTCTCAATATCCTTTACGTCCTGGGTATTTGATACCGGATCAGGATCCCACATATGTAATTTGTTACATGGGATACAGATAGGTAGAGAACTGAGAACGGGTGATAAATTTCATGAGATAGAAACGGTGCAAGTGTTGCTGCCAAGTCTGTTGGTAGTTATCACCCTGTATTACCAGAATACATTGATTCTGAACGAATGTTATTAGATACCGAACTTGATATACAACATCATATCAGTCTCTTTATTAGTAAAGAAGGATATAATTTTGTATTGTTGGATAATGTTTTGAACATTTCCTATATCAAGAGTTGATCGGTTAAGGTACGTTATCTAAAAGCATAGACGTTCTAAATCAAACCAGAGTTCTTAACGTAAAGAACACACACAAGAGGAAGAGTTCAGAAATGAACGAATCCTACTTAAGGTATTGTAGACTAGGTCATATCAATGCGACCCGACTAGCTGAAGTTACATTTAGATGCATATTTAAATTAGTTTGAATTTACATCTTGTAAAAACTTGCCAGTCATGTCACAAAGATAATATGACCACAACTCTTTTTTTGGAAACAGAGAAAGAGTTAGTGAACTCTTGGGATTGATACATGCTGATGTATGAAGGTCCCCTGTCTACACATGCCAAGACCGGTTCTTTGTACTTCACTACATTCACTGATTATCTCTCATGATTCGGACATATGTTCCTGTTGAAATACAAGTCTGGAACTTTTGAGAAATTCAATGAATATAAGTTAGAAGTAGAGAACCAAAAACGGGTATAAGTATTATGTCCTTTGATGAGATCAAGGAGGAGAATACTTGAGCACGAAAATCCTGGACTATTCTAAAAGAGAATGAGATTCTCTCTCAGCATTACTCCTCCGTATACACCATAGCACGATTGTATATAGGGGCGGAGCAATTACACCCTATGTGATATGGTGTGCTCTATGATGAGTATTACCAAGTTTCCTATTTCCTTTTGGGAGTTATGCACTTATGAAGCTGCATACCTATTGAATAGGGTTCCAATCAAATCAGTTGCCTACCACTTCATATGTGATATGGAATGGGAAGAGCCCATATCTTAAGTAAGTTAAGATTTGGGGTTGTCCGGCCTATGTCCAAAAGCAAAATCCGCACAAGCTCGAGGCAAAGTCAGATCTGTGGAAGTTTGTTGGATATCCCAAGCATTCGCAAAGGAATATCTTCTACCAAACCGAGGAACAAAAGATGTTTTGTTTCTCAGCATGCCACCTTTGTGAAAGGGAATTTCTTGTGAAGAAAATTAGTGGTCATGAGGTAGTACTGGAAGGAGTTCCAGCTATACAAACTACAGCAGATGATTTGGTAGAACCGAAGGATTCAATAGTAACCAACGAACCTCGGCTTCTCCGCAGATCTAGTAGGGTTCCTCACCCACCTGAGAGATACTCCGGTTTCTCTATGATAGTGGGAGCGATGATTTCATCATGAGATGATGTCCCAACTATTTTCGAGCAGGCCATCAGGAGTGGGACTCTGTAAGAATGGCTGGATGCTTAGTGATCTGAGATGGAATCCTTATACACCAACAAAGTATGGACTTTGGTTGCTTTATCTGAAGGGTTAAATCCCCATCAGGAGCAAGTATATCTTGAGAAGATTACTAGGTGTACATGGAAATGTTGAGACTTTCAAAGCTATGCTTAAGTCCATCTAGATCCTACTTGCCACGGCTACATACCATGACTACGATATCTGATGGTTGGGTGTCATGACAGCTTTTCTAAATGTTGATTTGGAAGAGAGCGTCTATAAGTACACAGCCAGAGGGCTTCGTAGACAATGGGAGAAGCGGAAACGTGTGCAAGATGTTTTATGTGAAAAAACAGGCATCGCGGAGTTGGAACATCTATTTTGATGTGGTAGTCAAAGAGTTTGACTTAATCAAAATGGTAGATGAACCTAGTATATACAAAAAGGTAGTGGAGAGTATGGTGGTGATCCTCGTAGAGTACGTGGATGACATACTCTTGATAGGGAAGGAGTTTCCTATGCTACGCTCGGTCAATCTCCTCTTATCACAAAGATTCTCCATATAGGATCAAAGCGATACCTCCTAAATCCTGGGTTTTGGATCTATGAGATAGATCTAATTGGATGTTAGGATACTCGCTAGTTGTAGTAAGATGGTATCAATCGATCCTAGGGAGAATCACTGGAAATGTTCTAGGGTGATAAGGACGATTGAATGTCAGTCGCAGGCATTGTCTTTACCCTCAGTGGAGGGACGGTATGTTGGATGAGTTCCAAGCTATATACCGTGACTTACTAGACGATTAAAGGCAAGATACATCGTTACCAAGGATGCTACCAAAGAGGCATTCTGGATATATATAAGTTCATGAGATGAACTTCTTTCCAACCATTGTGTGACAATGGAGTTGTGGCTTATGCTAAGGAACCCCCGTCCCATCAGAAATCCAGATATAATTCTTAGGTAGTATCACCTGATCATGGAGATGGTTGATCTCCAGGGAGATCGAGGTTAGGAGAGTAGACACAGATGACAACAGCGCGGATCCACTCACAAAGGCCTTTTTCCCAGTAGAGACTTTTATGGGATGGTTGAGTATGAGATACTTCAACCGCAGTTAATTGTTGGGTATGTGTTACCACAACAGATGGCCCTAGTGCAAGTAGGAGATTGTTAGTTATATGTATGCCCTAGAGGCCATTACTGTACATACGATGTATATTGTAATGGATGCTTCGACATATATAGGGAGGACTTTCTTGCTCGACTAGATAGTATGCTATATGGTTGTACTTTATCTTAACATGTACTCTAATTGTCTCTATGTTACATGTTGATAAAGCCCTTAGGATTGTACTCGACTACTGGGACTATGATGAGATCATACTAGTGGGGCCACGGTAGTCGACGAGTACATCCTATAACTGTTCCTAGTCGAGGGTGTATCGAGACAGGGCATCGATGCACCAGAGTAGACTATCGTATACGCATCTTGACCCATATGATAGGCGATGGATGATCCCATATCCATTGGTGTTTGACATCAAGGATGGTGTACGGGTGCTTAGTAGAGACTGGGTATACTGGACGGACACGCTGAGAACTCCCAGATCGTATTATACCTCACGTCAGATGGCAGTTCTCCGGTGACACTGGTACAGAGTAGTCTTTTGACCCGAGATCGTCATAAAGTCTTGTGTGATTCCCACTATGCTTTGATTTCCATCATACCACGTCCAAGAGGGTGTGCAAAAAGGTGGCTTTTGGGTACAGTCCCGAATCACATGGAGGCAATGAGCGATAGGAGGGGATTCGTCTCTCCTGGTATAGGGAGTTGATGTTGTGCTGTGTTCGATTGGCTATAACTGGAAATCCCTGGCCAGGGTTACTGAGATCTACTGGTAAGTGTTATCAGTAGTTTCTCGAACTATTATAGATCTCAAATCGACACGACTTATTAAGCTACTGGGGTCTGACGTTTACCACCCCTCGGCGAGATATGCGACATATCAGATGACGAGACCAGACTGTACGGGAGTGTTACTGCTGGATTCACAGGAGAATGTACAGGCTTACTTGTGGATCTTATGAGCGCTCAATACCCGGGTGGCTGTTACGTTTAGCTGACCGCTTGCAGCTTGTGGGTGTTTGATATGATCATCACCTACTGTCGGCGTATTGACGATTCTTTAGAGTCCTACATAGAGGTTTCTTGGTTCAGGCAAAACGGAGTAGGGGCACATATGTGATATGTGAAGGACCGAGAACAATACGTGTATGTGATACCGTATTAGATTCTCGCGATACGAGATATCGGCCGGGTATATGTGATATAGCCGAGTCATCGGATCAAGTGTTGATTCGATGAACTGATACAGATTATATTAGTCGGTTATATGCGAGATAGCCGGATTGTCGGATCAAGTGTTCATTCGATAATTTAATGTATAATAATATATATGATATATTAAATTACATTAACTAATATAAGCTCACTAAAAGATTCTTTTTCTCACTCGGGTAATACATTGATATATATGCGATATATGTTAATTGTATTATTTTATTTTGTTACAATAAATATTATATATGTGATATATAATATTGTAACATGATATGATTACTAATGCAACATGATTAGTGGAGATTAAACAAGGTTAGGGTTTGTTTTGGATTAGTTCCTTCTTGATGCTTCTAGAAGGTTTCTTTTTGTTTTTGCTAAGATATTTTCAAATGACTCATGCTTTAACCCAACCCAAACCCTAGCCCTAGTTAAATCTCTACAAAGGTTTAGTCAACCATGGTTGCATTATTCATCATGATTATCTTTTCATTATTCATCACAAAAGGGATCATTCATTATTCATTCATCTTCTTCTTGCTTGAGTTCTTCATGAAAAGCTTTCTTGCTTTGATTTTGTGATGAAAAATGAGTGAGAATAAGAAAACAAATGAGAGAAAAAATCCTACTTCATCATCCTCATCTACCCTTTCCCTTTAGATGAGAGTGTTCACTTCATTTAGTGAGTGTTAGCTTTTGTTAATGAAACTTCAAGATAGATCATCTTTGTTATCGAAGATCGGAAGCAAGCTTGCATCTTTCTCTTCGCGGAGCCTCTTGAGAGTCCGGAACACGATGATCGCAGCGAAGGGACCTCAACACGGAGCTTAAGAAGTGAAGGACCGGATCTACAAAGGTTGTAATCCCTCTCAGTTAGTGTTAAAGTGTTTAACATGCTTGTTTTCGCCTAAACTCTAGTATAAAGATCTTGTTAAGGGTTGTTCAGCACGACTAATTTTTAAATCGGGCATGCTTGATGCCTCGTAGACCCTTGTGGCAGTGCCTAGCATCCCTACAGTAGTCAGTGGGAGCTGTGGAAGCATAGTGGACAAGTAGCTTATGTCTATTTATAGACTAAAGCAGATATAACGGAGATAGATCATCTATTTTTGATGTCACAGTCATAGGTTTTGACTTCATCAGAATAGAGGTTGGATCTGTTAAGAAGGTAGTAGGGTGTGATGTCCTAGTATTTGGATGACATACACAGAGTAGGAAGTGATATTCCTATACTACGATCGATTGAATTTTGGTTGTCATACAGTCATTTCTCCACATTGGATTTGGATATTATATCAGGCATTCTGGTTACTAGATCTATAGTTTTAGGTCTAGATTTGGGTAGTGTCTCAATCCGGGTACTTAGACAGCATTCTAAAGGTGCTTTAGAATAGACGACTCCTAACATGGTAGTGTACCTGCAAGTGATGGAGTCACCCTCTCTAAAGCTGTCTTACAGACTAAAGGGGAGATGGATGTGCATGATTAGCATATCACTTGCTTAAGCAATTGAGTCAATCATGAGATGTCAAGTACCACACCAGATGTTGTTTTTGCACTAGATGCACTAAGTTGAGATATTAATCCAATCCTAGAGAAACGTTCAGAAGCAATTTTAGAACATAAGTTGATGTTCTAAGGATATGATAACGACAGCCTCCTTCAGGAGACAGTTATCATTCCAGGCTTCCAAGGTGATCTGGCTGACAGAGTGACTGTCAGAGTTATAGTTTTCCCTCTGACGAGGGGAAGTAGTTTGGACTGGTGGTCCATGCGGATACTTAGTGAGGCATGGCGCAGGATACTGATTACATTCAGTTGACGATATAGTCTAAGAAATTTTCTGGATTTGGAATTCATTTGTGAACCAGGTCCCATCAGATATCGAGATATATTCTAAGACATGTATTGCTCAATTCGGGAGATCGCCTTCTCCGCGAACTTGAGGTAAAGTGAGACATAGAAAGAAACATCAGGGCGGATCCACTCACTGAGGCTATTCCTCGAACGCAATAGTTTCACAAACGGGCTTTGTGAGACTGATCAGTAGAGGAGTTGGGTGTTCGGTGTCACACGGGCTATGAGTATACGACATCGCAATAATTATCCTTGAGTGCGAGTGGGAGATTGTTGGATTTAGTGCCCTCAAAGGCAATTATTGGATCGCAGGCACGTGATTGCAATGATTGAGGGAGGACCTATGCCGGTAGGACAGTCTTACTCAAGGTGATAGTGTGGTATCTGGTTTATCTTTGTCATCGTGTACGTGATTTAGGTGATGTTACAGATCACTATTACACATTGATAGAGCCCTTATAATTCTTGCTTGACTACCTGCAATATGATGACGATCATATACGTGAGAGTTGGGTAGTCTATAAGCACATCCTTAAAGTGGTCCTTAGTCATGGGAGTTTCGAGACTGGGCATCCATACTCCATTAGTAGAATAGTGTATACAGTTGAGACCCCGACGAGGGGAGGTGGCCGGTTTCACAAGCCATTGGTGTCAGTTGGTTCACCTAAGATGTATACATGTGCTCATTGGGTTATGAGTACACCGGACAAGACTCGCTGGGAACATGCTAGTTGGTATTATACCTAGCGTCAGATAGTAGTTCCCTGGTGACATGTGTACAGGTTTGTTCATCGACCTGAGATCGTCATTTGTCACGTGTGAGTTCCCACTGTGCTTTGATTATTACCCTACCACGGCTCAAAGGAGTCCTGCATACTGGTTTTAGTTGGGTACAGTCCCGAGCCACATTGAGGCAGTGAGCGGATCGGCAGGGGTTTCGTCTCTCCCGGTATTGGGGGTGAGATCGCGCTGTGTCTAGGAGAGCCATTACACGAAGTACTTGGCCAAGGCAAGTGAGATTTACTGATAGGTAATCCAGTGGTATCTCAGGGTGTTCTGGGCTACACTCCGACACGACTTGTACCGCTTTTGGGGGTCTAACGTTTACCAACCTCCTAGGCCCGACATGCGATACTCATAGACGAATGGACCGGACTGTGCGGATATTGTCACTGACAGGCTCAGTAAGGTGTCAGGATGAGTTCACTCATCAGCCTCCCTTTTGGTCAATACCTGGGCGCCCATTACGTACAGCTAGTACCACTAACGTGCTAGTGGTTAAATCCACAGCCAGTGTATTGACGAGTCTTTAGAGTCCCCCACAAATGGTTTTCCTAAGTTTCGGGCGAAACGTTGTAGAGGCCGTATGGTATTATGGCAGGGTTCGGTCATATACGTGCACTTGTGCACGGATCATGATCTGACGGATCATACTAGTGGGCTTTAGTTAAAACTGGATCCTAGTATTAGATTTGTTGGATTACTTTCGTTTCATCGCATATGCATTCAGTTGGAATGCGGATGCAGATATGTATATACAGGTGAGGGGTATCCTTGTGATCCGTCACGAGTTTACTTTAGTAGATGCCATTCTCTTTTTATTGTTGCAAACATTTGGATAAATGTTTACATATGGAAATTATGAGCTCAAAGTCATGATGATGAGCATTTATTGTGACACATGCATAGGTGATGACACATGGTCTCTTTATTTGTGCATATGTCACATTTTGGATTGAGTTAGTGTGTTGAAATGATAAGAGGAGAGAGAGGGGGCAGCCATATGGCTTGGGGTTTGCTCTTGTGTTTATGATTCTAGCTCGCTCTCATTATTATTCCAACACAATAACAAAAGAAAGCTCTTCTTCTTCTTCTTTCTTCTTGAGCTCACTATCTCCATTAACGGCATCATCTTAAACCTCCATCCATACACTCTCATGTGTTGAGAATCAATGGATGCTTGAGACAAAGTTATCACACACATTCTCTACATCACCTCGGACATGTCGGCTAGCAAACTTCATGTTCGAGTTGCTTCGGTTTGAAGCGGGAGCCTGTAAAATGACTTCTTGACGTGGTGCCCTTCCAATGAGGAGACCAGAGATCGAAGATGCCTCGAGGAGCTAGGGATGGTGGCTAAAGATCGAAGGACACGGATCGATCGGTATAGCTTTTCTAACCCTTCTCTAGTTAGCTAGTTTGTGTTGATGGTTCGATCCGGGTGAAAGACTACGATAGCGCCAGTTTCGTAAAAAGTATTGTTCCGAGTTTGGCCTAGGATTGACGACCGGGGCGCTACCGTAGACTTACATGGACCTCGTTTTCATGCTGTGCGTTAGGTTTGTAAATTTGGATTTTTGGTCTTGTTTGATTTGCCCCAGATTTCACTTAGTGTTATCTTTTCTTAGGGGCAACTTGGAAAGTTTCAAAAGTTGAAATTTTGCATCGTTGATATCTGTGATGTGGTGTATGTGTTTTTCAAACGTCGTCTATTTGCTATATGTCGTTTAGATGGGGTTACAAATACTTGCTTATGCTGCTGTGATGTTGAAATCTGTGATGACTATGTTTGGATTGTCGTGTGGGATAGCTTCTTGTGCAATGGTAGTTGTACGGTTTAGACTCATTTGTATATTCATTATTGCGGGATGAGCGTCCCATATATGTACTGCCGTTTTTGCCAGTTTGTATATTCTTTTATTGGGGCATGACTGGGTTGAGATCGATGTCGCCATTGTATATATACTTTTCTTTTCTGTACTAAGATTACCCCGTGGTGTAGTGCTCGAGTAGCCGGGTTCTAGAGGGCAACGGGCCCACATCTCATAGCATTGAGACGGAAGGGGCCTCACTTTAGAATTGGCGGGCTATTCGCCGCACTCGTACGGGGTATATGATGACCCACGGTGGGGTGCTCAAGTTACCGGATTCCGTGAAGTGCTGGGTGACCCATTCACATTGTTGATTGGGGTTGCCTCACTTGTGGGATTAGTGGATAACTTGCCGCTCTCATAGGGGTCTTGGTTATACATTGCACAGGCTATTCATATGACCGGGGAACGTCGGGTTTCATTTGCGGCTCAAAGGAAACCCGGGGCTCCAAGATTATCCATTATTCTGTGATGCTTATCGCTCTTCTGTGATATTGCTTATATCATGCCTGGCACGAATGTTATATATGTTGGTGTTTATGCCCTAGAAGGCCATTACTGTATCATACTAGCTTGTATATTACTTAATGGAAGCTTGGGATATTCACATGTATATAACAGTCTTGCTAAACATGGTAGTATGCTACTTGGTTTTTCTATCTTAATATGTGAGTGTACGTATTGATAGAGCTCTTAGGATCTTGCTTGTCTACCAGCGTTGTGATGGCAGTCACACTAGTGGGGGCTGGGTAGTCTACAAGCACATCCTTATTCAGGTCCCTGGTCGTTGGATTATCGAGACAGAGCATCGATACTCCGGAGTAGACTAGTGTGTACGCTTCTCATCCCAGTTGGGGAGATGGTCTGTCCCACAGCCGTCAGTACGTCGTACTGGAGATAGTATACAGGTGCTCGTTAGGTTACGGGTACACCGGACAGGACTCACAGGGAACTGTTGGTTGGTTTGATACCAGTCGTCAGTGAACAGTTCCCAGGTGACATGAGTACAGCGTAGTCCGCAGACTTGACACTGCTACTTCGCCTCGAGTGTGTCCCACTGTTCTTAGATTGCTACCCTACCACGGCTCAAAGGAGTCGTGCAAACAGGTAGCAGTTGGGTGCAGTCCCGAGCACTTGGAGGCAGTGGCGGTTAGACAGGATTCGTCCCTCCCGGTATTGGGAGTAGATATCGTGCTGTGTCAGAGAGCCATTACGCAAAGTCCCTGGCCAGGGCAAGCGAGATTTGCTGGTAGGTTCCAGTAGTTTCTCAGGGTGTAATGGGCTTCACTCCGACACGACTTATACCGCTATTAGGGGACTGACGCTTGCCGCCCCCCTAGGCCCGATATGCGATAGTCTTGGACGAACGGACCGGACTGTATGGAGATTGTCACTTCAGACTCAGTAGGAGTTCGGATGGGTTTACTCATCGGCCTTCTTATCGACAACTACCTGGGGACCGTTACGTACAGCTAGTGCCGCTTGCGGTCTGTGGTTAAACCCACTGCCAGCGTAGTAGTCGAGTCTCTAGAGTCCCACACAGAGAGTTTCCTACTCCAGGCGAAACGATATAGAGGTTGCATGGTTTTGCGACAAAGGGTTCGGACGCATACGTGCGTTTACGCGCGTACGACTTTCGGACAGTTTTTACCAGTCGGCTTTGGTTTAAGCCAGTTACTGGTATCCGGTTATTGGATTTTTACAGTCTAAAGTTTTTCCGTATTTTTACGGATCGGAGGGGCGTTCTCGTAATTACTCGAGAAGCTTCTAGAAGATGTGACTAAGGAGGTTTCTTTTGGATAAGAGAGTGAGTCATGGTGGTGATTCATTCACTTCATTAATGCACATTTATTGCTTAATGACTCATGCTAATGAATCACCACAAGATATTTTATGAAGCATGCTTATTCATTTCCTTTATTGATTATTCTAAAATAAGAATGCTTCATAATATTATGATACACTCTCTCTCTTCTCTCATTATCTTATCTCACATTCTCTCTCCTCAAGCTCTCATCTTCAAACCCTAATCCTTAATCCTCATGTGTTGAGATCAAAGGATTAGTTAGACTAAACAATCCATAATCTTCACTCTTTATCATCCTTTCATCTTTGATTAGCAATCAAAGTTGATTAGTTACCTCAAGTTAGAGGTTTAGCTTGGTGTTTTGCTCTCGGGTGGATCGTCTACTACCTAGAGAAGGTCGAGGAGAACAAAGGAGGACGTAAAGAAGAAGGACCGGTTTCATTAGGTATAATCCCTAATCACTTGTGAAAAGAAACTCATAAGATACGGTTATTTATAGTTTAGCTTCGATTCAAGCGGTTAGTCGATGTTCGTTGTTTAAACTTGATTGTTTTAGAAAATTCCGCCTCCCCATAAGTACTGGGGTGAAGTACATCGACTTACAATATATATATATATATTTATATATACTAGTAGATTTTGTATATGTTTTGCATCCACGCTAGTCCAGCCTCCGCTCTGCCGTTAGTTAAGTAACCTAACAGTGCATGACGGGGCCCCATAGCAAATGCGGATGGCATATACGTACATTGTATTTTTGTTCTTTTTTGGTGTGATATGGATTAATTGATGGGACTGGGTTAATTTTTATTGATGCAAAGAAAAATAAACCTAAATGATATTTTTGGAACTAAGTTTTTAAAAACTGACATTACAGACGTTTCCTCTTGCTTTGCATAGTGATATTCGGTTCTGAATATCCAGCACCTCATTCGACGAGGCAAGAGCCGAGATCACTTCATAGGGAGTGACCTCTTGGGCAAAAGTTTGCGTCAATATAATAACTTCACTATAGTTGATTCTTTTGCTTTGCATCATGGTATTCAGTTAGGAATATCCAGCACCTCATTCGATGAGGAAAGAGCCGAGATCCCTTCATAGGGAGTGAGCTCTTTAGCAAAAGTTTACGTCACTATATATTTGTAAAACCAGTCTGTTCCTTCAACGGTAACAAGTTCATTACGTTAGAGGGTCTTTCGCCAAAAACCCATCCGTATCCCTCTATTATTTCTTACAAGTGTTACTTAGTATTCGTGCTGCCTGTTTTGACCAAGTCAAGATGTAGTGTTCGGTAGCTAAGCAATGCTTATTTGTTGCAGGTGTTGCGATTATTTAGGACAGCCACATAACCATTTTGACCTAGTCAAGGGTATATACAGGTGGATCTAAATTAATCTTGGATAATGACGGGTTGAACTTGACTAGCGGTTTATGATATGTTGACACCTAGTCAAGGTTATAAACCGTTAGGGGCAAAAACCACATCGGGAGTTTCAAACATACAGGAAACTTGTCAGGCATGCGCATACCTTCTGGAGTGTGGTGACTTGAGTGGCTTCCATCAAATTATCATGCGATGATAGTTGGATCCCGCTTCCAACTGATGAGTAGGTGTTACTCCTCGGGTGATTTTGAGATGATCCTGACTAATTCTCCTTTTAGGGTTTGAAGGAGAATTCGAGGAAACAGTGAGAGCCATCCTGATTAGATAAAGTGATTAACCAATCTAATTTAGGTTAGAGTGCATGCTGATTGTTTCTTTTCTCTCTCTCTTTGGCAGCGACCATAGCTTGACCCTAAACTAAAACTCATGAACTAAGTAACCGAACCTTCTTACACACATTAGATTTTGGATTGTCATTTATTCACATATATCCCTGCCACTCCTTCTTCCCTTTGCATTTCTCCAGAACACTCCGTATCACTACGAAGATCCATATTGCTTGGGTATGCCACCGTATAGTTACATATGAACATGAAGGAACTTGTTTCAGTTCGAGGATGATTTCTGGTTCGGGAGAAATTGAATAGGATTATTCGGTTGTCTTTTCTCTTTACCTTCTCTCAGGTTGCGAGAGCTCCAAGTATTAGGAGAGTACACCTATTACGCTTATTGGATAGTCTTCTTCCAAACCATAGGCATGTGCCGAAAGGTAGGGAAGCAAGAAAACCAATTAGCCTAAGTTTGGTGTACAGAAGGTTAGAAGTAAAGACATATAAAGAGATTAGAGTGAGGGCAAAGGAAATTGCGACTACTATCATTCACGACGAAGTCGCGTATACCCCATCCACTCCTACTCCCCCTTTGCATTTCTCCAGAACACTCCGTATCACTACGAAGATCCATATTGCTTGGATATGCCATCGTATAGTTACATACGAACTCAAAGGAACTAGTTTCAATTCGAGGATGATTTCCAGTTCAGGAGAAATTGAATATGATTATTCGGTTGTCTTTTCTCTTTACCTTCTCTCAGGTTGCGAGGGCTCCTAGTATTAGGAGAGTACGCCCATTACGCTTATTGGATAGTCTTCTTCTAAACCTTAGGCTGGTGCCGAAAGGTAGGGAAGGAAGAAAACCAATTAGCCTAAGTATGGTGTACAGAAGGCAAGAAGTAAAGACATATGAAGGGATTGGAGTGAGGGCAAGAAAATATACTGTTACTTTCATGAATCTGGATAGTGGAAGAGGCTTTACTAGGAATACCCGGCCACCCCTTTGAAACATTTTTATATTTCAGTTTTACCGTGAGGTGTTAATTGAAAACCGTTTTCCCAATTAGATTCTGACTCCAGGGTATGTATTTACCATGTTGGATATATATGCCCTAGAGGCCTTCATGGTATAGGAAGCTAGGGATATGTATGTACTTGACAATCTTGCTTGATATGATAGTACGCTATTTAGTTTGTCTTTATCTTAACGTGTGATATATTTTACTTTGTATTTATATACATATTGATAAAGCCCGTAGGGTGTTTTCCTGACTACCGACGTTGTGATGGCAGTCATACTTGTGGGAGCTGGATAGTCAATAGGCACATCCTTAAATATCCTTAGTCGCAGGAGTATCGAGATTGGGCATCGATGCTCTAGAGTAGACTAGTGTATACATATCTAGACCCTGACGAGGGGCGATGGATTGGTCCCGCAGCCATTGGTGATGTGCACCTAAGATTGTATACAGATGCTCACTAAGTGTGAGTACACCGGACAAGACTCGTCGAGAACTGACTGGATGGGATTATACCTAACGTCAGATTACAGTTCTCAGGTGACATGTGTCCAGATAGTCTGTCGACTTGAGGTCGTCATTTGTCTCGTGTGAGTTCCCACTGTACTTTGATTACTACCCTATCACGGCTCAAAGGAGTCGTGCAAACAGGTTTTAGTTGGGTATAGTCCCGAGCCACATGGAGGCAGTGAGCGACTGTTAGGGATTCGTCCCTCCCGGTATATGGAGTCGATATCGCACTATGATCGGTTGGTCATTATCATAAGTCCCTGGTCATGGCTGATAGAGAATTACTGGTGGACTGACCAGTAGATTCCCGGATGGTCTTGAGCCACACCGGCACGACTTGTACGGTTGTTAGGGGTCTGACGTTTACTACCTCCCTAGACCATACATGCGATACTCTCAGACGAACAGACCGTACTACGCGGATATTGTTACGGACAGGCTCAGTAGGGGTTACGGACGAGTTCGCTCGTCGGCCTCCTTTTCGAAACGTACCTGGGTTGCCGTTACGTACAGCTAGTGCCACTGACGGACTTGTGGTTAAACCCACTGCCAGCGTACTGTCAAGTCTTTAGAGTCCCACACAGAGGGTTTCCCTGGATCAGGCAAGTCGATGTAGACGCCGTATGGTTTTACGGTAGGGTTTCGATCGCATTCGTGTACTGGTTACTCGAATGACGATCAGATAGATTATACTGGTAGGCTTTCGTTTAAGCCGGATACTTGTATTGTAGTATTGGATTATACTGATCTCAGTGTATCCGTATTTTTTCGGAATACGGATACGGGTATGAAAATACGGAAAAAGGGAATTCTTATAAATTCACAAGATTGACCTTCTAGAAGAAGACACCTCATTATTGTTTTATTCTTTTTCATTAAAGAATTAATGAGGTGGAAATTAGGAGGCATGGGTTGAAGAATGGTTATGCTTTTGTTTATTTCTTTTGGAGCCACTATTCAAGCATGGTTGTAGATTATGTGATTTAATATACCATGGTTGAATTATTGGAAAAATACTTAACCATTCTCTCTTCTCATTTCTTTCATCATTATCACAAAAGGATTCTCTCTCCTAAGTTTTCATTCTCGCCTTCTTCCTCAAGCTCATACACTTGCATGTGTTGCAAAACAATGAGCTTTGAGATCAACTAGTCCAATACACACTCTCTCTACATCCACTTAGTAATCTCTCCTAGCAAGTTAGATCACTAAGGTATCTCATGGAGGTTGAAGCTTGATCATAGGCCTCTCGGGTGGATCCATCTTCGACGCAAAGGAGACCGGCAACCAAACTCTTCCAAGACCTAGAAGAAGCCAAAGAAAGGAGATCAAGAAGAAGGAGCTTGAACCAAGGAGCAAGGAGCAACTTGAAAACCCGAAGGACTTGGAACGAGGGTATAACTCCTTTACATAGTAGTTAGCTCTCTCTCTTAGTTTAGTTTTGTTTGTTAAGGTTTAAATAAGATCCTATAGTGGAAAAAGTTCATGATGCAAAGCTAAAACATGTTTCTTTTTGTGGTGAGAAAAACGATTTTCAAGTATTCCGCCTCCCCGCAAGCCGTGGTGTGTGCATCATGGACTTATACTGGTATCAGAGCCTATTTAAACCTTATCTAACTTGTTAGCAAAGTGTAAGAAATTCGATCGCCGGAAAAACCCAAAAATCGCATCCAAAAAGCCATGTTTCTGTCGATTTTAAAAACTGATCTAAAATTTTTTCCAGAGAGCTTAAAAATTCGTGCAGGCTTGTTTAAGAACACAGAAAAAATTTGGAGTTGTGAATCGGTCAGACCGCCGCGGATCCGCGGTAGAACCATACGTTCTGCCGCCGATCCGCGGCCGAGTCGGCTCCGATTCCCTCCAAACTTTTTCTGTTCTTCTTATTTTCCGGAATTGTGAATTTTGGGATATTTTGTTTCTGCCTAGATATTTTGTGTACTGTGTGAAACTGAGGGTAGATTCAAAATTGCTTAATCGATCGAAATTCTAATTGCTTTAGCTAATCGGTTCTTCTGTAATGTTTTATGTGTTTTGAAACGTCCGCTAATTGCTATACGACGATTAGTGGGGGTTGCACATATCTGTGATGATTGGTTTGTGTATATGAATCTTATTGGATCGTCATGATGAATAGCCGGGGTGTGTGAGACGAGTGTTTTCTTTTCTTTCATTCAATGTAATTTGTAAAATTGATGTAATATTATTTTTGCGGGGCACATCCGGGATGAGGTTGTAGCCACCGTTGAATTATTTCTTTTACTGTTTTTGCTCCTAGGATAGACCCAAGGAGGGGTGCACAAACTACCGGGTATTTTGAAGTGCTTAGTGGCCTACTCACGTAGTTGAGGGAGACTGCTTCACTTTTAGTACTTGGCGGGTAGTTTGCCGCACCTATAGGGGTCTAGGGTGGGGTTTTGGCTATTCATCACGACCGTGGAACCCGTCCTTCATTATAGGCTTAAACGAAGTGCGGTATTCCTAGTATATCCAATATGTTCATCTGTGATCTGGAATGCTTATTATTGCGTGCGACGAATGGATATATCTATATATGATATTTATTAGGCGTTGCTTATGTTTTACACCCGCGCTAGTCCAGCCCCCTCTCTGTCGTTAGTTAAGTAACCTAACGGGTGATGACGGGGCCCAGTGGCGAATGCGGATGGCATAAGCGTACGTTATATTTTCGTTGTTTTCTACAATGGTAGGATTAAATGATGGGACAACATTAATTCATTAATGCAAATAAAATAAACCTAAACTAAATCGTTGGAACAATTTCAAAACCACTCGGTTTTCTTCAAAAAGCAAATTTTAAATGCGGAGCTTAAACCACTCCTTTTAAAAAGCTATCTTGGTTCCTTCGATCATATTAATTTCACTACGTTAACTGTTTCGCCAAAAACCAGCCGTAACCCTCCCTCGTTTCAAATAAACAACACATCATATTCATGCTATGTTTGTTGGTCTACGTCAAGGCATAGTTTATGGTAGCAATGTGTTGATTATTTGTTGCATAGATAGATGCATTAGTTTAGGACAGTCGTACAGCCTTATTGGCCTACGTCAAGGGCGAGTACGGATGGATCTAAATTAATCAGGACAACGACGGGTAGAACTTGACTTGCATCTTATGATTTGTTGGCCTACGTCAAGGTCATAAGAGCTTGGGGTAAAAATCACATCGGGAGTTTCAAACATAAAGGAAACTTGCAGATTTAGCATACCTTCTGGAATGTGGTGACTAGAGTGGCTTCCATCTAGGACATCATGCGATGATAGTTGGATCCCGATCCCACTGATGAGTAGGATTACTCTCGGGAGATTTTCTCACTTAACAATCAATGCTATAAACCAAGTAGGTGTCTAGAAAGGTGTTAGTGGGGCTACGCCTCCAGGGAAAAGAGGTTATATAATTAAGGAACTTCACGAAAGCGTTGGAAAACCTCCCTCGAAGTACCAACACTGGCCTGGCTGAAAGGTTAAGCAAGTATTGTGACGTGTGATTAATCCTTACTAATTCTTCTTTTAGGGTTTGAAGAAGGATTTGAGGAAACAGTGGGAGCCATCCTGTTTAGATAAACTAATAAACCAATCTAAACTTGCAAGAGCATATGCTGAGTGTTTCTTTTCTCTCTCTTGTAGCTACCATGACAGGACTAAACCGTTACTTGAAATAAATACACTGACCGGGCCAAACTATAAAGATTGGCTAAGGAACGTCAACATTGCACTGACTTATGACAAAGTTGCATATGTTACCACCGTTGTTCCTCCCCCTATCCCAGGACCAGATTCCTCAGTTGCGGACAAGGAAGTTCGCAAAACCTGGGATCTAGACTGTGAGAGAGCTAAGTGTATCATGCTGGCGTCCATGAACAATGAACTCCAGAAACAGCACGAGAGTATGGATATTATATCCATCTTTCTCCATTGCAAGGAACTGTAAGGAGAGCACCCCCGTATCGCGAGGTACGAGACCTCAAGGAAACTGTTCCAGATGAGGTTAGCTCCAGGATCACCTGTAGGAGAGCACGTCCTGAAAATGATCAGCCTCATTGAGGAACTCGCAAACCTGGGATGCGTGCTAGAGAATTAGTTATACATCGACTTGATTTTGCAATCCCTTTCCCACACCTTCTCTCAGTTCGTGCTGAACTTCAACATGCACTAAATGGAAGCTGATCTTCCAAAGCTCCTCAAGATGTTGAGGGTAGCAGAGACCTCCTTGAAAAAGGAGAAGACCCCCGTTCTGTATGTTGGCCAATCATCCTCTTCTAAATCCAAAGCGAAAGCTAAGTGAAGAAGAAGATGAAAGCCACCAAACCGAAAGGCGGGGTCAAGAAGGTGCAGGGAACGAACAAGGCAGGAAGGGTGAAGGCAGATAAGAACGAATGCTACTATTGTCACAAGCAAAGGCACTGGAAGAAGGATTGCATGGCTTTCAAAGCCAAGGACACGAAGCAAGCTGCTGCTTCTGCTTCAGGTGTGTTTGTAATCGAAATTTGTCTTTCAGTAAACTCTACATCATGGGTACTTGATACGGGTTCTGGTTCTCACATTTGTAAATCTTTGCAGGCTCTAAGAAACCGTAGAGCACTGAAGACATGTGATATGACTCTCCGGATGGGCAATGGAATGCACGTAGATGCTATTGCAATGGGGGAATATCACCTGGGGTTGACTAGTGGGCACATTTTTGGTGTTGTAGAGCTGTTTTTGTATTCCCAGTATGCTGTGTAATATTATATCAGTATCTTTGTTATTTAATGAAGGATATAATTTTGCACTTGAAAGAAATGTCATGAACATTCTCCTAAATCAAGAAATGATTGGGTTTGGCACACTGGAAAATGGCATATACATACTTAATCAACCTCAAGTTTTCAATATTCAAAACACGCTTAAAAGGAAGGCTCCAGATTCAAACCAAGCCTTCCTATGGCATTGTAGACGTGGTCATATAAATGAAACAAGGTTGACCAAGTTACGTAAAGATGGATATTTAGATCCGTTTGAATATTCATCGTATGCAACTTGTTAATCATGTATCAAAGGAAAGATGACCAAATCTCCGTTCACCGGACACGGAGAAAGAGCCACGGAACTCTTGGGACTTGTACACAGTGATGTATGTGGTCCAATGTCTACACATGCACGAAGCGGTCACTCCTACTTCATCAATTTTACTGATGAATTCTCTAGGTATGGACATGTGTTTTTGATGAAGCATAAATCCGAGGCTTTTGAGAAGTTTAAAGAGTATAAAAATGAAGTGGAGAAACAGACTGGTAAAAGCATCAAGACACTTCGATCTAATCGAGGTGGAGAATACTTAAGTACCTGTTTTCTTGAATGCTTAAAAGAGAATGGAATTCTCTCTCAGCTTACTCCACCTTATACACCTCAGCATAATGGTGTATCAGAAAGGAGGAATCGCACGCTACTGGACATGGTGCGTTCAATGATGAGTAGTGCTAAGTTGCCACTTTCCTTCTGGGGTTTTGCGCTAGAATCAACAGCATACCTACTGAATAGAGTTCCGACTAAGTCTGTGCCTACCACTCCATATGAAATATGGAGTGGGAAGAGACCATGTCTCAAGTATATCAAGATATGGGGGTGTCCGGCATTTGTTAAAAAGCATAATCCGGACAAACTCGAGGCACGACCGGTTTTGTGCAAGTTTATGGGATACCCCAAGCATTCAAGGGGATATCTGGTCTACCACACTGAAGAACAAAAGGTGTTTGTCGCCCGCCACATTGACTTCTTAGAGAGCGAATTTCTTGCAAAAGAAATTAGTGGGAGCGCGGTAAAGCTGGAAGAAATTCCAGAACCTCAAACTACTGCCAAGGACTTAGTAGAACCTCAGGTTTCAATAGAGCCCGACGAACCAACGCCGCTCCACAGATCTAGTAGGCTTTCTCATCCTCCTGAAAGATACTACGGGTTTCTTATAGATGGGGATCGAGAGGATTGCATCATCGATGATGATGAGCCTACTAATTTTCAGCAGGCTATCACGAGTAAAGACTCGGTGAAGTGGCTGGATGCTATGAGATCCGAAATGGAATCCATGTACACCAATAAAGTGTGGACTTTAGATGTTGCTCCTCCTGGGGTAAAACCAGTTGGATGCAAATGGATCTACAAGAAGTAGATTGGTGCATTTGGACAAGTGGAAACCTACAAAGCTAGACTCGTTGCAAAAGGTTTTCGTCAAAGACCAGGATTGGACTATGATGAAACCTTTTCCCCAGTAGCTATGCTTAAATCCATTCGGATCCTGCTTGCCATTGCTGCCTTCCATGACCATGAAATCTGGCAGATGGACGTAAAAACAGCTTTTCTAAATGGACATTTAGAAGAGAGTGTTTACATGGATCAACCAGAAGGTTTCTTAGACAGTGGGAGCAGCGGGAAGGTGTGCAAGTTGCTTAAATCTATTTATGGAATAAAGCAAGCATCGCGGAGTTGGAACATCTGCTTTGATGAGACGGTCAAAGAATTTAACTTTATCAAAAATGTAGATGAACCATGCATTTATAAGAAGATTGTAGAAGGAGAAGTAGTCTTCCTCGTTTTGTACGTCGACGACATACTACTGATAGGGAATGATGTCCCTATGCTACAATCAGTAAAGCTCTTCTTGTCACGAAAATTCTCCATGAAAGACTTGGGAGATGCATCCTATATTCTGGGCATTAAGATCTATCGTGATAGATCCAAAAGGATGTGGGACTTTCACAGTCCGGGTATATTGACACTATACTAAAGAGATTTAGTATGGAAGATTCCAAGCGCGGTAATTTACCCACTTGTCACGGGATCGCCCTCTCCAAAGAGATGTCTCCAAAGACTGATGAAGAGAGGGCTCGCATGGGCATTATACCCTACGCTTCGGCAGTAGGATCCATAATGTATGTAATGTTATGTACCAGAACAGATGTAGCTTACGCACTTAGTGTGGTAAGCAAGTATCAGTCTGACTCAGGTGAGAAGCGTTGGATAGCGGTAAAGAACATTCTCAAGTACCTGAGAAGGAATAAGGAGATGTTCTTCGTTTACGGTAATAGGGACTTACAGGTCGAGGCCTTTACCGACTCCAGCTTCCAAAGTGACAAAGATGACTCTATATCCGTTTCGGATTTTGTGTTTACCCTCAATGGAGGGGCGGTATGTTGGAGGAGTTCCAAACAAGATACCGTCGCAGACTCAACTATGGAGGCTGAGTATATAGCTGCTAACGATGCCGCGAAAGAGGCTGTCTGGATGAAGATGTTCATCTCTGAACTTCAGGTGGTTCCGTCCATTGCCAATTCAATACCTTTGTATTGTGATAACAATGGGGCTATAAAATTAGCGAAGGAACCAAGGTCCCATCAGAAATCCAGGCATATCTTGAGGCGGTATCACCTGATCAGGGAGATCGTGGATCGCCGGGAGATCGAGGTGCGGAGAGTGGACACAAAAGAAAACACGGCAGATCCATTCACCAAGGCCACCACTCAAGTCCAGTTCGAGAGGTTGTTTGAGATGTTGGGCATGCGGTATGCCAGCAACTGGATCTAATACAGACAGTGGGTACTCATTGCGCCAATTATAGGCCTTAGTGCAAGTGGGAGATTGTTGGATATATATGCCCTAGAGGCCTTCATTGTATAGGAAGCTAGGGATATGTATGTACATGACAATCTTGCTTGATATGATAGTACGTTATTTGGTTTGTCTTTATCTTAACGTGTGATATATTTTACTTTATATTTATATACATGTTTATAAAGCCCGTAGGGTGTTTTCCTGACTACCGGCGTTGTGATGGCAGTCATACTTGTGGGAGCTGGATAGTCAATAGGCTCATCCTTAAATGTCCCTAGTCGCAGAAGTATCGAGATTGGGCATCGATGCTCCAGAGTAGACTAGTGTATACATATCTAGACCCTGAAGAATGGCGATGGATTGGTCCCGCAACCATTGGTGATGTGCACCTAAGATTGTATACAGATGCTCACTGAGTGTGAGTACACCGGACAGGACTCGCCGAGAACTGACTGGATGGTATTATACCTAATGTCAGATAGCACTTCTCAGGTGACATGTGTGCAGATAGTCTGTCGACTTGAGGTCGTCATTTGTCTCGTGTGAGTTCCCACTGTACTTTGATTACTACCCTACCACGGCTCAAAGGAGTCGTGCAAATAGGTTTTAGTTGGGTGCAGTCCCGAGCCACATGGAAGCAGTGAGCGACTGTTAGGGATTCGTCTCTCCGGGTATAGGGAGTCGATATCGCACTGTGATCGGTTGGTCATTACCATAAGTCCCTGGCCAGGACTGATAGAGAATTACTGGTGGACCAACCAGTATATTCCCGGATGGTCTTGAGCCACACCGGCACGACTTGTACGGTTGTTAGGGGTCTGAGATTTACCACCTCCCTAGACCATACATGCGATACTCTCAGACGAACAGACCGGACTGCGCGGATATTGTCACGAACAGGCTCAGTAGGGGTTACGGACGAGTTCGCTCGTCGGCCTCCTTTTCGACACGTACCTGGGTTGCCGTTACGTACAGCTAGTACCACTGACGGACTTGTGGTTAAACCCACTGCCAGCGTACGTCGAGTCTTTAGAGTCCCACACAGAGGGTTTCCCTGGATCAGGCGAGACGATGTAGACACCGTATGGTTTTACGTCAGGGTTTCGATCGCATTCGTGTACTGGCTACTCGAATGACGATCGGACGGATTATACTGCTAGGTTTTGGTTTAAGCCGGATACTAGTATTGTAGTATTGGATTATACTGATCTCAGTGTATCCGTATTTTTTCGGAATACGGATACGGGTATGAAAATACGGAAAAAGTGCATTCTTGTAAATTCACAAGATTGACCTTCTAGAAGGAGACACCTCATTATTGTTTTATTCTTTTTCATTAAATAATTAATGAGGTGGAAATTAGAAGGCATGGGTTGAAGAATGGTTATGCTTTTGTTTATTTCTTTTGGAGCCACTATTCAAGCATGGTTGTAGATTATATGATTTAATATACCATGGTTGAATTATTGGCAAAATACTTAAGCATTCTCTCTTCTCATTTCTTTCATCATTATCACAAAAGGATTCTCTCTCCTAAGTTTTCATTCTCTCGTTCTTCCTCAAGCTCATACACTTGAATGTGTTGCAAAACAATGAGCTTTGAGATCAACTTGTCCAATACACACCCTCTCTACATCCACTTAGTAATCTCTCCTAACAAGTTAGATCACTAAGGTATCTCATGGAGGTTGAAGCTTGATCATAGGCCCCTCGAGTGGATCCATCTTCAACGCAAAGGAGACCGGCAACCGAACTCTTCCAAGACCTAGAAGAAGCCAAAGAAAGGAGATCAAGAAGAAGGAGCTTGAACCAAGGAGCAAGGAGCAATTTGAAGACCCGAAGGACTAGGAACGAGGGTATAACTCCTTTACCTAGTAGTTAGCTCTCTCTCTTAGTTTAGTTTTGTTTGTTATGGTTTAAACAAGATCCTATAGTGGAAAAAGTTCATGATGCAAAGCTAAAACATGTTTCTTTTTGTGGTGAGAAAAACGTTTTCCAAGTATTCCGCCTCCCCGCAAGCCGTGGGGTGTGCATTATGGACATACATTCCAGACATGATTCTCACATCTGTATGGAGTTATGGATGTTGAGTGGGAGTAGACTATTGGGAATTGGGTGATTAGATCCTCCATATATCAGAATTCTTTGTAATTAGTGATATTTGAGGAAATCACCTGGGTTTTGCCTAACGGCAAATATTTGGTTTTGAATATCCATTATTGTGCACCAGTTTCAAACTGTTATATCTTTACACTTCTTTTATAAAGTGAGATATAACTTTTCAAAATTATGACATTTACCTATATCAGTTGATAGTTAGGTAAGGTGCATTCAACAATTGTGTAATTCTTCTTAACCATAGCACAGTTTTCAACTTACGACGAACATGGTATGAGTTATTAAACTCATTGGACTTATACAAAGTATTGTATGTTGTTCGATGTCCGTTAGGACAAATGGGTTGGTACTCGTACTATATTCCGTTTACTCATGACTTCTCTGGTTTTAGACAAGTATTTCGTTGGAATACAAGGTCCAGATTTTGAGAAGTTATAGGTATAAGAATAAAGTAGAGAACCATATATTGCAAGTATCAGGATTCTTCGAGGTAATCTAAAATGTAGATACGTATGCTAAGTATTCCGTTGTAAGTAATATATTTGAGAACTTTCTTCTCTCTCAGGTTACTCATCCGTGAGTACTTTCCTTGATGAGTAATGCTTCTTGGACTTCTTCTATTTAGTTGATATGCACTGGAAACAACTGCTTGATTTTTGAATCTGGTTCCAATATAATTAGTGCCTTTGTTTCTATATTGGATATAGAATGGATTCATATCTTAACGATATTAATGTATATGGAGTTGTCCGGCTTATGCTTAAAACCAGAATCCGGATAAACTCTAGGCACGTTTTAGTAATAGCAGTTTGTGGGTTTTCCCGGGCTTTGACGAGGGTTAACATTCTACCATTTGGAAGATCAATAGTTATATTGTTCTTGATTCGCCACATTTTTAGTAAAATGAATTCTTTTCAGAAAACATTAGTGTGAGTATGGTAGAACTGGAAGTGATTCTAGAACCACAAACGATTACTGAAAATTTAGTAGAACCTAAAGATTCAATTGGATTCGACAATCCATTAGCCACTCCGTAGATTTGGCTCGGCCATCCGAGAGGTACTTCGGTCTCTTCAAAGACGGTGACAGGGAGGTTTTTGATTATCCAAACTTGCCACTACTGCTGTTCTAGACTATGAGATATGGCAGGAGGATGAGTATAACATCGATCAAAATTAGCTTTAGAAGTGCACGTGTATATGACTCTGCTAGAGGGATGTTGTAGTCAGTGGGAGCAGCGGAAGCATGGCGGGCAAGTAGCTTATGTCTATTTATAGACTAAAGCAAGTATAACGGAGATAGATCATCTATTTTTGATGTGATAGTCATAGAGTTTGACTTTATCAGAATAATAGATGGACCTGGTAAGAAGGGAGTAGGGAGTGATGTTCTGGGATTTGTATGACATGCTCTTGATAGGAAGTGATATTCCTGTACTACGATCGGTTATACGTTGGCTGTCACAATGTGTTTTCTACACATAGGATCTGAATAAAATATCAGGGATTCTAGTCACTAGATCTATGGTTTTAGATCTAGATTTGGGAAGTGTCCCAATTTGGGTACTTTGACACTATTCTAAAGTGTTTTAGAATGGATGACTCCTGGTGTGGTGGTATACCCGCAGGTGATGGAGTCACACTCTCTAAACAGATGTCTTCCAGACTGATGAGGAGAGGAATTTGCATGATTGACATATCTCTTGCTTAAGCAATTGAGTCAATCATGAAATGTCAAGTACCACACCAGATATTGCTTTTGCACTAGCTGCAATAAGCATATATATTAATCCAATACTGGAGAAACGTTGGGAAGCAGTTATGAACAGAAGTGGATGTTCTTGGTATATGGTAACGGCAGCCTCCTTTAGGAGGCGGTTATCATTTCTGGCTTCCAAGATGACCTGGATGACAGAGTGGCTATCAGAGTTATAATTTTTCCTCTTTTGAGGGGCAGTATGTTGGACAGGTGGTCCAAGCGGATACTGAGGAAGGAATGATGCAGGATACTGATTAAATTCAGTGGAAGATACGGTCTAAGAAATTTTTTGGATTTGGAGTTCATTTGTGAACTGGGTCCCATCAAATATCCAGACAAATTCTAAGACAGGTATCGCTCATTTCGGGAGATAGTCTTTCTCCACGAAGTTGAGATATAGAGAGATAAAGATAGAAACATTGGAGCGGATCCACTTACTTAGGTTATTTCTCGAATGCAATAGTTTCGCAAACGGGCTTTTCGAGTCCGATTAGTAGAGAAGTTAGGTGTTCGATATCACACGGGCTATGAGAATGCAACATCAAAATAACTAGACTTAAGTGCAAGTGGGAGATTGTTGGATATAGTGCCCTCAAGTTAATTATTGTAATCGCAGGCATGCTATTGTGATGATTGAAGGAGGGCCTATCGGGTAGAACAATCTTACTCAAAATGATAGTATGCTGTCTGGTTTGTCTCTATCATCATGTACATGCATTATATGGTATTGCATATCACTATTACATATTGATAGTGCCTACAGGATTCTTGCTTGATTACCAGCATTATGATGGTGATCATATACATGGAAGTTAGATAGTCTGTAAGCACTTTCTTAAATGTCCCTAGTTGAGTGAGTATCGAGACTAGGCATCGATACGCCGAAGTAGAATAGTGTGTACTTTTCGAGAACCCGACGAAGGGTTGTGGTCGGTCTCACAACCATTACTGTCAGTTAGTCACCTAAGATAGTATACAGGTGCTCATTGGGTTATGAGTACACTGGACGGACTCGCCGGGAACATGCTAGACGGTATTATACCTATTGTCAGTAGCAGTTCCCTGGTGACATGAGTACAAGTTAGTCTGTCAACCTGAGATCTCCATTTTTCTCATGTGAATTCCTACTGTGCTTTGATTACTACCCTACCACGGCTCAAAGGAGTCATGGAAATAGGTTTTAGTTAAGTACAGTCCCGAGCTACATGGAGGCAGTGAGCGGATCGTCGAGGATTTGTCTCTCCCGGTATTAGGGGTTGATGTCGCACGGTGCACGGGTGGCCATCACCAGAAATCCTTGGCCAAGGTAGACGAGAATTACTGATTTGGATCAGTAGTTTCTCAGTAGGTGATGGGCTTCATACCGACACAAAATATCGTGTTATTAGGGGTTTGATTTTATCCACCCCCTAGACTAGATATGCGATACTCTTAGACGAACACACCGGACTGTATGGAGATTGTCACAGACAGGCTCAGTAGGGGTTCGGATGAGTTTGCTCATCGGCCTTCCTTTCGCTCAATACCTGGGTAGCCGTTACGTACAGCTAGTGCCGCTGACGTGCTTATGGTTAAACCCACTGCCAGCGTATTGACTAGTCTTTAGTGTCCCATATAGAGGGTTTATCTGGTTCAGGCGAAATGATGTAGTAGTCATATTGGATACGTGCAGGGTTCCGATCGAATGATTATACTAGTTACTCGGACTTTCGATCGGACGGTTGATAATACTAGCCGGCTCGGGTTTGAGCCGGATTATTAAATCAGGTATTGATTTAATAATTTACGTATATGTATTTCGATATGTATATTCTAGTTTTATGTTCTTTGTGTTATTCTATCTCTTTGGGTATTCGTATTTTGGTTGGAATAAATGTATGTATATATAGTTGAGTTTAATCCGTATTTATACAGAAAACATTCTAGAAGGTGGACTCCTCATTTTGTTTTATCCATTTATTTATTTAAATGGAAATGAGGCATAAACGTAAAAAAGAGAGTATGGTGAGACCCATGCTTGAATAGTGTAGACAAATGAATTGTTTATTCATTTGTGCTCACTATTCAAGTATGGTTGCATTATTATATTTGGATATTGTGTTTTACAAAACCATTCTTGTTACTTTTCTCTCTCTAGAGTTTTTCTTAACTTTTTTTCCCTTTGAGTTTTCACTCACTTGAGCTCTTCTCACTTGAGCTCATGCATGGTTGGGTTTTGGAAAACACTCTTCACAACCTTTCTTGCTTTCTTCACAACCTTTCTTGAGCTCCTCTTCCTTCTTCTTCATCTTCTACTCTACCATCTCATGTGTTGAGAATCAAAGGTAGAAGAAGAGACAGGTAAACACTTTTAGCAACAAACTACATCCCTAGGCAATCTAGATTACCAAGCTAGAGTCTCTAGTTGCTTCACTAGATTCTTAGTATGAAGGTAGAGCCATGAGCTACATCTCTCGGATGGATCATTTTTGACAGAGGAAGACTGACGATCAAGCTCGATACAAAGGACCTCAAGGAGCTAAGGAAGATGGTAGAAGACTGAAGGATACGTATCATTCGGTATAACACCTTCATTCACGGTAGATAACACCTTTACTTGCTAGTTTCATGTTTGGTTTCGATTGTACGTAGTTGTTTCTAGCGCCATGTTTTTTAAACACTAAAGTTTTCTTTCCGCAACGACCGCGGTCGATGGCCGGAGCGCTAGCAAACCCCAACAAGATTTACTGGTAGATACACCAGTAGTTTCTCAGGGTGTTTTGGATTCCACACCAACACGACTTATTGCGCTATTAGGGGTCTGACGTTTACCTCCCCTTAGGCCTGATATGTGATACTCTTAGACGAACAGACCGTACTATATGGAGAATGTCACCTATAGGCTCAGTAGGGTTTTCAAACGAGTTCTCGTATCGATCTTCCCTTGACAGATACCTGGATAGTCGTTACGTACAGCTAGTGCCACTGACATGCTTGTTGTTAAACCCACCGCCAGCGTATTGTCGAGTCTTTAGAGTCCCACACAGTGGGTTTCCCAGTTCAAACGAAACGATGTAGTTTTTGTATGGTTTTACGCAGTGGTGTTCGATTGAACATGTGTATTTATACACATGCTTTAATGGGACGGTTTAGTAGTACTAGCAGGTTTGAAAGACAGCCAGTTTTGATGCTAGTATTATATTGCTCTCTTTTGGGTATTTGTATTTTAACACGAATATGGTATTTATACGAATACGTGTATTTGTATAAATACGGGTATTTGTGCTTTGATACAAATACAAGTATTTCTTTCTAAATATGAATACGCGTATTTTTTATTTTCGGTACAAATACGGTATTTATAGTTTGGTAAAAATACGATATACGTATTTATACGGGTTTGAGTATACTTGTTTATATATATGCATTTGTATTTATTTATAAGTACATGTATATGTATACTAGTGAGGTGGTTACACTCTCTTACTTATCTCTTCTCATTAAATGAAGAAGTGTGTGGGCTTGTGACTCACCGTTGTGAGTCACTAGCCCACCCACTCTTTTTGTTTGTGAGAAAGAGATAAGATAAAACAGTGAGATGTTTTGTAAATGATGGTTGATTTTTTTCATGTGAGGATTTTTCTTGAGTTACCACCTCTTCTTCTTCCTTCTTATTTTTCTCTTTTGAGTTCTTGAGGATTAAAAGTGAGCATCTTGTTCACAAACTACACCACTCTAAGTATCTTGTCCTAGCAAGACTTGATCTTTAGTTGCTTCAGACGAAGCTATTGCTTGAATCGACATCCTCGGGTGGATCGTCTTTGACGCGGAAGATCGTCTTCGAGAGCCTGTTCCATCAATTCAAGGAGCATGTAGAGTCTACCTTTCAAGACTCGAAGGACCGTCTACAAAGGTTATATTCCAACTAAATAGCTAAAACTCCTAATTAGGGTTTGTTTAGTTTAGTGTTTGGGCTTGTATCCTGATATTTTTGTGTATTGTGCTAAAGTTTTTTTTTTAAAGTTTTTGATTTTGCATAGCCGTAGTTGTCACGGCAGGGAGCACATATATAATTACACTGGTATCAGAGCCTACCCAAACACTTAACTAATAGTATAGAAGAAGTCTAGAGTTTCGAAACCGAAATAACTCTGTATCGGTAAAACCTAAATCCAAGTTACTGTCAAAATTTTCAGAGCTTCTTAATTTTTTTAAACAATTGTAGAGTGCTCTTTATGATATAACTAGAACACCAGAGAAGAACGAGACCATAATTCGTAAATTGAACCGCCAGATTTTCTCAAAATCCCGTTTCTGGCCGTTTTACTGTAGCATCCGGTTTTGTGCTTCTTATGGTGTTTTGCACTCTTGGATTTAGGATTTATAGTATTGTTTGATTTTGCCATGATTTCATCAAATGTTATCTTTGTGCTTAGGCAGTAGATAGTGTTTCTAAGTCAAAATTTTAACATCGTTTATTCGTTTTAAGTTCATATATGTGTTTCTAAACGTCGACTAATTGGTATAAGTCGATTAGTAGGGGTTGCACATATCTAGTATCTTGTTATTGTGGTTTGTGGATATGAAGTTTTAGATCGTCGTGATTGATTAGCCGATGATGTGAAAAGGTGTTCTTTTCTTTTATTCATGTAATTTGTAAAAGTGTTGTAATATTCTTTTGCGGGGCACATCCGGATTGAGGTTGTAGCCACTGTTGTATTATTGCATTTACTTTTCTTGCACTTAGGATATACCCAAGATGGGGAACACAAACTACCGGATTCTTGAAGTGCCGAGTGGCCTACTCATTTCATTGAGGGAGGTTACTTCATTTTGGGAATTTGGCGGGAAGTTTGCTACACCCGTAAGGGTCTAAGGTGTGAGTTTGGTTATTCATCACGACCGTGAAATCCTTTTTTCGTTAGAGGCTAAAACGAAACACGGAAATCCTAGTATATCAAATATATTCATTTGTATTACTTGTGTTGTAATCTGTGATCTGGAATGGCTATTATTGCATGAGATGAATGACTATATATATATATATATATATATATATATATATATAGATTATATATAATAAACTTTGTGTCACGACCCGGAATTGGCACGTGGCCGGCACTTGAATCCCATGAAGTCTATAGGACCCTACCGTAACCCAAGTAAGCCGAAAGCCCAGAAATCTAAACTTTTTTAGGAAAATAATTAAGGTGAAGTTTTGAAATAAAGGTATAATGAAATCAAGTTCTTCTTAAAAGTATAAGTAATGTTATATGAAAATACAAGTGGGTTGTATAATATAGTTGAAAACATTTTCGTCATTTGAAATTTGGGTAGCCCCTTCTTTGTAAATTATGATCCAAAAACTAATACATATGCAATAATAATATGGCATCCCCAAGCGGATGCTAGCTCTTCGCCAATTGGCGGAATCACAACAACATAAATAAGTATATACGACGCCCTAAGGCAAAGATCAATCACAGAAAAGAAGATAAAGAAAACCAAAGTATCATCAAACCTAAAAATAAAGAATAGATACATATTCGTGACTCTAAGTCCGTAAGAATGTACAAGTCTCGACTCGAAATATAAAGAATATACACACAGGTCTCTAGGTCTACCGAATATACATAGTCTGGTTGATGGAGTTTTTAACTAGATACAAATGAATAATAAATGCATAAAAGGGTTGTTACGCTCTGAACTGTAACCCACCTACAAAATGCAATCACTCCGAAAGGAGCAGTGTTCCAACAAACTGCTACTGAATCCGAGCGGTCGATCCTGTAAGAAAGCTGTAGCACAACGGGAGTGAGTTGCCAACTCGTGAGTAGAAGACATCATTAGGTAGAAATTGAATATATGACGATTTCCTAGGTCATACAGTAATATAATAATATGATACTGTATGGTAACAAGGTGATCGTATATACATAATTATGATAAGTATATATATAATCGAGTGGTAACGAGGGTGATACCGTAAGCATAAGTATAATAATGATAATATTATCATGCCCGTGTCATCATATGGTACCATGCCATCTGTATCATATATATGTATATATGTGTATCATCCAACGTGTGTCCATCAACGACACACCAAATCATCATGAAAACTTGAGTGCCGAGTATCGACACTCAAAAACATTATAAAACCCGTGTCTAGCATCGAAACGTAAATCCTCATATCTCCGGCGCCGTCTTATCGGATCGGTCTCAATCGCTCCAGTCGGTATCCCCCGAGTCCAGTACTGTCCCCGATAGGTAGTGTTCCTCTGCCGGGCTCAACGTTTCTCTATACGATCTTCTTATCCCGGGGTACCGTACTGGGTCCACCATGTACCTACAAACGGTGTCTCCTCTCTCCTCGAATCGGGTATACACATAATTCAGAACCGAGAAAACTAATGGTGGACGCCAAATATCATATCAAGAGAAACCGAGTTTTTAAAACAATCATAAATTTTCAAAATGTATTTTTGGTTTCTCAAATCCAGAATCTCATGAAAACCGAATCTTATAAGCATGAAACAATAATGAAACAATGAGTATAGACACAAACAAATCTATAATGCATAAGCAATGTGTTTATATGAGCATGGCGTATAACTAGGTAAGAAAATGCGATAACTGTACTAGTAAGCGTGTTATGGGTACTAAACAATAACTAAAAGCTACAGATTATTAGGTGATACGGTGACATAACGATTTCTAATGTCTACGTGGCATGGCAATTACCGATGATAAGTGTGTGAGCCGGCAAGTATGTGTACGTGCAACATGTCCATCATCGGTAATGGTGTGTGTGTCTTAGAAAGCGAAGTCATACAAGGATAAGGAAAAGGAACGTAGTATGTATACCACAAATGAAAATAATATGAGCATAACAGAAAGAGGAAAATGTAAACGCAAACATTATAAAATACGTAAATATATATGAGCCATACAGTTATAATTTAAAATAGTACAAATCGTTTTTTTGGAAAAATAGGAGCTACAGTGTTATTAAGAAAATGATACCATTTGAAAATCCGTAGCATCCATGAGGTTGTCATTTAAAATTGCATAACGATTCATTAGTTTTAAAAATAGGTATGGCTCTATATATATCCTAATATCTACTTAAGTGATTAGGAAACAATATTTTTCCGAGTCGATACATACATAACTCGGCGATCCATCCACATAGCATGTCATACGGTTTATCCATCGTACGACATCATCAATCAAAAGTACGGATCAATCGTCATGTACATCATATCACATACAGTATAATCCATCGTACGACATCATCAATCAAATGTACGGATCTATGGTCACATACATCATATCATCTAATCTAGTCACATACCGTCACATGTCATATCATCTCGTATCGCATCATGAACATATATATCGCCTAATTTTCATATAATATATCATATCCTATCATGCCATTTCATATCATATCATATAGCATAGCCCCATGACATCATGTCCGATCATATTGACTCGTGTCATTATAACATATCATATCCTCATCTTATGATGTTATATCGAAGTTGTCCTCAAATTTACATATATATACACTTGCGCGCGCACGCACACACACACATTCTTATATGTGTGTGTGTGTGCTCGCGCGCAGCGCGCGAGTAACAACATATATACAATGGCTCAAGGCTAAGAGAATAAAAACTAAGGATATTCCTCTCTATGAGTATGCTTACTATTGCTTATAATATCCCAGAACCTTATTAGCTAAGTATATATATCTAATATTTATATATATAACTATATACCTAGTACCCTAATACTACGGTTGCGTGGGGTGCTATACGCCATCAACCCGACTTCCCCCGTAGATATATATCTACTCACCTACCATCCTCGCTCTAGCCGAAATCGATAAACACCTTGCTCTCTTTCATCGCTCCGGAAATCCACGTGAATGTACCTACAAATCAATGCATATCGTATCGAAATCAAAATCATATCTGAAAACCGATACGACAAGCTAAGTTCACATAGGTTAGTGTTGGGATATGGGCTAGCGTCCCGACCATCAATCCGTAGCCAAATGCGGAACAAAAACTTTTAGAAACCGGCGCTAACGGAACCTGATTCCCAGATCGACCCATAAGCCCTAGATAACACAACATGCAAAGGAGTTTATAAAGGTTATACCGAATGATCCGAGTCCTTCGGTCGTCAACTCTCATCCTAAGCTCCCCGCGGCTTCCTCGATCATGTTTATCTCCGGTCTTCCCACATCGAAGAAGATCCACCTTGAGGGTTTGTAATACGGGCTCCCGCCTCAAAACAAAAGTAGCTCGGGTATCTAGTTTGCTAGCCTAGATAGCCAAGATGAAGTAGAGAGTGTGTGTCATTACTTTGTCTCAATACACCCAAGGATTCTCAACTCATGAGAGGGTTTGGGTGGAGGTTGAAGAAGATGCCATGGGAGAAGAAGTGTGAGCTCAAGAAATGGCAAAAGAAAAAGGAAAGTCTAGAAAGAGTGGCTTCCTTTTCCAAGTTAGTGCTGTGAGGTATTTGTGTGTGAGCTAATAAAGAAAATCAACTCAAGAAAAATATCTAACATGCTCACTACAAATATCTCACAATACAAACAAAGAATTCATCACGCCACCATGACCCACCACCATGAGTCACCAAGTGCATGCATGAACTATGCCAAAACTCATACTCACACTTTCCACCTCATAAGCATTTAAACTAAATTTTTATCACAAAAAGAAAATGGCAACTTCAAAGTAAACTTGTAACAAATTACAAGAATACCCCTCATCCGTATATACATACCTACATCCGTATTCCGACTGAATACGAATACTACGAGACGAAAATAATCCAACAATATAATACTAGGATTCGGTTTAAACCAAAGCCCACTAGTATTATCCGTCTGATCATGATCCGTGCACAAGTGCACGTATATGATCGAACCCTGCCATAAAACCATACGGCCTCTACAACATTTCGCCCGAAGCAGTGAAACCCTCTGTGTGGGACTCTAAAGACTCGTCAATACGCTGGCACTGGGTTTAACCACAAGCACGACAGTGGCACTAGCTGTACGTAACGGTTACCCAGGTATTAAGCTAAAGGGAGGCCGATGAGCAAATTCATCCTGAAACCCCTACTGAGCCTGACAGTGACAATATCCATACAGTCTGGTCCGTTCGTCTATGAGTATCGCATATCGAGTCTTAGGGAGTGGATAAAGTCAGACCCCTAATAACATGACATTTATTGTCGGTATGAAGCCCATCACCACCTGAGAAAATACTTATCCGAATCAGTAATTCTCGACTACCTTGGCCAAGGATTTCTGGTGATGGCCACCTGTGCACACCGCGACATCAACCCCCAATACCAGGAGTGACGAATCCCCTGACGATCCGCTCACTGCCTCCATGTGGCTCAGGACTGCACCCAACTAAAACCTGTTTGCACGACTCCTTTGAGCCGTGGTAGGGTGGTAATCAAAGCACATCGGGAACTCACACGAGACAAATGACGATCTCAGGGCGATAGACTAACCTGTACACATGTCACCAGGGAACTGCTATCTGACAATAGGTATAATACGAACTAGCATGTTCCCGCCGAGTCCGTCTGGAGTACTCATAGCCTAATGAGCACCTGTATATATCTTAGGTGAACCAACTAACACCAATAGCTTGTGAGACAGGCCACCGACCCTCATCGGGGTCTCAATCGGTATACACTAGTCTACTCTTAAAGTATCGATGCCCAATCTCGAAACTCCCACGACTAGGGACATTTTAAGGATGTGCTTATAGACCACCCAACTCTTACGTATATGATCGCCATCATACTGCTGGTAGTCTATCATGAATCCTATGGGATCTATCAACATGTAATAGTGATCTGTAATGTCACCTGAACCATGTACACGATGATAAAGACAAACCTGATAGCATACTATCATCTCGAGTAAGACTGTCCTACCGGTATAGGTCCTCCCTCAATCATTGCAATCACGTACATGCGATCCAATAATTGACTTGAGGGCACTATAGCCAATAATCTCCCACTTGCACTTAAGGCTAATTATTGCGGTGTCTCATACTCACAGCCCATGTGATACCGAACACCCAACTTCTCTATAAATCTGTTTCACAAAGCTCGTTTGTAAAACTATTGGGTTCGAGAAACAGCCTCAGTGAGTGGATCCTCTCCAATGTTTCTTTCTATGTATCTCTTTACCTCAAGCTCATGGAGAAAGACATCTCCCGAAATGAGCAATACCATTCTTAGAATATATCTGGATATCTGATAGGACCTAGTTCACAAATGAACTCTAAATCCAGCAATAGACTGTATCGTCCACTGAATTTAATAATTATCCTGCGCCATGCCTCCCTCAGTATCCGCTTGGACCACCTGTCTAAACTACTACCCCTCATCAAGAAGGAAAACTATAACTCTGATAGTCACTCTGTCATCCAAGTCACCTTGGAAGCCTTGAATGATAACTGTCTCCCAAAGGAGGCCACCGTTAACAAATCCCTCGAACATCCACTTATGTTCATAAATTGCTTCCGAACGTTTCTTCAGGATTGGATTAATATATAAACTTATCGCATCTGGTGCAAAAACAATATCTACTGCGGTACTTGACATCTCATGATTGACTCAATTGTGTAAGCAAGTGATATGCCAATCATGCACATCCCTCTCCCCTTTAGTCTGTAAGACAACATTAGAGAGGGTGACTCCATCACCTGCAGGTACACCACTATGCTAGGATTCGTCCATTCTAAAACACCTTTAGAATACTGTCTAAGTATCCAGATTGGGAAACTACCCAAATCTAGATCTAAAAACATAGATCCAGTAACCAGAATGCCTTATATAATATCTGTAGGGTTACTAGGCACTCTAACAAGGGTTAAGGAAGCATCAAACATGCCCGTTTAAAATTTTAGCCATGCCGAATACCCCTAAGCAAGATCGTTGCAAGAAAATTAGGATTTCAAATGTATGTAAACTATGTTTACGACTAAGTGAATACGATATACAACCTTTGTAGATCGGTCCTTCACTTCTCTAGCCCCGTGTTGAAGTCCCTTCGCTGCGATCATGGTTCTCCCGGGCTCTTGCATGGCTTCACGAGGCAAAAGATGCGACCTTGCTTGAAGTCTCCGAGGCCGAAGATGATCTACATGGAGGGAATTCCGACTCAAGCTACTACTTCACTAATTTGAGAATTAGTGAAGCAAACACCCTATACTAAAGTGCTAATCTAGTAGAGGATGGAGAAATAGGAAGTGGGTTCTCTTTGGATTTTTATTTCTCACTTTAGTTCTCACTTTGGATCAAATCCTAGCAAGCTTTTTCTTTCTTAACAATGAAGAAGAAGAAGAAAAGAAAGAGATGAGGATAATGATCAAGTGAGAAGGCTAACCATGGTGAGTGAGTATCATATACTAACTCTTGTAGAGACTTAACCCTAGGCTAATTGTTATGGTTGGGTTAATAAAAATCCATAGTAAAAACAAACTCAAGTTGAATTAGTCAATGCATCCACAAGCTTCCACAAGCTTCATGCATTTTCTAACCCTCCACTTGATTTTATAATTACTTTAAATATTAAAAACCTAAACTAAAAATTAGCATAGTGTAAGTCTCATACACCCATGGATGAAGTATCATCAACCATGATACAAAAATATAACACATTTTAATATATATCATATATATAGTAAAGATGTGTACATGTGAGAAAAAACCCTAAGTGAACATGTGTTAGTTAATATAAACTAGTATATCAAATATACAATTATACAATAAATTATTAAATCAACACTTGACTTAATAATCCGGTCATATCACATATAACCGACTAACATTCAATGTATCGACTTATCGAATCGACACTTGATTCGATAACCCGGCTATATCATATATAACCGACCGATACAAAAAGTCACGAGAATAGAATACGATATCAGATACACGCATTATTCTCGGTCCCGCACATATCACATATGCGCCCCTATTTCGTTTTGCCTGAGCCAGTAAAACCTCTATGTAGGACTCTAAAGACTCGTTAATACGCCGGCAGTAGGTGATGATCACATCACGCACCCACAAGCCGTCAGCGGTACTAGCTGGACGTAAAGGCTACCCGGGTATTTAGCGATCAGAAGATCAGCAAGCAAGCCCGCTCCAACTCCTGTAAAAGCCTGCCAGTAACACTTCCCGTACAGTCCGGTCTCCTCGTCTGATATGTCACATATCAAGTCTATGGGTGGTAAACGTTAGACCCCAATAACCGATAAGTCGTGCCGATGTGAGGCTCATAACGGGTCGAGAAACTACTGGTAACACTTACCAGTAAATCTCTATATTAGCCCTAGCCAGGGACTTCCCTGTTACGGCCAATCGAGCACTGCGCAACATCAACCCCCAATACCGGGAGAGATGAAACCCCTCCTATCGCTCATTGCCTCCATGTGACTCGGGACTGTACCCAAAAAACACCGTTTTGCACGCCCTCATGGACGTGGTAAGATGGAAATCAAAGCACAGTGGGAATCACACAAGACTCTATGACGATCTCGGGTCTACAGACTAACCTGCACAAGTGTCACCAGAGAACTGCCATCTGACGTGAGGTATAATACCATTTGGGAGTTCTCGACGAGTCCGTCCAGCGTACCCAGTCTCCACTGAGCACCCGTATACCATCTGTGATTTCAAACACCAATGGATATGGGATCATCCATCGCCCATCTCATGGGTCGAGAAGCGTATACGCTAGTCTATACTGGTATATCGATGCCCCGTCTCGATACACCCACGACTAGGGTCCTTGAAGGATGTACTTGTGGACTACCATGTCCCCACTAGTATGATCCGCATCATAGTCCAGGTAGTCAAGTACTCATCCTAAGGGCTTTACCAACATGTAACTATAAGACAGTATAAAGAGACAAGTATACATGTTAAAGTAAAGAGCAACAAGATAGCATACTATCATGTCGAGCAAGAAAGTCCTCTCTATATATGTACAGGCATCCAATATAATATACATAATCTGTAGAATACTGGCCTCTAGGGCATACATACAACTAACAATCTCCCACTTGCACTAGGGCCAGCTGCTGTAGTATCACATACCAAGCATCCCGAAGAGTCTCTCAAACTGTATCTGGGGAATGGCTTTCGTGAGTGGATCTGCATTGTTGTTCTTCATGTCAACCCTCCTGACCTCGATCTCCCGGCGATCAACTATCTCCCGGATCAGGTGATACCGCCTCAGAATATGCCTGGATCGCTGATGGGACCTGGGTTTCTTGGCCAAAGCCACCGCTCCATTGTTATCGCAATACAAAGGTATTGGATGCTCAATGGATGGAACCACTCCAAGTTCAGTAATGAACTTCTTGATCCAGACAGCCTCTTTGGTAGCATCGTTGGCAGCGATGTATTCGGCCTCCATCGTCGAGTCTGCCACGGTTTCCTGCTTGGAACTCTTCCAGCTAACCGCCCCTCCGTAAAGGGTAAAGACAAATCCCGACTGTGACTTAGAGTCGTCCTTATCACTCTAGAAGTTCGAATCGGTAAAGGACTCCACTTGGAGTTCTCCGTTACCATACACCAAGAGCATCTCCTTAGTCCTTCGTAAGTACTTGAGAATGCTCTTCACAGCTGTCCAGTGACTCTCTCCAGGATCAGCTTGATACTTACTCACTACACTTAGTGAGTATGCTACATCGGGTCTGGTACATAGCATCGCGTACATGATAGAGCCTACAGCCGAAGCATAGGGTATCCCTTGCATGCGAGCTCTCTCCAAATCAGTCTTGGGAGACATCTCTTTGGAGAGAGTGAGCCCTGAGATCATGGGTAAAAACCCACGTTTGGACTCTTCCATACTAAACCTCTTTAGTATGGTGTCAATGTACCTGGATTGGGACAATCCCAATATCCTTTTAGATCTATCTCTATAGATCATAATTCCCAATATGCAGGAGGCATCACCAAGATCTTTCATTGAGAATCTTTCTGATAAGAAGAGCTTGACCGATTGCAGCATAGGAATGTCATTTCCTATCATGAGTATGTCTTCCACGTACAATACGAGGAAGACAACCTTACTCTCTGCCACCTTCTTGTAGATACAAGGTTCATCTACATTTTTGACGAAATCAAACTCTTTGATAACGACGTCAAAGCAGCTGTTCAAACTCCGCGATGCTTTCTTTAATCAATAAATGGATTTAAGCAGCTTGCACACCTTTCCGCTGCTCCCACTATCTACGAAGCCCTCCGGCTGAGTCATGTACACGCACTCTTCTAAATCACCGTTTAGAAAGGCGGTCTTAACATCCATTTGCCAGATTTCGTAGTCATGATATGCAGCGATGGCAAGCATGATCCGGATGGATTTAAGCATAGCCACTGGAGAAAAGGTTTCGTCATAGTCCACACCTGGTCTTTGACGAAAACCCTTTGCAACAAGTCTAGCTCTGAAAGTCTCCACTTTCCCATCTACACCAAGTTTTTTCTTGAAGATCCACTTGCTCCCAATGGGTTTTACCCCTTCAGGAGAAACTTCCAAAGTCCACACTTTGTTGGTGTACATGGATTCCATCTCGGACCGCATTGCATCCAGCCATTTCACTGAGTCCCCACTCGTGATGGCCTGCTCGAAGCTAGTTGGGTCATCATCAACCATGATGCAATCCTCGCTCCCACCGTCCATGAGAAAACCGTAGTATCTCTCAGGTGGGTGAGGAACCCTACTAGATCGGCGGAAAGGCTGAGGTTCGTTGGGAACTACCGAATCCTCCGGTTCCACTAAATCTTCAGTTTGAGTTTGTGTAGCCGGAATTTCTTCCAGTTCTACCTCGTCGCCACTAATTTCTTTTGCAAGAATTTCCTTTTCTAAAAAGGTGGCATGTCGAGAAACAAACACTTTTTGTTCCTCAGTATGGTAGAAAAGATATCCATGTGAATGTTTGGGATATCCCACAAACTTGCATAAAACTGATCGTGCCTCGAGTTTGTCCATATTTTGCCTTTTGACATAGGCCGAACAACCCCATATCTTAACTCGTTTAAGTCATGGTCTCTTCCCACTCCATATCTCATATGGTGTGGTAGGTACAGATTTAGATGGAACTTGATTCAATAGGTATGCTGCTGTCTCCAGCGCATACCCCAGAAGGAAATAGGTAACTCAGCCGTGCTCATCATAGAGCGCACCATATCTAATAGGGTGCGGTTCCTCCGTTCAGATACACCGTTGTGCTGTGGTGTATATGGAGGAGTCAGCTGAGAGAGAATCCCATTCTCTTTTAGGAAGTCCAGGAATTCATTGCTCAAGTATTCACCTCTTCGATCAGATCGAAGGATTTTAATACTTTTCCCAGTTTGGTTCTCGACTTCTTGTTTATATTCTCTAAATTTCTCAAAAGCTTCTGATTTGTGTTTCATCAGGAACACATATCCGAATCTAGAGAGATCGTCAGTGAATTTAATGAAGTACGCAGAACCATTCCTGGCATGTGTAGACATGAGGCCGCATACATCACTATGTACCAGTCCCAAGAGTTTCGTAACTCTCTCTCCGTGTCCTGTAAACGGAGTTTTGGTCATCTTGCCTTTGAGACATGATTGGCAAGTGTCATAAGATGAAAATTCAAACGGATTTAAATATCCATCCTTATGCAACTTAGCTAGTCGTGTCGCATTGATGTGACCCAGTCTACAATGCCACAAGAAGGATTCGTTCATTTCTGAACTCTTCCTCTTGTGTGTGTTTGTTATGCTCAGAACTGTTGATTGATTTAGAACATAAATGCCATTGCACATCGTGCTTGATCCAACCAACTTTTGGTTTAGGAAAATGTTCATAACATTATCCTGTAATATAAAATTATATCCTTTTTACTCAACAAAGAAACCGATATAATGTTGCATATCAGGTTCGGCATGAAATAGCTTTCGTTTAGAATCAATGTATTACCAGTTGGCAATACAAGGTGATATTCCCCGACGGTTTTAGCTGCAACAATTGCACCATTTCCAACCCTTATGTCTTTATCACCTTCTCCAAGTTCTCTACCTTTCCTAAGCCCATGTAACTGATTACATATATGGGATCCTGACCCGGTATCCAATACCTAGGACGTAGAGCAAATGGAGAAACAGTTCTCTGTAACGAACACACCCGAAGAAAATGCATCAACATGTACTTTCTTCATTCGGGTGGCATGGGAATCCTGGTATTCCCCTATATCCTGTTCAGTCTTATAACTCTTATAAGAAAGAACGGAACCAACGTTCCCCAGCACAGTATAACATGCGGGTTCGGTCAATACATCCATATTATTATCTTGATTAAGGCATGATATGGTCGCTATCTGGAGAGAGAGAGAAGAAAACACTTTAGCGTATGCTCTTGCAAGATCAGATTGGTTATTATTTTATCTAATCAGGATGGCTCCCACTGTTTTTATCAAATCTTCCTTCAAACCCTAAAAGGAAAGACTAGCCGGGATTAATTACACCCTACAACTTCGCCAATCTTTCAGCCAGGCCAGTGTCAGTACTTTGAGGGAGGTTCCCCGTGCTTTCGCACGGACCTAATTAAAGTAAACCTCGTTTTCCCAGAGGCGTAACCCCGTTGACACCTTTCTAGACACCTACTTGATCGGCTAATTGTCCTGTATAAAACTCTCCCAGGAGAAACAATTACTCGCAGTGGGTATCGGGATCCAACTATCTTATAGAAGGTATGCAATCTCATTGCAAATCTCAACACTTGAAATTCCCGATAATATTTTGCCCCTAACCCCTATGACATTGACAAAGGCCAAGAAATCATAGGATGCTAGTCAAGTTCAACCCGTCATTTCTTAATTGAATCAAACCCACCCGCACGACCCTTGACAAAGGCCAACAAGGTCGTACGACTACCCCAAAACAATCTATATCATATGCATAGACAGATAATCACCATTTAGCTACCGCACACTACGCCTTGACAAAGTCCAACCAACGCAGCACGAATACTAAACAGTTCCTATCTGAAATGACGGAGGGCTACGACAGGTTTTTTTGAAAACCTATTGCGTAATGAACTCGATATCGTTGTAGAATCAAGTGAATTTTGAAGTGGAGTGATTTTGAGGCTTTTATTTGTTTTGCTAAAGAGGTCACTCCCGGTGAAGGGATCTCGGCTCTTTCCTTCTGGAATAAGGTGCAGGATATATCATATACATCACTATGCAAAGCAAAACTCCAAAAGCAGTCAAAAGCAAACCGAGTGTTGTAGCATCTGCCAGTTTTGCTAAAGAGGTCACTCCCGGTGAAGGGATCTCGGCTCTTTCCTCATCGAATAAGGTGCATGATATATCATATATATCGCTATGCAAAGCAAAACTGTAGCTACCCTTTTTGAAAAATTTGATTCTACAACATCTTTTAGGTTTCTTTTCTTTCATTAATCACATTAATGAAGTCCCATCATTTAAGTCACCTAAACATCACACATAAATACGACGTACACTTATGCCATCCGCATTCGCCTCGATGTCCCCTCGTGCACCGTTAGGTTAGGTAACTAACGGTAGAGCGGGACAGGGCTAGCGCGGGTGTAAAACATAAGTAACGCCTATATAATATATCATATATACTATATACAGTATTTATCACAGCACATCAAATGATCACATCACATATATCGCAGCAGAAGAAACATATGAAACATTGGATATATTAGGAGGTCCGTGTTTTATTTTGAGCCTGTATAAAACACGGATTCCACGGTCGCGATGAATAGCCAAACCCACACCCCTAGACCCCTACGAGAGCGGCAAGAAACCCTACCAATTCTAAAGTTAGGAGACCCGGACTCGACTCCTCGAGTTGGTCTCCTACTGAACTCCAGAACCCGGTTACTTGTGCTCTCCTCCTTGGGTCTATCCAAGTGCGGAAAAGTAAATAATATACAAAAGGTGACATCAACCTCATCCCGGAAGTGCGCCAATAAAAGAATATTACATACATTTAATTTTACATGAATGAAAATAAAAACTCTCATCTCACATAAAAACCCTGGCAATTCAGAAAGCGGCGATCCAATATAACATATCTAGCAACACATAACATCATATGTCATTAACGTAAGTAAATATGCACATCCCAATTGTCGTTGACATATAGCAACGAAACCGACGATATCACATATTACACTTACGGTCACAGAAAAGAAAGTGTAAAACTACAACATTTGGAATCCACAATCTGTTTAGACATCGTAAATCCGAAATATCATATACATCACATTCCAGATAAATAGACAGTATTAAAGTTTCCGATCGAATAATCAAGTACCCAAGATTTCCTAAATAGCTCAACACTTGAGCGGAGTTCAAAAATTCCAGAATACGTCACAGTAGCAACGGTCCAGCCGTAGAAGGGTCAAGCCAACGCCTCATATGTGGCACGCCGTACTGCCCCAAACCCTAAGGTTCAAAGGGCAGTTCAAGACGGTCACATAATCGAGTTAAGGTTTGTTATCTTCTAGAGGGTCCATCGCCTCACATGTACGTTTTTCCGAAAGATTTAAACCCGAGAAAAAATCAACACTTGAGTGTTTTTCGTGCCGGGAAAAATTGAGTTAATGATATTCGTTCGAACGTTTTAGTACTTTCTAAATTATCCGGAATAACAATACGAAATTAAATCTTCCGATCGAATTAACGAATACAAAAGGATCCCCAAAATACTCAACACTTGAGTCAGTTTAAAAATACCCATAAAATATAACTATCAGATAAAAGTATTACTGTGCAAACCCCAAGTCAAAAACTCACTGTACGGCCGCGGTTCCGCGGCACAAGCAGGGTATTGCCGCGGAACCGCGGCGGTCCGTACTGCTTACGTCATAAAATTTGCACCGTAATTCTTAGAAAACCCTGCTAAATTTTTTAGGTATTTTTAATTCTGAAAAATCACAGATTTTGAAAAAGTCCAGAGAGGGGGTCGTTTTGACGTTTTCGGGTTCGATCGGGGTTTTAACTTCGTTAACACAACGCCTAATGCTCTAGCTAGGCTCTGATACCACTGTAGGGTTACTAGGAACTCTGACAAGGGTTAAGGAAGCATCAAATATGCCCGTTTAAAATTTTAGCCGTGCCGAATACCCCTAAGCAAGATCGTTGGTAGAAAATTAGGGTTTCAAATGTATGTAAACTATGTTTACGACTAAGTGAATACGATATACAACCTTTGTAGATCGGTCCTTCACTTCTCTAGCTCCTTGTTGAAGTCCCTTCGCTGCGATCGTGGTTCTCCCGGGCTCTTTCATGGCTTCACGAGGCGAAAGATGTGACCTTGCTTGAAGTCTCCGAGGCCGAAGATGATCTACGTCGAGAGAATTCCGACTCAAGCTACTACTTCACTAATTTGAGAATTAGTAAAGCAAACACCCTATACTAAAGTGCTAGTCTAGTAGAGGATGGAGAAATAAGAAGTGGGTTCTCTTTGGATTTTTATTTCTCACTTTAGTTCTCACTTTGGATCAAACCCTAGCAAGCTTTTTCTTTCTTAACAATGAAGAAGAAGAAGAAAAGAAAGAGATGAGGATAATGATCAAGTGAGAAGGATAACCATGGTGAGTGAGTATCATATACTAACTCTTCTAGAGACTTAACCTTAGGCTAATTGTTATGGTTGGGTTAATAAAAATACATAGTAAAAACAAACTAAAGTTGAATTAGTCAATTCATCCACAAGCTTCATGCATTTTCTAATCCTCCACTTGATTTTGTAATTGCTTTAAATATTAAAAACCCAAGCTAAAAATTAGCATAGTGTAAGTCTCATACACCCATGGATGATGTATCATCAACCATGATACAAAAATATAACACATTTTAATATATATCATATATATAGTAAAGATGTGTACATGTGAGAAAAAAACCTAAGTGAACATGTGTTAGTTAATGTAAACTAGTATATCAAATATACAATTATACAATAAATTATTAAATCAACACTTGACTTAATAATCCGGTCATATCACATATAACCGACTAACATTCAATGTATCGACTTATCGAATCAACACTTGATTCGATAACCCGGCTATATCATATATAACCGACCGATACAAAAAGTCACGAGAATAGAATACGGTATCAGATACACTCATTAGTCTCGGTCCCGCACATATCACATATGCGCCCCTATTTCGTTTTGCCTGAGCCAGTAAAACCTCTATGTAGGACTCTAAAGACTCGTCAATACGCCGGCAGTTGGTGATGATCACATCACGCACCCACAAGCCGTCAGCGGTATTAGCCGGACGTAACGGCTACCCGGGTATTGAGCGATCAGAAGATCAGCAAGCAAGCCCGCTCCAACTCCTGTAAAAGCCTGCCGGTAACACTTCCCGTACAGTCCGGTCTCCTCGTCTGATATGTCGCATATCAAGTCTAGGGGTGGTAAACGTCAGACCCCAATAACCGATAAGTCATGCCGATGTGAGGCTCATAACGGATCGAGAAACTACTGGAAACACTTACCAGTAAATCTCTATATCAGCCCTAGCCAGGGACTTCCCTGTTACGGCCAATCGAGCACTGCGCAACATCAACCCCCAATACCGGGAGAGACGAAACCCCTCCTATCGCTCATTACCTCCATGTGACTCGGGACTGTATCCAAAAACCACCGTTTTGCATGCCCTCATGGACATGGTAAGGTGGAAATCAAAGCACAGTGGGAATCACACAAGACTCTATGACGATCTCGGGTCTACAGACTAACCTGCACAAATGTCACCATAGAACTGCCATCTGACGTGAGGTATAATACCATCTGAGAGTTCTCGGCGAGTCTGTAAGTGCACGGCGGCGCCCCGGCCGTCAGTCCGACGGCCAAATGCGGAAGCGGTGATAATCTTTAATTTTGCGAACTTAGCAAACCGGCACCACCGCGCACTAAACACCCGGATCGGGCCATTAAACTAGTTCTAGCTAACTACAAGAAGGGGAAGAGATATACCGAATGATCCGAGTCCTCCGGTCTTCTCGTCGTCGTCCCGATCTCCTACGGAAACTCCAGTCGTCGCCTCCTCGCCGGAAGGGTACCACATCGCCTGCATCTTTTACGGGCTCCCACCTCAATACCGAGGCAACTCGGGCGCGAAGTTGGCTGGCCGACGCGTCCAAGATTTGCTGTAGAATGTAGTGTAGAGTCTATGTCTCATTTGGGGTTTTGATGCCTTTGAAGATGATGGAGGAATCAAGATAAGAAAAATGGTGCTTGCATTTTTCCTAGCATGAAAATGAGATCAAGAAAAATGCCACAAGCTCAAAATCAAACTCTCTCTCATTTTCTTTCTCTCAACTATGGCCAACCTCATCAAGTGAGAATGGTGGAGGAAAAGCATCATGTAAAAGGGAGGTGAGTGTAGGAGAGCACAAAGGGTGACCACAACCAAACATCATGATAACAATATCATATCAAACTCTAATCAATTCAAATCACAAATCAATTGATGTAAAGAGAATCAAATGATGGTTGAAAAGAAAAGATGCCATCATAATCAATACATATGCAAGAAACCCCTCCACAATATGTTATTTGCAAACTTGCAAATAACACCCTCCTTCGGAAAAGTCCGGCCGGGAAAGAACAAAGGAAAACCGGCCGGAACGGAATGCAAACTGACAACTCCAGAAAACTGGTCCCGTATTAAATTACAGGAAAACCCCGATACTGTGCATACACACCCGCATCTGTATTCCGACCGGATACAAATGCAATGAGACAAAATCTACACTGTACTATACTAGGATCCGGCTTAAACTAAAGCCGGCTAGTAATATCCGTCCGATGCTGATCCGTGCAATACAGCACGTATCTGAACGAACCCTGCCATATATCTATACGGCCTCTAGTACTAACCGTCGGATCCTGATCCGTGCAATACCGCACGTATCTGATCGGACCCTGCCATATCTCCATACGGCCTCTACAGCGTTTCGCCCGAAAACTTGAGTAACTGAAAGTGTGGTGGACTCTAAAGACTCGTCAATACTATGGCTGTGGATTTAACCACTAGCACGTCAGAGGTATAAGCCAATACGTGACGGGCCACCAGCTATTGACCAAAAGGGACGTCGATGAGCGAACTCATCCTGACACCCTACTGAGCCTGTCAGTGACAATATCCGTACAGTCCGGTCCGTTCGTCTATGAGCATCGCATGGCGGGCCTAGGGGGTTGGTAAAAGTCAGACCCCCAAAAGCGGTACAAGTCGTGTCGGAGTGTAGCCCAGAACACCCTGAGATACTACTGGAATACCTACCAGTAAATCTCCTGCCTTGGCCAAGGACTTCGTGTAATGGCTCTCCTAGACACAGCGCGACCTCACCCCCAATACCGGGAGAGACGAACCCCTGAAGATCCGCTCACTGCCTCCATGTGGCTCGGGACTGTACCCAACTAAAACCTGTTTGCACGACTCCTTTGAGCCATGGTAGGGTAGTAATCAAAGCACAGTGGGAACTCACACGAGACAAATGACGATCTCAGGTCGATGAACTAACCTGTATACATGTCACCAGGGAACTGCTATCTGACGTTAGGTATAAGACCAACTAGCAGGTTCCCGGCGAGTCCTGTCCGGTGTACTCATAACCCAATGAGCACCTGTATACATCTTAGGTGAACCAACTGACACCAGTGGCTTGTGAGACCGGCCACCGCCCCTCGTCGGGGTCTCGACTGTATACACTAGTCTACTCTGGAGAATCGATGCCCTGTCTCGAAACTCCCACGACTAGGGACCATTTAAGGATGTGCTTATAGACCCCAGCTCCCACTTATATGATCGCCCTCATACTGCTGGTGGTCAAGCAAGAATCCTAGGGGCTCTATCAACGTGTAATAGCGACCTGTCAGGTCACCTAAAGCAGTACACGATGATAAAGGTAAACCAGATAGCATACTATCATCTCGAGTAAGACTGTTCTACTGGGACAGGTCCTCCCTCAATCATTGCAATCACGTGCCTGTGATCCAATAATTGACTCTGAGGGCACTATCTCCAACAATCTCCCACTTGCACTCAAGGCTAATTATTGCGATGTCGCATACTCACAGCCCGTGTGATACCGAACACTCAACTCCTCTACTTGTCAGTCTCACAAAACTCGTTTACGAAACTATTGCGTTCGAGGAATAGCCTCAGTGAGTGGATCCACCTTGATGTTTCTTTCTATGTCTCTCTATATCTCAAGTTCGCGGAGAAAGCCATCTCCTGAAATGAGCAATACCTGTCTTAGAATATGTCTGGATGTCTGATGGGACCTAGCTCATAAATGAACTCCAAATCCAAACTTCTTAGACTGTATCGTCAACTGAACTTAATCGGTATCCTGCGCCATACGTTCCCTCAGTATCCACCTAGACCATCTGTCCAAAATACTGCCCCTCGTCAGAGGGAAAACTATAACTCTGACAGCTACTCTGCCATCCAGGTCACCTTGGAAGCCTGGAATGATAACTGTCTTCCGAAAGAGAAAGCTGCTATCATAACCCTAGAACATCAACTTATGTTCTAAAACTGCTTCCGACTTTTTCTCCAGGATTGGATCAATATCAACTTATTGCACCCACTGCAAGAACAACATCTGGTGTGGTACTTGACATCTCATGATTGACTCAATTGCCTAAGCAAGTGATCTGCCAACCATGCGTACCCCTCTCCCCTTTAGTCTGTAAGACACCTTTAGAGAGGGTGACTCCATTACCTGCAGGTACACTACCGTGCCAGGAGTCGTCCATTCTAAATACTCTTAGAATGCGGTCAAAGTACCCAGATTAGGAAACCACCCAAATCTAGATCTAAAACCATAGATCTAGTAACCAGAATGTCTGATATAATATCCAGGTCCTATGTGGAGAAACTACTGTGTGACGACCAAAGTATAACCGATCGTAGTATAGGAATATTACTTCCTACTTTGTGTATGTCATCCAAAACCCGGATATCACACCCTACTACCTTCTCAACAGATCCATCCCCTATTCTGATGACGTCAAACCTATGACTGTCACATCAGAAAATAGATGATCTATCTCCGCTATATCTGCTTTAGTCTATAAATAGACATAAGCCTGATGTCCACCAATGCTTCCGCTACTCCCACTGACTACGACAACCCTCTGGCAGAGTCATATAGACGTGCACTTCTAAAGCTAGTTTAGAACGACGCTATACTCATCCTCCCACCGGGTCTCGCAGCCTGGAACAACAGCAATGGCAAGTGTGGGTAAACAAGAACCTCCCTGCCAACGTCCTTGAGGCTACCGGAGTACCTCTCGGGTGCCTGAGGTTACCCACCGTATCGGCGGAGTGGCCAATGGAATGTCAAGCCAGATTGAATCTTTAGGTTCCTTATCAAATCTTTAGTAATCGTTTGCGGTTCTGGAATCACTTCCAGTTCTACCATACTCCCACTACTGTTTTTGAAAAAATCCATTTTTTTAATAAAACTGTGGCTAGTCTAGAACAATATTTCTATTGATCTGCCAGATGGTAGAAAGTCAACCCTCGTCATAGCCTGGGTCAACCCACAAACAGCCATTACAGAAACGTGCCTTGAGTTGTCCAGTGTCTGGTTTTAATCATAAGCCGGACAACTCCTCGTACCCTAACAACGTTAAGATATGAACTGTTCTATATCCAATATAGAACCAGAGGCACTGATTTAATTTAACCAGATTCAAATCATGCAGCTGTCTCCAGTGCATGTCAACTAAGTGGAGAGAGGCCGATCAGCGTTACTCAACTTAGGAATGCTTCCAATTATGAGTAACCTGAAAGAGAAGCAATTTCTCTTTATCTTTACTATCAACTGAATACCATACACAAGTATCTACATCTTCGATCACTTTGAAGAATCCCGATACTTGCTACACCTGGTTCTCTACTCTATTCAAATACCTATAACTCCTCAAAACTTAGACCCTGTGTTTCTACGAAACACCTGTCTAAGAACTAGAGAAGTCATAAGTAAACAGAATACAGTACGAGGACCAACCCCTCTGTCCTCATGGACACTGGACAATATACAATACTCTGTATAAGTCCCCTTGAGTCTAGTGACTCATTCACTGTGTGTCGTAGGTTGAAAACTGTACTTATGGTTAAGAAAAATTACACCGCTGTTTAATGCTCCTTACCTAACCATCCACTGATATAGGTAAATGTCATCGACATAATATCAAAAGGTATATCTCACTCTATGAAAATAAACGTACAGATATATCAATTTGAAATTGGTGCACAACAGCGGATATTCAAAACCAAATATTTGCCGACCGGCAAACAGCCCAGGCGATCTCCTCAAATATCACTGATTACAACGAATCCCGATATAATGAGGATGATCACCCAATTCCCAATAACTTACTCCCACTCATCATCTGTAAAACCATACAGATGTGAGAATCAAACCTGGTAAATACATACCCTGGAGCAAGTGTCCAATCGGGAAATCAGTTTTCTTTTAACAGTACACAGTTGAACTGAAACATTGAAATGTTTCGATGGGGTATCCTGGTATTCCTAGTAATGCCTCTACCATTATCCAGATTCATAACTATAACCGTATAATTCTTTGCCACCTCTCCAAATCCCTTTATATGTCTTTAGTCATTACCTTCTGCACACCCTTTTAGGCAAAATGGTTTTCTTCCTTCCCTGCCGTTCGGCACCAGCCTATGGTTTGGAAGAAGACTATCCAATAAGCATAAAGGGTGTACTGTCCTAATCCTAGGAGCACTTGCAACGCGAGAGAAGGTGAAGATAAAAGACACCTGAATGTACTTTATTCCTATTTCTCCTGAACCAGGATCCATCCCCGAACTGGAACAAGTTCCTTTCGAGTTCGTATATAACCATACGATGGATTATCCAATAACCTGGGATCTTCGTAGTGATACGGAGTGTCCTGGAGAAATACAAAGGTGATTTAGGATTGGCGAAGAAATACTTGGTTTGTTCGTGAATAGTAGTCGCAATTTACTTTGCTCTCTTACTAATCCCTTGCTTTGTCTGAACTTAATACCTTCTGTACACCGTTTAGGCTAACTGGTTTTCTTCATTCCCTACCCGTCGGCACCAGCCTATGGTTTGGAAGAAGACTATCCAATTTGCGTAATAGGTGTACTACTCCTAAACCAAGGAGTACTCGCAACCTAAGAGAAGGTGAAAAGAAAAGACAACTGAATAGTCCTATCCGTTTTCTCCAGAACCAGAAACCATCCTCGAAGTCCTTCGAGTTCGTATATAACCATACGATGGTTTTGTCCAATGGAGGTGGACGTTCGTAGTAATACGGGGTGTCCCGGAGAAAAGGGTAAAAGTAGGAGTGGCAATGAGGTCTGCAACTCTGACAATCCAAAAGCCAGTGTTAAGAAGGTTCGGTTAACTTGGTCACTGAGTCATAGTCTAGGGTCGGGTCAATGGTCCCTGCCAAAGAGAGAGAGAAAAGAAACACTCAGCGTGCACTCTATCCTAGATCAGAATGGTTATCACTTTTCTAATCAGGAAACCTCCCACTGTACCTCAAATTCTCCTCCAAACCTAAAAGAAGAATTAGTCGGGGTCACCCGAGGAGTAAACCAACTCATCATTAGGAATCGGGATCCAACTATCATCGCATGATAACGCGACGGAATCCGCTCACGGTATCACACTCCAGAAGGTATGCGCATATCTGGCAAGTTTCAGTTCTTTTGAAACCCCCGATGTGATTTTTACCCCATGCTCTTATGACCTTGGCGTGAGGTCAAAATATCATAAGTCACATGTCAAGTTCTACCCGTCATTATCCAGGTTAATTTGAACCCACCCGTACATACCCTTGACGTAGGCCAAAATAGTAGTACGACTGTCCCAAACCAACGCATCTATCTATGCAACAGATAAATACCCGGCAGCTACCAAACACTATGCCTTGGCGTGAGGTCAAAATACATAGCTTGAATACTACCGAATATTTAACTGAAATGATGGAGGGCTACGAATGGTTTCTGGCGAAAACCTTTAACGTAATGAACTTGATATCGTTGAAGGAACTGATAGCTTTTAAAAATATAGTGACGAAAACCTTTGCTAAAGAGGTCACTCCCGGTGAAGGGATCTCGGCTTTTTCCCCGTAGAATGAGGTGCAGGATATTCCAACTGAATACCACGATGGAAAGCAAAAGTAATCGGCTATAGTGAAGTTATTCCCCTGACGCAAACTTATGTCCAAGGGGTCACTCCCGGTGAAGGGATCTCGGCCCTTGCCTCGTCGACTGAGGAGCAGGATATTCAAACTGAATACCACTATGCAAAACAAAAGAGAACGTCCTTGCAATAACAGCTTTTTGAAAAGTGTTCCAACAACATCAGAATAGGTTTGTTTATCTTGCATTGATCCGAATCAACGCAGTCCCATCAATTGATCACACCACAAAGAACGAAAATATACTGACGTACGTATATGCCATCCGCATTCGCCACTGGGTCCCGTCATCACCCGTTAGGTTAGTTAACTAACGACAGAGCGGGGACTGGACTAGCGCGGATGAAAAACATATACAACATCTACTAATATATATACCAATATATTATATTTCGCTCAAGACGTGATAAAATGCAACATCACAGAAATGTACAGCATCACAGAACAATACAGATATCTGGGATCCCCGGGTTTCACAGTGCCACTACTGAAACCCGACGTTCCCCTGGTCGTGTGGATAGCCTGTGCAATGAAATCCTAGATCCCTACGGGCGCGGCAAGTTACCCGCCAAAACCTGAAGCGAGGCAGCCCCCTTCAACAACGTGAATGGACCACCCGGCACTTCACGGAATCCGGTAACTTGGGCACCCTTCCTGGGTCAACCTGTACCCCCTACGAGTGCGGCGAATAGCCCGCCAATTCTAGAGTGAAGCCCCCTCCGTCTCAATGCCATGAGATGCGGGCTTGTTGCCTTCCAGAACCCGGCTATCCGTGCACCCCTCCGCGGGGTAATCCTAGTACAGAAAGTAAAATATACATACAATGGGTACATCGACCGCAACCTGGCCGTGCCCTAAAATATTAATACAAACAGGCAGTGACGGCAGTCCACATGTCGGACGCTCGCCCCGCAATATCAAATGTACATAATACAACAAAACTGTACTAGCATTGCATCCAGGCTATCCCCCACGACCGATCCGCAACATCACAGCAAAAACACAGAACATCAACGTGAAAGTCACGTTCGCAAATCCGTCTAACCGGGCTATAGCAGTTAGACCGGATTTACCGATCGAGTGACATTCACGGTCGCAGATATAATGTAAATACTGTGAAATAATTTGTTTAAAATATCCGATCGATCAAATTTTAACAAGTGGGCCCCAAGTACTACTGTAGCACAGCAAGAAATTCTGGGCCCAAAATTAACCTTCCAGAAACCACATTTTCAACTCAGCAACATTCTGCAAAATTTTGGGGGGCATGAACAGTGAACATTGCGGCGGAACCGCGGCCCAAGCATGGGTTTGGCCGCGGTTCCGCGGTGGTATGGTGAGTTCATGCTACCAAATTTTTACAGTATGCTAATAATTCCCTGCACATCACTCTGAGACAACCTGAAAAATTTTTGGACTCAAAAAAAATTCGACAGAAACTGATAGTGCTTGAAAACGCGGTTTCGGGATTTTGTTCGATCGGAAACGTAAAACACATTAAACCAAGCTAGACTATGTTAATGGCGAGGCTCTGATACCATTGTAAGTGCACGGCGGCGCCCCGGCCGTCAGTCCGACGGCCAAATGCGGAAGCGGTGATAAACTTTAATTTTGCGAACTTAGCAAACCGGCACCACCGCGCACTAAACACCCGGATCGGGCCATTAAACTAGTTCTAGCTAACTACAAGAAGGGGAAGAGATATACCGAATGATCCGAGTCCTCCGGTCTTCTCGTCGTCGTCCCGATCTCCTGCGGAAACTCCGGTCGCCGCCTCCTCGCCGGAAGGGCACCACATCGCCTGCATCTTTTACGGGCTCCCACCTCAATACCGAGGCAACTCGGGCGCAAAGTTGGCTGGCCGACGCGTCCAAGATTTGCTGTAGAATGTAGTGTAGAGTCTATGTCTCATTTGGGGTTTTGTTGCCTTTGAAGATGATGGAGGAATCAAGATAAGAAAAATGGTGCTTGCATTTTTCCTAGCATGAAAATGAGATCAAGAAAAATGCCACAAGCTCAAAATCAAACTCTCTCTCATTTTCTTTCTCTCAACTATGGCCAACCTCATCAAGTGAGAATGGTGGAGGAAAAGCATCATGTAAAAGGGAGGTGAGTGTAGGAGAGCACAAAGGGTGACCACAACCAAACATCATGATAACAATATCATATCAAACTCTAATCAATTCAAATCACAAATCAAGTGATGTAAAGAGAATCAAATGATGGTTGAAAAGAAAAGATGCCATCATAATCAATACATATGCAAGAAACCCCTCCACAATATGTTATTTGCAAACTTACAAATAACACCCTCCATCGGAAAAGTCCGGCCGGGAAAGAACAAAGGAAAACCGGCCGGAACGGAATGCAAATTGGCAACTCCAGAAAACTGGTCCCGTAATAAATTACAGGAAAACCCCGATACTGTGCATACACACCAGCATCTGTATTCCGACCGGATACAAATGCAATGAGACAAAATCTACACTGTACTATACTAGGATCCGGCTTAAACCAAAGCCGGCTAGTAATATCCGTCCGATGCTGATCCGTGCAATACCGCACGTATCTGATCGAATCCTGCCATATATCTATACGGCCTCTAGTACTAACCGTCCGATCCTGATCCGTGCAATACCGCACGAATCTGATCGGACCCTGCCATATCTCCATACGGCCTCTACAGTGTTTCGCCCGAAAACTTGAGTAACTGAAAGTGTGGTGGACTCTAAAGATTCGTCAATACTATGGCTGTGGATATAACCACTAGCACGTCAGAGGTATAAGCCAATACGTGACGGGCCACCAGCTATTGACCAAAAGGGACGTCGATGAGCGAACTCATCCTGACACCCTACTGAGCCTGTCAGTGACAATATCCGTACAGTCCGGTCCGTTCGTCTATGAGCATCGCATGGCGGGCCTAGGGGGTTGGTAAAAGTCAGACCCCCAAAAGCGGTACAAGTCGTGTCGGAGTGTAGCCCAGAACACCCTGAGATACTACTGGAATACCTACCAGTAAATCTCCTGCCTTGGCCAAGGATTTCGTGTAATGGCTCTCCTAGACACAGCGCGACCTCATCCCCAGTACCGGGAGAGACGAACCCCTGAAGATCCGCTCACTGCCTCCATGTGGCTCGGGACTGTACCCAACTAAAACCTGTTTGCACGACTCCTTTGAGCCGTGGTAGGGTAGTAATCAAAGTACAGTGGGAACTCACACGAGACAAATGACGATCTCAGGTCGATGAACTAACCTGTACACATGTCACCCGGGAACTGCTATCTGACGTCAGGTATAAGACCAACTAGCAGGTTCCCGGCGAGTCCTGTACGGTGTACTCATAACCCAATGAGCACCTGTATACATCTTAGGTGAACCAACTGACACCAGTGGCTTGTGAGACCGGCCACCGCCCCTCGTCGGGGTCTCGACTGTATACACCAGTCTACTCTGGAGAATCGATGCCCTGTCTCGAAACTCCCACGACTAGGGACCATTTAAGGATGTGCTTATAGACCCCAGCTCCCACTTATATGATCGCCCTCATACTGCTGGTGGTCAAGCAAGAATCCTAGGGGCTCTATCAACGTGTAATATCGACCTGTCACGTCACCTAAAGCAGTACACGATGATAAAGGTAAACCAGATAGCTTACTATCATCTCGAGTAAGACTGTTCTACTGGGACAGGTCCTCCCTCAATCATTGCAATCACGTGCCTGTGATCGAATAATTGACTCTGAGGGCACTATCTCCAACAGAGTCCGTCCAGTGTACCCAGTCTCCAATGAGCACCCGTATACCATCTCTGATGTCAAACACCAATGGATATGGGATCATCCATCGCCCATCTCATGGGTCGAGAAGCGTATACGCTAGTCTACACTGGTATATCGATGCCCCGTCTCGATACACCCACGACTATGGACCTTGAAGGATGTACTTGTGGACTACTATGTCCCCACTAGTATGATCCGCATCATAGTCCAGGTAGTCAAGTACTCATCCTAAGGGCTTTACCAACATGTAACTATAAGAAAGTATAAAGAGACAAGTATACATGTTAAAGTAAAGAGTAACCATATAGCATACTATCATGTCGAGCAAGAAAGCCCTCTCTATATATGTCCAAGCATCCAATATAATATACATCATCTGTACAATACTGGCCTCTAGGGCATACATACAACTAACAATATCCATATCCTATGTGGAGAAACCACTGTGTGACAACCACATTATAACCGATCGTACTGTAGGAATTTCACTTCCTACAAAGTGTATGTCATCAAAATACCAGGACATCACACTCTACTGCCTACTTAGCAGATCCATCTCCTATTCTGATGAAGTCAAAGCCAATAATTGTCACATAAAAAATAGATGATCTATCTCCTCTATACCCGCTTTAGTCTATAAATAGACACAAGCTACTTGTCCACTATTCTTCTGCTGCTCCCACTGATTACAACAGCCCTCTGGCAGAGTCATATACAAGTGCACTTCTAAATCTAGTTTAGAACGACGCTATACTCATCCTCCTGCCGGGTCTCATAGTCTAGAACAACAGTAATGGCATATCTAGGTAATCAAGAACCTCCCTGTCGCCGTCTTTGAGGATACCGAAGCACCTCTCGGGTGCCTGAGGTTACCGACCATATCTGTGGAGAGGCTAATTGAATTTCAAACCCAATCGAATCTTTAGGTTCTCTTAAATATTCAGTAATCGTTTGTAGTTCTGGAATCACTTCCAGTTATACCATACCCCCACTACTGTTTTCTGAAAAAGTCCATTTTACTAAAACTGTAGCGAGTCAAGAACAATATCACTATTGATCTTCCAGATGGTAGAAAGTTAACCATCGTCATAACCCGGGATAACCCACAAACTGCCATTACTGAAACGTGCCTTGAGTTATCCAGAGTCTGGTTTTAAGTATAAGCCGGAAAACTCCATATACCTTAACATCGTTAAGATATGAACCATTCTATATACAATATAAAAACAGAGGCACTAATTTAATTGGGACCAGATTCAAATCATGTAGCTGTCTCCAGTGCATGTCAACGAAGTGGAATGAGGCCAAGCAGCGTTACTCATCTAGGAGTGCATCCACATATGAGTAACCTGAAAGAGAAGCAAGTTCTCAAAACCATTACGATCAACGGAATACAAAACACAAGTATCTACATCTTCGATCACCTTGAAGAATCCTGATACTTGCAACATATAGTTCTCTATTTTATTCTTATACCTATAACTTCTCAAAACTTAGACCTTGTGTTTCATCGAAATACTTGTCTAAAATTGGAGAAGTCACAAGTAAACCGAATATAGTACGAGCACCAACCCCTTTGTCCTAATGGATACTGGACAACATACAATACTTTGTATAAGTCCCGTGAGTTTAATAACTCAAACTCTGTGTGTTGTAGGTTGAAAACTGTACTATGGTTAAGAAGAATTATACCGTTGTTGAATGCTGCTTGCCTAACTATCAACTGATATAAGTAAATGTCATAGATATAATTTCAAAACTTTATATCTCACTTTATAAAATAAACGTACAGATAGATCAGTTTGTAACTGGTGCATAACAACGGATATTCAAAACCAAATATTTTTCGTCCGGCAAAAACCCAAGTGATTTCCTCAAATATCACCAATTACAAAGAATTCCGATATAATGAGGATATAATCACCTAATTTCCAATATCTTACTCCCACTCATCATCTGTAATACCATACAGATGTGAGAATCAAACATGGTAAAAACATACTCTGGAGTAAGAATCGAATTGGGAAATCAGTTTTCAATTAACAACTCACAGTGAAACTGAAACATGAAAATATTTCGAAGGGGTATCCGGATATTCCTAGTAATGCCTCTTCCACCATCCATATTCATGACTGTAACCGTATATTTTCTTGCCATCTCTCCAATCCCTTTATTTGATTTTACTTATTACCTTCTGTACACCGTACTTAGGCTAAATGGTTTTCTTCGTTCCCTACCTTTTGGCACCAGCCTAAGGTTTGGAAGAAGACTATCCAATAAGTGTAATAGGTGTACCCTCCTAATCTTAGGAACCCTCGCAACCTTAGAGAAGGTAAAAGGAAAAGACAACTGAATAATCCTTATTCTATTTCTCCTGAACCAGAATCCATTCTCGAACTGGAACAAGTTCCTTCGAGTTCGTATGTAACTATACGATGGATTATCTAATAAATGTGGATCTTTATAGTGATACGGGATATTCTGGAGAAATGCAAAAGTGAAGTAGGAGTGGCGATGATATACGTGGTTTGGTCGTGAATGATAGCAGTTACAGTTTACTTTGCCTTCTTTTTAATCTCTTTATTTGTCTTTACTTATTACCTTCTGTAAACCTCACTTAGGCTAATTGGTTTTCTTCCTTCCTCATCCTACGGTACCATCCTAAGGTTTGGAAGAAGACTATCAAATAAGCGCAATAGGTGTACCCTCTCCTAATCCTAGGAGCCCTCACAACCTGAGAGAAGGTAAAATGAAAAGACAACTGAATAGTCCTATTCAATTTCTCTAGAACCGGAAACCATTCTCGAATCTGAAACAAGTTTCTTCGAGTTCGTATGTAACTATACGATGGTCATATCAAATAACTGTGGATCATCATAGTGATATAGAATGTTCCGGAGAAAAGTAAAAGGTAAAAATAGGAGTGGCAATGAAGTATCCAACTTTGACAATCCAAAAGCCAGTGTGTTTTAAGAAGGTTCGATTAATTTGGTTCATGAGTTCTAGTCTAGGGTCGGGCCACGGTCGCTGCCAGAGAGAGAGAAAAGAAACACTCATCGTGCACTCTAACCTAGATCAAAATGGTTAATCACTTTATCTAATCAGGATGTCTCCCACTGTATCCTCAAATTCTCCTCCAAACCCAAAAGAAGAATTAGTCGGGATCATCTAAACTCATCCGAGGAGTAAACCAACTCATCAGTGGGAATCGGGATCCAACTATCATCGCATGATAACCTGATGGAATCCACTCAAGTTATCACTCTCCAGAAGGTATGCGCATGCCTGGCAAGTTTCAGTTTCTTCAGAAACTGCCGATGTGGATTTTTACTCTATGCTCTTATGACCTTGACGAAGGCCAACATATCATATGTCATATGTCAAGTTCTACCCGTCATTGTCCAGATTAGTTTGAACCCACCCGTACATACACTTGACGAAGGCCGACATAGTAGTACGAATGTGTTGGGATACCGGCAGCGCCCTCGCCATCAATCCGCTGCAAAATGCGGAACAAAATTTTCAAAAACCGGCGCTAACGGAACCCTAGTCTAGGGATCGTCCCATAAGCCCTATATAATAAAAGCAAGCATAAGGTTAGAGAGATTATACCGAATAGATCCATGTCCTTCAGTCTTGAACCATCATCCCAAGCTCCTAGTGGCTTCCTTAATCATGCTTGATTTCCAGTCTCCCTCCATCGAAGGTGATCCACCCGAGAGTCTATGCAACGAGCTCCAACCACATATCCGAGGCAACTAGGGCATCTAGATCGCTACTCTAGATACCGTAGATGAAGTAAAGGGTGATGAAGGATTAATTTGTCTCAAGACACCCATGGATTCTCAACTCATGAGAGGGTTTTGATAGAGTTAGAGGAAGAAGAAGATGCCATGAGAATGAGGTGTTGAGAGCAACTCAAGAGAGAGAAAAAGAAATGTATAATGGCTTGTGTTTTTGTTTGTTGTGTGAGTGTGATAAGAAATAATGGAGCCATCACATCAAATGTCCATGTCTCCAAAATATCTTTGTCAACAAAAAATATCTCAAGTCAACATAATCTCACAACAAACAAAAACCCTAAGCATGCTAGAATAGTAACCTGTTAGCTATAGTGCCCTCAAGGAAATTATCATAGTCGCGGACAGATGATTATGATGATTGAGGCAGGACCTATACCGATAAAACAGTCTTACTCAAGATGATAGTATGCTATCTGCTTTGTCTTTATCATCATGTTGATAGAGCCCATAGGATTTTTGCTTGACTGCCAGCATTATGATGGCGATCATATATGTGGGAGCTGGGGTTTATAAGCACATCCTTAAATGTCCCTAGTCGTAGGAGTATCGAGACCGGGCATCGATACTCCAGTGTAGACTAGTGTATACTGATTGAGACCCCGACGAAGGGCGGTGGCCAGGTCTCACAAGCTATTTGTGTTAGTTTGTTCACCTAAGATAGTATGCAGGTGCTCATTAGTTTATGAGTACACTGGACGGACTCGCCCGGAACTTGCTAGTTGGTATTATACATATTGTCAGATAGAAGTTCCCAGGTGACATATGTACGGTTAGTCTGTTGACCTGAGATCGTCATTTGTCTCGTGTGAGTTCCCACTGTGCTTTGATTACTACCCTACCACGAATTAAAGGAGTCTTGCAAACAGGTTTTAGTTGGGTACAGTCCCGAGCCACATGGAGGCAGTGATCAGATCGTCAGGGATTCATCTCTCCCGGTATTGGGGGTTGATGTCGCATTGTGTACGGGTGGCCATCACCACAAATCCATGGCCATGGTAGACGAGGATTACCGGTCCAGGATCAATAGTTTCTCAGGAAGTGATGGATATCATGCCGACACTAAATATCGCGTTGTTGGGGGTCTGACTTTATCCACCCCCTAGACTCGATATGCGATGCTCTTAGACGAACAGACCGGACTGTACGGATATTGTCACTGACAGGCTCAGTAGGGGTTCAGGATGATTTTGCTCGTCGGCCTCCCTTTTGCTCAATACCTGGGTAGCCGTTACGTACAGCTAGTGCCGCTGACGTGCTTGTGGTTAAACCCACTGCCAGCGTATTGACGAGTCTTTAGAGTCCCACACAGAGGGTTTTCTCGGTTTAGGCGATATGGTGTATATGGCGTATGTTGATACATACAGATGTCCGATTAAATATGTGCACATGCTGCGCAGACTTTAATCAGACGGTTGATAATACTAGCGGCTTAGGATTAAGCCAGATTATTAAATCAGGATTTGATTTAATAATTTTTATATGTATATATATATATGTATTCTAGTATTATTGTTCACTATTCGTTTTCTCTCTCGGCTATTCGTATTTTGGTACGAATACGCGTATGTGTATTTCGATACATGTACCGGGAAGTATTCCGTATTTTATACGGAATACCTTCTAGAAGATGCCACCTCATTTACATGATTTTCCATTTATGGAAATTCATTTGTTTTTGTAAATGAGGTGGAAAAGGAGGCATGGTCATGGACATGTTGAATGGCATGGGTCAAAGCATGGTTTCTATTATTTTATTGCAATTGACAAATTGGAAATGATATTTTTCTTTTGATGGAAATGAGAGAGGGGGGGGGGGGGGGGCGGGCCACAATTTGTGTAGGATTCATTTTCATTTTGTTAGTTCACATATTCCCACTCTCTCATTACACAAGAAAAATACTTAGCCAAATTTTTTTTGCTCATGCCAAAGCTTTCACCTCCTTCGTCGTCTTCTTGAATGTCTCATTGATCTCAAAGGTTGATAGAAAAATATAGTGACATTATCATACACCACCACTCTCCATCGCTAGCGACTTTGGAGCGTCGGTTACCTCGTTCGACGAGGTTGGAGCTTGTGCCGTTTCCCTCGGGTGGATCATCGGAGACGAAGGAAGACCGGCAACCAAACATCGTCAAAGAACCGCTAGGAGCTTGGAATGAAGACCGAAGGACTCGGATCAACTCCGTATAATGATTCTAACTCTTAGTTTAGTTTGCTAGTTTAGGGTTTAAGGTCGATCCGGGATTCGGGTAGCGGTAGCGCCGGTTTAAGAAATTTTTGTTCCGCATTTTGGCCGCGTTTCGATGGCCGGGACGCTGCCGGAACCCTTCATGGTATCAGAGCCACCCTTTAAACCCCCTACTAGCTTGTTTAAACGTGCTTAAAAGATCGATCGACAGAATTTACCAAAATAACGTTTTCATTCTTCTTTTTGCTGTCGATTTTCAAAAGTGGTCAAAAAATTATTTGAGGCATCTTAAAAATCCGTGCAGGCAATTTTAAGGATACTGGAAAAATTTAAGCTCGTAATACCACTAAAGTGTCGCGGATCCGCCGCTCTAACCCCCTATTGGCGGCGGTTCCCTGGCCATTTTGTGGCGACGGGCCTTCAAATTTTACTGTAGCCCCCTGATGTGAAATTGTGGTTTTTGTGATATTCTGTTTTAGCCCAGATTTCAGTGAAGTGTTGTTTTGCTATTGGGGACAATTTGGAACTTAGTCGATCGATATTTTAAGCGTGCGTTTGACAGTACATACATTATATTCTGCGACCGTGAATGTCATTTGATCGGTAAACTCGTCTAATTGCTATATGTCTTTTAGACGGGTTTGCGAACGTGACATTCACGTTGATATTCTGTGAGGTGCTATGATGTTGGTTGGGTCGTCGTGGTGGATAGCTGTGGTGCAATGTTAGTACAATTTTATTTCATTTGTACATTTGATATTGCGGGGCGAGCGTCCGACATGTGGACTGCCGTCACTGCCAGTTTGTATATTATTCTTTTGGGGCACGACCGGGCTGAGGTCGATGTCACCCTTGTATATTATTTTCCTTTCTGTACTAGGATTACCCCACGGTGGGGTGCACGAATAGCCGGATTCTAGAGGGCAACGGGTCCGCATCTCATGGCGTTAGGACAGAGGGGACCTTGCTCTAGAATTGGCGGGCTATTCGCCGCACTCGTAGGGTAGGGGGTATAGGTTGACCTAGGAGGGGTGCTCAAGTTACCGGATTCCGTGAAGTGCTGGGTATTCCATTCACGTTGCTGAAGGGGGCTGCCTCGCTTCTGGTTTTGCGGGTAACTTGCCGCGCTCGTAGGGGTCTAGGTTTCATTGCACAGGCTATCCACACGACAGGGAATGTCGGGTCTCACTTGCGGCTCAAGTGAAACTCGGGGCTCCAGATTATCCACCATTCTGTGTTGATTTTGTGATGTTTCTGTGATGTTGCTTTATATCATGCCTGGGATTTATGTTATATATATATTTATATATACTAGTAGATGTTGTATATGTTTTTCACCCGCGCTAGTCTAGTCCCCACTCTGTCGTTAGTTAAGTAACCTAACGGGTGATGACGGGACCCAGTGGCGAATGCGGATGGCATATATGTACATTTTATTTTAGTTCTTTTCTTGTGTGATTAATTGATGGGACTGCATAGATTCTTATCAGTGCAAGGATAAAACAAACCTATATATGATGTTGTTGGAACCAAGTTTTTAAAAAAAAAACTGACATTACAGACGTACACTTTTGCTTTGCATCGTGGTATTCATTTTAGAATATCCTGCACCTCATTCGACGAGGCAAGGACCGATATCCCTTCATCGGGAGTGACCCCTTGGGTAAAAGTTTGCGTCAACGTAATAACTTTACTATAGTCGATTATTTTTGCTTTGCATCGTGGTATTCAGTTTGGGATATCCTGCACCCTATTCGACGGGGAAAGAGCCGAGATCCCTTCACCGGGAGTGACCTCTTTAGCAAAAGTTTTCGCCACTATATATTTATAAAACCACTTGGATTCCTTCAACGATATCAAGTTCATTACATTAATGGTTTGTCGCCAAAAACCAGCCGTAGCCCTCCGTCATTTCAGATAGGTATCTCGTAGTATTCGTGCTATGTACGTTGGTCTCTATCAAGGCATAATGTACGGTAGCTGCGTGATACGTGTCTGTAGCATGGATATGCGATTATCTAGGACAGCCGCATAGTCACGTTGGTCTCTATCAAGGGCTTGTGCGGGTGGGTTTAGATCAATCTTGGATAATGACGGGTTGAACTTGACTAGCGACTTACGGCACGTTGGTCTCTATCAAGGCCATGAAGTCGTTAGGGGTAAAAAATCATATCGGGAGTTTTAAACATACAGGAAACTTGCCAGGCTCACGCATACCTTCTGGAGTGTGGTGACTTGAGTGGCTTCCATCAGGTTATCATGCGATGATAGTTGGATCCCGATTCCCACTAATGAGTAGGATTACTCCTCGGGTGATTCCGACTAATTCTCCTTTTGGGTTTGGAGGAGAATTCGAGGAAACAGTGGGAGCCATCCTGATTAGATAAAATGATTAACCATTCTGATCTAGGTTAGAGTGCACGCTGAGTGTTTCTTCTCTCTCTCTCTCTGGCTGCGACTATGACCCGACCTTTGACTAAAACCCATGAAACCAAATTGACCGAACCTTATTTAAACACATTGGCTCTTGGAATGTCACGGTGTCGCATATACTGTTGCCACTTCTATATCACCTTTGCATTTCTCCAGAACACCCCGTATCACTACGAACGTCCACTTCCATTGGATAAATCCATCGTATGGTTATATACGAACTCGAAGGATCTGATTCGAGGATGGATTCTGGTTCTGGAGAGATTGAATAGGATTATTCGGTTGTCTTTTCTCTTTACCTTCTCTCAGGTTGTGAGGGCTCCTAGGATTAGGAGAGGGTACACCTATTGAGCTTATTGGATAGTCTTCCTCCAGACCATAGGCAGGTGCCGAATGGTAGGGAAGGAAGAAAACCAACAAGCTTAACTGTGGTGTACAGAAGGTAATAAGTAAAGACATATAAAGGGATTAGAATAATGGCAAAGGAAATGCGATCACCATCATTCATGACGAAACCAGGTATACCCCTGCCACTCCTACATCCACTTTGCATTTCTCTAGGACACTCCGTATCACTACGGATATCCACTTCCATTGGATAAATCCATCGTATAGTTACATACGAACTCGAAGGAACTTTTTCGAGGATGGATTCTGGTTCAGGAGAAAAAGAATAGGATTATTCAGATGTCTTTTCTCTTTACCTTCTCTCAGGTTGCGAGGGCTCCTAGGATTAGGAGAGTACACCTATTACGCTTATTGGATAGTCTTCTTCCAAACCTTAGGCTGGTGCTGATGGGTAGGGAAGGAAGAAAACCAATTAGCCTAAAGAAGGTGTACATGAGGTAATAAGTAAAGACATAATAAAGGGACTGGAGTGAGAGCAGGTAAGTATATGGTTACTGTCATGAATCAGGATAATGGATGAGGCATTACTAGGAATACCAGGTTACCCCTTTCGAAACATTTTCATGTTTCAGTCTGACTGTGCGATGTTAATTGAAAACTGTTTTCCCAATAAGAATCTAACTCCAGTGTATGTATTTACCAGATCAGTTTCTCACATCTGTATGTTATTACAGATGGTGAGTGGGAGTAAGATATTGGGAATTGGGTGATTAGATCCTCATTATATCGGAATTCGTTGTAATTGGTGATATTTGAGGAAATCATCTGGATTTTGCCGGATGGCAAATATTTGGTTTTGAATATCTGTTGTTATGCACCAATTTCAAACTGATATATCTGTACATTTATTTTATAAAGTGAGATATATCTTTTTGATATTATGTCTGTGACATTTACCTAGATCAGCTGGTGATTAGGTAAGGTGCATTCAACAGCGGTGTAATTCTTCTTAACCATAATACAGCTTTTCAACCTACGACGCACAGGGTTTAAGTTATCGAACTCAGGGGACTTATACAAAGTATTGTATGTTGTCCAGTGTCCATTAGGAAAAAGGGGTTGGTACTCGTACTATATTGTGTTTACTTATGACTTCTCCAGTTCTGGACATGTATTTCGTTGAAATGCAAGGTCCAGATATTCAGAAGTTATAGGTATAAGAAAAAAGTAGAGAACCATTTGTTGTAAGTATCAGGATTCTTCGAGAAAGTCGAAGATGTAGATACTTGTGTTTGATATTCCGTTAATAGTAATGGTTTTGAGAACTTTCTTCTCTTTCAGGTTACTCATATATGGATACACTCCTAGATGAGTAATGCTGATTGCCCTCTTTCTATTTGGTCGATATGCCTTGGAGACAGCTGCATGATTTTGAATCTGGTTCCAATTAAATTAGTGCTTTTGTTTCTATATTAGATATATATAGAATCAATTTATATCTTAACGATGTTAAGGTATAAGGAGTTGTCCGGTTGATGCTTAAAACCAGAATCCGGATAAACTCAAGGCACGCTTCAGTAATGGTTATTTGTAGGTTATCCCGGGCTTTGACGAGGGATAACTTTCTACCATCAGGAAGATCAATATTTATATTGTTTTTGACTCGCCACAGTTTTAGCAAAATGGACTTTTTCATAAAAACAAAAGCGAGAGTATGGTAGAACTGGAAGTTATTCCAGAACCACAAACGATTACTGAAGATTTAATAGAACCTGAGGATTCAATTGTTTTCGACGTTCCATTAGCCACTCCGCAGAATTGTTGGGTAACCTCAGGCACCCGAGAGGTACTTCGGTCTTCTCAGAGACGGTGATAGGGAGGTTCTTGTTTACCCAGACTTGCCATTGCTATTGTTCTAAACTATAAGACCCGACAGGAGGATGAGTATACCGTCATTCTAAACTAGCTTTAGAGGTGCACGTATATATGACTCTGCCAGAGGGTTGTTATAGTCAGTGGGAGCAGCGGAAGCATAGTAGGCAAGCAGCTTGTGTCTATTTATAGACTAAAACAGGTATAGCGGAAATAGATCATCTATTTTTGATGTGACAGTCATAGGTTTTGACTTCATAAGAATAGGAGATGGATTTGGTAAGAAGGTAGTAGGGTGTGATGTCCGAGGATTCGGGATGACATGCACTTGGTAGGAAGTGATATTCATGTACTACGATCGGTTATACTGTGGTTGTCACAAAGTTGTTTCTCTACATAGGATATAAATATAATATCAGGTTTTCTGGTTACTAGATCTATGGTTTTAGATCTAGATTTGGGAAGTATCCTAATCTGGGTACTTTGACATTAAATGGAAGACTCCTGGCATGGTGGTGTACTTGCAGGTGATGGAGTCACCTTCTCTAAAGGTGTCTTACAGACTAAAAGGGAGAGAGATCTGCATGATTGGCATATCACATGCTTAGGAAATTGAGTTAATCATGAAATGTCAAGTACCACACCAGATATTGCTTTTGCACTAGATGCAATAAGCAGATATATTAATCCAATCCTGGAGAAACATTGGGAAGCAGTTATTGAACATAAGTGAATGTTCTAGGGAAATGATTACGGCACCCTCCTTGAGGAGACGATTATTATTTCTGGCTTCCAAGGTGACCTGGATGACAGAGTGACTGTCAGAGTTATAGTTTTTCCCTCTTCTAAGGGACGGTACGTTGGACAGGTTGTCCAAGCGGATACTAAGGAAAGGCATGGCGCAGGATAGTGATTAAATTCAGTGGACGATACAGTCTAAGTAGTTTGCTGGATTTGGAGTTCATTTGAGAACTGCGTCACATCAGATATCCGGACAAATTCTAAGACAGGTATTGCTCATTTCGGGAGATAGTTTTCTCCGCGAAGTTGAGATATAGAGAGATACGGAAAGAAACATTGGAGCGGATCCACTCACTGAGGCTATTTCTCGAACGCAATCATTCTTGCAAACAGGCTTTGCGAAACTGATTAGTAGAGAAGTTGGGTGTTCGGTATCACACAGGCTGTGAGTATGCGACATCGCAATAATTGGCCTTAAGTGCAAGTGGGAGATTGTTGGCTATAGTGCCCTCAAGGCAATTATCATAGTCGCGGATAGATGATTATAATGATTGAGGCAGGACCTATACCGATAAAATAGTCTTACTCAAGATGATAGTATGCTAGCTGGTTTGTCTTTATCATCATGTTGATAGAGCCCATAGGATTTTTGCTTGACTGCCAGCATTATGATGGCGATCATATATGTGGGAGCCGGGGTCTATAAGCACATCCTTAAATGTCCCTAGTCGTAGGAGTATCGAGATCGGGCATCGATACTCCAGTCTAGACTAGTGTATACTGATCGAGACCCCGACGAGGGCGGTGGCCAGGTCTCACAAGCCATTGGTGTTAGTTTGTTCACCTGAGATAGTATGCAGGTGCTCATTGGTTTATGAGTACACTGGACGGACTCGCCGGGAACTTGCTAGTTGGTATTAAACCTATTGTCAGATAGCAGTTCCCAGGTGACATGTGTACAAGTTATCTGTCGACCTGAGATCGTCATTTGTCTCGTGTGAGTTCCTACTGTGCTTTGATTACTACCCTACCACGGCTCAAAGGAGTCGTGCAAACATGTTTTAGTCGGATCATCGGGGATTCGTCTATCCCGGTATTGGGAGTTGATGTAGCATTGTGTACGGGTGGCCATCACCATAAATCTATGGCCATGGTAGACGGGGATTACCGATCCAGGATCGATAGTTTCTCAGGAGGTGATGGGTATCATACCGACACTAAATATCGCGTTGTTGGGGGTCTGACTTTATCCACCCCCTAGACTCGATATGCGATGCTCTTGGACGAACAGACCGGACTGTACGGATATTGTCACTGACAGGCTCAGTAGGGGTTCAGGATGAGTTTGCTCGTCGGCCTCCCTTTTGCTCAATACCTGGGTAGCCGTTACGTACAGCTAGTGTCGCTGACGTGCTTGTGGTTAAACCCACTGCCAGCGTATTGACGAGTCTTTAGAGTCCCACACAGAGGGTTTTCTCGGTTTAGGCGATATGGTGTATATGGCGTATGTTGATACATACAGATGTCCGATTAAATATGTGCACATGCTGCGCAGACTTTAATCAGACGGTTGATAATACTAGCGGCTTAGGATTAATCCAGATTATTAAATCAGGATTTGATTTAATAATTTACATATGTATTTATATATATGTATTCTAGTATTATTGTTCACTATTCGTTTTCTCTCTCGGCTATTCATATTTTGGTACGAATACACGTATGCGTATTTAGATACGTGTATCGGGAAGTATTCTGTATTTTATACGGAATAGCTTCTAGAAGATGCCACCTCATTTACATGATTTTCCATTTATGGAAATTCATTTGTTTTTGTAAATGAGGTGGAAAAGGAGGCATGGTCATGGACATGTTGAATGGCATGGGACAAAGCATGGTTGCTATTATTTTATTGCAATTGACAAATTGGAAATGATATTTTTCTTTTGATGGAAATGAGAGAGGGGGGGCCGGCCATAATTTGGGTGGGATTCATTTTCATTTTGTTAGTTCACATACTCCCACTCTCTCATTACACAAGAAAAATACTTAGCCAAATTTCTTTTGCTCATGCCAAAGCTTTCACCTCCTTCATCTTCTTCTTGAGTTTCTCATTGAGCTCAAAGGTTGAGAGAAAAATTTAGTGACATTATCATACACCCCCACTCTCCATCGCTAGCGACTTTGGAGCGTCGGTTAACTCGTTCGACGAGGTTGGAGCTTGCGCCGTTTACCTCGGGTGGATCATCGGAGACGAAGGAAGACCGGCAACCAAACATCGTCAAAGAACCGCTAGGAGCTTGGAATGAAGAACGAAGGACTCGGATCAACTCGGTATAATGATTCTAACTCTTAGTTTAGTTTGCTAGTTTAGGGTTTAAGGTCGATCCGGGATTCGGGAAGCGGTAGCGCCGGTTTAAGAAATTTTTGTTCCGCATTTTGGCCGCGTTTCGACGGCCGGGGCGCTGCCGGAACCCATGGGTCACTAATTAGCCATACTATAAAATTGCAATAAACACCTCATCCTACACCTCAATAACCTTTTAATCAAAAAAGGTCTAAACCATGATGAGGTATAATCTTCTAAAAGTAATCTTGTAATAAATTACAAGAACACCCCTCAACCGTATATACATACCCGCATCCGTATTCCGAAGAATACGAATACAAAGTGACGAAAATAATCCAACAAATAAAATACTAGAATCCGGCTTAAACCAAAGCCCACTAGTATTATCCGTCCGAACATCATCCGTGCACAAGTACACGTATGTGATAGAACCCTGCCGTAAAACAATACGGCCTCTACAACGTTTCGTCCGTAGCTGTGAAACCCTCTGTGTGGGACTCTAAAGACTCGTCAATACGCTGGCAGTGGGTTTAACCACAAGCACGTCAGCGGCACTAGCTTGTACGTAACGGCTACCCAGGTATTGAGCGAAAGGGAGGCTGATGAGCGAACTCATCGTGAAACCCTACTGAGCCTGACAGTGACAATATCTGTACAGTCCGGTCCGTTCGTCTATGAGTATCGCATATCGAGTCTAGGGGGTGGATAAAGTCAGACCCCTAATAATATGACATTTAGTGTCGGTATGAAGCCCATCACCACCCGAGAAGCTACTGATCCAAATCAGTAATTATCGACTACCATGGCCAAGGATTTCTAGTGATGGCCACCCGTTCACACCGTGACATCAACCCCCAATACCGGGAGAGACGAATCTCCTGACGATCTGCTCTCTGCCTCCATATGGCTCGGGACTGTACCCAACTAAAACCTATTTCCACGAATCCTTTGAGCCGTGGTAAGGTCGTAATCAAAGCACGGTGGGAACTCACACGAGACAAATAACGATCTCAGGTCGATAGACTAACCTGTACACATGTCACCAGGGAACTGCTATCTGACAATAGGTATAATACCAACTAGTAAGTTCCTGGCGAGTCCGTCCGGTGTACTCATAACCCAATAAGAACCTGTATACATCTTAGGTGAACAAACTGACACCAATGACTTATGAGACCGGCCACCGTCCCTCTTCGGGGTCTCGATCAGTATAAACTTGTCTACTCTGGAGTATCGATGCCCAGTCTCGAAACTCCCTCGGCTGAGGACATTTAAGGATGTGCCTATAGACCACCCAGCTCCTACATATATGATCGCCATCATACTGCTGGTAGTCAAGCAAGAATCCTAAGGGATCTATCAGCATGTAATAGTGATCTGTAGTGTCACCTGAAGCATGTACACGATGATAAAGACAAACCAGATAGCTTACTATCAGCTCGTGTAAGATTGTCCTACCGGTATAGGTCCTTCCTCAATCATTGCAATCACATGCCTGTGATCGAATAATTAACTTGAGGGCACTATAGCCAACAATCTCCCACTTGCACTTAAGGATAATTATTGCGGTGTCGCATACTCATAGCCCGTGTGATACCGAACACCTAACTTCTCTACTAATCAGTTTCACAAAGCTCGTTTGCGAAACTATTGCGTTCGAGAAATAGCTTCAGTGAGTGGATCCGCTCTAATGTTTCTTTCTATGTCTCCCTATATCTCAAGTTTGCGGAGAAAGCCATCTCCCAAAATGAGCAATACCTGTCATAGAATATGACTAGATATCTGATAGGACCCAGTTCACAAATGAACTCCAAATCCAGCAAACTTCTTAGACTGTAACCTCCAGAACTTAATCAGTATCCTGCTCCATGCCTCCCTCAGTATCCGCTTGGACCACCTGTCCAAACTACTGCCCCTCATAAGAGGGTAATCTATAACTCTGACAGTCACTCAGTCATCCAGGTCACCTTGGAAGCCTGGAATGATAACTGTCTCTCGAAGGAGGCTGCCGTTATCATATCCTTAGAACATCCACTTATGTTCTAAACTGCTTCCGAACGTTTCTCCAGGATTGGATTAATATAAACTTATTGCATCTAGTGCAAAAATAACATCTGGTGTGGTACTTGACATGTCATGATTGACTCAATTGCTTAAGCAAGTGATATGCCAATCATATACATCCCTCTCCCTTTTAGTCTGTAAGACACCTTTAGAGAGGGTGACTCCATCACCTGCAGGTTCACCACCATGCCAGGAGTCGCCCATTCTAAAACACCTTTAGAATACTGTCTAAGTACCCAGATTGGGAAACTACCAAAATCTAGATCTAAAACTATAGATCTAGTAACCAGAATGCATGATATTATATCCATATCCTATGTAGAGAAACCACTGTGTGACAACCACAGTATAAACGATCGTAGCATAGGAATTTCACTTCCTATAAAGTGCATTTCATCCAAATACACCAGGACATCACACCCTGCCGCCTTCTTAACAGATCCATCCCCTATTCTGATGAAGTCAAAGCCTATGACTACCACATCAAAAATAGATGATCTATATCCGCTATATCTGCTTTAGTCTATAAATAGACACAAGCTACTTGTCAACTATGCTTCTGCTGCTCCCACTGACTACAACAACCCTCTGGCAGAGTCATATACACGTGCACTTCTAAAACAAGTTTAGAACGACGCTATACTCATCCTTTTGCCGAGTCTCATAGTCTGGAACAACAGTCGTGTCAATTCTGGGTAAACAAGAACCTCCCTGTCACCGTCTTTGGGGATACCGAAGTACCTCTTAGGCGCCTAAGGTTACCCACCATATCCGCGGAGTGGCTAATGGAATGTCAAACATGATTGAATCTTTAGGTTTTATTAGATTTTCAGTAATCGTTTGTGGTTCTAGAATCACATCCAGTTCTACCATACTCCCACTACTGTTTTCTGAAAAAAAATCCATTTTTCTAAAACTGTAGCGAGTCAAGAACAATATCACTATTGATCTTCCAGATGGTAGAAAGTTAACCCTCGTCATAGCCATGGATAACCCACAAACTGCCATTACAGAAACGTGCCTTGAGTTATCCAGAGTCTGGTTTTAACCATTAGCCGGACAACTCCATATACCTTAACATTGTTAAGATATGAACCATTCTATATACAATATAGAAATAGAGGCACTGATTTAATTAGAACCAGATTCAAATCATCCAGCTGTCTCTAATGCATGCCAACTAAATGGAAGGAGGCCGATCAACATTACACAACTAGGAGTGCATCCAAATATGAATAACCTGAAAGAGAAACAAGTTCTCAAAACCATTACTATCATCTGAATACCATACACAAGTATCTACATCTTCGATCACCTTGAAGAATCCTGATACTTGCAACATATGGTTCTCTACTCTATTCTTGTACCTGTAACTTCTCAAAACTTGGACCTTATATTTCTACGAAATACATGTCTAAAACTGGAGAAGTCACAAGTAAATAGAATATAGTACGAGCACTAACCCTTCTGTCCTAATGGACACTGGAAAACATACAATACTTTGTATAAGTCCCCTGAGTTCAATAACTCAAACCCTGTGCGTCGTAGGTTGAAAATTGTACTATGGTTAAGAAGAATGACGCTGCTGTTTAGTGCTCCTTACCTAACCATCAACTGATATAGGTAAATGTCATGGACATAATTTCAAAAAGTTATATCTCACTTTATAAAATAAATGTACAGATATATCGTTTGAAATTGGTGCATAACAACGGATATTCAAAACCAAATATCTGCCATCAGGCAAAACCCAGGCGATTTCCTCAAATACCACTTATTTCAACGAATTCCGATATAATGAGGATATAATCACCTAATTCCCAATAACTTACTCCCACTCATCATCTGTAAAACCATACAGATATGAGAATCAAACCTGGTAAATAAATATCCTGGAGTAAGGATCTAATTGGGAAATCAGTTTTCAATTAACAACGGACAGTGAAACTGAAACATGAAAATGTTTCGAAAGGGTAACCGGGTATTCCAAGTAATGCCTCTTCCATTATCCAGATTCATGACTGTAACCGTATATTTCCTTTGCCATCTTTCCAAATCCCTTTGTTTGTCTTTACTCATTACCTTCTGTACACCTCCATTAGGCTAAATGGTTTTCTTCCTTCCCTACCGTTCGCCACCATCCTATGGTTTGAAAGAGGACTATCCAATAAGCGTAATAGGTGTACTCTCCTAATCCTAGGAGCCATCGCAACCTGAGAGAAGGTAAAGATAAAAACAACAGAATAATCCTTATTCTATTTCTCCTGAACCGGATTCCATCATCGAACTGGAACAAGTTCCTTCGAGTACGATGTATTATCCAATAACTGTGGATCTTCATAGTGATACGCAGTGTTCTGGAGAAATGCAAAGGAGAAGTAGGAGTGGCGATGATATACGCGGTTTGGTCGTGAATGACAGTAGTCGCAATTTACTTTTCTTTCTTTCTAATCCATTTATTTGTCTTTACTTATTACCTTCTGTAAACCTCACTTAGGATAGTTGGTTTTCTTCCTTCCCCATCCTTTGGCACCAGCCTAAGGTTTGGAAGAAGACTATCCAATAAGCGCAATAGGTGTACCCTTTCCTAATCCTAGGAGCTCTCACAACCTGAGAGAAGGTAAAAGGAAAAGACAACCGAATAATCCTATTCAATTTCTCCAAAACCAGAAACCATTCTCGAATCTGAAACAAGTTTCTTCAAGTTTGTATGTAACTATACGATGGTCATTTCCAATAACTGTGGATCTTCGTAGTGATATGGAATGTTCCGGAAAAAAGCAAAAGGTAAAAGTAGGAGTGACAATGAAGTATGCAACTCTGACAATCCAAAAGCCAGTGTATTTTAAGAAGGTCTGGTTAACTTGATTTCTGAGTTCTAGTCTACGGTCGGGACATGGTCGTTGCCAGAGAGAGAGAGAGAGAGAGAGAGGAAAGAAACACTCATCGTGCACTCTAACTTAGATCAGAATGGTTAATCACTTTATCTAATCAGGATGTTTCCCACTATATCATCAATCCTCCTTCCAAACCCAAAATAAGAATTAGTCAGGATCATCTAAAATCACCCGAGGAGTAAACCAACTCATCAGTGGAAATCGGGATCCAACTATCATCGCATGATAACCTGATAGAATCCACTCAAGTTATCACACTCCAGAAGGTATGCGCATGCCTGGCACGTTTCAGTTTCTTTAGAAACTCCCGATGTGATTTTTACCTCATGCTCTTATGACCTTGATGAAGGCCAACAAATCATAAGTCACATGTCAAGTTCTACCCTTTTTTGTCCAGGTTAATTTGAACCCACCTGTACTCGCCCTTGACAAAGGCCAACAACGTTGTACGACTGTCCCAAACCAACGCATCTATCTATGCAACAGAAAGGTAACAACCAGCTACCATACACTATGCCTTGATGAAGGCCAACAAACATACCATGAATACTACGTGCTACCTGTCTGAAATGACGGAGGGCTACGAATGGTTTTTGGCGAAAAACCTTTAACGTAATGAACTTGATATCGTTGAAGGAACCGGATAGCTTTTTACAAATATATAGTGGCGAAAACCTTTGCTAAAGAGGTCACTCCCGGTGAAGGGATCTCGGCTCTTTCCTCGTGGAATGAGGTGCATTATATTCCAACTGAATACCGCGATGCAAAGAAAAATGTAAATAACTATAGTGAAGTTATTACCCTGACGCAAACTTCTACCCAAGGGGTCACTCTCGATGAAGGGATCTCGGCCCTTGCCTCGTCGAATGAGGTGCTGGATATTCATAACCGAATACCGCTGTGCAAAAAAAAAAAAGAAAATGTCCTTGTAATAACAGCTTTTGAAAATTTTTCCAACAACATCGAATAGGTCTGTTTTCCTTGCATTGATCAGAATCAATGCAGTCCCATCAATTAATCACACCAGAAAATAACGAAAATATAATGTACGTATATGCCATCCGCATTCGTCACTGGGTCCCTCATCACCCGTTACGTTACTTAACTAACGACAGAGCGGGGACTGGACTACCGCGGGTGAAAAACATATACAACATCTACTAGTATATATAAAGAAATATATAATAATTGCTCCAGGCATGATAAATTCAACATCACAGATAAGCGATAAGCATCACAGAACAATTCTGATAATCTGGGAGCCCCGGGTTTCCTTTGAGCCGCAACTGAAACCCGACGTTCCCCTGGTCGTGTGGATAGCCTGTGCAATGAAAACCTAGACCCCTACGAGCACAGCAAGTTACCCACCAAAACCAGAAGCGAAGCATCCCCCTTCATCAAAGTGAATGGGCTACCCGACACTTCACGGAATCCGGTAACTTGAGCACTCCTCCTTGGGTCAACCTGTACCCCTATGAGTGCGGCGAATAGCCCGCCAATTCTAGAGTGAGGCCCCCTCCGTCTCAACGCCATGAGATGCGCACCCGTTGCCTTCCAGAACCTGGCTATCCGTGCACTCCACCACGGGGTAATCGTAGTACAGAAAAGAAAATATGTACAACGGTGCCATCGACCCCAACTCGGTCGTGCCCCAAATAAATAATATACAAACAGGCAGTGACGGAAGTCCACATGTCGGGCGCTCGCCCTGCGATATCAAATGTACAAATAAAGCTAAAATGTACTAACATTGCACCCAGGCTATCCACAAAGACGATCCAGCCAACATCACAGCACAACACAGAACATCAACGTGAATGTCACGTTCGCAAACCCGTCTAAAAGAATTATAGCAATTAGACAAGTTGTACCGCTCTATGACATTCACGGTCGCAGATAGTAATGTATGTACTAAAAACTACGACATTAGAATTCTGCACGCAATTAGTAAACCAAACCAATTTCCAAAACCATGGGAAAAAAACAGTGAGCTAAAGTTCCAAAAACCGACCGTTTAAGGCCAATTCAGAAGTCCGAATCAAAACGAAACGTGTCTGAACCTTCACAGGGAGTTAGAGCATGAAATTAACTTCGATTCGAGGGGCCTATAGGGGGTACCCCACCCCCGAGGCCACCACGAGCTGGCCGGGGGGTGAGGCAGTCCCGAAACTGCCCAAGGTGGGGCAATTTCGGGTCCCCACTGCCAAGACCACCTTTTGGTGGTATTGGGGAGTGGGCCCGGCCATTTGTCCCCCTCGGGATTCCCCACAGTGCCAATGCACCACCCTGTGGCTTCTCAATTCAAACCGTGAGCCCGCGGGGTGTGCAAACATCTCAAACTTTCAGTTTTCAGAACTGTTTTTGTCGGCAGTTTTTGTACGACAAAAACGACGGATTTCTAATGTCGCAAAGAGTTAACTAAGGCTTATGGAGTGGCTTTGATACCATGTTGGGATTATGGAAGCGCCCCGGCCATCAACCCGTGGCCAAATGCGGAACAAAATTTTCAAATACCGGCGCTAACGGAACCCTAGTCTACGGATCGTCCCAAAAGCCCTAGATAACAAAAACAAGTATAAGGTTAGAGTGATTATACCGAATAGATCCCTGTCTTTCGGTCTTTAACCATCATCCCAAGCTCCTTGTGGCTTCCTTGATCATGCTTGATCTCCGGTCTCCCTCTATCGAAGATGATCCACCCGATAGTCTACGCAACGAGCTCTAATCTCATATCCGAGGCAACTAGGACACCTAGATCGCTATTCTAGATACCGTAGATGAAATAGAGAGTGATGAAGGATTAATTTGTCTCAAGACACCCATGGATTCTTAAATCATGAGAGGGTTTGGGTGGAGCTAGAGGAAGAAGAAGATGCCATGAGAATAAGGTCTTGAGAGCAACTCAAGAGAGAGAAAAAGAAATGAATAATGGCTTGTGTGTTTTTGTTTGTTGTGTGAGTGTGATAAGAAATAATGGAGCCATCACAAAAAAATGTACATATCTCCAAAATATCTCAGTCAACAAAAAATATCTCAAGTCAACATAATCTCACAACAAACAAAAACACTAAGCATGCTTGAATAGTAACCATGGGTCACTAATTACTTATGCCACAAAAATGCAATAAACACCTCATCCTACACCTCAATAACCCTTTAATCAAAAAAGGTCTAATCCGTGATGAGGTGTAATCTTCTAAAAGTAATCTTGTAATAAAGTACAAGAACACCCCTCAACCGTATATACATACCCGCATCCGTATTCCAAACAATACGAATACAAAGAGACGAAAATAATCCAACAAATATAATACTAGGATCCGGCTTAAACCAAAGCCCACTAGTATTATTCGTCCGAACATCATCCGTACACAAGTACACGTATATGATCGAACCCTGCCGTAAAACCATACGGCCTCTACAACATTTCGCCGAAAGCAGGGAAACCCTCTGTGTGGGACTCTAAATACTCATCCATATGCTGCCAGTGGGTTTAACCGTAAGCACGTCAGTAGCACTAGCTGTACGTAACGGCTACCCAGGTTTTAAGCGAAAGGGAGGCCGACGAGCAAACTCATCCTGAAAATACAATTGAGCCTGACAGTGACAATAACTGTACAGTCCGGTCCGTTCGTCTATGAGTATCGCATAGTGAGTCTAATGGGTGGATAAAGTCAGACTCCTAATAACGCGACATTTAGTGTTAGTATGAAGCCTATCACCACCTGAGAAACTACTGATCTAAATCAGTAATTCTCGACTTCTTTGGCCAAAGATTTCTGGTGATAGCCATCCGTGCACACCGCGACATCAACCCCCATTACCGGGAGAGACGAATCCCCAGACGATCCGCTCACTGCCTCCATGTGGCTCGGGACTGTACCCAACTAAAACCTGTTTGCACGACTCCATTGAGCCGTGGTAGGGTAGTAATCAAAGCACAGTGGGAACTCACATGAGACAATTGACAATCTCAGGTCGATAGATTAATCTATACACATGTCACCAGGGAACTGCTATCTGACAATAGGTATAATATCAACTAGCAGGTTCCCGGCGAGTCCGTCCGATGTACTCATAATCCAATGAGCACATGTATACATCTAAGGTGAAAAAATGACACCAATCTATTGTGAGACCGGCCACCGCCCCTCGTCGGGGTCTCGATCAGTATACACTAGTCTACTCTGGAGTATCGATGCTCAGTCTCAAAACTCCCTCGACTAGGGACATTTGAAGATGTGCCTATAGACCACCCAGCTCCCACATATATGATCGCCATCATACTGCTGGTAGTCAAGCTAGAAACCTAAGGGCTCTATCAACATGTAATAGTAATCTATAGTGTCACCTGAAGCATGTACACGATGATAAAGACAAACCAAATATGTCACGACCCGAAATATTAGCTCGTGACCAGCACTTGAATCACGCAACGTCTAGAGGCGTAGCGGAATTCAAGTAAGCTGAAACCCAGAAATCTAAACCTTTTAAGAAAATTATGGAGGTGAAGTTTCGAATTAAAGGTATAATGAAATCAGGTTTTCTTAATGCATAGAAAAGGAACATGAATGATGCAAGTAAAATTTACTAATTTGAAAACATGTTTCGTCCTTTTTGAAAATTTTGGCAGCACCTCCTTTGTATATTTTGATCCAAAACCACAATACATAATAAGAATAAAGGCATCCCCAAGCGGGAGCTAGCTCTTCGCCATACGGCGGATCACAACCACGCAATATAGCATAAATAAGTATACGACGCCCAACGGCGAAGTTCACCACAAAAGATAAAGAAAAGCAACACATATAAATCACAATTAGTGAAAAACCCCTCGCTTTAAGTATCGCAACCACAATCCCACTAAGTCTCATTGCTTATACAATTTACTAATTTTGATTGATGGAGTTAACTAGATAAAATAATGAAATACAGATACAAGAGTGGGTACGATATAAGTGTTCCACCTACCAATGCAAAACACCGAATGCAACCGTATCCCAGCGAAGCCGCTACTGATCCAAGCGGTCAACCTGCAAGAACTGTGGCACAACGGGGGTGAGTTGCCAACTCGTGAGTAGAAAAATATCAACAGCTAGAAATCGAATAAACAACGACTCCTTGTTCAACTATATCATAAAGGTAATACTATGATATCTAGGATGACCGGGTCTGTATATGTGCCAACAAGGTAGTCAATACCTATATGCATGCGGATAACATCCAACAGTAATAATCAATGCATGTATATGGATCTCGTCCAACCATAATCAAGGTATGTATGCATGTGGATCTCGTCCACCGAAAATAATGTCTGTATGCCCGTAAATATCATAAAGGAGTGTGCATGAAAGTATGAGGATATATATCAACGGTGTCCCTCCCGACACATCAAAATCATGGAACCTGAGTGCCTAGCTTCGACACTCCAAAACATCATGAAAACCGTGCCCACCATCGGCACGTAAATCCTCATATATCGGGCTCTGTCAGTCCGGATCGGCCCACGGGCTCCGTCAGTCCGGATCGGCCCATATCTTCTCTCGACTCCGGTCGGTATCCTCCGGATATCCGCGGAGCCTAAATACTATCACCGGTAGGTAGTAGTCCCTCTGCCAGGCTCACCGTCTGTATACACAGCATCCCTATCTTACCCCGGGGTACCATACCGTGTCCACCATATACCCGCAATCGGCCTCATCCGCCTCGTCGAATCGGGTTTCACATGTCGCTCTCAGAACCGAGAAAACACATGGTGGACGAACTGAAATATCATATCAGGAGAAACCGGGTTTTTAAAACAACACATAATCTCTTTTAAAATGTCCACGGTTCTCAAATCCAGAAATCTCATTAAAACAACATATCTCAATGCGTAAAATCATAGAGCATGATGCGTGCGACATATAATAGAAATGTAAGCATATCGTGTATCATGCAACGCGGAATAGTGATATGACATATTAAGGGAAAACCGCTCTTTCAAAATGATTCCAGTTTAAAAAATATAACATGCGGTTCCCAATTTTACAATAAAACCAGTTATCTATGTAGGTATAATATGTATATGCGCAAGTATAGATGTACCAATGTATGTGTGCACAAATATGGGTATACAATGTGTATGTGCATAAGTATGGGTGTATCAAGGTATATGTACACCAAAATGGATATACAAATGTGTATATCCGCAAGTATGGATGTATCAATGTATCTGTCAAGATGCAGCAAACCTACGGTGTGGTGACATGGCAATTATCGATGATGAAGTGTGTGAGCCGGCAAATATGTGTACGTGTAACATACGTATCATCGATAATGGTGCAAGTGTACTAGCACAGGTATAAGCAATGAAATGGAAATAATATGAATGCAGCATAAGGTAAATCATATGCAAATGCTGACGGGTATACGTATCTAACATGATCGAGTCGGTGAAACTATCAATCGGCATCTAGCTTCACAATATCACGTATGGTATAATCCATCGTACGGCATCCTTTAGTCAAGGGTATGGATCAACATCAAGTCAAACTCATCACGCACGGAAAATCATCGTGCGGCGGCATTAAACCAATAGGGATCCTATCATCATATACGACAAATGAGGGTACGGCCTAATATGACATACGGTTTATCATCCATGATTCACAACATTCTATATATATCTATATACCTATGTCCCAGCTCACATCCGCAATAATCTCATATCAGGGGACCGGCAGGGTATAAGCCATCTCGATCGACTCGCATCCGTATACCAACATAACATCATATCATCATATCATCACATCATCTAATATTCCTTTATTGCATTTATAACACACATCAAATATGTCACGACCCGAAAGTACGGAACGTGGCTGGCACTTAGATTACGAGACGTCTAAGGGCGTACCGTAACCTAAGTCAGCCAAAGCCCAGAAAAATCTAAACCAAAATCAAAAGAGAGTGAAGGAAACCTTTAATGAAAACGATTTTTTTTTCAAATCAATTAAGTTGCAAAGAATCCCCTTTTTTTAAAAACATCATAAATTTCTGAAAATTTCGGCAGAGTCTCCCCTGTATTTTCTATCCCCCAAAATGGGTACAACAAGATAATGAACATGTAATCATAAAAATGGCATCCCCAAGCGGGAGCTAGCTCTTCGCCCAAGGCGGATCACAACCACATGCAATATAATAGTAATATCAAGAAACGCAAAATACCAGAAAACACACGTCGGCTCAAGTGAGCTCGACCCAAAAGAAACCACAAATATACAAGTCTCTCAGTCTCATCACTATGTCGCATATACAATATATAAAGTGGTAGATGGAGAATACTAGATACAATGATAAAGCAAAAGAAATAAAGTATGCTCGCAACCCACCTACAGGCGATGTCGCGAGTCTGAGCAAAAGGAACTGAGGATAAGATAGCCCGCCGCTACAAGACTGACGGGTCCGACCTGCAAGACACTGTGGCACAACGGGGGTGAGTTGCCAGCTCGTGAGTAAATATAACATCTAATAAGGCAATCGTAAGAATGCACTCAATGCACCACAACATGCATGTCCATATGTGCTATAATATCTCTAGTATGCATGCACAGGTATGCAATGTCATTATTAAGTCTTTAAGTGTTTTAAAAGCTAAGGTTATTGAATTCTTAACTTTAGAACATGAATATCTGTATAATAGCTAAATATCATCAAGAAATCATCTGAAAACCCGTGTCAAGCATCGAAAGGACCAACATATCTAGGATCATCTGTCTCAATATCGGGCTCCGTCAGTCCGGATCGGCCCATATCATAAATCTCACGACAACGGTTGGTATCCTCCGGATATCCGCCGCGCCAGACATCACCGGTAGGTAGTCTTCCCCTGCCAGGCTCATCGTCTACAACTCGATCTTCTTGCCCCGGGGTACCATACCGGGCCCACCATGTACCCGAGACGGTTCATCCACTCCTCGAATCGGGTCTCGAAATCCAACAGAAAACATGAAAACTCATGGTGGACGACACATACATCACGAGAAAACCGCAACTTTGTTTTGAAAATGATAAATATAAGGTTTTGTTAAATTCTTGCGGTTTTCCCCCAAAAATCCAGAAATCGCAGAAAAACTGAGATCATCAAGAAGAATCATAGTGTCCACATGTTATATATGATAAATGTCTAGGATATCAATGTATATGATGTGAGTTTTGGTAGAAATCTATATAAATATGATGATGATGCGAGGTATACGTATGCTATGCAAACTTCATATCTCAAGTATGAATGCAAGTGGCGATATTATGATAAACAAGTTCTGTAGTACACGTGGCATGGCAATTACCAAAGGTGTGTGTGTCATATGAATAGTGCGCGTGCAGCAGATGCCAATGGTAATGGTGTTCGTGTCCTACAAAGTGATATCGCATAGTTTGCGATGAATGTCCATGCAATTTAACATACTGTTCGCTATAAGGGTATGCAGTGTACATGAATGGATACGCTAGCTAACAATATAATCTTGCAAAAAGTAGGGTAATCCTAACTAGGGGGGGCATCGCGCCATCCAGACGATTCCCCCATAGATGAATACATCTACTCACCTGAAATCCCCGCTAATCCGATCCGGCCACCGCCTTGCCTTTTTGCGCCGTATCCGAAGTTTCCCCGACCGATCCTATATTTGCACAATATCAAGCATAAGATTACAAAACCTAACACAATGCAAGTCACAACCTACAATTATCAACGCTCTCGAATTAATCATAACATACACTCGGTGCGTGGAAAAACGCACGAAAATCGCAATCCTTGAACTAGAATCGTCATTTCGGGGAAATCGGCAAAACTACAACCCGACTTGACGAAACCCCACGTTCGTACACTCTAATAGTCCTATACGAAGCTAATTACATCGCTAACATAACAAAATTTGATCGCATTCTAATTTTCGTAAAAATCTAGTAAGCAAATTCAAAACCGATTTCGATGCGAACATCGCGAATTAACGATATCGCGATCACAATCCAACTCTAACATCCAATTTAAACTACTAGATGGCCACAACACAAATTTTAACCCAATTATCATACTTCAAACCCTAATCTAGAACTTCATCCCTTTCTTGAAATTTCATAAACAAGAATTTATAACTAAAATTCACACTTAAACTTTCTAATCTAGCATAATTAAACTACAATTAAACAACTAGATTAGAATTTTACCTTACAAGTGTTGATTCTCTTGCACTAAACCTCTAAAGTGGCCTCTTTTCTCCTTACTTTAAACCAATTTGGGGTTGAGAAGGGATGGCTTAAGGTTTTGGGTTGAATTAGAGAAGGATTTAGTGAATTTCGGTGGATTTTTGTGGATTTTTCAAGAGTTTTAAGCTAAACAAAAATGGGGGAAATGGGGGGAAAAACCTGAAGCATTTCGGCCAGCAGGTGAGGGAGGTAGTTGTGGGGAAATTTGGAGAAGTTTCTAGGTGTACAAACCCATTATGTTATCATTTAATGCTTTCATAACAACATTTTACAAAAAAAACCTTATTTTACATCATTTTTCCATTAAATTTCCAACCCAAAATCCAAAAGTTTGCAAGACATGATATAATTTTATTAACACCCTATTTTAGCTTATAAAGATTCCTAATTATGAAATTTACCTAATTAAATTTGTATTTATCCCTAATTTAATGTATTTAAAAAGGCTTAAAATAATAAAAAAATAATTAATTACGAAAAAAAATTTATTTAACTAGAAAATTATAAGTGACATTTTAGTGACAAAATTATAGTAATATCTTATCTAAATTTTGTATAATTAGGTCTACAATGAAAAATATCAATTTTGACTTTTTACGGAAAAAGCCGAAAAATTTACCGATTACCGAAAAACTGCCTAAACGATTTTCGAAAGGTTACAATCTTCCCCCCTTAAAGAAATTCGGTCCCCGAATTTTGAATTTAACTACGCGTACCTTCAAAAAGATGGGGATATCTCTTCCTCATCTCGACCTTGGTCTCCCAGGTGACCTCCTCGCTGTTCGGGCCACGCCAAAGGACCTTGACGGACGGTATGACCTTCGACCTCAATTTCTTCACCTGCCGATCCAAAATGACCACCGGTTGCTCGGTGAAAGAAAGATCACGCTCTAGCTGGATCGTCTGGTGCTGAATCGCCTGGGAAGGATCATGAAGGTACTTGCGGAGCATCGAGACATGGAATACGGAGTGAATATCGGGGAAGCTGGGCGGAAGAGCTAACCGATAAGCGACTGGACCAACACGCTCTAGAATCTCGAAAGGACCAACATATCTAGGAGTCAGTTTCCCTTTCCGCCCAAATCTCATCACACCTTTCATCGGAGAGACCTTCAGGAAAACATGATCGCCAACAGCGAACTCGAGTCGGCGACGGCGCCTGTCAGCATATGATTTCTGCCTGCTCTGTGCCGCTCTCATCCTGTCCCGAATCAGCTGTATCTTCTCGGTCGTCTCCTGTATGATCTGCGGCCCCAAAATACTGCTCTCCCTGAGCTCTGTCCAACATACAGGCGATCGACATCTCCTCCCATATAAAGCCTCGAAAGGTGCCATCTGAATCGTCTCCTGGAAGCTATTATTGTAGGAAAACTCGATCAAAGGCAAATGACGATCCCAGCTACCACCGAAATATAAAACATAAGCTCTGAGCATGTCCTCAAGAGTCTGAATCGTACGCTCCGACTGACCGTCAGTCTGAGGATGACAGGCTGTGCTAAAACTCAATCGGGTGCCCAAAGCTTCATGTAGTTTCTGCCACAATCGGCTGGTAAACTGGGTGCCACGGTTGGACACGATGCAAGTCGGAACACCATGCAGTCGCACTATCTCATCAATATAAACCTGGGCGTACTGAGAAAATCCAAAAGTGATCTTCACTGGCAGAAAATGAGCCGCTTTCGTCAGTCGATCCACAATCACCCAAATAGAGTCGTACCCTCGACTGGTCCTGGGTAGACCCACAACGAAGTCCATGGAGACCTGCTCCCACTTCCACTCAGGGATGGGCAAAGGCTGTAACTCGCCGGCTGGCCTCTGGTGCTCGGCCTTGACTTGCTGACAAGTCAGGCATCTGGACACAAAGTCTGTAACATCCTTTTTCATCCCGTCCCACCAGTAAACCTCTCTCAAATCACGGTACATCTTGGTAGAACCTGGATGCACGCTGTACACTGATCTATGTGCCTCCTCGAGAATATCACGCCTCAGTCCCTCTGAATCTGGCTCACACAGTCGAGTCCCAAATCGAAGTATCCCCTGATCATCAATCACGAACTCAGAAACTCTGCCCTGCCGAATCTGCTCAATAATCTCTATGATACGGGCATCGCCGGACTGTGCCTCGCGGATACGGTCAAATAACTGTGGGCGTGCTCTGAAATGGGCTAGCTGTCCCCCTGTAGGAGTAAACTCGAACTGCACTCTGCTGTCACATAACACCTGCCAATCCGCCGTCGACTGCATCTGCACTGCGCTCAAACAAGATAAGCTACCTCCGGGCCTCCTACTCAAAGCATCCGCCACCACATTCGCCTTGCCCGGATGGTATAAAATCTCGCAGTCATAATCCTTCACCAACTCCATCCAACGGCGCTGTCTCAGGTTCAGGTCTCGCTGCTGGAAGATATACTTCAAACTCTTGTGGTCAGTGAATATCTGGCACGACTCACCGTATAGGTAATGTCTCCAGATCTTAAGTGCAAATACCACTGCAGCCATCTCTAAATCATGGGTGGGGTAGTTCTGCTCGTGTTTCCTCAGCTGCCGAGAAGCATACGCGATAACTCTGTCGTGCTGCATCAACACACATCCCAGCCCCACTCGAGAAGCATCACAATATACCACGAACCCGCCTGATCCTGACGGCAATGCTAACACTGGTGCAGTAGTCAGACGAGTCTTCAACTGCTGGAAACTATCCTCACATGCCTGGGTCCAATCAAAAGGAACCCCCTTCCGGGTCAACCCGGTCAATGGTGCAGCAATGCGGGAGAAATCCTGGACGAAACGTCGATAATAGCCGGCCAGACCTAGAAAACTGCGAACCTCTGTAACTGATACTGGTCTAGGCCAACGCTGAACTGCCTCGATCTTCTTCGGGTCCACACAAATACCATCTCTCGTCACCACATGACTCAAGAAATCGACACCGTCTAGCCAGAATGCGCACTTGGAGAATTTGGCGAACAGCTGATGCTCCCTCAAAGTCTGCAATATGATACGTAAGTGCTGCTCATGCTCCTCCCGGCTCCGAGAATAAACCAAGATGTCGTCAATGAACACAATAATGAACTGATCGAGATACGGCCTGAATACACGGTTCATCAAATCCATAAATGCTGCTGGGGCATTGGTGAGCCCGAACGACATCACCAAGAACTCGTAATGACCATATCGAGTACGGAAGGCGGTCTTCGGAATATCCTCCTTCCGAACTCGCAACTGGTGATAACCTGACCGTAAATCAACCTTCGAGAAAAACCCTGCACCCTGGAGCTGATCAAATAAATCATCAATGCGGGGTAGGGGATACCTGTTCCGCACAGTAACCCGGTTCAGCTGACGATAATCAATGCATAAACGCATACTTCCGTCCTTCTTCTTAACAAACAGGACAGGAGCACCCCAAGGTGACACACTCGGTCGAATAAGCCCTTTGTCCAGCAAGTCCTGTAACTGATCCTTTAGCTCTCTCAGCTCCGCCGGGGCCATCCGATAAGGCGGTATAGAGATAGGGCCCGTGCCGGGGATCAAGTCAATACAGAACTCAATCTCGCGCTCTGGTGGCAGACCAGGCAGCTCGTCAGGGAATACATCAGGAAACTCTCTCACAACAGGGACCTGGTCCAACGGAACCTCTGTGGAGCTAGGATCACAAACATAGGCTAAGAATCCCTGACACCCTTTCCTTAAGAGCTGACCAGCACGAAGTGAAGAAATCAAGCTGGGAAGGGTAGCGCTACGATCTCCCTGAATAACAAGAACCGGCTCACCAGGAAAACTGAATTTGACTGCTTTCTCACGGCAGTCCACGGATGCATAACAGGTGGCTAGCCAGTCCATACCAAGAAGAACGTCAAAGTCTAGCATATCGAGGAGAATCAAATCAACTAAAGAATCCCTCTCCCCGATACGAACGGAACACGATCGGTACACAAAACGGGCAACAAAAGACTCGCCCACCGGGGTAATAACGACAAGCGGCTGATCTAACGGAGAAGACTCTCGGCCCAAACTTGGTGCAAAATACGTGGAAACATAGGAATGTGTGGAGCCGGGGTCAAATAATACCCGTGCATCAAAAGAACATACTGGCAGAGTACCTGTCACGACGGCATTGGATGCCTGTGCATCCTGAGGAGTCAACGCGAACACTCGGGCCTGTCCACCACTAATAGCTGGCTGTCCTCTGCCTCTACCGCGGCCTCTACCCCTGCCTCTGTCGCCTCGTCCTCTCTGAACCGGACCGCCACGCCCACGGCCTCTAGAAGCATCTGACTGGCGTGAAGCATCATCAGGAGTAGGAAGTAAAGCTCTCTGAGAAGGTGGTGAGGGTGGTAAAGTCACATGCGGGACTGTCGCCGCACCCTGGCGTCCCATGGTACAGTCTCTGACACGGTGATACTGACTCCCGCACCGAAAACATCCTGGAGACGACTGCTGGGTCTGTGGATATGAACCAAATAACTGACCTCGTCTCAGTCCTCTGCCTCCACCATCTCCCGGAAATAATCTATCACGGTGTCTGCCCATCTGCCGCTGAGCTGGCGTATCAGTACGGATCCTCTTCGGCCCAGAAATGACCGGAGTCTCAGAAATACGCTCCTCCAAAAGTAAGGTTGCATCCATCGTGGCTGCGTATGTATCGAAGTGCTGGGTGCCGATGGCAAGGAATAGCTGTGTATCAAGCCCTCGCACAAACCTCTTTATTCTCTTCTCTTCTGTGTCTACTAGGTACGGAGCATATCGAGACAACTGGGTAAACTGTATATCATACTCCGACACTGTCATCCCCGGAGTCTTGCGCAAAGACTCAAAACTACGGGCTCGAGCATCTCGGACACTCTCCGGATGAAAACGGGCAAGAAATGCAGCTGTAAACTCATCCCAGGTCATAGAAGGAAGACCTGCAGCTCGGCCTCTCTCTACTGAGTCGTACCATGTCTGGGCAAGACCCTCCAGACGAAAACTCGCAAACTCCACCAATCTATCATCAGAACACCTCAACGAACGGCAAATCCGAGCCATCCTATCAAGAAATGCCTGTGGGTCCTCTGTCGCATCTGTACCGGTAAAAGCTGGAGGTCTCAATCTCATGAACTCCTGTAGTGAAACAGGGATAGTCTCCGTAGTAGCAGCAGGAGTGACCATCTGTGCAGCAGGTACGATCGTGGTCTGTGCGGTGGAAGGAACATCCTCGGATCTCTGAGCCCGAATGGACTCAACTAAAGATCCCATCATCTGTCGCAACTCTTGCATGCCGGCCTCTAATCTGGCAATACGGTCAGGATAAGGCGGATCAGTATGACCCTGAGGGGTAGGAGTATCATCCCGCTCGATCTTCGCCTCAGACGGGCCCGCCCGAATCTCATCCCTAGCGGCAGCCCGCTGAGCTCTCGTAGTCTTTGGCGGCATCGAAGCTGGAATAAGAAACAGGACTGATAAGGACATTGCAATTGAATCAAGGAATGCAAGGAATCAAGAAAGGAAATACAAGCAATTATGTCCTAAGGTCACTTAGGCGGAGTACCGGATCGTAAGTATGCCGCGGATCATACCCACGCTACGCCACTCTGCTTAAGTCACCTACTCCATCTACCAAGGTCGTCCTACACTCAGAAAGGTAAAACCTACGCTCTGATACCAACTTTGTCACGACCCGAAAGTACGGAACGTGACTGGCACTTAGATTACGAGACGTCTAAAGGCGTACCGTAACCTAAGTCAGCCAAAGCCCAGAAAAATCTAAACCAAAATCAAAAGAGAGTGAAGGAAACCTTTAATGAAAACGATTTTTTTTTCAAATCAATTAAGTTGCAAAGAATCCCCTTTTTTTAAAAACATCATAAATTTCTGAAAATTTCGGCAGAGTCTCCCCTGTATTTTCTATCCCCCAAAATGGGTACAACAAGATAATAAACATGTAATCATAAAAATGGCATCCCCAAGCGGGAGCTAGCTCTTCGCCCAAGGCGGATCACAACCACATGCAATATAATAGTAATATCAAGAAAAGAGCATAAAGAAACGCAAAATACCAGAAAACACACGTCGGCTCAAGTGAGCTCGACCCAAAAGAAACCACAAATATACAAGTCTCTCGGTCTCATCACTATGTCGCATATACAATATATAAAGTGGTAGATGGAGAATACTAGATACAATGATAAAGCAAAAGAAATAAAGTATGCTCGCAACCCACCTACAGGCGATGTCGCGAGTCTGAGCAAAAGGAACTGAGGATAAGATAGCCCGCCGCTACAAGACTGACGGGTCCGACCTGCAAGACACTATGGCACAACGGGGGTGAGTTGCCAGCTCGTGAGTAAATATAACATCTAATAAGGCAATCGTAAGAATGCACGCAATGCACCACAACATGCATGTCCATATGTGCTATAATATCTCTAGTATGCATGCACAGGTATGCAATGTCATTATTAAGTCTTTAAGTGTTTTAAATGCTAAGATTATTGAATTCTTAACTTTAGAACATGAATATCTGTATAATAGCTAAATATCATCAAGAAATCATCTGAAAACCCGTGTCAAGCATCGACACCAAAAAGGAATCATATCTGTCTCAATATCGGGCTTCGTCAGTCCGGATCGGCCCATATCATAAATCTCACGACAACGGTCGGTATCCTCCGGATATCCGCCGCACCAGACATCACCGGTAGGTAGTCTTCCCCTGCCAGGCTCATCGTCTACAACTCGATCTTCTTGCCCCGGGGTACCATACCGGGCCCACCATGTACCCGAGACGGTTCATCCACTCCTCGAATCGGGTCTCGAAATCCAACAGAAAACATGAAAACTCATGGTGGACGACACATACATCACGAGAAAACCGCAACTTTGTTTTGAAAATGATAAATATAAGGTTTTGTTAAATTCTTGCGGTTTTCCACCAAAAATCCAGATATCGCAGAAAAACTGAGATCATCAAGAAGAATCATAGTGTCCACATGTTATATATGATAAATGTCTAGGATATCAATGTATATGATGTGAGTTTTGGTAGAAATCTATATAAATATGATGATGATGCGAGGTATACGTATGCTATGCAAACTTCATATCTCAAGTATGAATGCAAGTGGCGATATTATGATAAACAAGTTCTGTAGTGCACGTGGCATGGCAATTACCAAAGGCGTGTGTGTCACATGAATAGTGCGCATGCAGCAGATGCCAATGGTAATGGTTTTCGTGTCCTACAAAGTGATATTGCATAGGTAGCGATGAATGTCCATGCAATTTAACATACTGTTCGCTATAAGGGTATGCAGTGTACATGAATGGATAAGCTAGCTAACAATATAATCTTGCAAAAAGTAGGGTAATCCTAACTAGGGGGGGCATCGCGCCATCCAGACGATTCCCCCATAGATGAATACATCTACTCACCTGAAATTCCCGCTAATCCGATCCGGCCACCGCCTTGCCTTTTTGCGCCGTATCCGAAGTTTCCCCGACCGATCCTATATTTGCACAATATCAAGCATAAGATTACAAAACCTAACACAATGCAAGTCACAACCTACAATTATCAACGCTCTCGAATTAATCATAACATACACTCGGTGCGCGGAAAAACGCACGAAAATCGCAATCCTTGAACTAGAATCGTCATTTCGGGGAAATCGGCAAAACTACAACCCGACTAGACGAAACCCCACGTTCGTACACTCTAATAGTCCTATACGAAGCTAATTACATCGCTAACATAACACAATTTGATCGCATTCTAATTTTCGTAAAAATCTAGTAAGCAAATTCAAAACCGATTTCGATGCGAACATCGCGAATTAACGATATCGCGATCACAATCCAACTCTAACATCCAATTTAAACTACTAGATGGACACAACACAAATTTTAACCTAATTATCATACTTCAAACCGTAATCTAGAACTTCATCCCTTTCTTGAAATTTCATAAACAAGAATTTATAACTAAAATTCACACTTAAACTTTCTAATCTAGCATAATTAAACTACAATTAAACAACTAGATTAGAATTTTACCTTACAAGTGTTGATTCTCTTGCACTAAACCTCTAAAGTGGCCTCTTTTCTCCTTACTTTAAACCAATTTGGGGTTGAGAAGGGATGGCTTAAGGTTTTGGGTTGAATTAGAGAAGGATTTAGTGAATTTCGGTGGATTTTTGTGGATTTTTCAAGAGTTTTAAGCTAAACAAAAATGGGGGAAATGGGGGGAAAAACCTGAAGCATTTCGGCCAGCAGGTGAGGGAGGTAGTTGTGGGGAAATTTGGAGAAGTTTCTATGTGTACAAACCCATTATGTTATCATTTAATGCTTTCATAACAACATTTTACAAAAAAAACCTTATTTTACATCATTTTTCCATTAAATTTCCAACCCTAAAACCAAAAGTTTGCAAGACATGATATAATTTTATTAACACCATATTTTAGCTTATAAAGATTCTTAATTATGAAATTTACCTAATTAAATTTGTATTTATCCCTAATTTAATGTATTTAAAAAGGCTTAAAATAATAAAAAAAATAATTAATTACGAAAAAAAATTTATTTAACTAGAAAATTATAAGTGACATTTTAGTGAAAAAATTATAGTAATATCTTATCTAAATTTTGTATAATTAGGTCTACAATGAAAAATATCAATTTTGACTTTTTACGGAAAAAGCCAAAAAATTTGCCGATTACCGAAAAACTGCCTAAACGATTTTCGAAAGGTTACAAAATAGAATCTACATAAACATTCTATCTCTGCTAAGTAAAGTATCTAATATAACAAACACACCCGAACCATACAATTAGATTTTTTAAAGAAGTGAATCGTAGTTTTGAAAATAGGGGTTACGGTGTTTTTAAGAAAAAGATATCATTTGGAAATCCGTAACATCCCTCAAGGTATATTTTTAAAGGATACCTACGAATCTTTGTTTTAGAAAAATGTATGGTTCGGAGGACGCATCTACATCGACTATCTTGTCCTACAGTACCCTAAACGGCAATATCGCTAAACGTCATCCTATGATAGTAGTAACATATCACTTCTAACTACTCTCTAGTTTCTAATATAGTATCACTAACTATCCTTTACTAAAACCCTAGTTTCCTAATCCAGGTTTCCTAACCATATTCTATAATCAGTTTTCCATCAAAACTTTGCGGGGGTGCTATACGCTATCCACCCGACTTCCCCCGTAGATATAGATCCACTCACCTTGCTTCTTGCTTTTCGAAGTCGATGACGCCACGCTCCGTCGCCTCGAGATCCACGTGAAGGTACCTATAATAATAAACCATCGCAGTGCGTATTAAAATCAAGGCGGAAAACAAAAATGGTACACGTTTCGCTCATAGGTCAAAACCTATAGCTTTGCGTGTAAAACGCGACCAAAAACCCTGGTCGTGGACGTCCAAATGCCACACGACGGAAACAAAATACCAAATACCAAAATCAAGTCAAAACGAAGTCGTAAAACAATGCACCAACTCATGGAAATGGTCCCAGATTTTACCCTAAGCCAAATTGGTCAATTTTGCATATATGGAAGGCCTAATTTACATCTAAAGGGACCCCAGAACAAGTACGAATCAAATCTGAGCTACCTGGCCGCAAATTGCTGCCAGATTGAATAAATATGCGGCCTGGGTGCAGGCGAAGGGGCTCAGGTCTTGGTGGTAGCTTCCTAGGTGTCTGCACGACTCCCAGTAATTGCAAAATCATTTCTAGTGTCTCCGGGTTGCTCCAGATTCCAAAATACCCTCTAAAATCACACATTTATCCGATGTAGGGGTTTCTAAATCCGTGTTTTTGGGTTTCTAAGCTCTGGTCCAGGTCATTAAACAGCACCCAAGTCCAGTTAACAGCCTTTAACTTCACCAATTTCAACAACACTCAAACCCTAACTAGGAATCTTCTAACCTCACTAAACATCACCATTTCACATTTAAACACTTATGAATACTAAAGTAAATGAAAAACAACCCAATTGGTGAAGGGATTACCTCATATAGCACCCATGAATCCCTAAGATCATGAAAATCTGAATTTTCTTGGTCTCATGTGTAGAGGATGAAGAGGGGATTAATTTTTGTGAAGGGTGTGTAGGGTTTTGGGGTTTATTGGGAGATAGATCTAGGGATGGAAGGGGAGGGTTGTGGGGTTGAAGAGATGAAGAAGGAGATGAAAAAAGAAGATGGGGGAATCAAATGGCAGCTGCCCCTTCCCCCTCTCTCACAAAATCATACACACATTCTCTCTCCAAAAGCCTACCTAACCCAATCATTTTGTCCCCTTTGACTTTTCTTTTCCCTTTTCTTTTCTCCCCACCAATAACCCAAATGAAATGAAACATGTAATGAAATGAAACATGTCATGGTGCACTAACCATAGAAACTGTAGAAAACGCGGATTTGGCTTAATCGCGATTAGCAGTGCACTAATCGGGTTTTTATCAAAACTTCATATAATTAATTTTAAAAATGCCAAATCTTTTAAATATATTATTAAATGAATAAATCATTTTAAATTTCCATTTATTTCACAAATATTGGTATATATTTATACCCTTTTTCGAAAACCCCAATTTCGCAGATCGGGCAGTTTTCGGGAAATATATTATTTTAATATTAAATTCCAAAAATAATATTTTATATTTTTTGAAATGTTACAATCTTTCCTCCTTAAATAAATTCGGTCGCCGAATTTAAATTTAAACCTCCAAAATCTAAAACATTTCAATAATCGGCTCAAAACAACGGGGCTCCGAAATCATGGAAAACGCAGAAATAACACAACGCGCCAAGTGCGCATGAAAACGAGTACGAAACTCAAAATCGAACTCCGTCAAGCGTCACGCAAATCATCTAATTTTGCACGCATACTCTCGGAGTTACCATGGAGATACAGATCTCGAAATCTACTACTGAAATCCAATATACACTGGTCAATACTATAATACGTGTATAGTACGCATCTTTAAAAACTCCAAAATTTGAATAAATTACATGCAAAATCTTTTCTAAATTGTCGCGGGAATGCGTAACTCACGGCATAACTGATGGACGCCCATTTTTAAAATAATAATATATGTCTATATATTTTTTCTTAAATACACGTTCCGTCGTTTTCGAAATATCCCTAAAAGGTTTTCCTTTATAAACGTTCGTGTCGCTCACGGACACGTAGGAAATAGCGAGATTATAGCTCCTTTTGAAAACCCTTTTGGAAATCTTTTAATGCATGCAATGTACTCAGGTACTGTCCACAAATCTGTCTTGTTTGGCTACTACACAATATAGTGCTCATCATAAAAACAAGTGCTCAAAAGCAAAATCAGCCTCAAAAGGCGTATCCAAAAAAAACACATGCGTCTGGTGCGTATGGAAATCAAATCCAAATACAGGTGCCACAATACGCACGAAGTAAAACAAAGTGCAACGGGTGTGCACAAAAGCATCTGTCCACTGCAACGGTGTGCATGACAACAATATCGGGTGCATTTGATATGCACAAGAATCCAATCAGGTGCACAAGGTGCACAAAACAATATCGAGTATCAAAATCGAATCGACGGTATACAACACATTTCAATCCAAATCCAAATCAAGTATAGCTTGGTATATAATCGCACAACCATGTGCATCAACGTGCACAAAAGCAAATCAAATAATAAAGTGCATGAAAACTATGCCGAAAGCTTAAATCAAATCATATGCATGCCTTAGGCATGAAATCACAATAAATATCTCGAATGTCATCAAAACGAAGTCAGGTGCAATTGTGGTGCACAAAATACGTATCAATGCACTACAAGCACATATAAGCTATACCGAGTGCAAAAATCAAATCATCCGTATGAAATCCATGAAATCATAAACATGTGCGTCCAAGGCACAAAATCGACATCAAACGCAATAGGCATGCACAAATCGCAAATTAACACAACGGTGTATAAAATATATATCAGGTGCGATAACTATGCGCAAAATGTAAATACTCAGTAGGTGCAACCATGGTGCACGAAATCAATATCAGGAAACTCGTCATCAAAACTCAAATCCATGCGATATAAGCGTGATACTCGGATCACAAACGCAAATCGCAATAAATGACATCGAGGTACACCTCCTACAATGTCGGAAAAATATCGGGTGCCTAAAACTGGCAGGGCAAGAACATTCGCTCGCCTCCTGCTCACGGCCTGGCGTCCTCTGTCTCTGGGTCCTTATCTTCTCTGTAGATATACCCATCTCGCAATCCATCGGTTCATCGGCCCAATCAGGTGTTCTAACGGGGACGATTCCGTTCTGGCACTTCTCTGGTCATCTCTCGGTCAATCATCATGACCACTCGTAAGGCAGCACGTTACTGGCGTCGGCCTCTGGTCCTCTGAATACACGTGACACATCTGATCCTTGGTGCAATTCTCATTGCAGCAGTATCCCGGAAGGAATCCTGCTCAGGGTCTCTTCCCATCTCGCTCATGCCGAACTGTATGGAGGCTGGTACCCTTACATAATCTTTTCTCGTTTTCTGGACATCTGCGTGTTCCGCAAACATTTCCTCGGAAACTGGCCGCATCCCAACGCTCTGTATGCCTATCAGGTCTCTGGTCTCGACAGGGAGTAACAACAGCTCGTCAGCGTCTCGCACGAACCTCTGGTTCCACTTGTCTTTATCGTCGTCCACCATGACGTCACGCCATGCTATCTGCGCACTGCAACTGTTCTCGGCCACGGTCACTCCGAAGTCTCTCACATGGACTCGAAGTCACGAACTCGGTATCTTCATCACTCGATAGAAGATATCTGGCCGAACACGTCCTCGGGAACTCGTCCTAACCATCGGAGGAATACTTCATACTCGTCCGTTCTCGATTAGCTCACAATGCATCTGGGTGAGGTCCTCTATACGAAGCTGGTCAGCTCACTGGTCTCTCATCACATAGTATCCGGACGACTTCAAACTTTTCGATCGAGTCATCAAGGTCCCAAAATTTCCCGAAGGCTCATACCTGAGCACAGTCTATAAATATCTGGTACATACCACAGTACCTCTGGACCAACCGTGGAAGGGAAAACCCAAGACTCACTGATGGCATCGCTAAACTGCCACAAACCCTAAGGTTCAAAGTGGTTCCATGGTCATCATGTCGAGTTAGGGTTTCATTCTTCTAGAGTGTCCATAGAATTACCTGCATGTTCCTCCGAACACTTTAAACTTTGGGAAAATGGGTTTCTGACACTCGTTCGAACCTTTTTGCTTCGCCTATACAACATGTGAATATTCTTCTCCCGCATGCCAAACAATGCCTCAATCCTCCAGAAAAAGGCGATACATCGGCGGTCATCTCTGGATTGGTCTGCTCTAGATCTGAGTAAGATTCTCTTTACACTGGAAATCTTCAACTCAACGGGGCCTGCGTCGGCGCGTTAATCTGACGAATCACCTTTGTCTCTCAAATCGAGGTAGACTAGCTATCATCTGTCGCATTTCTGTGTGGAAGCTCCGGCGATCTTAGCTCGTAAGCTGTGGAAGCGACATCCCATCATCTCAGCAACAGCTGGATCATCTGTCTGCACGGTAGGCGACATCAAAATCTCTGAGGTAGGCTGTACATTTACAGTCCTCTCGTAACTGGAAGCTCTAACAATGGCCCGATCATCCGGTGTAAAACCAAGCACTCGCCTCCACAAGAGGTCACAACATAAATACTAACTCGAGACGTTCCCATGTCACCAGAAAACACATTAGTCAGCCCTCGTACCAGACGAGGTCGCCCTGACCCCAACATTAGCAGCAGCTCAAACTGCGCTCAAACTATGGTGACAGGAACCTCAATCGAGTATCGAAGAAAACAGATCGCGGCATGAGAGGAAACGACAGATCCAGAATGGATACATGATCATAAGAAGGAACGTCATTAATGAAAGTATGATCACGAAACAAATAAATTCAAGGATCTCCAATGGATGTATAATCATGGATACGAAGAGAATCACTGGTCTCAAAAATATGTACATCCTAAGGTTTCTTAAGTGGAGTATCGTATCGTAAATATGTCGTGGAACATACGTACGGTACGTCACTGTACTCAAGCTACCTACTTCATCAATCAGGGTTAGCCTATGAAAAGAAAATTCGGGTCTAATGCCCCCCCGTCCAAGTCTAAGTTCCGTAAGGTCAAGCCTAGGTTCCGAAATACACACCCGCCCTAGACTCCGCATAGTGAAACATAGACTCGAACAAGGTTAAACCTACCGCTCTGATACCAACTTTGTCATGACCCGAAATATTAGCTCGTGACCAGCACTTGAATCACGCAACGTCTAGAGGCGTAGCAGAATTCAAGTAAGCTGAAACCCAGAAATCTAAACCTTTGAAGAAAATAATGTTAGTTATATGTATGCCCTAGAGGCCATTACTGTACATAGGATGTATATTGTAGTGGATGCCGGGACATATATAGGAAAGACTTTCTTGCTCCACATGATAGTACACTATGTGGTTGCTCTTTATCTTAACATGTATACTTGTTGTCTCTCTATTACATGTTGATAAAACCCTTAGGATATGTACTCGACTTCCAGGACTATGATGCAGATCATACTAGTGGGGCCTGGGTAGTCCATGAGTACATCCTTCAATATTCCTTGTCGTGGGAATATCGAGACGGGGCATCGATATTCCAGAGTAGACTAGCGTATATCTTCTCGACCCATGTGATGGGTGATGGATGATCCCATATCCATTGGTGTTTGACATCAGAGATGGTATGCGGGTGCTCAGTGATGACTGGGTACACTGAACGGACTCGCCGAGAACTCCCAGATGGTATTATACCTCACGTCAGATGGCAGTTCTCTGGTGACACTGGTACAGCTTAGTCTGTTGACCTGAGATCGTCATAGAGTCTTGTGTGTCTCCCACTGTGCTTTGATTTCCACCCTACCACGGCTCTATTGAGTCGTGCAAACATGTGGTTTTTGGGTACAGTCCCGATTCACATGGAGGCAATGAGCGATAGGAGGGGATTCGTCTCTCCCGGTATTGGGGGTTGATGTTGCGCTATGCTCGACTGGCCATAACTGGAAATCCCTGGCCAGGGTTGCTGTGAATTGCTGGTAAGAGTTATCAGTAGTTTCATGCTTGTTATGGACCTTACGTCGGCATGACTTATCAAGCTACCGGGGTCTGACGTTAACCACCCCTAGGCGAGATATGCGACATATCAGACGAACAGACTGGACTATACGGTAAGTGTTGCTGGTTGAATTCACAGGAGTGTGAGCGGGCTTGCTCGTTGATCTTCTGATCGCTCAATACCCGGGTGGCCTTTACGTTTAGCAGACCGCTTGCGGCTTGTGGGTGTTTGATATGATCATCACCTGCTGCCGGCGTATTGACGAGTCTTTAGAGTCCTACACAGAGGTTCCCTGGCTCAAGCGAAACGAAATAGGAGCGCATATGCGATATGTGCGGGACCGAGAATAATACTAGTATGTGATACTATATTCTATTCTCGCGATTTGTATCATTGGACGGTTATATATGATATAGCCGGGTTACCGAATCAAGTGTTGATTCGATACATTGATACACTTGATATTAGTCGGTTATATGCGATATGACCGGATCATTAAATCAAGTGTTGATTTAATGATTTGATGTATAATTCTATATTTGATATATTACTTTACATTAACTAGTATTTGTTCACTTAAGATGGATTATCTCACTTGAATGTGCACATTGTATATATGATATATGTTTGTGCACTAGTTTGTATCATGTTTGATGATACATGCAAACTTGGGTGTGTGTTTACTTTAAACCATGTTTAGTTAATGGTTAGGGTTTCCATTACCTTATTTATTTATTTACTTATTTATTTTGGCAAGAATAAAATGGTGGCTAACTTTGTTTCATTCTTGAAACTTCATGAAGCTTTGAAAGCTTTGACCATTTTGTTTCTTTCCTTAACCTAACCATTTAACTAAACCCTAGTTTAGTCTCTACACTAGTTAAACTCACCCATGGTTGCAAAATGATAAGAATCACTTGGATTTTCTTTTTAAAGATAATTCTTTTTCCATTTTCTTCTTCATCTTCTTCAAGTGAAGAAGAAAGCTTTCATGAAAATTTCCAAGTGTTGATTCCAAGTGAGAAATTCAAATCCAAAGTGAACCCACTTCCTATTTCTTCATCCTCTACCACTTGCCATGTAGTAGAGTGTGTTATCTTCACAAGTTCTATGACCAAGTGAAGATGGAGCTTGATCTTGAAATGCCTCGACGTAGATCATCTTCGGCATCGAAGTCGACGACCTAGCCCGTCCATTTCTCCGATGAAGCCGACGCTAGAGTCCAGGATTCGATGATCGCAGCGAAGGGACATCGTCATGGAGCTAAAGAGGTGGAGGACCGGATCTACAAAGGTTGTAGTCACTTTCACTTTCTAGTTAAGTTGTTAACTTGCATGTTTCGCCTTACCTCTAGTTACGATCTTGCTTAGGGTTACTTGGCACTTGATAAAATTTTTTGAATTGGACATGTTTGATCAGTTGTAGAACCTCATGTGTGTGCCCAGAAACCCTACAGCGGTATCAGAGCCTAGCTAGAGCCTTAGGCGATGAGTAGACGAAGTTAGAAACCCGATCGAACCCGAAACCCTAATTCAAAACCATTCTCTGTACATTTTTTGAAATCGGGGATTTTTGTGAATTAAAAATATGCAGAAAAATCAGCAGGCTTTTTTAAGAATTACTATGAAGCACGTGCGCATAACTCGACCAAGTGGCCGCGGAACCGCGGCACGAGCATGGCATGTGTGGCGGTTCCGCGGCCATATAGGAGCATATTCTCATTTTCTTTGCACAGTAATTCCTATCTGTTAGTGCTGTATTTTCTGGGTATTTTTATTTTATACTCAAGAGTTGAGTTTTCTGGGTTGTATTGGGAGTTCGTAGATTCGATCGGACTGTCTAATTTTGTCTGTGTTTTTTCCGGTTATTTTAGAATATGTTAAAAAGTTCGACCGGATATAAATACCCAATTTTTCCCCTTCCGGAAAATTTCCAAGTGTTGGATTTTTCCGTGGTTTAAAGACGTTCTAAGTAGTGCAAGTAACGCGATGGACCCTCTAGAAGACAACAAACCTTAACTCGATTATGTGACCGTCTTGAACTGCCCTTTGAACCTTAAGGTTTGGGGCAGTACGGCGTGCCACATGTGAGGCGTTGGCTTGACCCTTGTACGGCTGGACCGTCGGTACTGTGGCATGAAGTGAATGTTCTTAAACCTATTTCATGTGTTGAGCTGTTTCGGGAAAACTTAGGTGTTTGATTGTTCGATCGGAAAGTTTAACATTTTCTATTTATCTGGAATGTGATACAATATTTGGAATCCACAAGTAGTTATGAGATAACTGATTTGGATGTTATAAATCTAGCACTTTAGTCTCACTTGATCGGTTGCCACGGAATTTTGATGCGATCAAAAGTCCGTCGCAATCACGTAGCGTACGCGGATACTCGCCGGGTAAACTTAATAGACAGCTACACCCCACAGCCCCGACCAAGTGACTGTAGGAGAACCCCGTCGCCGAAAGCATCCGTACGGGTGCTCGCGGCAGCGGTGTTCCGCCTTAGTGCACTTCGTCGACGGTATCGGGGGGTGCGGCCGTCTACTAAAGTTTGCGACGAGCATTCGTTCAGGATGTCGGGAATCTTGTTGAATTGCCCGACTTCATATTGAAAAGAGTTTTCGATGATGAGACTAAAATGCGGGGTTTATAATTGTTAGGCATGCGATGTCTAAGGAATTCATTTGTTAGGCATGCGATGTCTAAGTAGGTTGCGGATTCCAACTGTTGTAGTTTTACACTTTCTTTTCTGTGACCGTAAGTGTAATATGTGATATCGACGGTTTCGTTGCTATATGTCAACGACAATTGGGATACGCCGTTTACTTACGTTGATGACATGTGATGTTATGTGTTGCTGGATATGTTATATTGGATCGTCATGTTTGAATAGCCGGTTTTTTTTATGAGAGACGAGTGTTTTTCATTTTCATTCATGTAAAAACTTGTATGTATTATTCTTTTATTGGGGCACTTCCAGGTTGCGGAAGATGTCACCGTTGATGTATATTATTTACTTTTCCGCATTAGGATAGACCCAAGGAGGGGAGCACAAGTAACCGGGTTCTAGGGTCCAGTGGAAGACCATCTCGAGGAGTCGAGTCCGGGTCTCCTAACCCTAGAATTGGTAGGGCTGCTTGCCGCTCTCATAGGGGTCTAGGGGTGTGGGATTGGCTATTCATCACGACCGTGGAATCCGTGTTTTATACAGGCTCAAAATAAAACACGGACGTCCTAGTATATCCAATATTTCATATGATATTTTCTGCTGCGTTATCTGTGATGTGATCATGTGATATGTTCAGATAGATATTGTATATAGTATATATGATATATTATATAGACGTTGCTTATGTTTTACAGCCGCGCTAGCCCTACCTCGCTCTGCCGTTAGTTACCTAACCTAACGGTGCAGACGGGATATCGAGGCGAATGCGGATGGCATAAGCGTATGTTATATTTATCTGTGATGTTTAGGTGGACTTAAATGATGGGACATTCATTAATGTGATTAATGAAAGAAAATAAACCTAAAAGATGTTGTGGAATCGAATTTCAAAAATAAAACAGGTAGCTACAGTTCTTGCTTTGCATCGCGGTGTTCCTTGTAGAACATCCTGCACCTTATTCGATAAGGAAAGGACCGAGATCCCTTCACCGGGAGTGACTCCTTTAGCAATAACTGGCAGATGCTACAACCCTCGGTTTGTCTTTTGATTGCTTCTATAGTTTTTGCATTGCACAGCGGTATATATGATATATCCTGCACCTTATTCGATGAGGAAAGGGCCGACGATCCCTTCACCGGGAGTGACCCCTTTAGCAAAACTAGAAAAGCCTAAAAACCACTCCATTTAAAAACCATTTGATTCCACAACGAGATCAAGTTCAAAGCGTTAAAGGTTTTCATAAAAACCATTCGCAACCCTCTGTCATTTTAGGAAGTAAAGTACTTAGTATTAGTGCTGTGTTTGTTGACCATAGTTAAGGCACAGTGTACGGTAGCTAAGTGATGTCTTCCTACACCGCATATGATGCGATTAGTTAGGACAGTCGCGTGACTTTGTTGACCTTAGTTAAGGGTCATGTGGGTGGGTCTAATTAATCACGAAATGACGGGTAGAACTTGACTAGTACTTATGATTTGTTGACCATAGTTAAGGTCATAAGTGCTAGGGGTAAAAACCTTTATCGGGAGTTTCAAGTGTTGAAATTTGCAATGAGATTGCATACCTTCTATATGATAGTTGGATCCCGATACCCACTGCGAGTAATTGTTACTCCTGGGAGAGTTTTACACTTTACAATTAGCCGATCAAGTAGGTGTCTAGAAAGGTGTCAACGGGGTTACGCCTCTGGGAAAACGAGGTTTTCTTTAATTAGGTCCGTGCGAAAGCACGGGGAACCTCCCTCAAAGTACCGACACTGGCCTGGCTGAAAGATTGGCGAGCTTGTAGAGTGTAATTAATCTCGGCTAGTCTTTTCTTTTAAGGTTTGAAGGAAGATTTGATAAAAACAGTGGGAGCCATCCTGATTAGATAAAATAAATAACCAATCTAATCTTGCAAGAGCGCACGCAGAGTGTTTTCTTTTCTCTCTCCAGGTAGCGACCATATCACTCCTTAATCAAGATAATAATATGGATGAATTGACCGAACCCGCTTGTTATACTGAGCTGGGGAACGTTGGTCCCGCTCCAACTTATAATTGTTATAAGACAGAGCAGGAAATAGGGGAATACCAGAATTCCTATGCCGCCCAAACGAAGAATGTGCATATGATGCATCTCCTTCGGGTGTGTTCGTTACACAGAACTGTTTCTCAGTATCCTCTGCGTCCTAGGTATCTGATACCGGATCAGGATCCCCCAAATGTAATCCGTTACATGGGCTACAGAAAGGTAGAGAACTGAGAACGGGTGATAAGTTTCATGAGGCAGAAAACGGTGCAAGTGTTGCAGCCAAGTCTGTTGGTCACTGTCACCCTGTATTACCAATACATTGATTCTGAACAAATGCTATTAGATACCGAACCTAATATTCAAAATCATATCAGTCTCTTTATTAGTAAAGAAATGATAAAATTTTGTATTGTTGGATAATGTTTTGAACATTTCCTATATCAAAAGTTGATCGGTTCAGGCACGTTATCTAAAAGCATTGATATTCTAAATCAAACTACAGTTCCTAGTATACAGAACACACACAAGAGGAAGAGTTCAAATATGAACAATTCCTTCTTAAGGTATTGTAGACTAGGTTATATCAATGCGACCCGACTAGCTTAAGTTACATTCTAGATGCATATTTAAATCAGTTTGAATTTACATCTTGTGAAACTTGCCAGTCATGTCACAAAGATTAGATGACCATAGCTCTGTTTATTAGAAACAGAGAAAGAGTTAGTGAACTCTTGGGACTGATACATGATGATGTATGTTAAGTCCCCTGTCTACATATGCCAGGACCGGTTCTTTGTACTTCATTACATTCTCTGATAATCTTTCAAGATTCAGCCATATGTTCCTGTTGAAACATAAGTCCTAAGTTTTTGAGATATTCACAGAATATAAGTTAGAAATAGAGAACCAAAAACCGGGTATAAGTATTATGTCCTATGATAAGATCAGGGAGGAGAATACTTGTGCATGAAATTCCTGGACTATTCTAAAGGAGAATGAGATTCTCTCTCAGTGTTACTCCTCTGAATACACCACAGCACGACGGTGTATCGGGGCGGAGCAATCGCACCATATTAGATATGGTGTGCTCTATGATGAGTACTACTGAGTTACCTATTTCCTTTTGGGGTTGTGCACTTGAGAAGCTGCATACCTATTGAATTGGGTTCGAATCAAATCAGTGCCTACCACTCCATATAAGATATGGTATGGGAAGAACCTATCTCTTAAGTAAGTTAAGATTTGGGATTGTCCGGACTATGCCAAAAGAAAAATCCGGACAAGATCGAGGCAAGGTCAGGACTGTAGAATTGGAAAGGTTCCAGCTATACAAACTACAACTAATGATTTGACAGAACCAAAGGATTCAATAGTCCCCGACGAACCTCAGCCTCTCCGCCGATCTAGCAGGGTTCCTCATCCGCCTGAGAGATACTTTGGTTTCTCGATGACAGTGGGAGCGAGGAATGCATCATGAGATGATGACCCAACTAGTTTCGAGCAGGCCATCAAGAGTAGGGACTTTGTAAGAATGGCTGGATGCTTAGCGATCTGAGATGGAATCCATGTACACCAACAAAGTATGGGCTTTGGTTGCTATATCTGAAGGGTTAAATCCCCATCAGGAGCAAGTATATCTTGAGAAGATTACTTGGTGTAGATGGAAAGGTTGAGACTTTCAAAGCTAGACTTGTTAATGGTTTTCGTCATCGACCAGGCGTGGATAATGATGAAACCTTTTCCAGGGACGATGCTTAAGTCCATCCAGATCCTACTTGCTATTGCTACATACCATGACTACGATATCTGGTGGTTGGGTGCCATGACTACTTTTCTAAATATTGATTTAGAAGAGAACGTCTATAAGAACACAGCCAGAGGGCTTCGTAAACAGTGGGAGCAGCGGAAACGCGTGCAAGTTGCTTTGCAGAATAAAGCAGGTATAGCGGAGTAGGAACGTCTGTTTTAATGTGGTAGTCAAAATGTTTGACTTCATCAAAATGATAGATGAACCTTATACATACAAAACGGTAGTAGAGAGTAAGGTGGTCATCCTCGTATTGTACGTGGACAACATACTCTTGATAAGAAAAGAGTTTCCTATGCTACGCATGGTCAATCTCCTCTTATCACATGGATTCTCCATATAGGATAAAGTTGATACCTCCTAAATCCTGGGATTTGGGTCTATGAGATAGATCTAAATGGATGTTAGGATTCTCACTAGCTGTAGTAAGATAGTATCAATCGATTCTGGGGAGAATCACTGGAAAGGTTCCAGGGTGATAAGGACGACTGAATGTCAGTCGCAGGCATTGTCTTTACCCTCACTGAAGGGACGATATGTTGGAAGAGTTCCAAGCTAGATACCTTGGCAAACTAGACGATAAAGGCTGGTAACATCGCTATTAAATATACTACCAAAGAGGAAGTTTGGGTGTATATTAGTTCATAAGATGAACTAGGTTCCTACCATTGTATGACAATGGAAGTGTGGCTTTGGCCCAGGAACCCTGGTCCCATCAGTGACCCAGACATATTCTGAGGCAGCATCACCTGATCAAGGAGATAGTTGATCTCCAGGGTGATCGAGGTTAGGAGAGTAGACTCAGAGGACAACACGGCGGATCCACTCACAAAGGCCTTTTCCCAGAGAGAGACTTTTATTGGATGGTTGAGTATTAGATACTGCAACCACTGCTACAGATGGCCCTAGTACAAGTGGGAGATTGTTAGTTATATATATGCCCTAGAGGCCATTACTGTACATAGGATGTATATTGTAGTGGATGCTGGGACATATATAAGAAAGACTTTCTTGCTCGACATGATAGTACGCTATCTGGTTGCTCTTTATCTTAACATGCATACTTGTTGTCTCTCTATTACATGTTGATAAAGCCCTTAGGATATGTACTCGACTTCCAGGATTATGATGCAGATCATACTATTGGGGCCTGGGTAGTCCATGAGTATATCCTTCAATGTTCCTAGTCGTGGGAATATCGAGACGGGGCATCGATATTCCAGAGTAGACTAGCGTATATCTTCTCGACCCATGTGATGGGCGATGGATGATCCCATATCCATTGGTGTTTGACATCAGAGATGGTATGCGGGTGCTCAGTGATGACTGGGTACACTGAACGGACTCGCCGAGAACTCCCAGATGGTATTATACCTCACGTCAGATGGCAGTTCTCTGGTGACACTGGTACAACTTAGTCTGTTGAACCGAGATCGTCATAGAGTCTTGTGTGTCTCCCACTGTGCTTTGATTTCCACCCTACCACGACTCTATTGAGTCGTGCAAACAGGTGGTTTTTGGGTACAGTCCCGATTCACATGGAGGCAATGAGCGATAGGAGGGGATTCGTCTCTCCCGGTATTGGGGGTTGATGTTGCGCTATGCTCGACTGGCCATAACTGGAAATCCCTGGCCAGGGTTGCTGTGAATTGCTGGTAAGAGTTACCAGTAGTTTCACGCTTGTTATGGACCTTACGTCGGCATGACTTATCAAGCTACCGGGGTCTAGCGTTTACCACCCCTAGGCGAGATATGCGACAGATCAGACGAACAGACCGGACTGTACGGTAAGTGTTGCTGGTTGGATTCACAGGAGTGTGAGAAGGCTTGCTCGTTGATCTTCTGATCGCTCAATACCCGGGCGGCCGTTATGTTTAGCAGACCGCTTGCGGCTTGTGGGTGTTTGATATGATCATCACCTGCTGCCGGCGTATTGACGAGTCTTTAGAGTCCTACACAGAGGTTTCATGGCTCAGGCGAAACGAAATAGGAGTGCATATGCGAGATGTGCGGGACCGAGAATAATACTATTATGTGATACTGTATTCTATTCTCGTGATTTGTATCATTGGACGGTTATATATGATATAGCCGGGTTACCGAATCAAGTGTTGATTCGATACATTGATACATTTGATATTAGTCGGTTATATGCGATATGACCGGATCATTAAATCAAGTGTTGATTTAATGATTTGATGTATAATTATATATTTGATATATTACTTTAGATTAACTAGTATTTATTCACTTAAGATGGATTATCTCACTTGAATGTGCACATTGTATATATGATATATGTTTGTGCACTAGTTTGTATCATGTTTGATGATACATGCAAACTTGGGTGTGTGTTTACTTTAAACCATGTTTAGTTAATGGTTAGGGTTTCCATTACCTTATTTATTTATTTACTTATTTATTTTGGCAAGAATAAAATGGTGGCTAACTTTGTTTCATTCTTGAAACTTCATGAAGCTTTGAAAGCTTTGACCATTTTGTTTCTTTCCTTAACCTAACCATTTAACTAAACCCTAGTTTAGTCTCTACACTAGTTAAACTCACCCATGGTTGCAAAATGATAAGTATCACTTGGATTTTCTTTTTAAAGATAATTCTTTTTCCATTTTCTTCTTCATCTTCTTTAAGTGAAGAAGAAAGCTTTCATGAAAATTTCTAAGTGATGATTCCAAGTGAGAAATTCAAATCCAAAGTGAACCCACTTCCAATTTCTTCATCCTCTACCACTTGCCATGTAGTAGAGTGTGTTATTTTCACAAGTTCTATGACCAAGTGAAGATGGAGCTTGATCTTGAGATGACTCGACGTAGATCATCTTCGGCATCGAAGTCGACGACCTAGCCCGCCCATTTCTCCGATGAAGCCGACGCTAGAGTCCAGGATCCGATGATCGCAGCGAAGGGACATCGTCACGGAGCTAAAGAGGTGGAGGACCGGATCTACAAAGGTTGTAGTCACTTTCACTTTCTAGTTAAGTTGTTAACTTGCATGTTTCGCCTTACCTCTAGTTACGATCTTTCTTAGGGTTACTTGGCACTTGATACAAAATTTTGAATTGGACATGTTTGATCAGTTGTAGAACCTCATGTGTGTGCCCAGGAACCCTACAAATAAAGGAGGTGATGTTTTGAAATAAAGGTATAATGAAATCAGGTTTTCTTAATGCATAGAAAAGGAACATGAATGATGCAAGTGAAATTTATTAGTTTGAAAACATGTTTCGTCCTTTTTGAAAATTTTGGCAGCACCTCCTTTCTATATTTTTATCCAAAACCACAATACATAATAAGAATAAAGGCATCCCCAAGCGGAAGCTAGCTCTTCGCCAAATGGCGGATCACAACCACGCAATATAGCATAAAAAAGTATACGACGCCCAACGGCGAAGTTCACCACAAAAGATAAAGAAAAGCAAGACATATAAATCATAAGTAGCGGAAAACCCCCCGCTCTAAGTCTCGCAACCACAATCCCACTAAGTCTCATTACTTATACAATTTACTAATTTTGATTGATGGAGTTAACTAGATACAATAATGAAATACAGATACAAGAGTGGGTACGATATAAGTGTCCCACCTACTAATGCAAAACACCGAATGCAACCGTGTGCCAACGAAGCCGCTACTGATCCAAGCGGTCAACATGCAAGAATTATGGCACAACGGGGGTGAGTTGCCAACTCGTGAGTAGAAAAATATCAACAGATAAAAATCGAATAAACAACGACTCCTAGGTCAACTATATCATAAAGGTAATACTATGATATCTAGGGTGACCGGGTCTGTATATGTGCCAACAAGGTAGTCAATAACTATATGCATGCGGATAACATCCAACAGTAATAATCAATGCATGTATATGGATCTCGTCCAACCATAATCAAGGTATGTATGCATGTGGATCTCGTCCAACGAAAATCAATGTCTGTATGCACGTAAATATCATAAAGGAGTGCGCATGAAAGTATGAGGATATATATCAACGGTGTCCCTCCCGACACATCAAAATCATGGAACCTGAGTGCCTAGCATCGACACTCGAAAACATCATGAAAACCGAGCCCAGCATCGGCACGTAAATCCTCATATATCGGGCTCCGTCAGTCTGGATCGGCCCACGGGCTCCGTCGGTCCGGATCGGCCCATATCATCTCCCGACTATGGTCGGTATCCTCCGAATATCCGCCAAGCCCAAATACTATCACCGGCAGGTAGTAGTCCCTCTGCCAGGTCACCGTCTATATACACAGCATCCTTTTCTTACCCCGGGGTACCATACCGGGTCCACCATTTACCCGCAATCGGCCTCATCCGCCTCCTCGAATCGGGTTTCATATGTCGCTCTCAGAACCGAGAAAACACATGGTGGACGCACTGAAATATCATATCAGGAGAAACCTGGTTTTTAAAACAACACATAATCTCTTTTAAAATGTCCACCGTTCTCAAATCCAGAAATCTCATGAAAACAGCATATCTCAATGCGTAAAATCAAAGAGCATGATGCATGCGACATATAATAGAAATGTAAGCATATCGTGTATCATGCAACGCGGAATAGTGATATGACATATTAAGGGAAAACCGCTCTTTTAAAATGATTCCAGTTTTTAAAATATAACATGCGGTTCCCAATTTTATAATAAAACCAGTTATCTATGTAGGTACAATATGTATATGCGCAAGTATAGATGTACCAATGTATGTGTGCACAAATATGGGTATACAATGTGTATGTGCACAAGTATGGGTGTATCAAGGTATATGTACACCAAAATGGATATACAGATGTGTATATCCGCAAGTATGGATGTATCAATGTATATGTCATGATGCAGCAAACCTACGGTGTGGTGACATGGCAATTATCGATGATGAAGTGTATGAGCCGGCAAATCTGTGTACGTGTAACATACGCATCATCGATAATGGCGCAAGTGTACTAGCACAGGTATAAGCAATGCAAAGGAAATAATATGAATGCAGCATAAGGTAAATCATATGCAAATGCTGACGGGTATACGTATCTAACATGATCGAGTCGGTGAAACTATCAATCGGCATCTAGCCTCACAACATCACGTACGGTATAATCCATCGTACGGCATCCTTTAGTCAAGGGTATGGATCAACATCAAGTCAAACTCATCACGCACGGAAAATCATCGTGCGGCGGCATTAAACCAATAGGGATCCTATCATCCTATACGACAAATGAGGGTACGGCCTAATATCACATATGGTCTATCATCCATGATTCACAACATTCTATATATATCTATATACCTATGTCCCATTTCACATCCGCAATAATCTCATATCAGGGGACCGACAGGGTATAAGTCATCTCGATCGACTCGCATCCGTATACCAACATAACATCATATCATCATATCATCACATCATCTTATATTCCTTCATCGCATTTATATCACACATCAAATCGAATCTACATAAACATTCTATCTCTGCTAAGTAAAGTATATAATTTAACAAACACACCCGAACCATACAATCAGAATTTTTAAAGAAGTGAATCGTTGTTTTGAAAATAGGGGTTACGGTGTTTTTAAGAAAAAGATATCATTTGGAAATCCGTAACATCCCTCAAGGTATATTTTTAAAAGATACATACGACTCTTTGTTTTAGAAAAAGTTATGGTTCGGATTACGCATCTACATCGACTATCTAGTCCAACAGTACCCTAAACGGCAATATCGCTAAACGTCATCATATGATAGTAGTAACATATCACTTCTAACTACCCTCTAGTTTCTAATATAGTATTACTAACTATCCTTTACTATAACCTTAATTTCCTAATCTAGGTTTCCTAACCATATTCTATAAATAGTTTTCCATCAATACTTTGCGGGGGTGCTATACGCCATCAACCTGACTTCCCCCGTGGATATAGATCCACTCACCTTGCTTCTTTCTTTCCGAAGTCGATGACGCCACACTCCGTCGCCTCGGGATCCATGTGAAGGTACCTACAATAATAAACCATCGCGATGCGTATTAAAATCAAGGCGGAAAACCAAAACGGTACACGTTTCGCTCATAGGTCAAAACCTATAGCTTTGCGTGTAAAACGCGACCAAAAACCCTGGTCGTGGACGTCCAAATGCCACACGATGGAAACACAATACCAAATACCAAAATCATATCAAAACGAAGTCGTAAAACAATGCACCAACACATGAAAATGGTCCCAGATTTTACCCTAAGCCAAATTGGTCAATTTTGCATATATGGAGGGCCTAATTTACATCTAAAGGGACCCCAGAACAAGTACGAATCAAATTTGAGCTACCCTGGCCGCAAATTGCGGCCAGAGTGAATAAATCTCTGGCCTGGGTGCAGGGGATGGGGCTCAGGTCTTGATGGTAGCTTCCTAGGTGCCTGCACGACTCCCAGTAATTGCACAATCATTTCTAGTGTCTCCGGGTTGCTCCAGATTCCAAAATACCCTATAAAATCACACATTTATCCGATGTCGGGGTTTCTAAATCCGTGCTTTTGGGTTTCTAAGATCTGGTCCAGGTCATTAAACAGCACCCAAGTCCTGTTAACCGCCTCTAACATCACCAATTTCAACAACACTCAAACCATAACTAGGAATCTTCTAACCTCACTAAACATCACCATTTCACATCTAAACACATATGAATACTAAAGTAAATGAAAAACTACCCAATTGGTGAAGGGATTACCTCATATATCACCCATGAATCCCTAGGATCATCAAAATCTGAATTTTCTTGGTCTCATGTATAGAGGTTGAAGACGGGATTAATTTTTGTGAAGGGTGTGTAGGGTTTTGCGGCTTATTGGGAGATAGATCTATGGATGGAAGGGGAGGGTTGTGGGGTTGAGGAGATGAAGAGGGAGATGAAAAAATAAGATGGGGGAATCAAATGGCAGCAGCTCCTTCCCTCTCTCTCACAAAATCACACACACACTCTCTCTCCATAAGCCTACCTAACCCAATCATTTTGTACCTTTTGACTTTTCTTTTCCTTTTTCTTTTCTCCCCACCAATAACCCAAATGAAATGAAACATGTAATAAAATGAAACATGTCATGGTGCACTAACCATAGAAAACTGTAGAAAACGCGGATTTGGCTTAATCGCGATTAGTAGTGCACTAATCGGGTTTTTATTAAAACTTCATATAATAAATTTTAAAAATGCCAAATCCTTTAAATATATTATTAAATGAATAAATCATTTTAAATTTCCATTTATTTCACAAATATTGGTATATATTTATACCCTTTTTCGAAAACCCCAATTTCGCAAATCGGGCATTTTTCGGGAAATATATTATTTTAATATTAAATTCCAAAAATAATATTTTATATTTTTTGAAATGTTACAATCTTCCCCCCTTAAATAAATTCGGTCCCCGAATTTAAATTTAAACCCCCAAAATCTAAAATATTTCAATAATCGGCTCAAAACAACGGGGCTCCGAAATCATGGAAAACGCAGAAATAACACAACGAGCCAAGTGCGCATGAAAACGAGTACAAAACTCAAAATCGAACTCCTTCAAGAGTCACACAAATCATCTAATTTTGCACGCATATCTCCGGAGTTACAATGGAGATACAGATCTCGAAATCTACTTCTGAAATCCAATATACACTGGTCAAATACTATAATACGTGTATAGCACGCATCTTTAAAAACTCCAAAATTTGAATAAAATACATGCAAAATCTTTTCTAAATTGCCGCGGGAATGCGTAACTCACAGCATAACTGACGGACGCCCATTTTTAAATTAATAATATATATCCATATATATTTTCTTAAATACACGTTCCGTCGTTTTCGAAATATCCCCAAAAGGTTTTCCTTTATAAACGTTCGTGTCGCTCACGGACACGTAGGAAATAGCGAGACTATAGCTCCTTTTGAAAACCCTTTTGGAAATCTTTTAATGCATGCAATGTACTCAGGTACTGTCCGCATTCGCCACTGGGCCCCGTCATCACCCGTTAGGCTACTTAACAATCGAAAGAGCGGGGACTGGACTAGCACGTGTGCAAAACATATACAACACTACTAGTATATATTTAAAAATATATAACAATCGTCCCAAGCATGATATAAAGCAACATCTCATAATCACAGCCAAGCATCACAGAGTGGTGGATAATCTTGGAGCCCCGGGTTTCACTTGAGCCGCAAGTGAAACCCGACATTCCCCTGGTCGTGTGGATAGCCTGTGCAATGAAAACCTAGACCCCTACGAGTGCGGCAAGTTACCTGCCAAAACCAGAAGTGAGGAAATCCCCTTCATCAATATGAATAGGCTACCCGGCACTTCACGGATTCCGGTAACTTGAGCACCCCTCCTTGGGTCAACCTGTACACCCTACGAATGCGGAAAATAGCCTACCAATTCTAGAGTGAGGCCCCCTCCGTCTCAAAGACATGAGATGCGGGACCGTTGCCCTATAGAACCCGGCTATTCGTGCACTCCATCGCGGGGTAATCCTAGTACGGATTAGAAAATAAGTACAAGGGTGACATCGACCTTAATCCGGTCGTGCACCAAACAAATAATATACAAACTGGTAGTGACGGCAGTCCACATGTCGGATGCTCTCCCCGCAATATCAAATGTACAAATAAATCCAAACTGTACTAATATTGCACCCAAGCTATCCACCACGACGATCCAACCACAACACAGCACAACACAGACCATCAACGTGAATGTCACGTTCGCAAACCCGTCTAAAAGAATATATAGCAGTTAGACGAATTGTACCGCTCGAATGACATTCACGGTCGCAGATAGTAATGTATGCACTGAAAACTATGACATTAGAATTCTGCACACAATTAGCAAACTAAACCAATTTCCAAAACCATGAAAAAACAGTGAGCTAAAGTTCCAAAAAACGACCGTTTAAAACCAATTCGGAAGTCCGAATCATAACGAAATGCTCCTGAATCTTCGCGGGGAGTTAGAGCATGAAATTAACTTCGAGTTTAGGTGCCTAGAGTTGGTACCCCACTCCTTAGGCCACCACGAGGTGGCCAGGGGGTGAGGCAGACCCGAAACTGCCCATGGTGGGGCAGTTTCGGGTCCCCACTGCCAAGACCACCTTGTGGTGGTCTTGGGGAGTGGGCCCAGCCATTCGGTCCCTCACGGGGTTTCCCCGGGATGACCATGCACCACCCTATGGCTTCTCAGTTCAAGCTGTGAGCCCGCGGGGTGTGCAAACATCTCAAACTTTCAGTTTTTTGAACTGTTTTTGTTGGCTGTTTTTGCACGACAAAAACGGCGGCTTTCTAATGTCGCAATGAGTTAACTAAGGCTTATGGAGTGGCTTTGATACCATTTTGGGTTATGGGCCTGTGCTCCAGCCATCAATCCATGGCCAAATGCGGAACAGAAACTTTTAGAAATCGGCGCTATGAACCCGATTCCCGGATCGACCCATAAGCCCTAGATAATAGAACATGCAAAGGAGTTTGAAAGGTTATACTGAATGATCCAAGTCATTTGGTTTTCAACCCTCATCCCAAGCTCCTCGCTGCTTTCTCGATTATGTTTGATATCCGGTCTCCCCACATCGAAGAAGATCCACCTCGAGGGTTTGTAATACGGGCTCCCGCCTCAAAACCGAAGCAACTTGGGTATCTAGTTTACTAGCCTAAATAACCAAGATGAAGTAGAGAGTGTGTGTGATTATTTTGTCTCAATACACCCAAGGATTCTCAACTCATGAGAGGGTTTTAGTGGAGGTTGAATAACATGTCATGAGAGAGGAAGTCTGAGCTCAAGAAATGGCAAACGAAAAAGGCAAGTCTAGAAAAGAGTGGCTTCCTTTTCCAAGTTAATGTTGTGAGGCATTTGTGTGTGAGCTAATAAAGAAAATCAACTCAAGAAAAATATCTAACATGCTCACTACAAATATCTCATAATACAAACAATGAATTCATCAAGCCACCATGACTCGCCACCATGAGTCACCAAGTGCATGCATGAACTATGCCAAAACTCAAACTCTCACCTTCCACCTCATAAACATTTAAACTAAATGTTTATCATAAAAAGAAAATGGCAACTTCAAAAGTAAACTTGTAATGAATTACAAGAATACCCCTCATCCGTATATACATACCCGCATCCGTATTCTGACTGAATACGAATACTACGAGACGAAAATAATCCAATAATATAATACTAGGATCTGGCTTAAACCAAAACCCACCAGTATTATCCGTCTGATCATGATCCGTGCACAAGTGCATGTATAAGATCGAACCCTGCCATAAGACCATACGGCATCTACAACGTTTCGTCCGAAGCAGTGAAACCCTCTGTGTAGGACTCTAAAGACTCGTCAATACGCTGGCAGTGGATTTAACCCCAAGCACGTCAGTGGCACTAGCTGCACGTAACAGCTACCCAGGTATTGAGCGAAAGAGAGGCCGACGAGCAAACTCATCCTGAATCCCTTACTGAGCCTGACAGTGACAATATCCGTACTGTCCAGTCCGTTCTTCTATGAGTATCGCATATCGAGTCTAGGGGAGTGGATAAAGTCAGACCCCTAATAACACGACATTTAGTGTCAGTATGAAGCCCATCACCACCTGAGAAACTACTGATCCGAATCAGTAATTCTCGACTACCTTAGCCAAGGATTTCTGGTGATGGCCACCTGTGCACACCGCGAAATCAACCCCCAATACCGGGAGAGACGAATCCCCTGACGATCCTCTCACTGCCTTCATGTGGCTCGGGACTGTACCCAACTAAAACCTGTTTTCATGACTCCTTTTAGCCGTGGTTGGGTTGTAATCAAAGCACAGTGGAAACTCACACGAGACAAATGAAGATCTCAGGTCGATAGACGAACCTATACACATGTCACCAGGGAACTGCTATCTGACAATAGGTATAATACCAACTAGCATGTTCCCGCCGAGTCCGTCCGGTGTACTCATAGCCCAATGAGCACCTGTATACATCTTTGGTGAACCAACTTACACCAATAGCTTGTGAGACCGGCCACCGCCCCTCGTCGGGTTTCTCGATCAGTATACACTAGTCTACTCTTAGAGTATTGATGCACAGTCTCGAAACTCCAACGACTAGGGAAATTTTAATTATGTGCTTATAGACCACCCAACTCTCACGTATATGATCGCCATCATACCGCTGGTAGTCAAGAATGAATCCTATGTGCTCTATCAACATGCAATAGTGATCTGTAATGTCACCTGAAGTATGTACACGATGATAAAGACAAACCATATATTATACTATCATCTCGAGTAAGACAGTCCTACCGGTATAGGTCCTCCCTCAATCATTGCAATCACGTGCCTGCAATCCAATAATTGACTTGAGGGCACTATAGCCAACAGTTAGAACCTATGGTCCACTCGTGCTAGAACAACAAAACAAACCCCCGACGTTGACGTATGAAAGTCGGAAAATATCGACAGAAAACAAGTAAAATGATTCCAGATTCTACCTAAGATGAAATTAAACTTTTTTGCATATAGGGTAGGTCTAGTTATCTAATATGTGAGCTACAGACCAAGTTTCAGACCCTAACTCTAAAATTGAATAAAACAATGGCCAAATTGAATAAAACAGCGACCAAATTTTGAGGGATTGGGCTCAGATTTCTACGGTAGCTTCCTATTGATCTACACATCTCACTGTATCTGCTAATTTTTTTTTAAAGTATTAGAGTCATCCCAGATTCCATTTGAACATCAAAAGTCAATGAAAAACCGATGTTGGAAAATTCTTAACTCAAGTTTGACACTTCTAAACTCACTTAAACCAGGAATTCTATCACTAAAAGGCTAGTAATCACTCTCTAAACTCTCTACTATAACACTACTACTCATTTAAACCACCAAAGATTACCCTAGAATTTTCCAAGTCCACTAAACATACACTTTTAAGCTCTAAACTACTTTGTGAGGTTAGGAACATAAAAACTTTGTGAAGGTGAGTGTTTTACCTCAAAAACCAACTCAAGAAAATTCCTAGCTGACCAAGGAAGCTCAAAACTACAATTTGATCCCACCATGATGCTTGTAGTGAGCTTAGGAACAATATTTGTGAAGGTTATATGAGATTTGGAGGTGGTTATAAGGGTGTTTGTAGGGGTGGTAGTGAGGGTTTTGGAGGAGGTGATGAAAAGAATGAGGATAAGAGAAAGGACAAGATGAAGAAGGAAAAGAGTGAAGGTGCCCATGGTTGTAGAAATCATGCTCTCTCTCTCTCTCTCTCTCTCTCTATCCCATACTCCCCCATGCTCTCATTTCCCCCCATTTTCTTCTCTTTTTCTCTTTCTTTTTTTAAAACAAAGTGAAAATGAAACCATACATGAAACATAATGCAATGTGTCATGGCACATTGACACATCGTTAACAAAATAAGCTTGGTTTAATGCACAATTAAGAAAATATTAATTGATTTTAACACTAAACTTGCATGTAAATAATTATATACTAGTTTATAAAATTCCCAAATTAAATAAATGCTTTCATAAAGATAATTCATCTTAAATTCCAATTATTTTCGAAAAATATAGGTATATAATTATACCATTCCATTAAAACTAAATTCTATACTTTTATCATATTCATAAAATTCATTATTTTATTATTTAAATTCCAGAAATAATATTTTACATTTTCTGAAATGTTACAATCTTCCCCCTTAAATAAATTCGATCCCCGAATTTAAATTTAAACCCCTCAAATTTTAAAACATTTTAGTAAATCAGATCAATCAAATAAACGGTGCTCCGAAATCACAGAATACGCAAAAAATAGCACAGCGCATCGTATGCGCATGAAAACGAGTGCTAAACTCAAAAATCGAAACTTCGTAAAGCATCATGCGATCATGGGAGTTATAATGAAGATGCAAGTTTCGAAATCTACTGTTAAAATCAAATATAATATAATTAAGGCTATAATATATGTATAGTACGCATCCTTATGAAATCGTCTAAATAACTGAATAAAAATGCATGCAAAAGTCTTTTCAAATCGCCGTGTGATGCATGTATCACGACACGAGTAGCGGACGTTCATTTTGTAAAGAAATATATATATATCTATATAAGTTTTGCTTAAGATACACGTCTCGCCTCTTTTTTGAAAATGATTTAGAAGGATTTTCTTTGTAAAAGTTCGTGTCACTCATGAACACGTAGGAAAATAGTGAGATTATAGCTCCCTTTTTTTTGAAAATCCCCTCGGTAAATATCAATGCATGCCAAAGATATTCAGGTACTGTTCTCATACCAGTTCTGCTCGGTTACTAAATAATTTAGTATACATCATAAAAATATGATGCTCGATAGAGGATATCACTCTCAACGGTGTATATGGAAATACCACGTGCATTTGGTGCGCACGGAAATTAAAGTCAAATTCAGGTGTCATGAAAGCAAAAACTGAGTGCAATGGGTGTGCATGAAAGTATCTGTCATATGCAACAGGTGTGCGCGACAACGATATCAAGTGCATCTTGAGTGCACGAAAATCTCAACCAAGTGCAGCTAATATGCATGAAAAATATCGATTAAGTGCATCTGGTGTGCAAAAAATCACATCAAGTGCGCTAAGTGTGTGCGAAAATCTAAATCAAGTGTGTCAAGTCTGCACAAATGTATCTAGTGCAATAGGGTGCACGGAAAACAAATATCAAGTGCACAAGGTGCACGAAAATATATATCTAGTGCAACAGGGTGCACGAAAACAAGCATCAAGTATATGAATCAAGATCAACAGTATACAACATGCACAAAATCAAAATCAAGTATACCGAGGTGCACGAAATCATAAACATGTGCAACTGCGTACACAAAATCCCATATCAATGCGCTGGAAGCGCATGTGACTACACCGATTGCATAAGTCAAAATCAATTGCATACTATATGCACGAAATCGAAATCAAGTATATCGGAGTGCGTGAAATGAAGATCGACTGTATCGGGATACACGGAATCATAAATATGTGCAACAAGCGCACAAAACAAAATCGAGTGCAATGGATATGCACAAAACATAAATCAAATGTAACGGGTGTATAAAACATAATCAAGTGCAACTACGGTGCACGAAAATATCAATCATGAAACTAAATCATCAAAACTCAAAAGTCTAAAGGGATATAAGCGTGATACTCGAATCCCTAAGCATAAATAAAAAATAAAAGACATTGAGATACACCTCTTTCAATGTCGAAAGGTGCTGGTGCACCCAAAACTGACAGAGCAAGAATATCTACTTGCCTTCTGCCCAAGGTTTGGCGTCCTCTTCCCCTGGATCCTTATTTCCTCTGTGGATCACCAATTCCACAATCTCTCGGCTCGACAGCCCGGTTAGGAATAATGACAGAAACAGTCCCGCTCTGACGCTGCTCTGAACATCTCCTGGAAAATTAACATGGTCACTCGTAAGGTAGAATGTTATTGATGGCGACCTCTGGCCCTCTGAGTGCATGCCATACAACCGACCCTGGGTCTAAATCTTAACCGCTGAAGTTCTCTGGAAATAACCTGCCATGGTCTCTTCCAATATCATCCCTGCCGAACTCCACGGAAGTTGGCACTCCTTACTTAATCTGTTTCTCGTTCCGGGACAGCTGCATTCTTATCACGACTTTCCTCTGGAAATGTGGCTGCATCCAACGCCTTTGCACACGTAGCAAATCTCTGACATCAACAGAGTGGAACAACAACTCGTTAAGATCTCGCATAACCTCTTACTTCACTCTTCTTCATTATCGTCCTGATCGGAATCATATCTTGATGGCTGGGTACTGCAATCCATCCCCGGTTACAGTCAATCCGGAATCTCTCGCAAGGACTCGAAGCTATGAATTCGGTATCATCAACCCTCTGTAGAAGATAGCTGGACAATTACGTTCTCTGGAACTATTCCAGGTCATCGGAGGAATATACTTTGTTCGTCCCCTCTTAATCGATTTACACCAAGTCTAAGCAAGACCCTTCGAACTGAAGTTAACCTACTTCCGAACGAACTAATTATTCTAGTCACTTCATCCAAGAATGATTAGCGATCTTCTGTCACATCCCTACCTATAAACTCATGTGGTTTCATCTTTATAAACTTTGGATGCGGTATCTCATCAATCCCATCAACAGTTGGTTCATCTGTCTGCACGATAAACGACACAATGATCTCTGGAGTAGGCTATGCGTCAACAGTTCTTTCAATCTAGCTGGCCTCAAGCAATGGCCCGATCATCTAATGCAGATCCCAAACGCTCGACTCAAATAAAAAATCCTAACATAAAAGGATAAACAATCTATTCCCGTGCCGCCGGAATAGCAACCTGGTCAGTCCTCGTCCCTGACGATCTTGCTCTGACCGCATCTCTATCCGCAACTCTCTCAGCTCGTATAGCCAAGGTGACAAGAACAACAAACAAACATTGATAATGATAGATCTTAGGAATGAATAGAAATACGGAGCTTAAAATAATGCACATCCTAAGGTTACTTAAGTGGAGCAGCGTATCGTAAGTATGCCGTGGAATATATACAAGGTACGTCGCTCTACTTGAGTTACCAACTCCATCAATCAAGGTCAACCTATGTAACGAAAATTCGGGTCTAATACCTCCTCAGTCAAGTCTAAGTTTCGTAAGGTCAAGCCTAGGTTCCAAAATATATACGCCATAGACTCCACATAGTCAAACCTAGACTCGAACCAAAGTTAAACCTAACGCTCTGATACCAATTTTGTCACGACCCGGAATTGGAAGGTGACCGGCACTTGAATCACATGAAGTCTATTGGACCCCACCGTAACTCAAGTAAACCGAAGGCCCAGAAAGCTAAATCTTTTTAAGAAAATAATGGAGGTGATGTTTTGAAATAAAGGTATAATGAAATCAAGTTCTTCTTAAAAGTATAAGTAATGTTATATGAAAATACAAGTGTGTTGTTTACTATAGTTGAAAACATTTTCATCATTTGAAATTTGGGCAGCACCTCCTTTGTAAATTATTATCCAAAAACCAATATATATAATAATAATATGGCATCCTCGAGCGGGAGCTAGCTTTTCGCCAATTGGCGGAATCACAACCACACAAATAAGTATATACGACGTCCCAAGGCGAAGATCAATCACAGGAAAGAAGATAAAGAAAACCAAAGTATCATCAAACCTAAAAATAAAGAATAAATACATATCCGTGACTCTAAATCCGAAAGAATGTACAAGTCTCAACTCGAAATACAAAGAATATACACACAGGTCTCTAGGTCTACCAAATATACATAGTCTGGTTGATAGAGCTTTTAACTAGATACAAATGAATAATAAATGAATACAAGGGTGGTTACGCTCTGAACTGTAACCCACATACCAAATGCAATCACCTAGAAAGGAGCAGTGTGCCAACAAGCTGCTACTGAATTTGAGCGATCGATCCTGTAAGAAAACTGTGGCACAACGGGGGTGACTTACCAACTCTTGACTAGAAGACATCATCAGGCAGAAATCGAATGTATGACAATCACCTAGGTCATACAGTAATATAATAATATGCTAATATGATACTGTGTGGTAACAAGGTGATCGTATATATATAAGTATGAAAAGTATACATAAGGTCGAGTGGTAACGAGGGTGATAGTAATATAATAATATGATACTGTGTGGTAACAAAGTGATCGTATATACATAAGTATGAAAAGTACACATAAGGTCGAGTGGTAACGAGGGTGATAGTGTAAACATAAGTATAATAATAATAATATTATCATGCCCGTGTCATAATATGGTACTATGTCATCTGTATCATATATATGTATATATGTGTATCATCCAATGTGTGTCCATCAACGACATACTAAATCATCATGAAAACTTGAGTGCCCGGCATCAACACTCGAAAACATCATAAAAGCTGTGTCCAGTATCGACACATAAATCCTCATATCTCGAACGCCGTCTCATCGGATCGGCCCTTATATCCATCTATCTCAATCGCTCCAGTCGGTATCCTCCAGATATCCGTCGAGTCCAGTACTGTCACCGGTAGATAGTGTTCCCCTGCCGGGCTTAACATATCTCTATACGATCTTCTTATCCCGGGATACCGTACCGGGTCCACCATGTACCCACAGACGGTGCCTCCTCTCGCCTCGAATCGACAAATAACTCAGAATCGAGAAAACTCACGGTGGACGCTAAACATCATATCAAGAGAAACCGCATTTTTAAAACAATCATAAGTTTTCAAAATTTATCCGCGGTTCCTCAAATCCAGAAATCTCATGAAAACCAAATCTCATAAGCATGAAACAATAATGAAACAATGAGTACAGGCACAGAAGAAATCTGTAATACATAGCCAGTGTGTTTATATGAGCATGGTATCTAACTAGGTAAGAAAATGCGATAACTGAACTAGTAAGTGTGGTATGGGTACTAAATAATAACTAAAAGCTACAGGTAATTAGGTGATACAGTGACATAACAATTCTAATGTGTACGTGGCATGGCAATGACTGATGATGAGTGTGTGAGTCGGCGAGTATGTGTACGTGCAACATGCACATAATCGGTAATGGTGTGTGTGTCTTAGCAAGCGAAGTCATACAAGGATAAGGAAAAGGAACGTAGTATGTATACCGCAAATGAAAATAATATGAGCATAACAGAAAGAGGAAAATGTAAACGTAAACACTATAAAATACGTAACTACACATGAGCCTTACAATTACAATTTAAAATAGTACAAATCGTTGTTCTTAGATGAATAGGGGATACGATGTTTTTAAGAAAAAGATACTATTTGAAAATCCATAGCGTCCTATGAGGTTGTCAATTAAAAGTTCATAACGAATCGTTAGTTTTGAAAATAGGTATGGCTCTAAATATATCCTAATATCTACTTAAGTGATTAGAAAACAATATTTTTCCGAGTCGATACATATATAAGTTGGCGATCCATCCTCATAGTATCTCGTACGGTATAATCTATCGTACGGCATCGTCAATCAAAATTACGGATCAATCGTTATGTACATTATATCATGTACTGCATAATCCATCGTACGATATCATCAATCAAAAGTACGGATCTATGGTCACGTATATCATATCATCTAATCTAGTCACATATCGTCACATGTCATATCATCTCGTATCACAACATGAACATATATATCGCCTAATTTTCATATAATATATCATATTATATCGCGCCATTTCATATCATATCATATAGCATAGCCTCTTGACATCATGTCCGATCATATTGACTCGTGTCATTATAACATATCATATCCTCATCTCATGATGTTATATAGAAATTATCCTCAAACACACACACACACACACACACACACACACACACACACACACACACACATATGTATGTGTGTGTGTGCACGCACGCGCGCGTGTAACGACATATATACAATGGCTCAAGGCTAAGAGAATAAGAACTAAGGATATTCATCCATATGAGTATGCTTATTATTGCTTATAGTATCCTAGAACCCTATTAGCAAAGTATACATATCTAATATTTATATATATATAACTATACACCAAGTACCCTAATACTACGGTTGCAGGGGCGCTATACGCCATCCACCTAACTTCCCCCGTAGATATACATCTACTCACATACTATCTTCGATCTAGCCGAAGTCGATGAACATCTTTCTTACCTTCGTCATCCCGGAAATCCACGTGAATGTACCTACAAATCAATGCATGTCGTATCGAAATCAAAATCATATCCGAAAACCATTAAGGAAAGCTAAGTGCACATAGGTTAGAACCTATGGTACACTCGTGCTAGAACAACAAAACAACCCCCGACGTTGACGTACGAAAGTCAAACGATATAGTCAAAACTCAAATATCAAAAACCAAGTTTCAAAAGTCGGAAAACATCAACAGAAAACAAGTAAAATGACTCCAGATTCTACATAAGCTGAAATTAAACTTTTTTTGCATATAGGGTAGGCCTAGTTATCTAATGAGTGAGCTACAGACCAAGTTTCAAACACTAACTCTAAAATTGGGCGGAAAATTGCGGCCAAATTGAATAAAACGGCGTCCAAAAGTTGAGGGATTGGGCTCAGGTTTCTACAGTATCTTCCTAGTGATCTGCACATCTCACTGTATCTGCTAAATTTTTTTTAGAGTTCTAGAGTCATCCCAGATTCTATTTGAACATCAAAAGTCAATGAAAAACCGATGTTGGAAAATTCTTAACTCAAGTTTGGCACTTCTAAACTAACTTAGACCAGGGATTCTGTCACTAAAAGGCAAGTAGTCACTCTCTAAACTCTCTAATATAGTACTACTACTCATTTAAACCACCAAAGATCACCCTAGAATTTTCCTAGTTCACTAAACATACACTTTTAAGTACTAAACTAATTTGTGAGGTTAGGAAACTTAAAAAAATTGTGAAAGGTGAGTGTTTTAGCTCAAAAAGCAACTCAAGAAAATTCCTAGCTGACCAAGGAAGCTCAAAACTCCAATTTGATCCCACCATGATGCTTGTAGTGAGCTTAGGAACAATATTTGTAAAGGTTATATGAGATTTGGAGGTGGTATTGAGGGTGTTTGTGGGGGTGGTAGTGAGGGCTTTGGAGGAGGTGATGAAAAGAATGAGGAGAAGAGAAAGGAGAAGATGAAGAAGGAAAAGAGTGAAGGTGCCCATGGTTGTAGAAACCATGCTCTCTCTAGCCCATACTCCCCCATGCTCTCATGTCTCCCCATTTTCTTCTCTTTTTCTCTTTCTTTTTTTAGAACAAATTAAAAACAAAAGTCAAAACGAAACCATACATGAAACATAATGCAATATGTCATGGCACATTAACACATGGTTAACAAAATAAGTTTGGTTTAATGCACAATTAAGAAAATATTAATTAATTTTAACACTAAACTTGTATGGAAATAATTATATACTAATTTATAAAATGCCCAATTTAAATAAATGCGTTCATAAAGATAATCCATCTTAAATTTCAATTATTTTATAAGAATATAGGTATATAATTATACCATTCCATTAAAACTAAATTTCATACTTTTATAATATTTATAAAATTTATTATTTTATTATTTAAATTCCAAAAATAATATTTTATATTTTCTGAAATGTTACACATTGCTTATGTTTTGCACCCGTGCTAGCCTGCCCCCACTCTTCTGTTAGTTAAGTAACCTAACGGTGTCTGCGGGGCCCCGTGGCGATTGCAGATAGTATAAGTGTACGTTCTATTTTTGTTTCTTTCTACAACGATAGGGTCAAATGATAGGAAAACATTAATATCATGGTTCCTTCGACTATATCAAGTTCATTACGTTCATGGTTTTCGTCAAAACCAAACGTAGCCCTCCGTCATTTCAGATGGGTATTCAGTAGTATTCAAGCTATCTATTTTAACCTTCGCCAAGGCATAGAGGTTGTTAGTTGCTGGGTATTGTAAGTCCATGTCACGCACCCCACGAACTTGCGGGAAGGCGGAATATATGAAAAACAATTATCAAAGCTTCGTAACACGGACTTGAGCGCATGAATCGTATCTAAACCGTTACTAGCAAACTACGAGAGGTTTAACTACTCGGATTCGAAGTTATACCTCACGTTACTTGTCCTTCGGGTCTTCATCGCTGTACTCCACTCCTCGTAGGCTCCTTGGAACTTCGACACCTCAACGGCCTCTTCGAGTCAAAGACGATCCACCCGAGAGCTCCTACGCCAAGCTTGATCTCTGACTTGAGATAACTAGGTTGCTCAAAGTGCTAATCTAAGCTACCTAGGGGATATAGAGTGAGGTTATGGATGTATTAGTCTAGCTAACCCTTGATCTCAACACTTGAGAGGTTAGGGTTAGGGTTTCAAGAATGAGAGAGCTTGAGGAGAGAGAAGGTGATGATAAGAATGATATTGAAAAATGAACTAATTAGAATATATCAACCATAACAATTTATCAAATAAATAATATATATGATTAATCATCATGGTTGATGCATTCACCTTGTGTGATTCATCTCATGAGTCATTATCTCAATAAATGAAGCATTAACTCCATGGATGAATCACACAAATGAGTCATTAAGCAATAAATGCTTATGCCACCTTAACCCCTAAGTCACCATGCTTCTAGAAGCTTCCCGGAAAATTACGAGAACGCCCCTCCAATCAGTGAAAACACGGAAAAATTTTAGACTGTATAAATCCAATAACCTGATATTAGAATCTGGCTTAAACCAAAACTGACTAGTAAAAACTGTCCGAACGTCGTACGTGCGTAAACACACGTATGCGTCCGAACACTTGTCGTTAAACCATACGACCTTTATATCGTTTCGCCTGGAGCAGGGAAACCCTCTGTGTGGGACTCTAAAAGACACGACACTACGCTGGCAGTGGGTTTAACCATAGACCGCAAGTGGCACTAGCTGTACGTAACGGTCCCCAGGTAGATGTCGATAAGTAGGCCGATGAGGAAACCCATCCGAACTCCTACTGAGCCTTATGTGACAATCTCCGTACAGTCCGGTCTGTTCGTCTAAGACTATCGCATATCTAGCCTAGGGGGCGGCAAGCGTCGGTCCCCTAATAGCGGTATAAGTCGTGTCGGAGCGTAGCCCATTACACCCTGAGAAACTACTGGAACCTACCAGTAAATCTCGCTTGCCCTGGCCAGGGACTTTGCGTAATGGCTCTCTGACACAGCGCGATATCAACTCCCAATACCGGGAGAGACGAATCCTTTCTAACCGCCACTGCCTCCAAGTGCTGGGAACAGCACCCAACTGCTACCTGTTTGCACGACTCCTTTGAGCCGTGGTAGGGTAGCAATCTAAGAAAAGTGGGACACACTCGAGGAGAAGTAGCAGTGTCAAGTCTGCGGACTATGCTGTACTCATGTCACCTGGGAACTGTTAACTGACGATTGGTATAATACCAACCAACAGTTCCCCTGCGAGTCCTGTCCGGTGTACCCGTAACATAACGAGCACCAGTATACTATCTCCAGTACGACGTACTGATGGCTGTGGGACAGACCATCTCCCAACTGGGATGAGAAGCGTACACACTAGTCTACTCTGGAGTATCGATGCCCAGTCTCGATAATCCTACGACTAGGGACAAGTATAGGATGTTGCTTATAGACTACCCAGCCCCCACTAGTGTGACTACCATCACAACGCTGGTAATCAAGCAAAGATCCTATGGGCTCTACTAATATGTATGAGTGATATGTTACAAAAAACATATGCACATATTAAAGTAGACACAAACCAAGTAGCATACTACCATTTTTAGCAAGACTGTATATACAACTGTAGATATCCCAAGCTTCCATTAAGTAATATACATACAAGTATGATACAATAATGACCCCTAGGGCATATACACTAACAATCTCCCACTTGCACTAGGGCCATGTGCTGGCATATCGTAGACCTATCATCTCGAATAGCCTCTTGAACTGCGTCTGAGGAATGGCCTTTGTGAATGGATCAACAATGTTATTCTCTGTCTCCACTCTCTTTATCTCGATCTCCTGGCGATCTACAATCTCCCTGATCAGGTGATACCGCCTTAAGATGTGTCTGGACTTCTGATGGGACCTGGGTTCCTTCGCTAAAGCTATAGCGCCGTTGTTGTCACAATACAGAGGTATTGGATCAACACTGGTAGGAACCACCTGAAGTTCTGTGAGGAACTTCTTCATCCAGACAGCTTCTTTTGCAGCATCGCAAGCAGCTATGTACTCCGCTTCCATCGTTGAGTCAGCAACGGTCTCCTGTTTGGAACACTTCCAACAGACCGCCCGTCCATTGAGGGTAAAGACATAACCCGACATGGACTTGGAGTCATCTTTGTCACTCTGGAAGCCGGAGTCGGCAAAGGCCTCAATCTGGAGGTCTTTTCCGCCATACACCAAGAACATATTTTTAGTCCTCCTCAGGTATTTGAGAATGTTCTTTACTGCTATCCAGTGATTCTCCCCTGGGTTTTCCTGATACCGCCTTACAACGCTATGCGTATGCTACATCTGGTCTGGTACATAACATCGCATACATTATAGAGCCTACCGCTGAAGCGTAGGGTATAATCGACATGCGATCCCTTTCCAAATCAGTCCTAGGAGACATCTCTTTGGAGAGGGTGATTCCGTGACAAGCCGGTAGGTTACCGCGCTTAGAATCTTCCATACTGAATCTCTTCACTATGGTGTCTATGTATCTGGACTGCGAAATTCCCAACATCCTCTTTGATCAATCACGATAGATCCGGATCCCCAGAATGTAGGTGGCATCACCCAGGTCTTTCATGGAGAATTTCTGTGATAAGAATCTTTTGACTGATTGTAACATAGGAATATCATTTCCTATTAGGAGAATGTCATCCATGTACAAGACGAGGAATACTACAGCTCTCCCTACAATCTTACTGTATATGCATGGTTCATCTGGATTTTTGATAAAGTCGAATTCTTTGACAGCATCATCAAAACAGATGTTCCAGCTCCGCGATTCCTGCTTTAGTCCATAAATGGACTTAAGCAACTTGCATACTTTACCGCTGCTCCCACTCTGAATGAATCCCTCTAGTTGATCCATATAGACGCTCTCTTCTAAATTACCATTTAGAAAGGCCGTCTTTACGTCCATCTTCCAGATTTCATAATCGTGGAAGGCAGCAATAGCAAGAAGGACCCGAATGGATTTAAGCATAGCCACTGGAGAAAAGGTTTCGTCATAGTCCAAACCAGGTCTTTGACGGAAACCCTTTGCAACAAGTCTAGCCTTATAGGTTTCAACCTTTCTATCTACACCAATCTTCTTTTTGAAGATCCATTTGCATCCTACGGGTTTTACCCTATCTGGAGCAATGTCCAAAGCCCATACTTTGTTAGTGTACATGGACTCCATTTCGGTCCGCATTGCATCCAGCCGTTTTACTGAGTCACCACTCTGAATGGCTTGCTAGAAGCTAGTAGGCTCATCATAGTCAATAGTGCAATCCTCTCTATCCCCGTCTATGAGAAAACCGTAGTATCTCTCGGGCGGATGAGACTGCCTACTACTCCTGCGGAGTGGCGTCGGGATGTCCCTTTCTTCTGAAACCTCTAGTTCTACCAAGCTTTCAGTAATAGCTTGTGGTTCTGGAATTTCTTCCAGTTCTATTGCGCTCCGACTTATCTGATTTTCTAAAAACTCAGTTTCCAAGAAGCGAGCATTATGAGAAACAAAAATCTTTTGTTCCTCTACGTAATAGAAATAATATCCTTTGGAGTTCTTTAGATATCCCACAAACTTACACGGTACTGATCGTGCCTCGAGCTTGTCCGCATGTTGCTTCTTTACAAAAGCTGGACATCCCCATATCTTAATATGCTTAAGATAAGGTTTCTTTCCACACCACATCTGATATGGTGAAGTAGGCACAGTCTTAGTTGGAACTCGGTTTAAAAGGTATGCAGCCGATTCTAGTGCATATCCCCAGAATGATCGTGGTAACTCAGCTTTACTTATCATGGAACGAACCATATCCAAAAGGGTTCGATTCCTTCTTTCCGATACACCGTTGTGTTGTGGTGTGTATGGAGGAGTAAGCTGAGAGAGAATTCCATTCTCTCTTAAGTAACCTAGAAACTCGACACTTAAGTATTCACCACCTCGATCAGATCTCACTGTCTTGATACTTTTGCCTGTTTGGTTTTCCACTTCATTCTTGTATTCTTAGAATTTCTCAAAGGCCTCGGATTTATGTTTCATTAAGAAGACATATCCATACCTAGAGAAATCATCCGTAAAAGTAATGAAGTAGGAATAACCACCTCGCGCATGTGTAGACATTGGACCGCACACATCACTGTGTATGAGTCCTAAGAGCTCGCTTGCTCTTACTTCGTGTCCAGTAAACGGAGTCTTGGTCATCTTTCCCATGAGACAAGATTCACAAGTAGCATAAGATTGATATTCGAACGGATTCAAATATCCTTCTCTATGTAACTTAGTTAATCGTGTTTCATTGATGTGACCTAGTCTACAATGCCATAAGAAAGCCTGATTAATTTCTGGAGACTTTCTTTTCAGTGTGTTCTGGATATTGAAAACCTGAGCTTGACTTAATACGTATATACCGTTATCTAATGTACCTGACCCAATCGGAACTTGATTTAGGTGGATGTTAACTACATCGCTTACGAATATAAAATCATATCCCTCTCTAGAAAGTGAGGATATTGATATGATATTACAAGTCATACTAGGTATATATAAACAGTTACGTAAAATCAATATATGCCCACTTGTCAAATCTAGGCGATATTCTCCCACGGATTCAGCGTTCACTGTCATTCCGTTTGCAACTTTGAGAGACCAATCACCTACCTTTATAACTCTACGGTTTCTCAAAGCATGTAATGAATTACAGATATGAAATCCTGCTCCGGTATCTAGTACCCAGGAAGTAAAGTTAATTGACATACAGTTCTCAATTACAAATACACTTGAGGCTGAAGCCACAACATGCTTCGCATCCTGGCTACTGGCTTCAAAAGCTCTGCAATCATTCTGCCAATGCCCAATCCCATAACAATAGGAATGTCCCTCTTTTCCTACATTCAGTCCCGAAACTATTGCCTTTCTCTTTCCTTCTACTTCCCTGGTTTCTTTCAGGGTAGAAGGTGGAGACTGTAGAACCAAGTCAGTATCTGACCTGTTTCCCAACGTGGTCTGCAGGTCCTTTAGATCATCAATATAGCTAGTCATTGTAAGGACGTTGTCCCCTACAGATGACCCGACGGCCAACCTCGCTTGAATTATTTCGGTCGAGGTCTCATATCTTGCGATATGAGATTGCTCTCCATATAAATCTTTGTTATGGAGAAAGATGGAAATTGAGTCCATCTTCACGTGCTACTTCTGGTTTACACCATCAACTAAAGCTAACACGAGGCACTTGGCTTTCGTTTTATCTTTTTCCCTTGTCTGACGGATATCCATATCCGCAACGGTGGAAACAGGACCTGGGATGGCGGGATCTTGAGTAGTGTTAGGGTGGTCCAGCTTGTTATAGGCAATGGACATGTGGACAGACCTTTGCCAGTCATATAAGTCGGATCCAGTCAATTTGTTATCTAGATGTAACCTATATGTGGTCACAAGGTCGCTGCAATGAGAGAAAGAGAAGAAAACCTTTTAGCATGATGCTCTTGCAAGTTTAGATTGGTTTTTAGTTTATCTAAACTGGATGGCTCCCACTGTTTCTCGAATCCTTCCTCAAACCATAAAAGAAGAATTAGCCAGGACTATTCTCACCGTACAATACTTGCTTAACCGTTCAGCCAGGTCAGTGTCGATACTTCGAGGGAGGTTTTCCAACGTTTTCGCGAAGTTCCTTAATTAAAGAACCTCTTTTCTATGGGGGCGTAACCCTGCCGACACCTTTCTAGGCACCTAATTGGTTTATAGCATTGATCCTTTAAGTGATGAATCTCCTGATAAGTAGTATATACTCACAGTAGGATCGAGATCCAAAATATCATCGTATGATAATGTTGAAGGAATCCTACAAACATTCATCAAACTCCAAAATGGTATGCAATACTAGCAAATTTCAGTTTCTTTAGAAATTCCCGATGTGGATTTTTTCCCCATGCTCTTATGACCTTGACTTTGGCCAAACAAATCATAAGTCACATGTTAAGTTCTACCCGTCATTTTCCAGGTTAGTTTGAACCTATCCGTACATACCCTTGACTTTGGCGAAACAAGGCAGTACGACTGTCCCAAACCAACGCATCTATCTATGCTACATATGAATATCCAACAGCTACCAAACACTGTGCCTTGACTTTGGCCAAACAAACACAGCTTGAATACTATTGACTAACCATATGAAATGACTGAGGGCTAAGACTGGTTTTGGCAACACCGTGAACGTAGTGAACTTGATATAATCGAAGGAACCTGATACTTTTCAAAAGGAGTGGTTAAAACTCCGCAATTTTTAAAAAATATGATCTTTTAAAATAACCGAGTGGTTTCTTTTAAATTTTTTCCAACGACTTAACTTTGGTTTATTTTCTTTGCATTATAATAATGCGTCCCATCATTTATCCTATCATTGCAGAAAACAACGAAAATACTACGTCCTCTTATGCCATCCGCATTCGCCACGGGGTCCCGTCATCACCCTTAGGTTACTTAACTAACGACAGAGCGGGGGCTGGGCTAGCGCGGGTGTAAAACATAAGTGACGTCTAATAGCTATCATATATAGATATTGTACATTCGTCAGACGCAATAATAAGCATTCCAGATCACTGATGAACTTTATTGGATATACTAGCAATCCGCATTTGCTTTGAGCCTGCAATAAAAGACGGATTACACAGTTGTGATGAATAGCCATTACCCCAACCCTAGACCCCTACGAGTATGGAAAACTACCCGCCTAGTACCCGAAGTGAAGCGGTCTCCCTCAACAACATGAGTAGGCCACTAAACACTTCAATGTACCCGGTAGTTTGTGTACCCCGCCTTGGGTCTATCCTAGGAGCAAAAAACAGTAAAAAGAAATAATACAACGGTGGCTACAACCGCAACCTGGATGTGCCCCGCAAAAGAATATTACATAATATTACAATTATATCGAATGAATGAATATTAAACCCATCTCAAACCCCGGCTAATCATCACAACACTCCAATCAAGTCCATATACACAAACAGTAAACATTACAGAAATGTGCAACCCCCTGCCAACCGACATACTAGCAGTTAGGGGAGGTTTACGAACACATTAAACATTACAGATAAAAACCCAATTAGCAAATAACTTAGAACATCGATCGACAACCTTTATCCGTGTCTACCCCAAAAGCAAACTTGCACTGAAGTAACCTGGGCAGAAACAGAACATTCTGGAAAACAGAAAACCATAAAATATGAATTACAGAGGAAATCCGAGTCAACTCGGAGTTGACTCGGCGGCGGATCCGCGGCCAAAAGCACCTTCTTGCCGCGGATCCGCTGCCATCTTGCCGAGTTAGGGGCTCGTATTTTCTCAGTAATCTTATATTTCCCTGCTGTGAATTTTAAGGCATATCAAATAATTTTTTAGACATGTTTAAAATTAACAGAACTGTTAGGGTAAGGTTTTTCGTTTTTCGCATTTTTCCGTCGATCGAACTTCTAATTAGTTGCTAACAAGCTAGTAATGGTTTAGTTGGCTCTGATACCACTGTAAGTCCATGTCACGCACCGCACGAACTTGCGGGGAGGCGGAATATATGAAAAACGATATTCAAAGCTTCGTAACACGGACTTGAGCTCATGAATCGTATCTAAACCGTTACTAGCAAACTACGAGAGGTTTAACTACTCGGATTCAAAGGTATACCTCACGTTACTTGTCCTTCGGGTCTTCATCGCTGTCCTCCACTCCTCGTAGGCACTTTGGAACATCGGCACCTCAACGGCCTCCTCGAGTCAAAGACGATCCACCCGAGAGCTCCTACGCCAAGCTTGATCTCTGACTTGAGATAACTAGATTGATCAAAGTGCTAATCAAAGCTACCTAGGGGATATAGAGTGAGGTTATGGATGTATTAGTCTAGCTAACCCTTGATCTCAACACATGTGAAGTTAGGGTTAGGGTTTCAAGAATGAGAGAGCTTGAGGAGAGAGAAGGTGATGATAAGAATGATATTGAAAAATGAACTCATTAGAATATATCAACCATAACAATTTATCAAATAAATAATATATATGATTAATCATCATGGTTGATGCATTCACCTTGTGTGATTCATCTCATGAGTCATTAGCTTAATAAATGAAGCATTAACTCCATGGATGAATCACACAAATGAGTCATTAAGCAATAAATGGTTATGCCACCTTAACCCCCAAGTCACTATGCTTCTAGAAGCTTCCCGGAAAATTATGAGAATGCCCCTCCAATCCGTGAAAACACGGAAAAACTTTAGACTGTATAAATCCAATAACCTGATACTAGAATCTGGCTTAAACCAAAGTCGACTAGTAAAAACTGTCCGAACGTCGTACGTGCGTAAACACACGTATGCGTCCGAACCCTTGTCGTAAAATCATACGACCTCTATATCGTTTCGCCTGGAGCAGGGAAATCCTCTGTGTGGGACTCCAAAGACTCGACACTATGCTGGCAGTGGGTTTAACCACAGAACGCAAGCGGCACTAGCTGTACGTAACGGTCTCCAGGTAGATGTCGATAAGAAGGCAGATGAGGAAACCCATCCGAACTCCTACTGAGCCTGATGTGACAATCTCCGTACAGTCCGGTCTGTTCGTCTAAGACTATCGCATATCTAGCCTAGGGGGCAGCAAGCGTCAATCCCCTAATAGCGGTATAAGTCGTGTCGGAGCGTAGCCCATTACACCCTTAGAAACTACTGGAACCTGCCAGTAAATCTCGCTTGTCCTGGCCAGGGAATTTGCGTAATGGCTCTCTGACACAGCGCGATATCAACTCCCAATACCGGGAGAGATGAATCCTTTCTAACTGCCACTGCCTCCAAGTGCTGGGGAATGCACCCAACTGCTACCTGTTTGCACGACTCCTTTGAGACGTGGTAGGGTAGCAATCTAAGAACAGTGGGACACACTCGAGGCGAAGTAGCAGTGTCAAGTCTGCGGACTATGCTTTACTCATGTCACCTGGGAACTGTTAACTGACGATTGGTATAATACCAACCAACAGTTCCCTTGCGAGTCCTGTCCGGTGTACCCGTAACCTAACGAGCACCTGTATACTATCTCCAGTACGACGTACTAATGGCTGTAGGACAGACCATCTCCCCAACTGGGATGAGAAGCGTACACACTAGTCTACTCTGGCGTATCGATGCCCAGTCTCGATAATCCTACGACTAGGGACAAGTATAGGATGTTTCTTATAGACTACCCAGCCCCCACTAGTGTGACTGCCATCACAACGCTGGTAATCAAGCAAAGATCCTATGGGCTCTACTAATATGTATGAGTGATACATTACAAAAAACATATGCACATATTAAAGTAGACACAAACCAAGTAGCATACTACAATTTTTAGCAAGACTGTATATACAACTGTGAATATCCCAAGCTTCCATTAAGTAATATACATACAAGTATGATACAATAATGGCCTCTAGGGCATATACACTAACAGGTATTCATCTGTAGTATAGATAGATGCGTTAATCTGGGACAGGCGTACAACTATTTTGACCTTCGTCAAGGGTTTGTACGAATGGGTTCGGATTGACTTGGACAATGAAGGGTACAATTTGAATTGATATTTTGGCCTTCATCAAGGTCATAAGCGCCTGGGGGAAAATCCACAACGGGAGTTTCAAAGGAAAAGAAAACTTACTAGTTTTGCATATCATCTGGAGTGTGATGATTTTGGTAGGATTCCTTCAAAGTAATCACACAATGATAGTTGGATCCCGATCCCACCGTGAGTATTATTACTTCTCGGAAGAGTTTTTCACTTTACAATCAATGCTATAAACCAAGTAGGTGTCTAGAACGGTGTTAGCGGGGCTACGCCTCCAGGGAAAAGAGGTTATTTAATTAAGAAATTTTTCGAAAGCGTTGAAAAAACTCCCTCGAAGTACTGACACTAGCCTGGCCAAAAAGTTAAGCAAGTATTGTAGGGTGCGATTAATGCCGACTTATTCTTCTTTTATGGTTTGAAGAAGGATTCGAGGAAACAGTGAGAGCCATCCTGTTTAGATAAACTAATAACTAATCTAAACTTTCAAGAGTATCATTCTGAGTGTTTCTTCTCTCTCTCTCCTAATTGCAGCAACCAAGATTTCTGGGCTTAAATTACTACTAGATAAAAATATATTGACGGGGCCAAAATATAAAGATTGGCTAAGTAATGTCCAGATGGCTATTACCTATGACAAGCTGGGCTCCTTCCTTACTACTAACGCTCACGCCATCTCACATCCAAAGTCTACCGTCGCGATATTGAGATCCGTATGACATGGGAATTACATAGCGCGAAAGCCAAGTACCTCATGTTAGCCTCTATAGATAATGAATACCAGAGACGGTACGAGAATATGGACCTTGCTTCCATATTCCTCCATTCCAAAGATTTATATGGAGAGCAATCTTGTATCGTAAGATACGAGATCTGGAAGAAATTATTTCAGGTGAGGTCGATTATCGGGTCATCTGTAGGGGATCACGTCCATAAGATAATAAACTATATTAAAGAGCTCGTGGTCCTTCGGACTACGTTGGAGAACGAGTTATATACGGACTTGATTCTACAGTCCACACCCTCTACTTATGCCTAGTTTATTTTGAATTTCAATATAAAAAATATGGAAGTTACATTTCCAGAGCTCCTTAACATGTTAAGGAGTGCAGTGGGCACCCTGAAGAAATCCAAGAAGACACCCACTCCACTTGTTGGGGAACCTTCTTCCTCTAGATCCAAGACCAAAGCCAAGGGGAAGAAGAAGAAGGCCCTCACCTGTTTGGGTTCCTAGTGCTTTGCCTCCAACTGTGCCCGTTGCGGAACGAAAAACTTTGACTTTTAAAAAACTTGGCGCTAGAAACGATACCTTAGAATCTAACCAAACAATGAAACTAGTAAACTTAAGAAATCTATCTACTGTTATAGAGAGTTATACCAAAAGATTCGAGTCCTTCGGTCTTCTACCCTCATTTATAGCTCCATGGGGCCTCCGTAATCGAGCTTGATCTCCGGTCCTCCTCCGTCGAAGTTGATCTACCAAAGAGATATGGTTCATAACTCTAGCTCCACTTAAAAACCTAGTGGAGCAACTAAAGACTCTAGGTTGCTAGTATAGAGTGTTTAGTGATGTAATGTATGGTTCTAGTATTTTTCTATCTTTCTCCCTCCCTTGTTTTTCAACTCATGAGAGGGGTAGGGAGGAAGACGAAGGAGGAGCTCAAGAAAAGAGCTTATGAGGAGAGAGAACAAAAATGTGAGAATGGAAAAATCTCATGAGAGGAAAATATCAACCATGGTTTTGTATAAACCAATTTTCCAATATTATAACATAACCATGCTTGAATAGTTTGAATTCATTTGTCAATACTATTCAAATATGGTTCACACCATTCTTTTCTTTACACCTCATTTTATCTTTTACACCTCATTTCCATTTTACAAATAAAATGGAAAATATATGATGACGTGTCCTCTTTCTAGAATGTCTTTCCGTATAAATACGGAATACATTCTACCGTATATACATACCCATATTCGTATCAAAATACAAAAACCCAAGGAGATAAAATAATATAGAGAACATAATACTAGGATATACATATTGAAATATGCATATGTAAATTATTAAATCAACACCCGATTTAATAATCCGGCTTAATTCTAAGCCGGCTAGTATTATAAACCGTCCGATAGAAAGCCCAGATAACACTAGAATATACATATAGAAATATGTATATGTAAATTATTAAATCAATAACTGATTTAATAATCCTGCTTAATCTTAAGCCGACTAGTATTATCATTCGATTGGAACCCTGCACGTATCAAAATATGGCTACTACATCATTTCGCCTGAACCGGGGAAACCCTTTATGTGGGACTCTAAAGACTCGATATTATGCTGGCAGTAGGTTTAACCACAAGCACGTCAGCGACACTAGTTGTACGTTACGGCTACCCAGGTACCTATCAAAAAGGAAGGCCGACGCGTATACTCATCCGGACCCATACGGAGCCTATCCGTGACAATCTCTGTACAGTTCGGTCTCTTCGTCTATGATTATCGCATACCGGGTCTATGGGTTGGTAAACGTCAGATGCCTAATAACCTGATAAGTCGTGTCGATTTGGTTTAGGACCGATTCGAGAAACTACTGATCGAATCATCAGTAAATCTAAACTGCCTTGGCCAAGATCTTTTAGTTTTGGCCAACCGGACACAGTGCGATATCGACTCTTAATACAAGGAGAGACAAATCCCTGACAATCACTCACTACCTCCATGTGGCTCGGGATTGTACCCAACCAAAACCTGTTTGCACGACTCAGTAGAGCCGTGGTAGGGTAGTGATCAAAGCACAGTGGGAACTCACACGAGAGAAATAACGATCTCAGGTCTAAAGACTAACCTGTACTCATGTCACTTGAGAATCACTATCTGACGATGGGTATAATACCATCTATAGGTTCTTGGTGAGTTCGTCCAGTGTACTCACCCCATTGTGCACCTGTATACAATCTTAGGTAATCACACCAATGGATGTGGGACCAACCACCGCCCCTGGTCGGGATACACAAGTCTACTCTGGAATATCGATGCCCAGTCACGATACTCCTGCAACTTGGGACCTTTAAGGATGTGCTTATGGACTACCCAGCTCCCACAAGTATGATCGCCATCATAACACTGGTATTTAAGAATCCTACGAGCTTTATTAATATGTATCCGCCATATGTGATATCGAGTATAACATATGCACATGTTAAGATATATACAAACCAAAATAGTATACTACTGTAACGGATTTTTATCAACATGTATAAGTAATACAAAGCAGTAAGGAAAACAAATACACGTGCTTGGATAAAGATAACTTAAATAGTATACTATATAACTGAGCAAGATTGTCATGTACATATATATCTCTAGCATACTATACAATATAGGCCTCTAGGGCATACATATCTAATAATCTCCCACTTGCACTAAGGCTTGTAATTGGTATGCCGAATACCCAACGTCTGCACTAGAGCCAGTTGTTGGCGTTTCACATACCCTACATTTCAAAATGTCGCTTGAACCGCGCTTGAGTGAGGGCCTTGGAAAATGGATCTGCCGTGTTGTCTTTCATATCTAATCTTTGGACCTCGATCTCCCGACGATCTACGATCTCCCTGATCAGGTGATACCACCTCAAGATGTGTCTGGATTTCTGATGGGACCATGGTTTCTTCACTAAAGCCATAGCCCCATTGTTATCACAATACAAAGATATCGGATCAACAATGGATGGAACCGCCTCAAGTTTAGTAATGAACCTTTTCATCCAGACTGCTTCTTTTGCGGCATCATTTGCAACAATGTATTCAGCATCCATCGTCGAGTCTATGACGGTGTCCTGTTTGGAGCTCTTCCAACAAATCGCCCCTCCATCGAGGGTAAATACAAAACCCGAGACTGATTTACTGTCATCATTGTCACTTAGGAAGTTAGAGTCGGTAAAGGACTCCACCTGGAGGTCCTCATTACCGTAAACCAAAAACATCTTCTTAGTCCTTCTCAGGTACTTGAGAATGTTCTTCACAGCTGTCCAATGATTCTCACCTGGGTTCGATTGATACTAGCTCACCACGCTAAGCACATAAGCTATATCTGCTCTGGTAAACAGTATCACATACATTATAGATCCTACCACCGAAGCATAGGGTATAATGCTCATGTGAACCCTTTTCTCATCAGTCTCGGAAGACATCTCTTTGGAGAGGGCGATTCCGTGCAAAGCGGGTATATTACCACGCTTGGAATCTTTCATACTAAATCTCTTAAGTATGGACTCTATGTACCTGCATTGTGAAAGTCCCAATAATCCCTTGGATCTATCTCTGTAGATATTAATCCCCAGAATGTACGAGTGTTGAGTAAAAAATATTGCACATTTGATGGAACATTTTCCTTACTTTTGTAAAGAACTTAAAGGTGTTTATTGTAATTATGGAACATATTGTTGGGATTGCTTAGCACCCTACTGGGTTTTCACAGCAAATACCATGCCATATTAAAAATTTCTAGAGTGCTAATGAACCCTAACCCTAGGATCAAGCTAAAGTAACTAGACAATATAACATGTAATCTACCATTACACTAAGTGAATGAGAAATACAACCTTTGAAGACCGGTCCTTCACTTCTAAAGCTCCGTGTAGAAGTCCCTTCGCCGCGATCGAAGATCTCCCGAACCCTAGTATGGGTTCCCTTGGAGAAATGAACAAGCTTGCTCGAAGTCTTCGAGGCCGAAGATGATCTACGTCGAGGAGACTCAAATCCAAGCTACCTCTTCACTAGGTTAAGAAGTTTGTGAAGAGAACACCCTTTACTACCCAAGAAAGTATGTAGGATGATGAATTAGGAAGTGGGTCACTTTAGATTTTATTTTCTCACTCATTTTCACCATTTATCAAAACCTAGAAAACTTTTGAGTCTAGATGAAGAGGAAGAAGAATGAACTCAAGAATGAATCAAGTGGTGAGTTATGCAACCATGGGTGAGTTAGTATCATATCCTAACCATTGTAGAGACTAAACCATGGGTAATTGAAATGGTTAGGTTAGTAAATATCTTAAGTGAGACAAAATAAGTGGACTTTGTCAAAGATGCTTCAAGCTTCTCCAAGCTTCTAAGCATTACAAAATTCTCACTAATTTTGAATTATTAAGATAAATAAAAACCTTCACATTTTAATAAGCATGGTGTAATTCACACACACACCCATGTTGCATGTATCATCAAGCATGATACAAACTATGTACACAAGTATATATCACTTATACACTTAATGCAAAATCAAGTGAGAAAAAGCAATCTTAAGTAAGATAATACTAGTCAATGTAAATTAATATATCAAATATATAATTATACATTATATTATTAAATCAACACTTGATTTAATAATCCGGCTATATCATATATAAACGACTAATATCAAGTATATCATTTTATCGAATCAACTCTTGATTCGATAACCCGGCTATATCGCATAAAACCGACCGATGATACAAATCGCGAGAATAGAATACGGCATCACATACGCGTATTAATCTCGGTTCCGCACATATCTCATATGTGCTCCTACTCCATTTCACCTGAGCCAGGAAAGCTCTGTATAGGACTCTAAAGACTCGTCAATACGCCGGCAGTAGGCGATGATCATATCAATCACCCACAAGCCGCATGTGGTGTGCTAAACGTAACGGCCACCCGGGTATTGAGCGATCAGAAGATCAACAAGTAAGCCTGTTCATACTCCTGCGAATCCAATCAGTAACACTACCGCACAGTCCGGTCTATTCGTCTGATATGTCGCATATCTCGCCTAGGGATGGTAAACGTTACACCCCAATAGCTTGATAAGTCATGCCGATATAAGGTCCATAACGGGCATGAAACTACTGATAACACTTACCAGTAAATCACATCCACCATGACCAGGGATTTCAGTTATGGCCAATCGAGCATAGCGCAACTTCAACCCCCAATACCAGGAGAGACGAATCCCCTCATATCGCTCATTGCCTCCATGTGACTCGGGACGATACCCCAAAACCACCTGTTTGCACGACTCAGTAGAGCCTTGGTAGGGTGGAAATCAAAGCACATTGGGAGACACACAAGACTCTATGACGATCTCGAGTCGACAGACTAACCTATACCAGTGTCACCAGAGAACTGCTATTTGACGTGAGGTATAATACCATCTAGGAGTTCTCGGCGAGTCCATTCAGTGTACTCAGTCTCCAATGAACACCCGTATACCATCTCTGATGTTAAACACCAATGGATGTGGGATCATCCATCGCCCATCACATGGGTCGAGAAGATATACGCTAGTCTACTCTGGAATCTCGATGCCCCGTCTTGATATTCCCATGACTAGGAACATTGAAGGATGAACTCATGGACTACCGAGGCCCCACTAGTATGATCTGCATCATAATCCTGGAAGTCAAGTACACATCCTAAGAGCTTTATCAACATGTAACAGAGAGACAGAAAGTGTACATGTTAAGATAAAGAGCAACCAGATAGCGTACTAATATGTCGAGCAAGAAAGTCCTCCCTATATATGTCCCAGCATCCACTATAATATACATCTCATGTACAATAATGGCCTCTAGGGCATACATACAACTAACAATCTCCCACTTTCATTAATACCAATTGTTGTAGTATAGCATACCCAACGTCCTTTAAAAGTCTCTTGCGGGAAAGGCCTCAGTAAGTGGATCCGCCGTGTTAACCTCTGAGTCTACTCTCCTAACCTCGATCTCTTGGAGATCAACCATCTCCATGATCAGGTGATACTGCCTTAGAATCTGTCTGGGTCACTGATGGGACCGGGGTTCCTAGGCTAAAGCCATACCTCCATTGTCACACAATGGTGGGAACCTAGTTCATCTCATGAACAAATATACACCCAGAATGCCTCTTTGGTAGCATCGTTGATAGCGATATATCCAGCCTTTATCGTCTAGTTTGCCCCGGTATCTATCTTGGAACTCTTCCAATATATCGTCCCTATACTGAGGGTAAAGACAATGCCTGTGACTGACATTCAGTCGTCCTTACCACCCTTGAATCTATCCAGTGATTCTCCCCAGGATCGATTGATACCATCTCACTACACCTAGTGAGAGTCCTAACATCCATTTAGATCTATCTCATAGATCCAAAACCCAGAATTTAGGAGGTATCACCTTGATCCTATATGGAGAATCTATGTGATAAGAGGAGATTGACCGAGTGTAGCATAAGAAACACCTTTCCTATCAAGAGTTTGTCGTTCACATGAAATACAAGAATGACCACCATGCTCTCTACAACTTTTTTGTATATACAAGGTTCATCTACCAATTTGATGAAGTCAAACTTTTTGACTACCACATCAAAACAGACGTTCCAACTCCGCGATGCCTGCTTTAAAGCAACTTGCACATGTTTCCGCTGCTCCCATTGTCTATGAAGCCATCTGGCTGTGTACTTATAGACGCTCTCTTCTAAATCAGTATTCAGAAAAACAGTCACGACACCTAACCGCCAGATATCGTAGTCATGGTATGTAGCAATGGCAAGTAGGATCTGGATGGACTTAAGCATAGGTACCGGAGAAAAGTTTTCATCAAAAACCACACCCGGTTAATGGCGAGAACCTCTTACAACAAGTCTAGCTTTAAAAGTCTCAACTTTTCTATCTACACCAAGTAATATTCTCAAGATATACTTGCTCCTGATGGGGATTTAACCTTCAGATATACCAACCAAAGTCCATACTTTATTGGTGTACATAGATTCCATCTAAGATCGCTAAGCATCTAGCCATTCTTACAGAGTCCCTACTTGAAACTAGTTGGGTCATCATCTCATGATGCAATCCTCGTTCCCACTGTCATCGAGAAATCGAAATATCTCTCAGGCGGATGAGGAACCCTACCAGATCGGCAGAGAGGCTGAGGTTCGTCGGGAACTATTGAATCCTCCGGTTCTACCAAATCATCAGCTGTAGATTGTATAGCTGGAACTCCTTCCAGTTCTACCTCATGACCATAAATTACTTTGTAAAATAAATTCCTTTTCTAAAAAGGTGGCATGTCGAGAAACAAAACACTTTTTGTTTCTCGGTGTGGTAGAAGATATTCCCTTACAAATGCTTGGGATATCCAACAAACTTCCACAGAATTGACCTTGCCTCGAGCTTGTCCGGATTTTGCTTTTAGACATAGGCAGGACAACCCCAAATCTTAACATACTTAAGAGATGGGCTCTTCCCATACCATATCTCATATGGAGTGGCAGGCACCTGATTTGGTTGGAACAGAATTCAATAGGTATGCAGCTTCACAAGTGCATCACCCCCAAAGGAAATAGGCAACTCATCAGTACTCATCATAGAGCGCACCATATCTAATAGGGTACAATTGCTCCATCCCGATACACCGTTGTGCTGTGGTGTATACGGTGGAGTAATGCTGAGAGAGAATCTCATTCTCCTTTAGAATGTTTCAGGAACTCCATGCTCAAGTATTCTCCTCCCTAATCACATCAAAGGACTTGAATACTTTTACCCGTTATGGTTCTCTACTTCGGATTTATATTCATTGAATTTCTCAAAAGCTTCAGGCTTCTGATTCAACAGGAACACATGTCCGAATCCTGAGAGATCATCAGTGAATATAATGAAGTACAAAGAACCAGTCCTGGCATGTGTAGACAGGGGACCATATACATCTTTATGTATTAGTCCTAAGGGTTCATTAACCCTTTCTCTGTTTTAAGTAAACGGAGCTATGGTCATCTTATTTTTGTGGCATGACTGGCAAGTTTCACAAGATGTAAATCCAAACCGATTTAAATATGCATCTAAATGTAACTTAGCTAGTCGGGACGCATTGATATGACCTTGTCTACAATGCTTCAAGAAGGATTCGTTCATTTCTGAACTCTTCCTCTTGTGTGTGTTCTGTACGTTAAGAACTGTGGTTTGATTTAGAACGTTTATGTCATTAGATAACGTGTCTGAACCGATCAACACTTTGATATAGGAAATGTTTAAAGCAATATCCAACAATACAAAATTATGTCATTCTTAAGTAAATAAAGAGACTGATATGATGTTGTATATCAGGTTCAGTATCTAATAACATTCGTTCAGAATCAATGTATTTGGTAATACAAGATGATATTTGCCAACTGATTTGGCTGCAACAATTGAACCATTCTCTATACTTAGAGACATATCACCCTATTCTCAGTTCTCTACCTATTAGTAGCCCATGTAACTGATTAAATATACGGGATCCTGATCCGGTATCAAATACCTATGACGTAGAGGATACTGTGAAATAGCTCTCTGTAACGAACGCACCCGAAGAAGACGCATCAACATGCACTTTCTTCGTTTGGGCGGCATGGGAATCCTGGTATTCCCCCATTTCCTGCTCAATCTTATAACTATTATAAGTTGGAGCGGGACCAACGTTCTCCATCTCAGTATAACAAGCGGGTTCGGTCAATACATCCATATTATTATCTTGATTAAGTCATGACATGGTCGCTACCTGGAGAGAGAGAAAGAGAAGAAAACACTCTGTGTGCGCTCTTGCAAGATTATATTGGTTATATATTTTATCTAATCAGGATGGCTCCCACCATTTTTATCAAATCTTCCTTCAAACCTTAAAAGGAAAGACTAGCCGGGATTAATTACACCTTACAAGTTCGCTAATCTTTCAGCCAGGCCAGTGCCGGTACTTTGAGGGAGGTTCCCCGTGCTTTCGCACGGACCTAATTAAAATAAAGCTCGTTTTCCCAGAGGCGTAACCCCGTTGACACCTTTCTAGACACCTACTTGATCAGCTAATTGTAAAGTGCAAAACTCTCCCAGGAGTAACAGTTACTCACAGTGGGTATCAGGATCCAACTATCATATAGAAGGTATGCAATCTCATTGCAATTTCAACATTTGAAACTCCCGATAATAGTTTTACCCCTAGTGGCTTATGACCTTAACTATGGTCAACATATCACAAGCACTAGTCAAGTTCTACCCGTCATTTCGTGATTAATTAGACCCACCCACATGACCCTTAACTATGGTCAACAAAGTCACATGACTGTCTTAACTAATCGCATCATATACTGTGTAGGAAGACATCACTTAGCTATCGTACACTGTGCCTTAACTATGGTCAACAAACACAACACGAATACTAAGTACTCAACTTCCTAAAATGACGGAGGGTTGCGGATGGTTTTTAAGAAAAAATTTAACGCTTTGAACTAGGTTCTCGTTGCAGAATCAAATGATTTAAAATGGAGTGTTTTTGAGGCTTTTGCTAGTTTCGCTAAAGAGGTCACTCCTGTTGAAGGGATCTCGGCTCTTTCCTCGTCGAATGAGGTGCAGGATATTCACAATATCACTATGCATAGAAAGAACTAGAAAAGCAATCAAAAAACAAAACCGAGGGTTGTAGCATCTACTAGTTATTGCTAAAGAGGTCACTCTCGGTGATGGGATCTCGGTTCTTTCCTCATCGAATAAGGTGCAGGATATTCTACAAGGAATACCGCTATGCAAAGCAATAACTAGAGCTACCTATTTTTGAAAATTCGATTCCACAACATCTTTAGGTTTATTTTCTTTCATTAATCTCATTAATGAATGTCCTATCATTTAAGTTACCTAAGCATCACAGATAAATACAACGTACGCTTATGCCATCCGCTTTCGCCAAAAAGTCCCGTCATGCACCGTTAGGTTAGGAAACAACAGCAGGGCGGGGCAGGGCTAGCGCGGGTGAAAAACATAAGCAACGTCTATAATATATCATATATATTATATATAGTATCCATCTCAGAATATAAAAGTGATCACATCACAGAATATCAGCAGCAGAAGACAACATATGAAATATTGGATATACTAGGATTTCCGGGTTTTAATTTAAGCCTGTATAAAACACGGATTCCACTGTCATGATGAATAGCCAACCCCACATCTCTAGACTCCTACGAGAGCGGCAAGCAACCCTACCAATTCTAGAGTTAGGAGACCCAGACTCGACGCCTCGAGATGGTCACCCACTGGACTCTAGGACCCGGTTACTTGTGCTCCCCTCCTTGGGTCTATCCTAATGCGGAAAAGTAAATAATATACATCAACGGTGACATCTTCCTCAACCCGGAAGTGCCCCAATAAAAGAATATTACATACAAATTTTTACATGAATGAAAATGAAAAACTCTCATCTCGCATAAAAACCCCGGCTATTCAATCACGACGATCCAATATAACATATCATAACAACACATAATATCACATATCATCAACGTAAGTAAATATGGGTATCCCAATTGTCGTTGATGTTTAGCAACGAAACCGTCGATACACTACATATTACACTTACGGTCGCAGAAAAGAAAGTGAAAACTACAACAATTGGAATCCGCAACTTCCTTAGACATCATAAACCCAAAATATCTCATATTCCGGATCTCATGCCTAACAATATGAACTCCTTAGTCATTGCATGCCTAATAATTATAAACCCCGCATTTTAGTCTCGATATTGAAAACACTTTTCAATATCAAGTCGGGCAATTCAACAAGATTCCCGACATTCCGATCGAATGCTCGTCGGAAACTTTAGTAGATGGCCGCACCCCCCGATACCGACGACGAAGTGAACTTAGGCGGAACACCGCGGCCGCGAGCACCCGAACGGATTCTTTTGGCAACGGAGTTCTCCTACAGTCACTTGGTCGGGGATATAGGGCGTGGCTATCTAGTAATGTTACCTGGAGAGTATCCGCATACACTTCGTGATTGCGACGGACTTTTGATCACATCAAAATCCCGTGGCAACCGATCAAACGAGACTAAATTGCTGGTTTTATAAAATTCAAATATTGTGGATTCCAAGTATTGTATCCCAACACAAATATCCGGACGACGTTAAACTTTTCGATCGATTCATCAATGTCCCACAATTCCCCGAGAGCTCAACACTTGAGCACAGTTAAAAAATACCCAGAATCATGCCACAACACCCATGGACCGCCGTAGAAGGGCAAACCCAAGCCTCATTAATGGCACCGCGAAACCGCCCTAAACACTAAGGTTCAAAAACGTTTCCATGGTCATTATGTCGAGTTAGGGTTTCATTCTTCTAGAGGGTCCACAAAATCGCTTACATGATTTTCCGAATACCCTAAACTTGAAAAAATGGGTTTTTGACATTCGATCGAAGTTTTTAACTTCTCCCAGATAATATGTGAAAACCCAAAAACAATGTTAAACTACGAATACGAAACACTCTGAATTAGCCCTTTAAAAAATTAACATCACATGAAATTTTTGGACTAAGCAAACAATACCCGAAACACCAAAGTACAGAGATGAGAACATGAAAAAAATTTGAACACAAACTGCCTACTTTGGGCCGGCCACAATACCCATGATCTCGGCCAAAATCCGAGCACTGGGTCCCAAAATTTTGCCATGTTCTTGTAATCTCTCATATATCACTCTGCACTTGTTTAATTTTTTTTCTAGGTCATTTAAAAATCGACAGAACCCGTATTCAGTGTTTCAACTTTCAGAGTTCGTTTCGGTTTCGTAATCTACCAAACACCGTCTAATACTCTAGCCCCGTTCTGATACCACTGTTGGGATTCCTTAGCACCCTACTGGGTTTTCACAGCAACTACCATGCCATATTAAAAATTTCTAGAGTGCTAATGAACCCTAACCCTAGGATCAAGCTAAAGTAACTAGACAATATAACATGTAATCTACCATTACATTAAGTGAATGAGGAATACAACCTTTGTAGACCGGTCCTTCACTTATAAAGCTCCGTGTAGAATTCCCTTCGCAGCGATCGAAGATCTCCCGAACTTTAGTATGGGTTCCCTTGGAAAAATGAACAAGCTTGCTCGAAGTCTTCAAAACCGAAGATGATCTACGTCGAGGAGACTCAAACCCAAGCCACCTCTTCACTAGGTCAAGAACTTTGTGAAGAGAACACCCTTTACTACCCAAGAAAGTATGTAGGATGATGAAGTAGGAAGTGGGCACACTTTAGATTTTATTTTCTCACTCATTTTCACCATTTATCAAAAACCTAGAAATCTTTTGAGTTTAGATGAAGAGGAAGAAGAATGAACTCAAGAATGAATCAAGTGGTGAGTTATGCAACCATGGGTGAGTTAGTATCATATCCTAACCAATGTAGAGACTAAACCATGGATAATTGAAATGGTTAGGTTAATAAATATCTTAAGTGAGACAAAACTCGTGGACTTTGTCAAAGATGCTTCAAGCATCTCCAAGCTTCCAAGCATGACAAAATTCTCACTAATTTTGAATTATTAAGATAAATAAAAACCTTCACATTTTAATAAGCATGGTGTAAGTCACACACACACCCATGTTGCATGTATCATCAAGCATGATACAAACTATGTACACTAGAGCCTAAGAAGAGTTCTAAGGACTACTACTTGGAGCTTTAGAAGTGAAGGACCGGTCTACAAAGGCTGTATTCTTTATTCGCTTAGTGTAAAACATGTTTACTTACTTATAAACCCTAATTCTCTAGTTCGATTCTAGGATTGTATATCTTAGACCTCTAGATTTTTTAAAATTGCATACTTGATGCATGTGGAAACCTAGTAGAGGTGCTAAGACACACTTCACCTTCTGCAACCAATACCTGATTAAGGTACATGCTCATGATATTTCTATCTAGAATAAAATTATATCCATCTTTATCAAGTAAAGAAACTGATATGATGCTGAAAAGCATATGTTTACACCGGTTTAAATTTCATTTACAGATATGTGTGAAAGCAGGCTCATTCATACACACGTGTGGAGGGTTAGTGCATGACATGAGCACATCAGTGGAGTTTGCGCTTAGCAAAAATCCCTAAGGGTAAAGTGTACGTGCGCATATGTATGTTGTACGTATATTTCAACAATAGGATCAAAGGAAGAAAAGTTGTTAGAAATGAAGCACTCGGTGGTCAACGATAAAAGGAAAGCATTTAAATAAACATTTTATGCTACAGGAAATAGATCACCAAACACGGGATCAAAAGAACAAGGGTTTACAAAACTATGAATAAAGCTTTCTAAAGCCCTCTCAGTCTTCTCCAGCATGTTGAAGTGGCGATCTTCGCGAGGAGTTGCTTCCCCTCGGTTAGCGCCATGCCAATCGGCGAAGGCAGACATGATGGCCTACTGAGCCTGTATCTGGCTCTACAGCTGAACAGAACGATCCCTCAGAAACATGGTAATCAAAATTGCCTCATGAAAGCACTCGATCTTGTCCTCCGCTGCGTCGAGTATCGCCGGAGTCATCTCCGCTGGATGAGGGGGAATGTCATCGAGCACGAATAGGACGATTATCCGGAGCCAAATAGAGCCGATGGGAAGAGGAGATCCTCTACGTGTCAAGAGCCCATGCAACGCCGTATCACATTGGTCATCCGTGAGAGCTAGATTCACCAAGCGTGTTACAAAGCGAGGAACAATTTCATCAATAGGCACCTCCCATGGCTGCTGATTTGCATGCGGACGATTGCAAGCCATGACTCTTCTCTATAAAAATGATTCTCTAAAAGTGAGAGAGAAGATGAGCATTGCTTAGATTATAAAGTGAGTCATTTAAGTCTTGGCATAGAAAATGTTGTGCATGGTGAAACTATTTCCAAACTCTGACAAAAGAAGGCATTGAAAAAGAAAGTATGGCTCAGGAAAAGAAGAGAGAGAAGATGAAAAGAAACCTCCATTAATGTGACACCGCCTCACGTGCTCTTTACGAGGGCGCCGACGCCAGAGCAACTCTTATAGGATGAAATCCTATGGTGGCGGCTCACGTGCTTCTCACGCGGGCACCAATGTTCAAAGCATAGAAGAATTTATTAGATAAGAGCTAAACTCTTAGATGGCGCTGTAAGTGCACCTCACATGGGTGCCAATGTGCAAAGCACAGGAATACCCATCTTAAGAATTAAATTCTTAAGTGGCGCCGACATGCATAACACGTAAACGCCAGCGTCCAGGTAGAATTAAATTCTACAATACTCTCTATTAAATAGAGCCGTTGGATCAATAGTTCCAACGGAGATGATATCATCAAAATACAGAATTAAATTCTGTTGGGCGAAAGCATTTCCCAAATCTTTCCAAAATAAGAAAGATACTCTCGGTTGGATCAAAGACCCAATTATAAAATAAAATTCTATTTTGGAATGCATTCCCTCAATCTTTCTAAACAAGAATGATAGCTCTCTGTAAAACAGAGAACCATTGGATTAAAAAATCCAATGGTAATTAAAAATCACCATTTTACAGAATAAATTCTATATAGGGGAAAATGTTTACCCAATATTGTTAAAAACAAAAAGAATCATATTTTGTAAAAACATGAGTTCTTAGATCAAAGATCCAATGGTGGGTAAAAATTCCACAAATCAATTTTGAGACCAATTTAATCAATTTGAATCTCTCAATGAGAGATTTTCTCAAAACTGATTATCAATCTGCATCCACTATATAAAGGACTCGAGACTTCAAGTCTTAGGGAGGAAGGAGGAAGAGGAGGAGGAAAAAAGGAGACCTCCCATAAGCTTCTGTAAAAAATACAGAAGGCTCTAAAAACAACAGAGAATTTAATTCTCTTAAAGAAGATCTCCTTCCTAAAAGCCCTAGGTAAAGAAAAAAGAAAAGATCAAAATATCTCATTTACCTATCATATCACATCTAAGGGTTTAACCCTTTTAAAAGAATTTAGTTCTTTCTCTGGATCTGAGATCCACAAGACAAGACTCTCATAAGTTGAGAATTTAATTCTCATCGGGAAGATCTTGTTCTTGAGAATCAAAGATTCAGGGGAGAACATGGATACAAGAACATGAAGAAGATGGAGTTCATAATACTCCGGAAACATAGTTCTTTCAAATCAAGGACTTTGTTCTTAAAGAATATGATCCCGCATCCCCAAAATAATGATCTCGGTGATCCTTAGTGGTCAAAACGCCATTAAAAGAGGTTTAACCTCTCTGAAAACATGAACATGGGAAAAATGGAGTTCAGAATAGTCCAGGAACTTAGTTCCTTCAAATCAAAAACTCAGTTCTTAAAGAACATGATCTCAGATCCTCAAAATAATGATCTTGGTGATCGTTAATGGTCAAAATACGATTAACAGAGATTTAAGTTCTCTAAAAACATCAACAGAGATTAAATCTCTGAAGAACATAGCGCCTCACGTGAAATACATGCGAGCGTCGGAAAAAATTTAGTGCTTAGCACTATTGGAGCGCCTCACGTGAAAAGTACGTGAGCGCCCAAGGATAGAAGCTCAGCGCCTCACGTGAGTGCCGGAACAAGTTAGTGCTTAGCACTACTGAAGCGCTTCACGTGATGTTCACATGAGCGCCGGGTAATTGAGTGCTTAGCACTGCTCGGTGGTATAGAAACCCAATCTTAGCCTAAATTGGCAAAGTCTGTGAAGCTTATGCTTCCTCATTGATTTTAAATCAACCGAGCCCATATGCTCATGATTTCCAAACGGATCTTAGACTCAAACATGACTAATGCTCTCTCATTGATGATATCCAAAATGATATTCATCCCATATCTCCTAAGGTAATCTTAGTCTCAAATATGACTAACGATTCTTAGGACCACTGCGACCTTTTCTTCCCTAAAATACAGGATTTGGTTCAAGAGAACATCTTTCCACACCTCTGATATATGTCATTGTAATTCATCAACGTCTTCAGAGAGGTGGCGGGTCCCGACAACCATCAACTCTTTTCTCATCAAAACTTGATTTAAAATTTCATCAAGACAGGGAATGATATATCCTACATTGATGCACCTACAAAATTGACATGCACACCTCAAATCGGATCGCACCCCAAATTGGACGCATTCCATGTCACCATCATTCACTCTACCACGTAAAAAATATACGTGAGTGCAAGATGGACATTAGACCGGAACGTCCTTAAACTAAATTGCATTCCCAAAATTGGAATGTTGGACTGAAACGTCCCTAAACTAGTGCGTCGCCTCAAATACGGCGCGTCGCCCCAAACAGGGCGATAATGGACCGAAACGTCCTTAAACTAATATTCGCTCCAAACTAGGCGATAATAGACCGTGATGTCCTTAAACTAAAATAATTAAGCCCATACGCTCATTTTCTTCTAAGTTGATTTTAGTCTCAAATATGATTAACGATCCTTCGATCAAACCCAAATATCCCGTGAACTGATGGACCTTTTATATATGAGATTTGTGTTCTAAGTTGACTCCCATTAGCAAACCAAGCTACCATCGTGGATCCCGTCAAGCAAATCCTTGACTGAAAATCAAAATCTAAAAATAAACGGATTTGAACTAATCCGCGCCCTATGGGCGACAACACAAACTAATCTCCGTATACAATCCACGGGCAACCAAAACAAACAAAAACACACGCGAAACGAAGTGAACTTTCAGAGCAGGAGAAAGTGGTTATCGCAAAGCGGTAACGTAATTAACTGCAGGGGCTTGCGCCTGCAGGGAAGAGCGTCCCCACAGTTAAAAACCCGTCATAAAATGAGGGGGAATCTGATAAAATCTGCTACAACAGTCGCGTTTGTCCAAACCTCCGATACATGGTGCCATAAATCAACTTAGTATCTTCAGAGAGGTGGAAGGATAAATCCAAATAGCATCTGCCCCAGATTCAGGCAAGACGATCCATCCTAGTTCGTCTCTGTTTTCGGCGTTAAACAGATTCTGACACGTCCGGTGGGACCTTTTTCTCTTTCCACTCCACACTTCGTTTGTCGTGTTTCGCGAACAAAATCGCGGTTCGCTATGGTTTCCCTTAGATTCGAGGCACTAAAATTTGGTGTCTTGCTTCTGTGCAGAGAAATTAATGGCTTCCAACTGCACCTCTTACAACAGAAACTCTCGCTCCACCCCAACTGGAGGAGTGACCTATGGGCCCAACGCGGCCTTTAACTTTTCAATACCGGTGGAGCAAGTTACGCAAGCCACTACTGGATTGTTCTTTAGGATCATTCTCCCACCAGTGAGTTTCGGTGCCTCAGTGCCACAAGAGGAAGCTCCCAAGAGGTTGGTCTTCGATCGACTTGCAACCACAATGGGCCATCCAAAGTTGACATCTCAGTCTTTAGTAGGCTAAGCAAGAACTCAAACGGGCCTGCAAAGAGGCTCGTGATACCTAAAGGGGTCACCCTAAAATGGATGGCCCTCCCAACTCCTTATATAGGTGATGTCGTCAAAGGTGCATCCCCCATCAGGAGATCGGTCTTTGAAAGATTGGCCATTTCTCTCCAAACTTCAGTCAGGACGTCAGTCTTCAACAGGCTGACACCAATAACAGCCCTTCAGCAAAGCTGGGGGCATGAAGAAGCCGCTTCCAAATTTGAGGCGGTCCCTTCTGCAAGACATGCTCGACGTTGTCACTGGCGCCGAGTGAGAAGAACTAGGGGCAACTCCTCCTGTGGATTTACCCCACCAGTTCCAATGGTGGAAGATGACGCTGCTATTCCAACCGGGAACAACTTTGAGCTACTCAAGAGGGTACTCAAGACTTGTCCAATGGCGGTACTAAAGAAATCGCCCCGCCTGCAGAGACCATAGTGCAGGAAAGTCCGGAGCGCCCCCATCAATGACTCTCCTCCCAAATTTACAGGGTCTGGCGAAAGTCTAGGACTCCGTGATTGATCAAAACTACTCTCGTCGACCGAAGAAATCGAAGGCTTGGCGAGAGAAAGACTGTCTCTCCATTATACAGTGAGGGACTTCTTCTACACAGGTGCCTGTTACAACGGCTCCTTCAACTTTGACCTCCCAAAAAAGGATGAGGCCATGGAAAATCCCACCACCGGTGGCAAATTCTAATGGCGATGGACCCAAACGCCCTAAGTCTGGAGGCATGATCGTACATACGGTCTACATGGCTTCCGGGAAAGAAGAAACCCGTGCTTCCGTAGGACATCGACCGCAAACTCGGTCGCAGCCAAAAGCTCAGGAGAAACAACAAAAGCTCCAGGCAATGCTGACCAAATTGGCAGCACTTACCAGCCAGGAAGAAAGCCCGGACACAACAGTCGAACAACGCCAGGAGCAGGAGACCGATACAGAGTTCCTGCAAAGGGTGCTTGAAAAAAAGGACAAGAAAGCTGCTGAGCAGGCTGCTAACATAAAGCAGACGACTCTCTTGTTCCAGGACATGGTTGGGATGATGATCCATCCAGAACCCCCAGCCGAGGATCCACCGATAATTATCGAGTATGACAGATGAGAAACATTAAATCCTTTTTCGGCCTTACCGGCAGCCAAAGAGGAAACAATCTCCAAGGCTGCTCTTGATGATTATATCGCTCAACAAATACGAGCTCATCAAGATAATGAAGCCGCTGGCCAAATCGTCAGAACTCGGCGACCGTATCCTGGCCGGTATAATCAAATCAAGTACCCGCCGGGATATACAATCCCCAAGTTCCATGTATACAAGGGGACAGGGAACCCACACCAGCACGTCGCGCAGTTCAGAGCTCTGTGCGGCAATACTGGAGGCGATAACAAACTGTTGCTTTGCCAGTTCGTTGGTAGCCTGTCAGAGACGACCTTTGAATAGTATTCGGAGCTCCCAAATGATTCCGTGAGAACATTCACCGAGATGGAGCTGCTGCTCACACAGCAGTTCACCAGCGCAAGTGAGCGCACCCTGATCACGGCATTAATCAATGCCTGGGTAAAGCCAGGAGAAACCTGGGTCCAATATGCGACACGGTGGAGGAACCTACGGTCAAAGTGCGAATAGCGCATCGAAGAATCCCCCTTCGTAGGCATGTTCATCGGGACCCTTGATCCTCAAACGATTGTATCCCAGTTCATGACGTTCTTCAAACCAACGACCTTCCAAGAACTCATGGATAAAATGACTCGATTGGATCAAATGGGTCAAGAGTTTTCCTCATCCGATGAAGATAAACGAAAAAGCAAAGGCAAGGGGGCGTTTTTTGCCAATGCTCAACAAAAAATGAGCGGCTCTGAAGCAACCTGTCGCAAAAATAGTGACGGCGTGGGTACTCACTCCTCCCGAGATATACACAGGGTGCATTTTTTCACTGGCGGAAGAATCTCTACGTGGGATGGTCCTTTCTTCTCAAAGAACAGAAAGGATATCAAGGGACCTACAAGTAGGTCCTGTAATCAAGTAGAATATCCCACTTGAACCAAAAAGTCATGGGAGAGATGCGAAATCAATGTTCCAATCCGAATCAGACGATGAGGGGAAAACCCCCCATGTCAAGTCCATTCTTCCAAAGAAGAAGAAAACTCGGCAGAAGGAATGACGTGATATCTCGTTCCATCATATACAAACAAGATGCTCCATCGGTATCGGAAAGCGACATTGATGAGCAGGGGGCAGGAGCCGTTTAAAATACCCAGTATTTCCCACAAAACTACCCAATTGCTGCTAGGGTAAAATAAGCAGTCCAAGAGGGTGAAGACAGCCTAAGGAGTGAAGTGTCCATGCATACAAAAGACATGCAGTAGTGCCTCGGCAAGCAAGCGTTGAAAGGAATGAGTTATGTAACTCCTCGACCAAACAACGATAATTGACCGAGAAGTCTCTAAACTAGTGCGTCACCCCAAACACGGTGATGTTGGACCGAGATGTCCCTAAACTAGCATTTCGTCCCGAACATAGGAATGATGGACCGAAACGTCCCTAATCTAGTGTGTCGCCTTAAACATGACGATAATGGACCGAAACGTCCCTAAACTAGTGTGTCGCTTCAAACATGGAGATAATTGATCAAAACATCCATAAAGTAGTGCATCGCCTCGAACACGGCGCGTCGCCCCAAACACGGCAATAGTGGACCGAGAAGTCCCTAAACTAACAATCCGTCTAAAACATGGTGATAATGGATCAAAATGTCCTTAAACTAACGTTCGTCCCCAAGATGGGAATGTTGGACCGAAAAGTCCTTAAACTAGAAATTCGTCTCTAAGATGACTATAATAGACCGAAACGTTCTTAAACTAGTGTGTCGCCTCAAATATGGCGCATCGCCCCAAATACGGTGATATCCTCCCTTGAGATCTATATTGCAATCGAAGTCTCAACGACGAGGGTTGCAACTCAAGTCCTGCCGACTACACAGCTACTCCAGCGATGATGTTACCCCCAAGTCCAACTGGCACACAGATGGGTCACCTGTGCCAAAACAACTTTCGAGATTTCCATCATTCCCAAAAAATGGTATTTCTATGAGCGAAATGGGTACGGATGAAAATTCGAAAGGGCGCAATCTCGTTTAAAAAAGAGAGAAAAAACGGTATTTCCACAAGCAAAATGGGCACGGATGAAAACCCGAAAGGGCGCCGTGAGTAAAAAAAGCAGAACTGACGGCGAGTTTGTGAAAACCTGAAAGGGCGCAATCTCGTTTAAAAAACAAAAGAGAAAAAAGAAAAAAAGAAAAAATAGTGAAAAACGGTATGTCCACAAGAAAAATGGGCACGGATGAAGACCCGAAAGGACGCCGTGAGTAAAAACAGCAGGACTGCCGGCGAGTTTTTGAAAACCCTAATAGGACGCAAACTCGTAAAATAAAAAAATTCATGTGCACTTGCAAGGTCCTCTTGACCTTGTGAGGAGAGAAAAAACCCTGCATATGATCCGTATGACTCATAAAGGAGCAACACACTTAGGAATCCCCATGATTCCTTAGGAGAAAATAAACCTATGAGATCCTCACGACTCGTAGGGAGAAATACCTTTATGAGACCCTTACGGCTCATAAAGTCAAAAAGCCTTAGTCGACAGGATCCTAACCCAGTTTGCTAAGCCACCTTTGTTCAAATCAACAAAGGCAAATGATGAGTCGCTTCTGGCAATATTCCAGTCATAGCGATGCTGATCCTAAAAAGGTATCAAACTTCAAGTCCTCTCAAGGCAAATGATGATTCGCTCATGGCAATATCCCAGTTGCAGTGATGCTGATGACTAAACAGGTGTCAAACTCCAAGTCCTTTCATGGAAAATGATGATTCGCTCCTAGCAATATCCCAGTCTTAGCGATGCTGATACCAAGGTTGGTATCAGATTCCAAACTCGCAATAAAAATAGCAGTGAGTAGCAAAAAAATGCATATGGAATAGCCGAAATGATGGGGCGACTCGTAATAAAAATTAGCGAGAAAAAATATGCGTTTAAAAACAGCCGAAATGATTGGGTAATCGCGACTTTCGCGATATGAAAAGCTGAAATGATATAGCATCGCGGCAATAAAAAATAAAATAAAATAAAATTTACTCTGCCTTGCAAGTATGTCTATATTGACTCTTGTATACGATCTATGGGCACAAATGAAAAGGGAACCATATTTTCCCACCAAGCTCCGTCAAAGGGAGAGCCAAGTCTTGACGGTTCATATATAACCCAGAGACTATCTTGGCGTTCCTTCTCATTCCTACAGGGTGTAGACACAACTTCATCAAAGACCCAAGGGCTAGAAAAAAAAATGAGTGATGGAAAAATCCTAACTTTAGCTCGACGTGCCTCTCTTGCCAGCAGGATGCAGACGCAACGTCAACAAAGGCGCCAAGGAGCCAAATCAAAAAGGAGTGACGGCAAAATCCTAACTCCAGCTCGACGTGCTTCTCATGCCAGCAGGATGTAGACGCAACGTCATCAAAGACCAAGGGTCAAACAAAGAAGGAGTAATGGCAAAATGCCAGCTCCATCTCGACGTTCCTTCTCGGTGTAGATGCGATGTCAACAAAGGCTCCAAGAAGCCAAATCAAAAAGGAGTGACGGTAAAATCTTAACTCCAGCTCGACGTGGTTCTTATGCCAGCAGGATGCAGATGCAACGTCAATAAAAGACCTAAGGGTCAAAGAAAAAATGGAGTCACGGCAAAATCATAGCTCCAAGTCTTGACGGTTCATATACAACCCAGAGACTATCTTGATGTTCCCCTCATTTCAGCAGGATGCGGGCGCAACTATCAAATGAAATTGTGGCAATGACATATTTCTAGCTCCGGACTTCAATTGCAATACATACAATATAGAGGTCCTACAGATGTCTACCCTACTTCAGCAAAGAAACGGCACGACATCGTCAAAACAAAATTGAATTGACTGTATATTCCCAGCTTCGGGTCTCGACGGAAACTCATATAAATCCTAAAAGACTATCGGAGATCATCCTACACCAGAGCGGAGTCGTTATGACTCATCGGGGCTCCAAATTGAGCCCAACCTCAAGTAAAAAGCGTCATGGTTAATTCCTAACATTTGCTCTTCCGACCGTAATATGACCTAAGGAGATTACTTGAAGACGTATTATCCAACCCCCGAAGGGAATAGAGATACGACAGTCACGGGGCTACTCGAACAGCAACTTCAAGACTGCATATCGAGGAATACATTATTCAATGCGACGGTACCATAGACTAAAACCCTAGTACCACAAACCTAACGAACCTCATCGTAAAGAATAAAGGTTATCTACATATAACGTTAGGACAAGTTTGCCTGTAAACCCAAGAGAATTAAACTAAAAACACTCTGAAATGAGTACATAAACCAGCGACTCCAAAATGAGTGAATAAACTACAAACTCCGAAATGAGTACATAAACTAAATACACTCCGTAATGAGTGCATAAACTAGAGACTCCGAAACGAGTGAATAAACTACAAACTCCAAAACGAGTGAATAAACTACAAACTCCAAAACGAGTACTTAAACTAGAAACTCCGAAACGAGTGAATAAACTACAAACTCCAAAACGAGTACATAAACTAGAAACTCCGAAACGAGTGAAAAGACTACAAACTCCGAAACGAGTACATAAACAAGATACTACGAAACGAGTGAATAAACTACAAACTCCGAAACGAGTACATAAACTACTTCGCTCAAGATTAAAAAATAAAGAAACAGAAGGGTGCAGCTCTTGGGCCTCACGGTTTAGAACTATATCCTTTAAGAGTAGAGATTTGAGTTAATGATGGATGACGACGCTTGTGTCCGCTCACTATCTTCTCAGATCGATATTCTAAAAGTTATGTATGATACACCATCCCAAAACCGGTTGTATGCTATGTATTACTCTACACTACTTCACTCACGTGTATACCTCCGTGAGTAAAGTAGTGGAGGGCATTTGTTTACACCGGTTTCAATTTCATTTACAGAAATGTATGAAAGCAGGCTCATTCATATACACGTTGTAGGAATGTTAAGCACGACAGCAAGGGTTCGGGAAGCATCGTCCATGCCATTTTCAAAATTTTGCCATGCTAAACAATCCTAACCGTAGAATCTTAACTATAGATTTAGACAATAAAAAGTGTAAACAACTTTACAACTAAGTGAACTATGAATACAAACTTTATAGGTCCTTCACTTCAGTAGCTCCGTGTAGTAGTCCCTTCGCTCCAAGTAGTGATCTTGCGGACTCTAGAGTAGCTCCACAAGATGAAAGGAACAAGTTTGCACGAAGTCTTCGAGGCCGAAGATAACCTACGTCGAGGAGACACTAACCCAAGCTACCTCTTCACTAATGTGGGATTAGTGAAGCTAACTCCCTAAGCTAAATGGCTAATCTAGTAGAGGATGATGAAGTATGATTTTTTCTCACTTTACAATTAATTTTCTCACTCTTTTTCTTCTACTTTCACAAACCTAGAGAGCTTAGCTCTTGAAGAAGAAGAAGAAGAAGCAAATAATAGATGAAAGAGTGAATGGAAACTATGGGTAAGAAATATCTCATATAACTCATGTAGAGACTTAACCAAGAGTTTAGATAATGGTTGGGTTAATAAATATCTTAAGTAAAACAAAATTAGTGGACTAAGTCAATGCATCTACAAGCTTCCACAACATTCATGTCATGTGAGTAATTTCCAAATAATTTGGATTTACTTTAAATAAATAAACCCTACATTATCATTAGCATGGTGTTAGTCTCATACACCCATGTTGCATGTGGCATCAAGCATGACACAAAAAAGAAAACAATTAATATATATCGCATATATATTTCGTGTGCACATGTGAGAAAAAGAAATGCTTAAGTGAGCTAATATTAGTTAATATAAATTAATATATCAAATATATAATTATACATTAAATCATTTAATAAACACTTGATTTAATAATCCGGCTATATCTCATATGACCGACTAATATTATTTGTATCAACTTATCGAATCAACACTTGATTCAATAACCCGACTATATCTCATATAACCGACCGATAACATAAATCGCGAGAATAGAATACGGTATCACATACTCGTATTAATCTCGATCCCGCACATATCATATATGTGTTCCTACTTCGTTTTGCCTGAGCCAGTAAACCTCTGTGTAGGACTCCAAAGACTCGTCAATACGTCGGTAGTAGGTGATGATCATATCAAGCACCCACAAGCCGTCAGCGGTACTAGCTGGACGGAACGACTACCCTGTATTGAGCAATCAGAATATCAACAAGCAAGCCCGCTCTAACTCCTATAAAGCCTGTCTGTAACACTACCGTACAGTCCGGTCTCTTCGTCTGATATGTCGCATATCTAGTCTAGGAGTGGTAAATGTCAAACCCCAGTAACCGATAAGTCGTGCCGATGAGAAGCTCATAATGGGTCAAGAAACTACTGATAACCCTTACCACTAGATCTCTGAATCAGCCCTGGCCTAGAACTTCCTGTTATAGCCAATCGAGCCCAGCGCAAAATCAACCCCCAATACCGGGCCCCAATACTGGGAGAGACGAAACCCGTCCTATCGCTCATTGCTTCCATGTGATTCGGGGTAGGTACCCAAAAGCCACCGTTTTGCACGTTCTCTTGAACGTGGTAAGGTGGAAATCAAAGCACAGTGAGAATCACATAAGACTCTATGACGATCTCGGGTCTACAGACTAATCTGTACCGGTGTCACCAGAGAACTGCTATCTGACGATAGGTATAATACCATCTAGGAGTTCTCAGCGAGTCCGTTCAATGTACCCATTCTCCACTGAGCACTCGTATACCATCTTTGATGTCAAACACTGTAACAACCCCAATTTTCCTATGCAATTTTCTGTACAAATTTTTCCAAAAATACAGAGAGGGGTATTTTTTCCTGAGCACAAGATATAAATTTATTTTGCTTTTTAATAGCACAAAGGAGGTTGTAGCTCATTGGTAAGACCTTGCACAGCTGAACCAAGCCACCAGAGTTCAAATCCCATACCCCACATTATTTTTAATATTGTTTTATTTTGAATTTTTAGAATACCATGGGTCTACACGTGCATATCTCACAAAAACACACTACACCCTGAAAACTTAACCGTGCCAGAAGGATCACCAACCGATGGGGCACCCTCCGACCACCGGACTCGGGCCGGATCGGCCAACTCGGCCGGCGGACTGGTCGACTCGGGCCGCCGCTTCCGGCCGTAGTAGCCGATTACAGCGAGTCACTAACAGGAGAAGTGTTTCTTTTGGGATTCTCTGTACACCTGCACAGTTTAAATACCTAGACCAGTAACAGAGCCCCTTTAAAATCACAATAAACCCAATTTTTATTACATTTTATTACATTTATCACATTTTTTCAATTAAACCTTTCATCTACCTTAACCCTAGCCTAACCCTATAAATACAACCCATACACACTACCCCCTCACTCCAAAATTCTGAGCAAACTCTCAAGAAATTTCCTAGAAACCCTAGTGTGCTTTCAAGTGAGCAAAGAGTCGAAGCTCCGGCGAATCTTCCGACGACAACCCTAGGAGATCCCGGCGAAGAAACAACGCACCGGCAAAGTCTACCGGTCCCTCTCCTCTTTAAGCTAAACCCATAAGTCCTACCTCCCTCTCTCCCTTGCTACTCTAAAAACATCTTTTAATAAAAACCGACAGAATCGGAGTCAAACCGATTTCCGATTCAGTTTCTTTCTAAAAATCCCACTTTTCTTAAACACAACCCTATTAAACCATTACATGTTGACTATTAATCATTAACAAACATGTTGAACAAGTTTCAAGACAATCTATATCATTTATTAACTTTTATTGCTATTTTCAGTAAAATACCATGTGGTTTCATTTTGACATTAAATCATCAAAATATTGCTATACCTTTAAGTTAGATCACGAGGTAATGACCTACCTCCTCACAACACTCATTTGAAACATAGCACAATACTTTTTGGGAACATAGAATACGGGAAACGAACCTTTACATATAAATACCCTTTACTAATAAAACCATTTTTACAAGATTTAGTATTTTAAACAAATATTTGTAAAGCGCCGCTATAACCCATTTTGGGGAACCTGACTAGGATGATGCGGATTATCGTACGTCCCTGGGCTTATTGGTGCGAGATGTAGACCCCCCGCAAAGGGCATTCTGTCTCGAAAGATTTACAAAATACAAAATCTTAAGAAAATGATATTTCTAGTAATATAATATATATTAAAAATTATTTTATATAAATATATATATGTATGTATAATTAAAATATCTATTTTGTAATAAAATAAATATTCCAACTTTTTTCTAAAATCACAAGGATCGCTTTACATTAAAATACCATGAATTCCATACAAGTACAATATTACAAATAAATACCATATATTATAAAAGTAGGTTATTCACACTAGAAATATCACAAATATAAAATCTATAATTATTACAACTCTAAAGACGATAATTAAATACTTGGGGTGTATTTTGAAAAGTATATAAAAGTATTTTTACATAAAATCCTCTCAAGTTCTATAAATTACCCTAAGGACCCTAATAAACATAGGTTTAAGCGGGACCAATTTCTTGAGCCTCAGGGAGCCGGAGAAGTGGGTGCTTACCTATTTAAGGTAGATAACTTAACAACGGTGTTATCAACACGGTAATCGTCTTTGAAAAAGACACGAATCTTGCCGCCCATGTGCAGTGGTTACCGATAACATCAAAAACAATCAGTACTCTAATTTACTTTTCTAATTGCCTGACTCAGACCGAGTATTCTCATTAATAATCTGACTTGAATATGATTCAAGTACAATTTACATTCTACAATTCAACATGAATCCGTGAATCCATATATTCAATTTATCAATCTATACAACTTGACTGAACCGAACCATGGATATTTTTCCATTTACATGATTCTCCAGTTACATCCATTTACATGATTCTCCAGTACATCCATTTTACTGATATCATGGTTTCTGCAAGTCATTCAAATATACAATCTATATTACAATTCAATTACAAGTTGCAATACAATACAAACAATACAATTAAGACACCGTGGGGTTTAAGGGATAGATTGGTACGGAATGCGTTAAAAGTGGTACGAGACTGCAACCATAAGACACCTAACCTGTTATCTGTTGCTGTTGTACCGTGGCATAAATGGTTCCTTGAGTTCCTGATACCTTAGTCTCTGGGGCAAGTGAGACTCCTCTCGTATACACTGGCATTCTTCTGTACCAAGCTATAAACAATAGCGTTAATACTAAGTACAACATTATAACAATATAATACAACTTTAAAAGTTATCTTCTCTTTCTGTCTATTCTATTTCTCTCTTACCTTTGGGACTTATCGAGCGATTTGTTCACTGACGACATTCTCTTTCTTTCTTCTTTGAATGTCGGCAGGTGATCTGGACACTCCGGAGATCGAGCCCACTGGTGAAGACTTGGACCACTTCATTGAAGACCCAGAGCTTTAGTTCATTGTACACATTTCATTTCAGTACTTTCCTTTTCTGTTAAGCCACTGTTTAGGCATCGCTTTATTCCATGTATTTACTTTTCCATGCATTGTACAAAAGAATGTTAATAAATAAAGTTTTTGTTTCATTACATTTGTCTCTTGTGTACATTTCTTTTATATTGCTTAGATACGCTTAGAGTATTTACTTAAGAGTAAATATGTAGCGGCCTCGTCGCGTCCTCTGCCCGTATACTAGGAAGCGCGACGTGACAGGTTTTGTTGGTGGCCCATGCAGGTCAGAGTTGTATGAAACCCTATCATGCAGTTCTGTTCTGCATGAACAACCTAAGCAATATAACACAAGAACCAGCAACTGAAAACATTTTTTACAATCCTTGAATCTTATCACTTCATATTCCTTGAATCTTACAATTTCATATTCTTTGAATCATATACTTTGAATCTGTCCTAACCTAAATTTTTCATTCAAGGTTATGGATTTCTCAAACAATACCAGCACCAACTTCAATAACACTCCACCTCCACCACCACTTACATCTACCGTCCCTGCTCCGATCAACGAGCAGACGGTTTTACTTGAGGCAATCCGAAGCCTCCTAATTGGACTGCAGCAGCAGACTGCTATATTAGTGAACCGATCAGAAGCAGAAGCAACCGGTATAAAGCGCTCTGCCACCCATATGGCAGGAGGAGCCTACCTTATACAACCTTCTGAACCCAAGAGATAGAAAGAAGCAATTAACCAGTCGAGCCCAGACTTCTGCTACTACTACAGGAGAAAAGGACACTTGTGGAAAGACTGTAGTCGTGCAAAAGGCATGTGCCTAGTTTGTGGTGCATCCGGTCATGGAATTGGAAACTGTCCGTATAGACGCAACTCACCTCACACACCAACACACTACCTGCAGCGGCCTGCTATCCAGGCTCCTGCAACTCGTCTTGTACCCCCAGCACCACCTACACATGGACCACCTCTACCTAGTCAGGCATCGATGTACCGACATACATAAAAAAACGTGCCGAGATGCCAAGCCTCCACATTAGCAGCCGTAGAAGCCAAGCCAGTTGACCAAGGTAATACTAGTAAGACTCTTTCACAATTTTTAAACCCTTGTATCACTTTGTTATTTTTCATACACTATCAGTACTTCAGTCACCAATTTCCTTGAATCTGTTACACTTTCCTTTTACAAATTTCGAGGACGAAATTTTTATAAGGAGGGTAGACTGTAACAACCCCAATTTCCCTGTACAATTTTCTGTACAAATTTTTCAAAAAATACAGAAAAGGGTATTTTTTCCTGAGCACAAGATATAAGTTTGTTTTGCTTTTTAATAGCACAAAGGAGCTTGTAGCTCATTGGTAAGACCTTGCACTGCTGAACCAAGCCACCAGAGTTCAAATCCCATACGATGCATTATTTTTAATATTGTTTTATTTTGAATTTTTAGAATACCAAGGATCTATACGTGCATATCTCATAAAAACCCCACTACACCCTGAAAACATAACTATGCCAGAAGGATCACCAACCGACGGGGCACCTTTCGACCACCGGACTCAGGCCGGATCGGCCAACTCGGCCGGCGGACAGGCCGACTCGGGCCGCTGCCGCCGACCGGAGTAGCCGATTCCGGCGAGTCACCAATAGGAGAAGTGTGTCTTTTGGGATTCTTTGTGTACCTGCACACTTTAAATACCTAGACCAGTAGCAGATCCCCTGTAAATTCCAAAATAAACCCAATTTTTATTACATTTTATTACATTTATCACATTTTTTCAATTAAACCTTTAATCTAGCATAACCCTAGCCTAACCCTATAAATACAACCCCTACACACTACCCCCTCACACCAAAATTCTGAGCAAACTCTCAATAAACTTACTAGCCCTAGTGTGCTTTGAAGTGAGCAAAGAGGCGAAGCTCCAGCGAATCTTCCGACGACAACCCTAGGAGATCCCGGCGACGAAACAACGCACCGGCGAAGTCTACCATTCCCTCTTCCTCTCTTTTTTAAGCTAAACCCATAAGTCCCACCTCCCTCTCTCCCTTGCTACTCTAAAAACATCTTTTAATAAAACCCGATGGAATCGGAGTCAAACCGATTTTCGATTCGGTTTCTTTCTAAATATCCCACTTTTCTTAAACACAACCCTATTAAACCATTACATGTTGACTATTAATCATTAACAAATATGTTGAACAAGTTTCATGACAATCTATCTCATTTTGTAACTTTTATCACTCTTTTTCTGTAAAATACCACGTAGTTTCATTTTGACATTAAATCATCACAATCTTGCTATACCTTTAAGTTAGATCATGAGGTAATGACCTACCTCCTCACAAAACTCATATGAAACATAGCACAATAATTTTTGGGAACATAGAATACGGGAAACGAAGCTTTACATATAAATACCCTTTACTAATAAAACCATTTTTACAAGATTTAGTATTTTTAAACAAATCTTTGCAAAGCGCCGCTACAACCCATTTTGGGGAACCCGATTGGGATGGTGCGGATTATCGCACGTCCCTGAGCTTAGTAGTGCGAGATGTAGACCCCCGCAAGGGGCATTCGGTCTCGAAAGATTTACAAAATACAAAATCTTAAGAAAATGAGATCTCTAGAAATATAATATATATTAAAAAATATTTTATATAAATATATATATATATATATAATTAAAATATCTATTTTGTAATAATATAAATATTCCAACTTTTTTCTAAAATCACAAGGATCACTTTACATTAAAATACCATGAATTCCATACAAGTACAATATTATAAATAAATACCATATATTATGAAAGTAGGTTATTCTCACTAGAAATATCACAAATATAAAATCTACAATTATTACTACTCTAAAGACGATAATTAAATACTTGGGGTGTATTTTGAGAAGTATATAAAAGTATTTTTACATAAAACCCCATCAAGTTCAATAAATTACCCTAAGGACCCTTGAAAACATATGTTTAAGCGGGACCAATCTCTTGAGCCTCAGGGAGCCGGAGAAGTGGATGCTTGCCTATTTATGGTAGATAACTTAACAACGATGTTATAAACATGGTAATCGTCTTTGAAAAAGACACAAATCCTGCCGCCCATGTGCAGCGGTTACCGATAACATCAAAAACAATCAGGACTTCAATTTACTTTTCTAATTGTCTGACTCGGATCGAGTCTTCTCATTAATAATCTAACTTGAATATGATTCAAGTACAATTTACAATCTACAATTCAACATGAATCCGTGAATCCATATATTCAATTTATCAATCTATACATCTTGACTGAACCGAACCATGGACATACTTCCATTTACATGATTCTCCAGTTACATCCATTTACATGATTCTCCAGTACATCCATTTTACTGATATCATGGTTTCTGCAAGTCATCTAAATATACAATCTATATTACAATTCAATTACAAGTTGCAATACAATACAAACAATACACTCAAGTCATCGCGGGGTTTAAGAAGTAGATTGGTACAGAATGTGTTCAAAGTGGCACGAGACTGCAATCATAAGAAACCTAACATGTATTCTGTTGCTATTGTACCGTGGCATAAACAGTTCCTTGAGTTCCTGATACCTTAGTCTCCGCGGCAAGTGAGACTCCTCTCGTATACACAGACATTCTTATGTACCAAGCTACTAACAACAGCGTTAATACTAAATAAAATATTATAAAAATATAATACAAGTTTAAAAGCTATCTTCTCTTTCTGTCTATTCTATTTCTCCCTTACCTTTGGCTTTTACCGAGCGATTTGTTCGCTGACGACATTCTCTTTCTTTCTTCTTTGAATGTTTTCAGGTGATCTGGACACTCCGGAGATCGAGCCCACTAATGAAGACTTGGACCACTTCATTGAAGACCCAGAGCTTTACTTTATTGTACACATTTCATTTCAGTACTTTTCTTTTCTGTTATGTCACTTGTTCATATCAGAATTTTGCATTATTATGTCGCACATTCTTAATCATATTACAAATAAATAGGTGCTTTTGATCCATGTCTGCTAAATAGTTGCAGGTTATATGTTTTCAGATCATTACAGTGAAATTCATGAAAAGACGCTACAAATATGAGACAATGACCAACAATAGATGAAACCGGATGATATCGCCTACCAGTTAAAGGAACAAATAAAAATCAAGAGACAGTTCAATGCACAAAGTACAAAGGCAGCAAAGGATTAAAGACTTCAACGTGAAGCTCACGGCAAAAAGTCCATAACATTCTGCACTGTGGAAATCTGGAAGAAAATAGAAGATACTCTTTGGAACCAAGTGAAGAAAACAGAAGGAAAATACAACATGAAGCAACCCTAGAAGTTTGAGCCAGAGTTCCCACTAATTGGCCACGGATCCGCGGCCAAACATGGATTTCTGCCGCGGTTCTGCGGCCGTGCAGTGCACGTGTCGGTGCATGTGTCGGTGGGTGTCGGTGCTTTGACCCGGCTTTCTAAGGGTAGTATTGTAATTTCATGTATGGATCAGATGTAAAACCTAGGGTTTCTTCTATTTATAAATAGGAAAGCCAGAAGCCTACTTAGGCATGCCTCTCTTTAAATTTTTTTATGCCTCTTTGGAGGATGCCTCTTTTTAATTTTCTAGATTAAAATTTTATTCAAGTTGTAATGCGTTGTTGAGAGGTATCAATAAAGTAAGTGTTATTCTTTTATCTCATTCTTTTATTTGAATTTTAATTCCAGCAATTTATTTTATCTGTTCTTTTATTTTTTGCAGTTTAGTCACCTATTAAAAATAAACAAACAAAAATGAATTTTATCGTAGTTTTCCTAATGATTGAGTAATTCCTCACTTGTTAGGGTTAGGATAGGAAAGGTTTGAGAGAAGAAAATCTCTCTCACTCCTTTCTTTGCCCCATATAATATTTTAAAATATGACTCTATTTAATTTTACCACACACTGCTCACTACGGCACCCTATCCTAAAAGATAGCGGTGATTCCTTAGTTAGACCGGTTGTGGTTGAATTAACTAGAGGTTAGGGCTAAAAGCCAAGAAAGGAAGGATAAGGACCAAAAGGAAGAAACTAAGTTTCTCCTAGTCGTGCTAATCCCCTTTGTTGACTATTACCCTAACACCTATATTCTTAACTAGGGCATTAAAAGCAGTGAGTAGAATTCCTTTTCAAAACTAACCTAATTCTAAACCTAGCAAGGCTTTAAATCAATTGAATCTCAATCTTATATTTTAAAACAAAACCTACCAAAAATATGACTTAACACATTAGAACATAAAGAAAATAACACATTTTCCCTGTGGACCGAGCCGTACTCAACCGGCTAGCTACCAAGCGACACCGTCTGGATTGCGGTAAATTTAAACACAGAAAAACTCTAACAATCAAATGGCGCCCTTCCGGGGAAAACGGTAGTTAATTTATTTTTGTAATTTCGGGTTAATTGAAATTGAAAAAAAATATAAAAAATATAAAAATAATAAATAAATAAAAATCATCTTGTTAGTTTTGAAAGGATTTTGTGCGAGTGTGCAGGCTTGGAGGAAAATTCTAATTCGGATCTGGAGCAATTCAGTGAAATAATCCAGAAACAGGGGATCTAAATAAAAAGAGGAGAACCAATTCAGCACAGGGAACAAATTTGACAACGTCAACCTTCAGAAGGACCGCGGAACCGCGGCACAATTGCACGTTTGACCGCGGAACCGCGGTCAACTGCTTACGTCAGCATCCCATTTTTTTCTCTGTGAGTTTTTTTTTGTCCTCTCTCCTACCCCCTGAACTCCACTGACAAATTTTCCAGCAGCTTTCTTTGCACAAAACCTTTCTCCCTCTCCAATAAATTGTTTCTGTGAAGGATTCTTTGCGCTGCCAAATAAAAAAAAATTGCAAGTGTTTTAGATTTTTTGTGTGTTAGCTTCTTTGCATAATTAATACAGACTTTTAAGGGGCTATAACACTAATCAAGATTGGGTGGGGATTTCATTACCCTTCCTAAGACCCCAAAAATCATTAAAAGCATATGCATCACTCTTGAAATAATTAAAAAATATCTAGACTCGGCCAATTAAGGACTGTCGCGCTCACAAAGAACGGTTGTGGGCATTCAGTCCTTTATCTAAACCTGACTTTGTGGTGCCTAGGCTATACAAGTGAGAAAGGTAACTTTAAAAGGCCCGTCTCACGGTGATTCGTGAGCGGATCCCTCCTTTCTTCATTTGTGCTTACCTGACCATAATTGGCGGTGAAGAGGCGATTTGAGGGATATCTCACAACTTGTCGATTTGGAACAGTTAGGAGCAGTCTAGTTGATTTAGGAGACCCTAGCTCTAGGTTTGATTGTGCATGTTTAAACAGTGGTTGTTTGAAATTTTGTCGTAGTTCCGTACAAATTTTTGCAAAACTCTTTCTAAAAAAACACTTTAAAAAATTTCAAAACTAAAAAAAAACAATATTTTTAAAAAAAACAAAAAATATAAAATAATGGGAAATAAAAAAATCACATTCATTTTCTTCTCCTTTCTCTCATCACATCATGGGTACCCCACCTCGCAAAACTCTTGCCGAACTTTGGTACCCTCAACCAGACATTACTTCCTACGCTTCTTGTTTTGGTCGAATTTCGAACGACCCCTCCATGCCCAAAATCTTTGAAAGATCGTATAAACGTGTCTAGGACAACCAGTTGGACTCCGCAATCCACCTTATATCAACCATTTCAACTTTCACCACCTTCTTACGTTGATACCCCTTTTTCGAGTCCTGTTGTAACTCCGAAACCCATGTCTATTGCTGAACATATTGAACAATCTCGTAACCGATCTTTCACTCCTTTCACCACTGCGAATTCTTTGGATCAACAATTCCATACACCTTCTTATCCAAATATTGATTCTACTCCTGTCCAACCATTCAATTCCTACCAGTCCTACCCGACTTTTGCACCTTCCCTAGACATTGCTTCTACACAGCCATTTAGGAGTTTCACGTATCCAAACAACTTTGAATCTTTTACTGAAATCCCGTCACAAACCACGTCTAGTCTGGAACAGTCGTTGAAAGATTTTATGGTAGCGTCAAGCCAACATATGATGGATTTGAATGTGTCCATGGCCGCCCTCATATAACCTAGTGACCCGGTAGCTATTTTCCAACTAGCTCCACATTTTCCAATGTATGATGAGGCGGTTGGACAGATTGAGAATTTGAGTGGTGAGAGTGAGCTGTACACCCTTCCAAATCAAACCTACTCATCCCCTATTGAATCCTACAACTCCGATTATGAATGTCTATCAAGTGTTCCAAATGATTCACCAGTTGAAGATAGAACGATTAATGAGTTGTGCGATTTTGTAGTGTTTGATTTACCTGATTATGAAAGGTCCCTTTCGAGTGAAACAATCACCAATCCTTTCGACCTCTACACCTCCACTCTAGAACCTGAATTGATTAATATCCATACTTTTGATGAGGTGTCTAAGAAAATTGATTTTCACTTGATTGAGGATATCGACGCTGGGAATACTTTGGATGATGAACCCACAGATTTGACTGAATTTTTTCTCCAATTCATCATCCCGAGTCATTAAATGTTTTTCCTAAACTTCATTTGCGTCTTGATGAGAATTGCATGGAGAGTATTGAGGAAATTATTGAGGATAAAGCAGTTTTACTTGAGGAGTCGGATTTTCCAATTCATTTTATCCCTTTCAATGACTGCGCTTCTCCTCAATCACTTCCCTCCATCCTCGTTCCGACCTTGCAAGAAACCGTTACACTTTAATTTTCAATGTCTGGTTTACCAAGTTCGACGTACCCATGTTTACTCACGAATCTTGAGGGATTTGACCCCATTTCTCGACGGGTTGATAGATTAGCACAATCGCTTTTAACACATCGGTCATCATAATTTGTGCTAATTTATTCACTCAATTTACACCCTCAAATTCGTACTACACTTCTTTCTCTTTTCCGCCATTCTTCTCCTAATATACCGAGACCGTATTTCACCTTCCTTCTCATACGGTCTCGCGTATTCTCCAATTCTTTCCTTCGCATTCTTTCACCAACCAACACACTACAGAGATAAAATATTTGAATGTTTGGTGCTCACTTTTGGCCTGTGTAAGCCCTTGTATTGATTGATACTGTTCTCTTTTCCCCCCTAATCCTGAACTTCACCGCATAAACAGTTGAAACACTGTTTCAAATAAGTTTGGGGGTATGTACCACTTGTAATTATATAAAAACAAAATAAAAATAAAAAAAATTTGGGGTTATTTTTGAAAATTTTCAGTTTTAATAAAAAAAAAAATAAATTTATTTTACAAATAAATTCCTCTTTTTAAGAGGTCCTTTTTGCAAATAACCAAAACAACCCCTATAAATAGAACCCGACCCCTCTCTTTATTTTACCAAACCGTAAAATTTTCCTCTCTCAAAACCCTAGCCGCCGCAGCAGCCAGAGCAAGGAGATCTCTCCAGAGCGCCGCGCTTCCGCCGCCGAAGGTGCCTCTATGCCGCGCAACCTCCGTACCTCTGCTTCATCACCCTCTAAAATTTTCAGAGGCGGTTCGATCTTCTAAACTCTTCTCTGTTAATTTATAAATTCTGCAAATTGCACTCTGTGATGGCACCCACTTTGCAATTAGAGAGGGACTTTTCCCAAATCTTTGCACACACAGTCTTTGGAAGTTACTTCGGTGAAGAGATCTGAAGGTGCGGATGGAATTTTTTACCGTTTAACCATCCGAATGCCTTCGCGCTTACGGATCTTGTCACCCGATTTTATGAGTGCATGGAGAACGGTTGCCTCTCACAACACGGATACATTAGGCTAATTTGGGGGATAGGGAAATAACAATCGATAGGAACTTCATCCATGAAGTCACCTTAATACCTAGACTACCTACCCATGACCAACCCCTCCAATTCGAGGATTACGTATCCTTGATGGGTAATGACTGTTCGAGGGAGCCACGTAAAGCCATCCAGGCTAGAACCCTTTTTGCGAACATTTTGACTGTGTGCCGTTGGGCACAAAATAACATTTTTGGTAGTTCGCACAATACTACATTTTTCACACCATCCCTTCATATCGTGCATACTTTGATGACTAGGAACCCCAGCCATGATATGTGCACGGTATTACTTAATTCGATTGGTGTGGGCAAAAGGGCTGCCAATTACCCATGCCCTATGTTGTGACACAACTGTGTCGCTATTTCCTCCCTGTGGAGGAATTTGAGTTTTATATGCATGGAGGTATCCCTATTAGACCTCTTCTTGAGGGCGTATCCACGTCCTACACACGCTTAAATGATGTATGGTCGCGCACCGAGCCGGCCGAGGACGTACCCGCCAAGACACCCAGCTCCAGCTCTACCGCGAGCGAGGAAGAGCTTACCCCTGCGGCACAAGCACGCTTACTTAAGAGAGCCACTAGGAGGATAGACCGATTGATAGGGATGGTGACCAACCTTGATCAGCGAGTGACAGAAATAGAGCATGGCATGACCACCCTGCTGGCGAGAGAGAAACGTTCTCATTCACGTTCAAGAGGACGGCGAGGGCATGAGCAGTGAGGACACTGCTTTTGATAAGTTTGGGGGTGGAGGTAGTTTGTAAATAGTTATCATTGCATTGCATATTTTAATTTTTTTACATATTTGTTTCTTCTTTCTTTGCATATTTAATTCTGCATTGCATCTTTTCAAAAAAATATAAAAATTAAAATTTTTAAAATAAAATCAAATAAAAAATTGAAAAATTATAAAAAATTATAAAAATTTAAAAATTGAATTTTGGCTATATTCGACTTAAGTTCGACAAGGCGGTTGACTAGTTAGGAAAAACTAGATCCTAAACTTAGTAAATTAAAAAGCTTAAAAATAACCTTTCTTAAATTTCAACGGTAGAAAATATATGTCCTTGTAGTCTATTTAGAAATATGCAAAATTTTGAGTTCAGTTCTTGGGCTAAGTCAAAACAACGTAAGAGTATTGAATTTTTATTTGAAGTGTAAATCTGAAAAATAATTCCGAACCTTAAGTCTAAATTCTGAAAATATATACCCTACAACTCGCACAAACACGCACCTTGAAACTTAGAATAGTAGAGGATACCTTGAAATGTTCTTGTCTAAAATTCTTAGTATGAGAAAAAAAATTAAAATAAAAGTATAAGTGTGAATAAAGAGATAAAAAAATAAAAAAATGAACACTGGTTTTGTAATTACTTAAGGCTGCATAAAAAATATATATATAGCGAGAGTGCTTTATCACCTAGTGCCTTAGACCAACTGGTTTGGGAGACACTGCTAAGCCTTAGGTATTGCAAGATGAGGATTTACGTCTAAATGCGCAAACATATTTTGTAATCGGTCGTTCAGTACCTCAAGAAGTATTAACGGTCACATGAAGGATATGTGAGCAATTTCATTTAAAATTCACCAACTAAAAATATTTTGGAAGATAGACAAGAGTATGATAGCTAGAATTGAATTTCCAAGTGTAGGGGTGATACATACAAGCACGTAAGGATATACGATTGGGGTTTGGATGAGAGATAGGAATGAAAGATAGGGCTTATACCTTCAGTAGAGATGATAAAAATTCCTAAGTTGAGATGAAACCTTAGAAGGAAAATTCAAAACAAATCTGAAAGCTTAATAAATTTGCAGAACATATACGATCTTAAGTTAATTGATAAGTGAGTGTGAAAATATGGGTTGATGATTTCTATGTTGAAGATAATAGAATTTCTTGCTAGAACACCGAATTGAAGAATGAAAGTCAACAGGCCAAATTGATCGGATTTTGTGGGTAGTATCCGGTGAAAACACTCAGGAGACAACACTCCTCCTACTATAGACACCTAGAGGTTTAACGGCTTGTTTCACGAGCTCAGTGCAATCGCGTTCCCTGCGAAAGTGAGGTTTGGATTTTTCAAGAATAAAATTGGCTTTGCTCGGGACGAGCAAAAGATAAGTTTGGGGGTATTTGTTCATATTAGAATTTTGCATTATTATGTCGCCCATTCTTAATCATATTACAAATAAATAGGTGCTTTTGATCCAAGTCTGCTAAATAGTTGCAGGTTACAAGTTCTCAGATCATTACAGTGAAATTCATGAAAAGACGCTACAAATGAGAGACTATAACCAAGAATAGATGAATCCGGATGATGCCGCCTACCAGTTAAAGGAACAAATAAAAAGCATGAGACAGTTCAATGCACAAAGTACAAGGGCAACACAGGATTAAAGACTTCAACGCGAAGCTCATGGCAAAAAGTCCACAACATTCTGCACTGTGGAAATCTGGAAGAAAATAGAAGATACTCTGTGGAACCAAATGAAGAAAACAGAAGGAAAATGCAACATGAAGCAACCCTAGAAGTTTGAGCCGGAGATCCCACTAATTGGCCGTGGATCCACGGCCGTGCAGTGCACGTGTCGGTACACGTGTCGGTGGGTGTCGGTGCTTTGACCCGGCTTTCTTAGGGTAGTCTTGTAATTTCATGTATGGAACAGATGTAAAACCTAGAGTTTCTCCTATCTATAAATAGGAAAGCCAGAAGCCTAATTAGGCATGCCTCTCTTTAATTTTTTTTATGCCTCTTTGTAGGATGCCTCTTTTTAATTTTCTAGATTAAAATTTTATTCAAGCTGTAATGCATTGTTGAGAGGTATCAATAAAGTAAGTGTTATTCTTTTATCTCATTCTTTTATTTGAATTTTAATTCCAGCAATTTATTTTATCTGTTCTTTTATTTTCTGCATTTTAGTTCACCTATTAAAATAAAAAAAAATTAATTTTATTGTAGTTTTCCTAATGAGTGAGTAATTCCTCACTTGTTAGGGTTAGGATAGGGAAGGTTTGAGAGAAGGAAATCTCTCTAACTCCTTTCTTTGCCCCATATAATATTTAAAATAGGACTCTATTTAATTTAACCACACACCGCTCACTACGGCACCCTATCCTAAAAGATAGCGGTGATTCCCTAGTTAGACCGGGTGTGGTTGAATTAACTAGAGGTTAGGGCTAAGAGCCAAGAAAGGACGGACAAGGACCAAAAGGAAGAAACTAAGTTTCTTCCTCGTCGTGCTAATCCCCTTTGTTGACTATTACCTTAACACCTATATTCTTAACTAGGGCATTAAAAGCAGTGAGTAGAATTCTTTTTCCAAACTGACCTAATTCTAACCCTAGAAAGTCTTTAAATCAGTTGAATCTCATTCTTAGATTTTAAAACAAAACCTACCAAAAATAGGACTTAACTCGTTAGAGCTTAAAGAAAATAACACATTTTCCCTGTGGACCGACCGGTACTCAACCGGCTAGCTACCAAGCGACACCGTCTTGATTGCGGTAAATTTAAATACAGAAAAACTCTAACAATCACTACTGTTTAGGCATCACTTTATTCCATGTATTTACTTTTCCATACAATGTACAAAAGAATGTTAATAAATAAAGTTGTTGTTTCACTACATTTGTTTCTCGTGTACATTTCTTTTATATTGCTTGGATACGCTTAGCGTATTTACTTTAGAGTAAATACGTAGTCGCTTCGTCACGTGCTCTGACCGTATACTGGGAAGTGGGGCGTGACAAACACCAATGGATGTGGGATCATCCATCGCCCATCATATGGGTCAAGATGTGTATACGCTATTCTACTCTGAAATATCGATCCCCTGTCTTGATACAACCTCGACTAGGAACAATTATTGGATGTACTTGTGACTACCCTTGGCCCCACTAGTATGATCTCCATCATAGTCTTGGTAGTCAAGTACACATCCTAAGGGCTTTATCAACATGTAAGAGCAAGACAGTATCACAATACAAGTCAACATGTTAAGACAAAGAGCAACCAGATAGCATACTTTCATGTCGAGTAAGAAAGTCCTCTCTATATATATCCAAGCATCTACTATAATATACATCACATGTACAATAATGGCCTCTAGGGCATACATATAACTAACAATCTCCCACTTGCACTAAGACCAGTTGTTGTAGTATCTCATACCCAACATCCCGAAGTGTCTCTCAAATTGTATTTGGGGTATGGCCTTTGTGAGTGGATCCGCTGTGTTGTCCTTCGTATCAACTCTCCTGAGCTCGATCTCTCGACGATCAACTGTCACCCGGATCAGGTGATACCGCCTCAGAATATGCCTAGATCGCTGATGGGAACTGGGTTCCTTGGCCAAAGCCACAGCTCCATTGTTATCACAATACGGAGATATTGGATGCTCAATGGACGGAACCACACCAAGTTCAGTTATGAACTTCTTCATCCAGATAGCCTCTTTGGCAGCATCGTTGGCAGCGATGTATTTAGCCTCCATCGTCGAGTCTGCTACGGTTTCCTGTTTAGAACTCTTCCAACAAACCGCCCCTCCATTGAGGATAAAGACAAATCTCGAGACCGACTTACAGTCGTCATTATCACTCTGGAAGCTCGAATCGGTAAAGGACGCCACCTGGAGTTCACCATTATCATACACCAAGAACATCTCTTTGGTCTTTCTCAAGTACTTGAGAATGTTCTTCACTGCTATCCAGTGACTCTCTCCTGGATCTTCTTGATACCTACTCACTACACTTAGTGAGTATGCTACATCGGGTCTGGTACATAACATCGTGTACATAATAGAGCCTACTGCCGAAGCATAGGGTATCCCTTGTATGCGAGCTCTCTCCAAATCAGTCTTTGGAGACATCTCTTTCGAGAGAGTGAGTCCTATGATCGTGGGTAAATTCGCATGCTTAGATTCTCCTATACTAAACCTCTTTAGTATGGTGTCAATGTACTTGGATTGGGACAATCCCAGTATCCGTTTAGATCTATCTCTATAGATCTTAATCCCCAAGATGTAGGAGGCATCACCTAGATCTTTCATTGAGAATCATTGTGATAAAAAGAGCTTGACCGATTGCAGCATAGGAACATCATTTCCTATCAAGAGTATGTCATTCACGTACAAAACGAGGAAGACAACCTTACTCTCTGCCACCTTCTTATATATACAAGGTTCATCTACGTTTTTGACAAAGTCAAACTCTTTGACTACGACATCAAAACAGATGTTCCAACTCCGTGATGCTTGCTTCAACCCGTAGATGGATTTAACCAGCTTGCAGACCTTCCCGCTGCTCCCACTGTCCACGAAGCCCTCTGGCTGAGTCATGTATATGCTCTCTTCTAAATCACCATTTAGAAAGGCGGTCTTAACATCCATTTACCAAATTTCGTAGTCATGGTATGCAGCAATGGCAAGTAGGATCCGGATGGACTTAAGCATAGCCACTGGAGAAAATGTTTCATCATAATCCACACCTGGTCGTTGACGAAAACCTTTTGCAACAAGTCTAACTTTGAAAGCCTCAACTTTTTTATCTACATCCAGTTTCTTCTTAAAGATCCATTTGCTCCCGATGGGTTTTACCCCTTCAGGAGCAACTTCCAAAGTCCATACTTTGTTGGTGTACATGGATTCCATCTCAAATTGCATTACATCCATCCATTTCACTGAGTCCCCTCTCGTGATGGTCTGCTCGAAACTATTTGGGTCATCATCTTCCATGATGCAATCCTCGCTTCCACTATCAATGAGAAAACCGTAGTATCTCTCAGGTGGATGTGGAACTCTACTAGATCGGCGGAGAGGCCAAGGTTCGTTGGGAACTATTGAATTCTTTGGTTCCACTAAATCTTCAGTTCTAGTCGGTGTGGCTGGAACATCTTCCAGTTCTACCTCTTTGCCACTAATTTCTTTTACAAGAAATTCCTTTTCTAAAAATGTGGAATGTTGAGCAAAAAACACCTTTTGTTCCTCACTGTGGTAGAAAAAATATCCATATGAATTCTTTGGATATCCCACAAACTTGCAAAGAACTGATCGTGCCTCGAGTTTATCCGGATTTTGCCTTTTGACATAGACCGGACAACCCCATATCTTCACTCGTTTAAAATATGGTATCTTCCCACTCCATATCTCATATGGTGTGGTAGGTATAGATTTAGATGGAACTTTATTCAATAGGTATGTTGTTGTCTCAAGTGCATAACCCCAAAAGGAAATAGGCAACTCAGCGGTGCTCATCATAGAGCGCACCATGTCTAATAGGGTGCGATTCCTCCGCTCCGATACACCATTGTGCTATGGTGTATACGGAGGAGTAACCTGAGAGAGAATCCCATTCTCTTTTAAATAGTCCAGGAACTCTTTGCTCAAGTATTCTCCTCTTCGATCAGATCGAAGGATTTTAATACTTTTACCTGTCTGGTTCTCAACTTCAAGCTTATATTCTTTGAATTTCTCAAAAGCTTCAGACTTTTGTTTCAACAGGAACACATGTCCATATCTTGAGAGATCGTCAGTGAATGTAATGAAGTATGAGGAAACATTCCTGGCATGTGTAAACATAGGACCACATACATCACTATATATAAGTCCCAAAAGTTCCGTAACTCTTTCTCCGTGTCCACTAAATGGAGTTTTGGTCATCTTTCCTTTGAAACATGAATAGAAAGTTTCATAAGATGATAATTCGAATGGATTCAAATATCCATCCTTATGTAAGTTACCTAGTCACGTCGCATTGATATGACCTAGTCTACAATGCCACAAGAAGTATTCATTCATTTCCGAACTCTTCCTCTTGTGTGTGTTTTGTTCGTTAAGAACTGTGGTTTGATTTAGAATGTATATGCCATATTCTAACGAGCCTGATCCAATCAACTTTTAATTCAGAAAAATGTTCATAACATTATCTTGTACTACAAAATTATATCCTTCTTTATTTAATAAAGAAACTGATATAAGATTGTTGGATATAGTGCCCTCAAATAAATTATTGGATCGCAGGCACATGATTGCAATGATTGAGGGAGGACCTATACCGGTAGGACAGTCTTACTCGAGATGATAGTATGCTATCTGGTTTATCTTTATCATCGTGTACTGCTTTAGGTAACATTATATATATCACTAATGCACATTGATAGAGCCCATAGGATTCTTCCTTGACTACCAACAGTATGATGGCGATCATTTACGTGAGAGTTGGGTATTCTATAAGCACATCCTTAAAAGTGGTCCCTAGTCGCGGGAGTTTCGAGATAGGGCATCGATACTCCGGAGTAGACTAGTGTATACAGTCGAGACCCCGATGAAGGGCGGTGGCCGGTCTCACAAGCCTTTGGTCTCAGTTGGTTCACCTAAGATGTATACAGGTGCTCATTGGGTTATGAGTACACCGGACAGGACTCGCCGGGAACATGCTAGCCGGTTATTAAAACCTGTCGTCAGATAGCAATTCCTAGGTGACATGTGTACAGATTATTCTATCGACCTGAGATAGTCATTTATCTCGTGTGAGTTCCCACTGTGCTTTGATTATTACCCTACCACGGCTCAAAGGAGTCGTGCAAACAGGTTTTTGTCGGGTACAGTCCCGAGCCACATGGAGGCTGTGAGCGGATCGGCAGGGGTTTCGTCTCTCCCAACGTTGGGGGTGAGATCGCGCTGTGTTTAGGAGAGCCATTACATAAAGTCCATGGCCATGGCAAGCGAGATTTACTGGTAGATATTCCAGTAGTATCTCAGGGTGTTTTGGGCTACACTCCGACACGACTTATACCGCTTTTGGAGGTCTGACGTTTACCAACTCCCTAGGCCCGATATGCGATACTTATAGACGAACGGACTGGACTGTACGGATATTGTCACACATAGGCTCAGTAGGGTTCCAGGATGAGTTCGCTCATCGGATTCCCTTTCTCTCAGTACATGGGCAGCCGTTACGTACAACTAGTATCCCTGACGGCTTGTGGTTAAACCTACTGCCAGAGTATTGACGAGTCTTTAGAGTCCCTCACTGAAAGTTTCCCAGTTTGGGCGAAACGTTGTAGAGGCCATATGGTTTTATTGCAGAGTTCGAACACACGCGTGCACTTCTGCACGTGTCATGGTTCAGACGGATAAAATTAGCGGGCTTTGGTTTAAACCGGATCCTAGTATTATACTGTGTAGATTTTGTCTCATTGCATTTGTATTCGGTCAGAATACAAATGCTTGTATGTATATACAGTTGCGGGGTTATCCTGTAATTTATTACGGGATCGTTTTTTTGAAGTTGCCAGTTTGTATCTTCATTTTGGCCATTTTACCTTTCCTTTGTTCATGGCTGAAATTCTTGCTTGTGAGGGGCTTATTTGCAAATGTGGGTTTTCATAAATGGCGGGGGAGGGGGGGTTGTGTGGTGCAGGGGCTCCAGAATTCCCATGAAGACTCTTGAGGTTTCTAGATGAGGTTGAGTCATTCTGTGCATTATTGGTGCAATTATCCACCCCGGTACTTACGGGGAGGCGGAATAGGTAAAAAAATAAATTTTTATCACAAGGTAACATAGACTTTTTTGAGGATCTTTGCCAAACCATTTCTAACAAACAACTAGAGGTTCTATCTACTGTTCTTAGGAGATTATACCTCACGAAAACGGCCCTTCGGTTCTTCCCTCCGCTGTCCTCCTCGTCCATGCAAGCTCTGAGGATCGATCCGGATCTTGGTCACCTCCGCGGCCTCCTAGAGTTGAAGACGATCCACCCGAGAGTCTATAGTCCGAGCTCCAGCTAAAGCCGAGATAACTAGGGCAACAAGTTTGCTATGCTTGATGTCCTAGGTGATGTAGAGGAAGAAGATGGATTTGTTTGTCTATTTTATTTCTATTTTTCTCAACACATGAGTTCTATAGAAAAATCTAGAGAGGAGGAAGAAGAAGATAACCATTGGAGCTCTCATTTGATGAGAGAGAATGAGAAGAAGTTAATGATCCATGAGAAAAATAATTACCATTCTTTTATCATGATAAAGTGTGATGGTTACCATTGATTTGACCATTATCATGTCAAATTAAATCCAACCCATAAGAAGAGTCTAGAGCTCACAAGAAATAACCAAGTCAACAATAGTCAACTAGGTCAAATGGTCAACATTATCATATGGTCAAAGCAATTAGCCATAACAAAATTATCATTAAAAAGACTAGTAAATATTTTCCTCACCTCATAATGGTTTTGACAGAATCAATGGTCAAAACCCTAATGAGGCAACTCCTTCTTCGCTCCTCACAACCGTGCATACACACCCGCATCCGCATTCCGTAGAATGCGAATGCACAGAAGACAAATCTAATCCTTTTATACAATACTAGGATCCGGCTTAAACCAAAGCCCACTAGTATTGTCTGCCCGAACATCATACGCGAAAAGGTGCACGTAAGTGATCGTAGCCCTGCCGTAAAACCATACGGCCTCTACACCTTTTGCCCAGTGCAGGTAAACTCTCAGTGTGGGACTGTAAAGAATCGACACTACGCTGGCAGTGGGTTTAACCACAGACCGCAAGCAGCACTAGCTGTACGTAACGGTCCCCAGGTAGATGTCGATAAGAAGGCCGATGAGGTAAACCCATCCGAACTCCTACTGAGCCTGAATGTGACAATCTCTGTAGAGTCCGGTATGTTCGTCGAAGAGTATCGTATGTAGGGCCTAGGGGGCGGTAAACGTCAGACCCCTAATAGCGGTACAATTTGTGTCGGAGTGTAGCCCAGAACACCCTGAGAAACTACTAGAAACACTACCAGTAAATCTCGCTTGCCCTGGCCAGGGACTTTGTGTAATGGCTCTCCTAGACACAGGGCGATATCAACCCCCAATACCGGGAGAGACAAATCCTATCTAACCGCTACTGCCTCCAAGTGCTTCGGGACAGCACCCAACTACTACCTGTTTGCACGACTCCTTTGAGCCGTGGTAGGGTAGTAATCAAAGTACAGTGGGAACACACTCAAGGCGAAGTAGCAGCGTCAAGTCGACGGACTAAGCTGTACTCCTGTCACCTGGGAACTGTTATCTGACGATAGGTATAGTACCAACCAACAGTTCCCGACGAGTCCTGTCCAGTGTACTCGTAACCTAACGAGCACCCGCATACTATCTCTAGTACGACGTACTAATGGCTGTGGGACAGACCATCTCCCCTGTTGGGATGAGAAGCGTATACGGTAGTCTACTCCGCAGTATCGATTCCCCGTCTCAATAATCCTACGACTAAGGACCTGTATAAGGATGTGCTTGTAGATTACCCAGCCCCCACTTGTGTGACTGCCATCACAACGCTGGTAATCAAGCAAAGATCCTAAGGGCTCCACTAATATGTATAAGCTATATGCTAAAAGAAACACATGCACATATTGAAGTAGAAACAAACCAAGTAGCATACTACCATTTTGAGAAAGATTGTTTATACAACTGTGAATATCCCAAGCTTCCATTAATTAATATACAAACTAGTATGATACAGTAATGGCCTCTAGGGCATATACACTAACAATCTCCCACTTGCACTAGGGCCATGTACTGGCGTATCGAAGTCCTATCATCTCGATCAGCCGCTCGAACTGAGTCTGGGGTATGGCCTTCGTGAATGGATCTGCAGTGTTATTCTCCGAATCTACTCTCTTCACCTCGATCTCCCGGCGATCTACGATCACCCTGATCAGGTGGTACCGCCTCAAAATGTGTCTGGACTTCTGATGGGACCTGGGTTCCTTCGCTAAAGCTATAGCGCCGTTGTTGTCGCAATACAGCGGTATTGGATCAACAATGGTTGGAACCACCTGAAGTTCTGTGAGGAATTTCTTCATCCAGACAGCTTTTTTTGCGGCATCGCAAGCATCTATGTACTCCGCTTCCATCGTCGAGTCAGCAACGGTTTCCTGCTTGGAGCTCTTCCAACAATCCGCCCCTCCATTGAGGGTAAAGACATAACCCGACATGGACTTAGAGTCATCCTTATCACTCTGGAAGCTGGAGTCAGCAAAGGCCTCGATCTGGAGGTCTTTTCGGCCATACACCAAGAACATCTCCTTAGTCCTTCTCAGGTACTTGAGAATGTTCTTTACTTCTATCCACTGTTTCTCCCATGGGTCAGACTGATACCTGCTTACAACGCTCAGTGCGTATGCTACATCTGGCCTGGTACACAACATCGCATACATTATAGAGCCTACCGCAGATGCGTAGGGTATAGATGACATGCGAGCCCTTTCCAAATCAGTCCTTGGAGACATCTCTTTAGATAGGGTGATTCCGTGACAAGCCGGTAGGTTACCGCGCTTTGAATCTTCCATACTGAATCGTTTCAGTATGGTGTCGATGTACCAAGACTGCGAAAGTCCCAACATCCTCTTAGATCTATCACGATAGATCTGGATCCCCAGAATGTAGTTGGCATCGCCCAGGTCCTTCATGGAGAACCTCTATGACAAGAATCCTTTAACTGACTGTAACATACGAATGTCATTTCCTATTACGAGAATGTCATCCACATAGAAGACGAGGAATACCACAGTTCTCCCTATAATCTTACTTTAAATGCATGGTTCATCTGGATTTTTGATAAAGTCGAATTCTTTGAAAGTATCATCAAAGCAGATGTTCCAACTCCGCGATGCCTGCTTTAGCCCATAAATGGACTTAAGCAACTTGCACACTTTACCGCTGCTCCCACTCTGAATGAAACCCTCCGGCTGATCCATATAGACGCATTCTTCCAAATTACCATTTAGAAATGCCGTCTTTACATCCATCTGCCAGATCTCATAATCGTGGAAGGCAGCAATGGCAAGAAGGATCCGAATGGATTTGAGCATAGCCACTGGAGAAAAGGTTTCGTCATAGTCCAAACCAGGTCTTTGACGAAAACCCTTCGCAACAAGTCTAGCTTTATAGGTTTCAACCCGCCCATCTACACCAATCTTCTTTCTGAAGATCCATTTGCAGCCTACGGGTTTTACCCTTTCTGGAGCAATATCCAAAGTCCAAACTTTGTTGGTGTACATAGACTCCATCTCGGTCCGCATTGCATCTAGCCATCTTACTGAGTCACCGCTCTGAATGGCTTGCTGGAAGCTAGTAGGCCCATCATTTTCAATGATGCAATCCTCTCGATCCCCGTCTATGAGAAAACCGTAGTATCTCTCGGACGGGTGAGACTGCCTACTACTCCTGCGGAGTGGCGCTGGGATGTCCGGTTCTCCTGAAACTTCTAGTTCTACCAAACTTTCAGTAATAGCTTGTGGTTCTGGAATTTCTTCCAGTTCTATTATGCTCCCACTTATCTGATTTTCTAAAAATTCAGTTTCCAAGAAGCGGGGATGCTGAGAAACAAAAACCTTTTGTTCCTCTGCGGAATAGAAAAGATACCCCCTAGAGTTCTTGGGGTATCCCACAAACTTACACAGTACTGAGCGTGTCTCGAGCTTGTCCGCATGCTGCCATTTTACAAAAGCTGGACATCCCCATGTCTTAAGATACTTAAGACATGGTTTCTTCCCACTCCACATCTGATTTGGTGTGGTAGGCACAGTCTTGGTTCGAACCTTTTTCAAAAGATATGCAGCTGTTTCTAGTGCATAACCCCAGAAGGATCGCGGTAACTCAGCCTTAATCATCATGGAACGAACCATATCCAATAGAGTTCGATTCCGCCTTTTCGATACACCGTTGTGTTGCGGTGTGTATGGAGGAATAAGCTGAGAGAAAATTCCATTCTCTTTTAAGTAGCCCAGGAACTCGGCACGCAAGTATTCACCACATCGATCAGATCTTAGTGTATTGATACTTTTGCCTGTTTGTTTTTCCACTTCATTCTTGTATTCCCGGAATTTCTCAAAGGCTTCGGATTTATGCTTCATCAGGAAGACATGTCCATACCTAGCGAAATCATCCGTAAAAGTAATGAAGTATGAATAACCACTCCGCGCATGTGTAGACATTGGACCACACACGTCACTGTGTATGAGTTCCAAGAGCTCACTCGCTCTTACTCCGTGTCCAGTGAACGGAGTCTTTGTCGTCTTTCCCATGAGACAAGATTCACAAGTAGCATAAGACTGATACTCGAACGGATTCAAATATCCATCTTTATGTAACTTCGTTAACCGTGTCTCATTGATTTGACCCAGTCTACAATGCCATAAGAAAGCCTGATTTGTTTCCGGAGACTTTCTTTTATGTGTGTTCTGGACACTGAAAACCTGAACTTGATTTAATACATATATTCCATTTTCTAATGTACCTGAACCAATCAGAACTTGATTTAGGTGGATGTGTACCACATTGCTTACAAAAGTAAAATCATATCCTTCCTTAGAAAGTAAGGATACAGATATGTTATTACAGGCTAGACTAGATACAAATAAACAGTTACGTAGAATCAATATCTGCCCACTTGTCAATCCTAGGTGATATTCCCCTACGGATTCAGCGTTCACGCTCATTCCGTTCGCAACTCTTAGAGTCATATCACCTACCCTGATAACTCTACGGTTTCTCAAAGCCTGTAATGAATTACAGATATGAGATCCTGATCCGGTATCTAGTACCCAGGAAGTAGAGTTAATTGACATACAGTTTTCTATTACAAACACACCCGAAGCCGAAGCCATAACATGCTTCGAATCCTGGCTACTGGCATTGCTAGCCCTGCAATCTCTCTGCCAATGTCCTTTCCCGTAACAATAGGAACGTCCCTCCTTCACCACATCTAGTCCCGAAACTTTTGCCCTTCCCTTTCCTTCTACTTCCCTGCTTTCCTTCAGGGTGTAAGTAGAGGGCAGAGACTGTAGAATCAAGTCTGTATTTGGCCTGTTCTTCAACGTGGTCTTCAGGTCCATGAGCTCATCAAAATAGCTAGTCTCTGTAAGGACGTTGTCCCCTGCAGATAACCCGATAGCCAACCTAGCTTGAAGCAATTCGTTCTAGGTTTCATATCTTGCGATACGAGATTGCTCTCCATATAAATCTTTGTTATGGAGGAAGACAGAAACTAAGTCCATCTTCTCGTGCTGCCTCTGGTATGTACCATCAACTGAGGCCAACACGAGACACTTGGCATTCACACAGTATTTTTCCGATGTCTTACGGATATCAGTATCCGTGACGATGGAAACCGGTCCGGAGACGGCAGGGGTTGGATTAGTGAAGAGGTGTCCCAGTTTGTCATGGGTAATGGACATCTGGACAGACCTTTGCCAGTCATTATAGTCAAATTCAGTCATTTTATTATCTAGATGTAACCTAGGTCTGGTCACTGGGTCGCTGCAATTAAGAGTGAAAGAGAAGAAAACACTTAGCATGTTGCTCTTGCAAGTTTTGATTGGTTTTTTTAGTTTATCTAGACAGGATGGCTCCCACTGTTTCTCAAATCCTTCCTCAAACCATAAAAGAAGAATTAGTCAGGACTGATCTCAACGTACAATACTTGCTTAACCGTTCAGCCAAACTAGTGTCGGTACTTCGATGGAGGTTTTACGACGCTTTCGCGAAGTTCCTTAATTAAATAACCTCTTTTCCCTAGAGGCGTAGCCCCGCTAACACTGTTCTAGACACCTATTTGGTTTATAGTATTGATCGTTAAGTGAAGAGTTTCCCGAGGAGTAGCGGATACTCACAGTAGGATCGAGATCCAAATATCATTGTGAGATAATGCTGAAGGAATCCTACCAACATTATCAAAATCCAAATGGTATGCAGCACTAGCACGTTTCAGTTTCTTTAGAAACTCCCGATGTGGATTTTTGCCCCATGCTCTTATGACCTTGACGAAGGTCAACAAATCATATGTCACATGTCAAGTTCTACCCATCATTGTCCAGGTTAATTTGATCCCACCCGTATATACCCTTGACGAAGGTCAACAAGGCAATACGACTTTCCCAAACCAACGCATCTATCTATACTACATATGAACACCCAACAGCTACCAATCACAATGCCTTAACGAAGGTCAACAAACATAGCTTGAATACTATTGAATATCCATATGAAATGATGGAGGGCTATGAATGGTTTTGGAGAAATCGTGAACGTAATGAACTTGATATAATCGAAAGAACCTTATAGCTTTTAAAAGGAGTGGTTTAAGCTCTGCGTTTTTAAAAGTTTTCTGTTTTAGAAAAAACCGAGTAGTTTTGAAGTCGTTCCAACGATTCGGCTTTGGTTTGTTTTCTTTGCATTAATATAATGTGTCCCATCAATTAATCCTACCATTGCATAAAACAACGAAAATATAACGTATGCTTATGCCATCCGCATTCGCCACGGGGCCCCGTCATCACCCGTTAGGTTACTTAACTAACGACAGAGCGGGGACTGGACTAGTGCAGATGCAAAACATAAGCAACGTCTACTAGATACCATATATAGATATATACATTCGTCAGATGAAATGATAGCCATTCCAGATCACATATGAACACATTGGATATACTAGGAATCCGCGCTTCGTTTGAGCCTGCGACGAAAGACGGATTATACGATCGTGATGAATAGCCAAACCCAACCCTAGACCCCTACGGGTGCGGCAAACTACCCGCCAAATACCCGAAGTGAAGCAACCTCCCTCAACAACGTGAGTAGGCTACTGGGAACTTCAAAATACCCGGTAGTTTGTGCACCCCATCTTGGGTCTTTTCTAGGAGCAAAAAACAGTAAAAGAAATAATATACAATGGTGGCTACAAGCTCAACCCGGATGTGCGACCATAAAATAATATTATATCAATTTACAATTTACATCAAATTAAAGATAAATAAACACTCATCTCACATCCCCGGCTATTCATCCACGACAATCCAACAAGTTCATATACACAATCCAACATCACAGATCACATATATGTACAACCCCCACTAATCGACGTATAGCGATTAGTAAACGTTCAGTACATATATCACATCACAGAAGATCCGATTAGCTAAAATACTTAGAATTTCGATCGATAACTTGATTTGAAACTACCCCAAGCACAACACAGTACTCAACAAAATCTGGGCAGAAACAAAGTATCAGAAAAATCACAAAATACAAATCTGGACAGACTGTAGGAAAAACGAGTTGACTCGGCGTCGACTCAGCCGCGGATCCGCGGCTAAACGCTTGGTTTAGTCGTGCTTCCGTGGCGGTCTGACCGATTCACGAGCCCATTTTTCTTGTGTGTCCTTCAAAAAGCCTGCACGTATTTTTAAGGTCCCTGAAATAATTTTTGGATCAGTTTTAAAATCGACAAAAAACGTGCATTTTTGACGTGTTTTTGCGATTTCTCTGGCGATCGAATTTCTAACACTTTGCTAACATATTAGTAATGGTTTAGCTTGGCTCTGATACCACTGTAAGTCTACGTTACCCATCCCGGTACTTACGGGGAGGCGGAATAGGTAAAAAAAAACAAATTTTTATCACAAGGTAACATATACTTTCTTGTGGATCTTTGCCAAACTATTTCTAACAAACAACTAGAGGTTCTAACTACTGTGCTTAGGAGATTATACCTCATGAAAACGGTCCTTCGGTTCTTCCCTCCGCTGTCCTCCTCGTCCATGCAAGCTCCGAGGATCGATCCGGATCTTGGTCACCTCCGCGGCATCCTAGAGTTGAAGACGATCCACCCGAGAGTCTATAGTCCGAGCTCTACCTCAAGCCGAGGTAACTAGGGCAACAAGTTTGCTATGCTTAATATCCTAGGTGATGTAGAGGAAGAAGATGGATTTGTTTGTCTATTTTATTTCTATTTTTCTCAACACATGAGTGCTATAGAAAAATCTAGAGAGGAGGAAGAAGAAGCTAACCATGGGAGCTCTCATTTGATGAGAGAGAATGAGAAGAAGATAATTATCCATGAGAAAAATAATTACCATTCTTTTGTCATGATAAAGTGTTATGGTTACCATTGATTTGACCATTATCTTGTCAAATTAAATCCAAGCCATAAGAAGAGTCTAGAGCTCACAAGAAATATCCAAGTCATCAATGGTCAACTAGGTCAAATGGTCAACATGGTCAAATGGGCAAAGCAATTAGCCATAACACAATTATCATTAAAAAGATTAGTAATATTTTCCTCACCTCATAATGGTTTCGACCGAATCAATGGTCAAAACCCTAATGAGGCAACTCCTTCTTCGCTCCTCACAACCGTGCATACACACCCGCATCCGCATTCCGTAGAATGCGAATGCACAGAAGATAAAACTAATCCTTTTATACTATACTAGGATCCGGCTTAAACCAAAGCCCACTAGTATTGTCTGCCCGAACATCATACGCGCACAAGTGCACATAAGTTATCGTAGCCCTGCCGTAAAACCATACGGCCTCTACACCTTTTGCCCAGTGCAGGGAAACTCTCTGTGTGGGACTCTAAAGACTCGAAACTACGCTGGCAGTGGGTTTAGCTGTACGTAACGGTCCCGAGGTAGATGTCGATAAGAAGGCCGATGAGGTAAACCCATCCGAACTCCTACTGAGCCTGAATGTGACAATCTTCATACAGTCCGGTCTGTTCGTCTAAGAGTATCGCATGTCGGGCCTAGGGGGCGGTAAACGTCAGACCCCTAATAGTGGTACAAGTCATGTCGGAGTGTAGCCCAGAACACCCTGAGAAACTACTGGAAACACTACCATTAAATCTCGCTTGCTCTGGCCAGGGACTTTGTGTAATGGCTCTCCTAAACACATCGCGATATCAACCCCCAATACCGGGAGAGACGAATCCTATCTAACCGCTACTGCCTCCAAGTGTTTCGGGATGTTAGGTCCACGTTACCTCTCCCGGTACTTTCGAGGTTGCGGAAACGGTAAAACAAAATTTTTTCTAGACTTGGTAACATGGACCGTAAAAGCTGGATCTTTGCTAAACTACACACTAGCATCCTAACTAGAGGTTTATCTACTCGGTTAGGGGTTATACCTCAACTTGAACTCCTTCTCTTATTGTTGTTCTTCTTCTTGCTTGCTCTTTGTAGTAGTTTGAATGGCTTCCCCTCCTCGTCTCCTCTTTGCCGAAGATAGATCCACCTGAGGGCTTCATCCTTGGGCTCCTTTCTCGATCTTGAGAGAACTAAGGTATCCGGCTTGCTAGACCTTCTACCTTAGAGTGAGTAGAGTGTGCTTTAGGGTGTTATATCTTCAAGGAGATGATTCTCAACACATGATATTTGCTCTCCTTGAACTAGAGGAGGAAGAAGATGAAGTGAAGAGAGAGAAACCAAATGATAGAATCCTATGGTATTTTTTACAACCATAACATATATGTGATTTTCTAATAATAATATTAATTCAAAATCAAAAAGGTGATGGATGGATTGAAGGGACCATTATCATATCACAATAAATGAATTTTGCAAAGATCAAAGAGCATCTAAAAAGGGTAATGATGATGGTCAATGTTGCACACCTAGTCAACTAGTCAACCATGGTCAACAAGTCAACAAACCCATCCATGACACAATTTCATTTAATTAATATTATTAATTGATAAATCACAAGATCATTAGGGTTTGGAAAAAAGACGACTGTCAACTGTGCATACACACCCGTTCCAAAACCCTAATGAACAAACTCTTCCTCTGCCTCAATCAACTGTGCATACACACCCGCATTCATGTTCCGAGGAACATGAACACAATGAGATAAAACTAACCCCAAAGCATATACTAGGATCCGGCTCAAACCAGAGCCCGCTAGTAATGACTGTCCGGACACTAAACGTGCACAAGTGCGCGGATGTGAACGAACCCTATCGCAAAACCATGCGACCTCTACTCAGTTTTGCTCAAAGGCGAGTAACCCTCTGTGTGGGAATCTAAAGACTCGACACTACGCTGGCAGTAGGGTTAACCACAGACCGCAAGCGGCACTAGCTGTACGTAACGGTCCCCAGGTAGATGCCGATAAGAAGACTGATGAGGTGAACCCATCCGAACTCCTACTGAGTCTGTATGTGACAATCTCCGTACAGTCCGGTCTGTTCGTCTGATACATTGCATGGCGGTCCTAGGGGGGCGGTAAACGTCAGTCCCCTAATAGCGGTACAAGTCGTGTCGGAGTGAAGCCCAGAACACCCTGAGATAACACTGGAAACCTACCAGTATATCTCGCTTGCCCTTGCCAGGGACTACTCGTGTAATGGCTCTCCTAGACACAGCGCGATGTCAACCCCCAATACCGGGAGAGACGAATCCTGTCTAACCGTCACTGCCTCCAAGTGCTTCGGGACTGCACCCAACTACTACCTGTTTGCACGACTCAGTAGAGCCGTGGTAGGGTAGTAATCAAAGAACAGTGGGAACACACTCGAAGCAAAGTGACAGTGTCAAGTCAGCAGACTAAGCTGTACTCATGTCACCTGGGAACTGATAACTGACGATAGGTATAATACCAACCATCAGTTCCCGACGAGTCCTGTCCAGTGTACTCGTAACCTAACGAGCACCCGCATACTATCTCAAGTACGACGTACTGATGGCTGTGAGACAGACCGTCTTCCGTGCTGGGATGAGAAGCGCATACGCTAGTCTACTCCGGAGTATCGATGCCCTATCTCGATAATCCCACGACTAGGGACGTGTATAAGGATGTGCTAGTGGATTACCCAGCCCCCACGAGTGTGATCGCCATCACAACGCCGGTAATCAAGCAAAGATCCTAAGGGCTCTACTAATGCGTATAGGTGATATAATGAAGAAACACACTTGTACACATTAAAGAAGAGACAAACCAAGTAGCATACTACTATATTGAGCAAGATTGTCTATACAACTGTGAATATCCCAAGCTTCCATCAAGTAATATACATACTAGTATGATACAGTAATAGCTTCTAGGGCATATACACTAGCATGGGACTGCACCCAACTACTACCTGTTTGCACGACTCCTTTGAGCCGTGGTAGGGTAGTAATTGTAAGTGCACGGCGGCGCCCCGGCCGTCAATCCGAGGCAAAAATGCGGAAACGATAATTTACTTTAAACTTTTGAACCGGCACCACCGCGCACTTTAAACCCGGATCGGGCCATTAATCTAATCCTAGCTAACTAGAGAAGGGGTAGAAAGATATACCGAGCGATCCATGTCCTTCGGTCTTATCGTCGTCGTCCCGATCTCCCCGCGGAATCTCCGGTCCTCACCTCCTCGCCGGAAGGGCACTACGTCGCCGGGTTCTTTTACGGGCACCCACCTCTGGACCGAGGCAACTCGGGCACGAAGTTGGCGAGCCGACGTGCCCAAGGATTGCTGTAGAATATGTGTAGTGCTCTATGTCTCATTTGGGGTTACTAGAAGTTGACTTTGGTGGAGGATTGATATGATAACATTTTGGAGATGAAGTTGGGGATTTTTGCAAGCACAAGAGAACCAAAAATCCCCACAAAAAAATAATGGGCAGCCCCTCCCTCTATGGCCGGCCATGCTAAGGAAAAAAAGGGGAGTCTCAAAAAAAATGAGGGAGCCCCACAATCATACAAGGGAGAGAGAGAGAAAAAACTATCATGCATGAGAGAGAAAAAGGATGATGATGAAATATAATGATCACTAACCAAAACCAATACTCCATCAACCATCATCACACCCAAAGTCAATCAATGATGAAGTCAAGAGGTCAAATGATGGTGCAACTATCATGAAGCAAAAACTTGCAAATAACACACTCCATAATGCTAATTTGCACAACTGCAAATAAGCCCTCCTCCACGAATATTTCGGCCAAGAAAAGATACAAAGGAAAATGACCGAAACGGAAAGCAAACTGGCAACTTCATAAAACTGGTTCCGTAATAAATTACAGGAAAACCCCGCTACTGTATATACATACCCGCATTTGTATTCCGACCGAATACAAATGTAATGAGACAAAATCTACACTGTACTATACTAGGATCTGGCTTAAACCAAAGCCCGCTAGTATTAACAGTCCGATCATGATCCGTGCAATACCGTACATACTTGATCGAACCCTGCCATATCTCCATACGGCCTCTACAGCGTTTCGCCCGAAACTTGAGAAACTGGTCTGTGGGGGACTCTAAAGACTCGTCCATACTTTGGTTGTGGATTTAACCACTAGCACGTCAGAGGTATTAGCCTATACGTAACGGGCTACCAGGTATTGACCAAAAGGGACGTCGATGAGCGAACTCATCCTGACTCCCTACTGAGCTTGTCAGTGACAATATCCGTACAGTCCGGTCCGTTCGTCTATGAGCATCGCATAGCGGGCCTAGGGGGTTGGTAAAAGTCAGACCCCCAAAAGCGGTCGAGTCGTGTCGGAGTATAGCCCAGAACACCCAGAGATACTACTGGAATACCTACCAGTAAATCTCCTGCCTTGGCCAAGGACTTCGTGTAAGGGCTCTCCTAGACACAGCGCGACCTCACCCCCAATACCGGGAGGGTCGAACCCCTGAAGATCCGCTCACTGGCTCCATGTGGATTGGGACTGTACCCAACTAAAACCTGTTTGCACGTCTCCTTTGAGCGTGGTAGGGTAGTAATCAAAGTACAGTGGGAACTCACACGAGACAAATGACGATCTTAGGTCGATGAACTAACCTGTACACATGTCACCAGGGAACTCCTATCTGACGTCAGGTATAAGACCAACTAGCATGTTCCCGGCGAGTCTTGTCCGGTGTACTCATAACCCAATGAGCGCCTGTATACATCTTAGGTGAACCAACTGACACCAATGGCTTATGAGACCGGCCGCCGCCCCTCGTCGGGGTCTCGACTGTATACACTAGTCTACTCTGGAGTATTGATGCCCTGTCTCGAAACTCACACGACTAGGGACCTTTTAAGGATGTGCTTATAGACCACCAGCACCCACGTATATGATCGCCCTCATACTGCTGGCAGTCAAGCAGGAATCCTAGGGGCTCTATCAACGCGCAATAGTGACCTGTAAGGTCACCTAAAGCAGTAAACGATGATAAAGATAAACCAGATAACATGCTATCATCTTGAGTAAGACTGTCCTACCGGGATAGGTCCTCCCTCAATCATTGCAATCACGTGCCTGTGATCCAATAATTGACTCTGAGGGCACTATTTCCAACAATCTCCCACTTGCATTCAAGGCTAATTATTGCGATGTCGCATACTCACAGCCCGTGTGATACCGAACACCCAACTCCTCTACTAATCAGTCTCACAAAACCCGTTTGCGAAACTATTGCGTTCGAGGAATAGCCTCAGTGAGTGGATCCGCCTTGATGTTTCTTTCTATGTCTCTCTATATCTCAAGTTCGCGGAGAAAGCCATCTCCCGAAATGAGCAATACCTGTCTTAGAGTATGTCTGGATATCTGATGGGTCCTAGCTCATAAATGAACTCCAAATCCAAACTTCTTAGACTGTATCGTCAACTGAACTTAATCAGTATCCTGCGCCATGCCTCCCTCAGTATCCTCCTGGACCACGTGTCGATAATACCACCCCTCGTCAGAGGGAAAACTATAACTCTGTCATCCAGGTCACCTTGGAAGCCTGGAATGATAACTGTCTCCTTAAAACAGGCTGTTGTTATCATATCCCTAGAACATTCACTTATGTTCTAAAACTGCTTCCGAATGTTTCTCCAGGATTGGATCAATATCTACTTATTGCATCTAATGCAAAAACAACATCTGGTGTGGTACTTGACATCTCATGATTGACTCAATTGCCTAATCAAGTAATCCGTCAATCATGCACATCCCTCTCCCCTTTAGTCTGTAAGACACCTTTAGAGAGGGTGACTCCATCACCTGCAGGTACACCACCATGCCAGGAGTCGTCCATTCTAAAGCACCTCTAGAATGCCGTCTAAGTACCCAGATTGGGAAACTACCCAAATCTAGATCTAAAACCATAGATCCAGTAACCAGAATGTCTTGATATTATATCCAAGTCCCATGTGGAGAAACCATTGTGTGACAACCAAAGTATAACCGATCGTAGTATAGGAATATTACTTCCTACTCTGTGTATGTCATCCAAATACCAGGACATCACACCCTACTACCTTCTTAATAGATCCATCCTCTATTCTGATGAAGTCAAACCTATGACTGTCATATCAGAAATAGATGATCTATCTCCGCTATATCTGCTTTAGTCTATAAATAGACATAAGCCACTTGTCCACCAATGCTTCCGCTGCTCCCACTGAGTACGACAACCCACTGGCAGAGTCATATAGACGTACACTTCTAAAGCCAGTTTAGAACGACGCTATACTCATCCTCCCGCCGGGTCTCACAGTCTGGAACAACAGCAATGGCAAGTCTGGGTAAACAAGAACCTCCCTGTCACCGTCCTTAAGGCTACCGGAGTACCTCTCGGGTGCCTGAGGTTACCCACCTTATCTGCGGAGTGGCCAATGAAATGTCAAATCAGATTGAATCTTTAGGTTCTTATCAAATCTTTAGTAATCGTTTGCGGTTCTGGAATCACTTCCAGTTCTACCATACTCCCACTACTGTTTTCTGAAAAAATCCATTTTATTAAAAGTATGGCGACTCTAGAACAATATCTCTATTGATCTTCGAGATGGTAGAATCTCAACCCTCGTCATAGCCTGGGTCAACCCACAAACAGTCATTACAGAAACGCGCCTTGAGTTATCCACAGTCTGGTTTTAAGCATAAGCCAAACAACTCCCCATACCTTAACATCGTTAAGATATGAACTGTTCTATATCCAATACAGAAACAGAGACATTGATTTAATTGAACCAGATTCAAATCATGCAGCTGTCTCCAGTGCATGTCAATTAAATGGAAAGAGGCCGATCAGCGTTACTCAACTTAGGAATGCTTCCAATTATGAGTAACCTGAAAGAGAAGCAAGTTCTCTTAATCATTACTATCAACTGAATACCACACACAAGTATCTACATCTTCGATCAACTTGAAGAATCCCGATACTTGCAACACCTGGTTCTCTACTTTATCCATATACCTATAACTTCTCAAAACTTGGACCTTGTGTTTCTACGAAACACCAGTCTAAAAACTAGAGAAGTCATAAGTAAACCGAATATAGTACGAGAACCAACCCCTCTGTCCTAATGGACACTGGACAACATACAATACTCTGTATAAGTCCTTTGAGTCTAATAACTCAAACCCTGTGTGTCGTAGGTTGAAAACTGTACTTATGGTTAAGAAGAATTACACCGTTGTTTAATGCTCCTTACCTAACCATCCACTGATATAGGTAAATGTCACGACCCGAAAGTACGGAACATGACCGGCACTTAAACTACGAACGTCTCGAGGCGTACGTAATCTAAGTAAACCGAAAACCCAGAAATCCAAACCAAGAAAAGATGTAGAGTGCAGGAAAAACCAACTTAAAGCAAGTAGTTTCAATATCATAAGCCGAATTATGCGGTTTTTAAAAACATCAAAAATTTCCGGAAAATTTCGGCAGAGTCTCCTTTGTAAATACTGGCCCCCAAATGGGATACAACATGAATAGTATACGAAATCAATAAAAAGGCATCCCCAAGCGGGAGCTAGCTCTTCGTCAATCGACGACCACAACCACACAAGCAATATAATATACAACGCCAACGGTGAGGATCAAAACACAAAGGAAACTCAAAACCACAAGAAATCCACAGAAATACAACGCGCGACTCTAAGGTCGAAAGAATAAACATCACTGGTCTCTAACACAAATAAATACTTGTTTGGTTGATGGAACTTCTAGATACAACAGAATAATAATATACAAGATATATAATGGGGGTACGATACAAGTAAACCCACCTACTAGCAAATCACCCGAAGGAAACTATGCCCGCAAATCCGTAATGAAACCTGTACGGCAAACCTGCAAGAAACTGGGGCACAACGGGGGTGAGTTGCCAACTCGTGAATAGAAAAACATCTACGAAAAGAAATCGCGTAAATAACGCAATCCTAGGTCAATGATCATAATATATCCTCAAATATAAGAATAACATGCAACCTATAACAAGGCTAGGGTAAATATCTAACCCGAGTGTAATCTCATGTGCCCGTGTCAGTGCCTCAGGTAGCAATATATCATATGAATGATGTATGAATACATGAAAACAGAATACATGTAAATGAAGAACTGTTTTCATAATTTAGTGAGATTTCCTTTGTATTTTTAAAATGAGGTATCATAATGAAATCAGCATAAAACAGTGCCTAGCATCGGCACAAAACGTAATCCCAATATCTCGATATCTCTGTATCACAGTCTCTGTACCTCAATATCTCGAAATCTCAATATCACAGTCTCAAAATCTAGGGCGTCGTCAGTCCAGACCGGCCCCTACCATCCATCTCAAGACCACGACGGTATCCTCCGGATATCCGACGCGTCGGGTGTAATCACCGGTAGGTAGTGCTCCCCTGCCAGGCTCACATCGTCATCATCACGCGCTTCTAGCCCCGGGGTACCTTACCGGGTCCACCATGTACCCGAAACAGTTCATCCGTCTCCTCGAATCGGTTCTCGAAATCCATCAGCAAACTCATGGTGGACGACTCATACATCATGGGAAAACCACACTTTTTATTTTAAAAGAGAGAAAGGTTTATTTATGTTTTTGCGGTTTTCCTCCAAATCCAGAAAATCTCATGGAAATCCGAATCCAAAACCTCAATAACACTTAAAATAGTGAATATATGCATGAGAATCCATGAATGCGGCATAACAATGAATAACAGTATGCATGAAGTAGGAGGTAATAACTACAATGTCTAAACTAACATATAAGGCAAGTACACTAATATCATGTCTAACTATTAGCTAACAGGCTATGTCAAGCAATAATATTTCTAAGGTGTACGTGACATGGCAATTACCGATGAAAATGTGTGTGAGCCGGCAAGTAAGTGTACGTGGTACATACGCATCATCGGTAACGGTGTTGGTGTCCTAACAATATGATATCCACATTGCAATAAGAAATTATAGCATAAGTATGCGATGCGAAGCGAACCACAATAATAAGCGGGAGCAGAATACTAGACGCAACTGTAACTAACCCGCATTAATCTAATATAAGTCCTACAAATGGTGTCTTTTGAAATAACACGAATCATGGGGTTTTGAAAATAGGGGCTACGGTGTTTTTATGAAAAGATACGTCTTTTGAAATATCCGTAGAATCCCTTGGGCTGTCTTTTAAAATACACATGATTCGTTAGTTTTTGAAATAGGTAAGAATCGAATCTAATCTAACAACTAAACTAAACTAAGGGGCTAAGCTAACAAGCTGGACTACAGGTAAGGAAACCGCCTAACATCTGAGTCGATCCATATACATACCTGTATATATATTAGTCGGTGATCCCGCCTCAATAATATCATATCCGATACCATATCTACAATCAGACATCCCAAGTCACGAGTGCGGATCAATCATCAAGATATAGCTCGTACGTAAATCCGTCGTACGGCATCCCCAAATCTGGGAACGGGTCAATATCATATTCATCACACTACTCATCCGGTATCCTCTTTATCAAAGATCATAGTCTAAGGTACTGACCTAGGTCTAGTATAATACTGATATCCTCAATATACTCATGATCTGACTACTGATCGACAATCTCGTACAAACCGATATCGCAACCTCAACACAAATCTCATCGACTCAGCTCAATCACAAGTATCATCCTCAAATCCGTATGTGAACACATAGTCCCATACCCATGTGAACACATAACTATAAAGAATCCCTGAGCATATATAAATAGGAATGTATACAAGTATGTATGTGTGTACGTGTAGTGCAACACTACCCTAGGGTTCACAACACTACAATAATCCAACACCCCAATATCCATCCTAAACATCTTTATTGATCCCAAATTACATATAATAATTGTTGGTGTGTATACGCATCCGTACACACCACCACGGACTGCGGGGGTGCTATACGCCATCCACCCGACTTCTCCCCATAGATATAAATCTACTCACCTGGTCCTCGCTCGCCGGTGCTGACGTCGCCACGTGCTTGCTTCTCGTCTCGAAGTCCACATGGGGTACCTACATATCATAACGCACCATAGCGCATTAAAATCCAACTCATGACCAAAACGACACACGAATCCCACATAGGTCAAAACCTATGGTTACTTTCACAAACCAACCCAAAAACCCTCGACGTTGGCGTACAAACGCCAAACCATCGAGAAAGCCCCCAACACACTCATTTGTACAATTACAAGCACTAATTATAATATAAAATAGCTTAAAATTCACAAAAACCCCAATTTCACTTAAAAGGCATTTTTCCGAAAATCTAGCAAGCACAAATCACCGTTTTAGTACAAAACTTGATTTATAAACGAATCTAGCGGCCACAATATTCACTAAATATCTTAAATAAGTCATAAAAACAATTCCCATAATTTAATCTCGTTAAATTCCAAAATCCCTAAAATTCTAGTTTACAAAATACCTAAATTTTAACAATTTTAGAGCAAAAATGCACAAACTACAATCTAGCTTGGATTTGCATGAACTAAAGTATTAAACTACACTTTAAAATGTTAATAATGCCATGAATACCCTAATTAGATTTTAATCTCAAATATATATGTATTTCACTAAACCTAGTTAGCAAAAATGCTTAGTTTGGACATTTTAAATATTACAAATTTAGAAATTAACAACTATATTAATTTTTCTATAGCTTAGCATGATAGCTACACCATTAAACCATGATCAATGATAAAAACCCTCACTGGGTAACAATTTCCCTTTTCTAGAATTTCAAGATTGGAGCTAGAACCCAAATTAAACAAAATGAAGTAATTAGCAACTCATTAACAATTTAGTTAGGAATTATACCTCACAAACCTTAAATCTAGCTTGCAACTTAACCATTCCAAAATGCTCTCTTACTCCCAAAATCCTCGCTTGAATGGCCAAGGAAAATTGGATGAAGGTTAAGTAAAGAATTGGTGAGGTTTAGCATTTTTTTTCCGATTAATCTTATAGGATTTTCATGAAAATGGGAGTGGGAAAAATGGGGATTTGGGGGGCTTCCATGCTCGGCCAGCAGCAAGATGAGGGGAGAGAGTGAGGTTTGAGTGTAGTAAAGAATTCCAAGTCAAAGAAAAGAAGGCCCATACTTCAATCACCTCACACCATACCTCATTCAAATCAATTCTTTAATCTGTTCTTCATTTTTTTACTTTTAAATTTGAGGAGAATGAAGTGGTGAAGTGAGGGGTGGGGGCTGCACTGTAGCAAGGACGGCCAAGAAGTGGGGAAAGAGAGTGTGGGTATGTGTGGTTAATTGTAGAAAGTTTCATTATTACCTATATTAATTTATTTTTCTTTTATTATCTACTTAACATAAAACTAACTAGAACTTTGAGACAAGTTTCCAATTAAAACCTGTTTCAAACTATGATTCCAACATGTCATGGTTCACTTTGTTAACTTCACCCGTTCCAATTTGTATTTATCACAAATTAAATGTAATAGTGACGTCTTAAAATAATATTAAAATAATTAATTTCGGAAAATTTTTCAGAAAATTTGAAATTTCACTAGTGGGTCAATAAACACCAAATACTAAAAATTACATAGCTAGAATATGTATATTTAATTTTTATAATAAGATATTTGTATTTCGACTTTTTTTCAGAAAACCTCCTTATTTTACCGTTTTTTCGAAATTTCACCGAAACGATTTTCAAAACGTTACAATCTTCCCCCCTTAAAGAAATTCGGTCCCCGAATTTAAATTAAAACTCTCCCCAAATACTAAAACATCTAAACCAAAACCATCAAGTCGTCGGGGCTCCGAAATTGTAAATACATAAAACAAATCGTAGCGCAGCACATGCGCATGAAAAATGAGCATATAACTCAAATCACAACTCCGTCAAGCATCCCGCAATCATCGGAGTCATGGGAAAGACATCAATGCCAAATACAAAGTAAAACCAATATGATATAACTAGAAACTATACATGTAAATATCGAATCTATATATGTAAGTATTTGAAGGAAATGCATGCCAAATCTCTTTAAGTCGTTGTGCACGCGTATAACACTGCACAGTGGCGGACGTCTATCATAAGAAAATAACTATATACATATATACCTTTGTTTGAAATGTACGTTCCGCCGTTTTGGAAACAATTTAGAAGGGTCTCCTTGTTTTAAACATTTCGTGTCATATCAGACACGTAGGTAAATACTGAGGCCACAGCTCGCTTTTTGAAAATCCCTTCAATAACTATCAATGCATGCAAAATATATTCAGGTACTGTCCTCTGACTAGTCCTGCTCAGTACGAAAACACATAGCAATATCATAAAAATGTACTGCTCTATAAGAAAAAAAAATCAATCCAAAAATACGCGTATGAATACTACGTGCGTCTAGTGCGCACGGAAATCAAAATCCAAATATGTGCCATACATATGCACAGAAACAACATCTAAGTGCATCGGGTGTGCACGAAACATCTGTCATAGGCAACATGTGTGCCTGACAGCAAAATCAGGTGCATCTGACATGCACGAAAAAAAATCTCGATTTAGTGCATCTGGTGTGCACCAAAATCGCATCTCAAGACATGCGCTCAACATGCGCGAAAACCCAAAACCAGGGGCGTCCATCATGCACGAAATCATGAAATCCAATATCAAGCGCCGAATATGCGCAAAATCAAATCAGGTGCACAAGGTGCACAAAACAAATATCGAGTATCACAATCGAACTCGAAGTCCAGTGCATCTAAGTGCACAAAAGGCGTATCACTGCACTGCAAGCATATATAAACTATACAGAGTGCAGGAACCAAATCGTGTGCGTGCATACGCACAAAATCAACTCAAATGTCTAAAATCGTAAAATCAAAAACATGTGAAACCAAAGCACGAAAACGATATCAAGTGCAACACTGTGCAAAGATCGTAAATCCTCAATCATCAAAATCAAATCATGCGAATAAATCACCCAAAACATCGAAATCAATAATGGCGGAATAGTACCGCTCAAGCGCATCCTCTAAGAATCTCGGGCCAACTGTCGCGGTCACTAGTGGGACGTCTCGTCGATGATCATGAACTCTGGCCTGCTGGTGTGCGTAACAATGACCACTCCTGGGTCAAGGTCTTCTCGTAATTCATTCCAGAAAGGTCCTGTCGAGGTCTCTCCCAAATCTCGCCTCTGCCGAACTGTCCGGAAGTCATCGTCCCTTACTAGATCTCTTCTCGTTCCTGAACGGCTACATACTCATCGCGACTCCTTCTGGAAGGTAAATCCAAGTACCATGCCTCGGCATGTGCATCGCATCTCTGATGTCGGCGGAGTGAAACGTCATCTCATCTAGATCTGGTACGAACCTCTTACTTCACTTTTCTCTAATGTCGTCTGCTTTGGACTCGTCTCGTCGCGGGTGCATGGACTGAGCTCCAACAGCTATCCTCGTATCGGGAGTCTCCCAAGAAATGCATCTCACCACCTAGCATCCGAATTAAGTCGAGCCATCCAATCGAGTCGTCAAAACCTCATCATCCCCCAAGAGCTCAACATCTTGGGCACAGTTTAATAGTATCGAGTACATACCACAACATCGGTGGTCCAGCCGTAGAAGGGCAAACCCAAGCCTCACTAATGGCGCCGCGGAACAGCCGCAAACCCGAAGGTTCAAAGGCTTTCACACGGTCATTATGTCGAGTTAGGGTTTTATTCTTCTAGAGGGACCATAGAATTGCATGCATGTCTTTCTGACTACTTTAAACTTGGAATAATAGGTTTCTGACATTCGATCGTCTCTGTCGACTCTCAACGTCTCCGCGTGAAGTCGTCTCTAGCTGGAATCAATCTATCTGATGACCTCGCATCGGGGTAGGCGAACGACCCACATGTCCTAGTCATTCATCCTCGTTGACTAGCGACCTTCTATCATCTCTTAGTACAACTCGTACTGCAATAGCTCCAGCATCTGGGGCGATATCTCGTCGTTCGCAGCAATAGCTGGCTCGCTCGTCTGCACGCTGAACAGTGCCTCGACCATCATGAATAAGCAATACACCAACGGTCATCAAAATCTGGCTGGCCTCTATCATTGGCTCAATCCTGTAGTGTCGATCAGCACATCCGAGTAATCTCATAAAGGCGATCCGCCAAACGCTCGTGGCGCGGAAACACAGTAAAAAAACACATCTCCGCAATCGTGTGTCGCCGGAATTTCGCCCTGGTCAGTCCTCGTTCGTGACGAGCTCGTGCTGACCACAACTCTAGCTGTAGCTCTCCCTGCCCGTAATCATGGCAGCAAAACCATAACTGGTACTGATGAGGCTAGATCGGAATGAATATAATACTGAGCAAAGAAATGTACATCCTAAGGCTTCTTAAGTGGAGTAGCGTATCGTAAGTATGCCGCGGAACATACCCACAGTACATCACTCTACTTTAGTCACCTATTCCATCAACCAAGGGTCATCCTACGCTCCGAAGGTAAAACCTAACGCTTTGATACCAACTTTGTCACGACCCGAAAGTACGGAACATGACTGGCACTTAAACTACGAACGTCTCGAGGCGTACGTAATCTAAGTAAACCGAAAACCCAATCCAAACCAAGAAAAGATGTAGAGTGCAGGAAAAACTAACTTAAAGCAAGTAGTTTCAATAGCATAAGCCGAATTATGCGGTTTTTAAAAACATAAAAAATTTCCTGAAAATTTCGGCAGAGTCTCCTTTCTAAATACTGGCCCCCAAATGGGATACAACATGAATAGTATACGAAATCAATAAAAAGGCATTCCCAAGCGGGAGCTAGCTCTTCGTCAATCGACGGCCACAACCACACAAGCAATATAATATACAACGCCAACGGCGAGGATCAAAACTCAAAGGAAACTCAAAACCACAAGAAATCCACAGAAATACAACGCGCGACTCTAAGGTCGAAAGAATAAACATCACTGGTCTCTAACTCAAATAAATACTTGTTTGGTTGATGGAACTTCTAGATACAACAGAATAATGATATACAAGATATATAATGGGGGTATGATACAAGTAAACCCACCTACTAGCAAATCACCCGAAGGAAACTATGCCCGCAAAGCCGTAATGAAACCTGTACGGCAAACCTGCAAGAAACTGGGGCACAACGGGGGTGAGTTGCCAACTCGTGAATAGAAAAACATCTACGAAAAGAAATCGCATAAATAACGCAATCCTAGGTCAATGATCATAATATATCCTCAAATATAAGAATAACATGCAACCTATAACAAGGCTAGGGTAAATATCTAACCCGAGTGTAATCTCATGTGCCCGTGTCAGTGCCTCAGGTAGCAATATATCATATGAATGAGGTATGGATGCATGAAAACAGAATACATGTAAATGAAGAACTGTTTTCATAATTTAGTGAGATTTCCTTTGTATTTTTAAAATGAGGTATCATAATGAAATCAGCATAAAACAGTGCCTAGCATCGGCACAAAACGTAATCCCAATATCTCGATATCTCTGTATCACAGTCTCTGTACCTCAATATCTCGAAATCTCAATATCACAGTCTCAAAATCTAGGGCGTCGTCAGTCCTGATCGGCCCCTACCATCCATCTCAAGACCACGACGGTATCCTCCGGATATCCGACGCGTCGGGTAAAATCACCGGTAGGTAGTGCTCCCCTGCCAGGCTCACATCGTCATCATCACGCGCTTCTTGCGCCGGGGTACCTTACCGGGTCCACCATGTACCCGAAACGGTTCATCCGTCTCCTCGAATCGGGTCTCGAGATCCATCAGCAAACTCATGGTGGACGACTCATACATCATGGGAAAACCGCACTTTTTATTTTAAAAGAGAGAAAGGTTTATTTATGTTTTTGCGGTTTTCCTCCAAATCCAGAAAATCTCATGGAAATCCAAATCCAAAACCTCAATAACACGTAAAATAGTGAATATATGCATGAGAATCCATGAATGCGGCATAACAATGAATAACAGTATGCATGAAGTAGCAGGTAATAAGTACAATGTCTAAACTAACATATAAGGCAAGTACACTAATATCATGTCTAACTATTAGCTTACAGGCTATGTCAAGCAATAATATTTCTAAGGTGTACGTGACATGGAAATTACCGATGAAGATGTGTGTGAGCCGGCAAGTAAGTGTACGTGGTACATACGCATCATCGGTAACGGTGCTGGTGTCCTAACAATATGATATCAACATTGCAATAAGAAATTATAGCATAAGTATGCGATGCGAAGAGAACCACAATAATAAGCGGGAGCTGAATACTAGACGCAACTGTAACTAACCAGTATTAATCTAATATAAGTCCTACAAATGGTGCCTTTTGAAATAACACGAATCATGGGGTTTTGAAAATAGGGGCTACGGTGTTTTTATGAAAAGATACGTCTTTTGAAATATCCGTAGAATCCCTTGGGCTGTCTTTTAAAATACCCACGATTCGTTTGTTTTTGAAATAGGTAAGAATCGAATCTAATCTAACAACTAAACTAAACTAAGGGGCTAAGCTAACAAGCTGGACTACAGGTAAGGAAACCGCCTAACATCTGAGTCGATCCATATACATACATGTATATATATTAGTCGGTGATCCCGCCTCAATAATATCATATCCGATACCATATCTACAATCAGACATCCCAAGTCACGAGTGCGGATCAATCATCAAGATATAGCTCGTACGTAAATCCGTCGTACGGCATCCCCAAATCTGGGTACGGGTAAATATCATATTCATCACACTACTCATCCGGTATCCTCTTTATCAAAGATCATAGTCTAAGGTACTGACCTAGGTCTAGTATAATACTGATATCCTCAATATACTCATGATCTGACTACTGATCGACAATCTCGTACAAACCGATATCGCAACCTCAATACAAATCTCATCGACTCAGCTCAATCCCAAGTATCATCCTCAAATCCGTATGTGAACACATCGTCCCATACCCATGTGAACACATAACTATAAAGAATCCCCTGAGCATATATAAATAGGAATGTATGCAAGTATGTATGTGTGTACGTGTAGTGCAACACTACCCTAGGGTTCACAACACTACAATAATCCAACACCCCAATATCCATCCTAAACATCTTTATTGATCCCAAATAACATATAATAATTGTTGGTGTGTATATGCATCCGTACACACCACCACGGACTGCGGGGGTGCTATACGCCATCCACCCGACTTCTCCCCGTAGATATAAATCTACTCACCTGGTCCTCGCTCGCCGGTGCTGACGTCGCCACGCGCTTGCTTCTCGTCTCGAAGTCCACATGGGGTACCTACATATCATAACGTACCATAGCGCATTAAAATCCGACTCATGACCAAAACGACACACGAATCCCACATAGGTCAAAACCTATGGTTGCTTTCACAAACCAACCCAAAAAACCCTCGACGTCGGCGTACAAACGCCAAACCATCGAGAAAGCCCCCAACACACACATTTGTACAATTACAAGCACTAATTATAATATAAAATAGCTTAAAATTCACAAAAACCCCATTTCACTTAAAATGTCATTTTTCCGAAAATCTAGCAAGTACATATCACCGTTTTAGTACAAAACTTGATTTATAAACGAATCTAGCGGCCACAATATTCACTAAATATCTTAAATAAGTCATAAAAACAATTCCATTAATTTAATCTCGTTAAATTCCAAAAACCCTAAAATTCTAGTTTACAAAATACCTAAATTTTAACAATTTTATAGCAAAAATGCTCAAACTACAATCTAGCTTGGATTTGAATGAACTAAAGTATTAAACTACACTTTAAAATGTTAATAATACCATGAATATCCTAATTAGATTTTAATCTCAAATATATATGTATTTCACTAAACCTACTTAGCAAAAATGCTTAGTTTGGACATTTTAAATGTTACAAATTTGGAAATTAACAACTAGATTAATTTTTCTATAGCTTAGCATGATAGCTACACCATTAAACCATGATCAATGATAAAAACCCTCACTTGGTAACAATTTCCCTTTTCTAGAATTTCAAGATTGGAGCTAGAACCCAAATTAATGAAAATGAAGTAATTAGCAACTCATTAACAATTTAGTTAGGAATTATACCTCACAAACCTTAAATCTAGCTTGCAACTTAACCATTCCAAAATGCTCTCTTTCTCCCAAAATCCTCGCTTGAATGGCCAAGGAAAATTGGATGAAGGTTAAGAAAAGAATTGGTGAGGTTTAGCATTTTTTTTTCGATGAATCTTATAGGATTTTCATGAAAATGGGAGTGGGAAAAATGGGGATTTGGGGGGCTTCCATGCTCGGCCAGCAGCAAGGTGAGGGGAGAGAGTGAGGTTTGAGTGTAGTAAAGAATTCCAAGTCAAAGAAAAGAAGGCCCATACTTCAATCACCTCACACCATACCTCATTTAAATCAATTCTTTAATCTTTTCTTCATTTTTTTACTTCTAAATTTGAGGAGAATGAAGTGGTGAAGTGAGGGGTGGGGGCTGCACTGTAGCAAGGCCGGCCAAGAAGTGGGGAAAGAGAGTGTGGGTATGTGTGGTTAATTGTAGAAAGCTTCATTATTACCTATATTAATTTATTTTTCTTTTATTATCTACTTAGCATAAAACTAACTAGAACTTTGAGACAAGTTTCCAATTAAAACCTGTTACAAACTATGATTCCAACATGTCATGGTTCACTTTGTTAACTTCACCCGTTCCAATTTGTATTTATCACGAATTAAATGTAATAGTGACAGCTTAAAATAATATTAAAATAATTAATTTCGGAAAAATTTTCAGAAAATTTGAAATTTCACCAGTGGGTCAATAAACACCAAATACTATCAATTACACAGCTAGAATATGTATATTTAATTTTTATAATAAGATATTTGTATTTTGACATTTTTTTTCAGAAAACCCCCTTATTTTACCGTTTTTTCGAAATTTCACCGAAACGATTTTCAAAACGTTACAGTAAATGTCATCAACATGATTTCAAAAAGGTATATCTCACTTTATAAAAATAGACGTACAGATATATTAATTTGAAATTGGTGCATGACTGCGGATATTCAAAACCAAATATTTGTCGTCCGGCAAACAACCCAGGTGACTTCCTCAAATATCACCGATTACAACGAATCCCGATATAATGAGGTTGATCACCTAATTTCCAATAATTTTCTCCATCTCATCATCTGTAAAACCCTACAGATGTGAGAATCATACCTGGTAAATACATACCCTGGAGCAAGATCTGATTGGGAAATCAGTTTTCCTTTAACAGTACACAGCGAAACTGAAACATTGAAATGTTTCGATGGGGTATCCCGGTATTCCTAGTAATGCCTCTTCCATGATCCAAATTCACAACTGTAACCGTATAATTCTTTGCCATCTCTCCAAATCCCTTTATATGTCTTTAGTCATTACCTTCTGCACACCCTCTTAGGCTAAATTGGTTTCTTCCTTCCCTACCGTTCGGCACCAGCCTATGGTTTGGAAGAAGACTATCCAATAAGCATAATGGGTGTACTGTCCTAATCTTAGGAGCACTCGCAATGCGAGAGAAGGTGAAGATAAAAGACAACCGAATAAACCTTATTCCTATTTCTCCTGAACCAGAATCCATCCCCGAACTGGAACAAGTTCCTTTCGAGTTCGTATATAACCATACGATGGAGTATCCAATAAACTGTGGATCTTCGTAGTGATACGGAGTGTCCTGGAGAAATACAAAGGTGCTTTAGGATTGGAGAAGAAATACTTGGTTTAGTCGTGAATAGTAGTCGTAATTTACTTTGCCCTCTTACTAATCCCTTGATATATCTTTACTTAATACCTTCTGTACACCATCGTTAGGCTAATTGGTTTTCTTCATTCCCTACCGGTCGGCACCTGCCTATGGTTTGGAAGAAGACTATCCAATTTGCGTAATAGGTGTACTATCTCCTAAACCAAGGAGTACTCGCAACCTGACAGAAGGTAAAAGGAAAAGACAACTGAATAGTCCTATTCGTTTTCTCCAGAACCGGAAACCATCCTCGAATAAATTCCTTCGAGTTCGTATATAACCGTACGATGGTTTTATCCAATGGAAGTGGATGTTCGTAGTAATACGGGGTGTCCTGGAGAAAAGGGTAAAAGTAGGAGTGGCAATGAGGTAAGCAATTCTGACAATCCAAAAGGCAGTGTTTAAGAAGGTTCGGTTAATTTTGGTCACTGAGTCATAGTCTTAGGGTCGGGTCATGGTCGCTGCCAAAGAGAGAGAGAGAAAAGAAACACTCAGCGTGCACTCAATCCTAGATCAGAATGGTCATCACTTTATCTAATCTAGAAACCTCCCACTGTACCGTCAAATTCTCCTCCAAACCTAAAAGAAGAATTAGTCGGGATCACCCGAGGAGTAAACTAACTCATCAGTGGGAATCGGGATCCAACTATCATCGCATGATAACGTGACGGAATCCTCTCACGTCATCACACTCCAGAAGGTATGCGCATATCTGGCAAGTTTCAGTTTCTTTAGAAACTCCTGATGTCCCTATGCTCTTATGACCTTGACTTTGGCCAACATATCATAAGTCACATGTCAAGTTCTACCCGTCATTCTTCAGGTTAATTTGAGCGCACCCGTAAAATCCTTTGACTTTGGCCAACAAGGCTATACGACTGCCCCAAACCAACGCATCTATCTATGCTGCATATGAATACCCAATGGGTACCAATCACTGTGACTTGACTTTGGCCAACATACACAGCTTGAATACTTATTGACTATCCATATGAAACGACGAAGGGCTACGAATGGTTTCTGGCGAAAACCTTTAACATAATGAACTTGATATCGTTGAAGGAACCGGATAGCTTTTAAAAATATAGTGGTGAAAACCTTTGCTAAAGAGGTCACTCCCGGTGAAGGGATCTCGGCTCTTTCCCCGTAGAATGAGGTGCAGGATATTCCAACTGAATACCACGATGCAAAGCAAAAGTAATCGGCCATAGTGAAGTTATTACGCTGACGCAAAATTCTGTCCAAGGGGTCACTCCCGGTGAAGGGATCTCGGCCCTTGCCTCGTCGACTGAGGTGCAGGATATTCCAACTGAATACCACTGTGTAAACCAAAAGCGAACGTCCTTGCAATAACAGCTTTTTAAAAATTGCTCCAACAACATCAGAATTAGGTTTGTTTAGCTTGCATTGATCCGAATCAACGCAGTCCCATCAATTGATCACACCAATAAAGAACGAAAATAATTATGTACGTATATGCCATCCGCATTCTCCACTGGGTACCGTCATTACCCGTTAGGTTACTTAACTAACGACAGAGCGGGGACTGGACTAGCGCGGATGCAAAACATATACAACATCTACTAGTATATATATCAATATATAATATTTCGCTCAAGGCGTGATAAAATGCAACATCACAGAAACGTAATAAGCATCACAGAACAATACAGATAAGTAGGATCCCCCGGTTTCACAGAGCCGCTACGGAAACCCGACGTTCCCCTGGTCGTGTGGATAGCCTGTGCAATGAAATCCTAGACCCCTACGGGCGCGGCAAGTTACCCGCCAAAACCTGAAGCGAGGCAGCCCCCTTCAGCAACGTGAATGGACCACCCGGCACTTCACGGAATCCGGTAACTTGGGCACCCCTTCCTGGGTCAACCTGTACCCCCTACGAGTGCGGCGAATAGCCCGCCAATTCTAGAGTGAGGCCCCCTCCGTCTCAACGCCATGAGATGCGGGGCCGTTGCCCTCTAGAACCTGACTATCCGTGCACACCACCTTTTGGGGTAATCCTAATACAGAAAGTAAAATATACATACAACGGGTACATCGACCTCACCCCGGTCGTGCCCCAAAAGAATAATATACAAACAGGCAGTGACGGCAGTCCACATATCGGACGCTCTCCCCGCAATATCAAATGTACATAATACAACAAAAACTGTACTACCATTGCATCCAGGCTATCCCCCATGACCAATCCGCAACATCACAGCACAACACAGAACATCAACGTGAATGTTATGTTCGCAAATCCGTCTAACCGGGCTATAGCAGTTAGACAGGATTTACCGATCAAGTGACATTCACGGTCGCATATATAATGTAAATACTGTGAACTAACATGTTTAAAATATTCGATCGATCAAATTTTCCCAAGTGGGCCCCAAGCACTACTGTAAAACATAAAGAAATTCTGGGCCCAAAAATAACATTCCAAAACCCCAATTTCTCTGTAAAAAGATCACTGTGCAAAAATGGTGCAGTGAAGGCACTGTGCTGCGGCGGAACCGCGGCCGAAACAGGGGTTTGGCCGCGGTTCCGCGGTCGTTCTACAGTGTTACACCACCATTTTTCCACAGAAGTCTTAAAATTTCCTGCATGTCTTTCTGCAATGTACTGAAAAAATTTTAGAGCCAAAAATAATTCGACAGAAAACTGATGCTTTTGAAAATGCGGGTTTTTGGAATTTTGTTCGATCGAAAGTGTAAACACATTAGACCAAGCTAGACTACGTTAATGGCGTGGCTCTGATACCAATGTAAGTGCACGGCGGCGCCCCGGCCGTCAATCCGAGGCCAAAATGCGGAAACGATAATTTACTTTAAACTTTTGAACCGGCACCACCGCACACTTTAAACCCGGATCGGGCCATTAATCTAATCCTAGCTAACTAGAGAAGGGGTAGAGAGATATACCGAGCGATCCGTGTCCTTCGGTCTTCTCGTCGTCGTCCCGATCTCCCCGCGGAATCTCCGGTCTTCACCTCCTCGACGGAAGGGCACCACGTCGCCGGCTTCTTTTACGGGCTCCCACCTCTGGACCGAGGCAACTCGGGTATGAAGTTGGCGAGCCGACGTGCCCAAGGATTGCTGTAGAATACGTGTAGTGCTCTATGTCACATTTGGGGTTACTAGAAGTTGCCTTTGGTGGAGGATTGATATGATAACATTTTGGAGATGAAGTTGGGGATTTTTGCAAGCACAAGAGAACAAAAAATCCCCACTAAAAAATAATGGGCAGCCCCTCCCTCTATGGCCGACCATGCTAAGGAAAAAAAAGGGGAGTCTTAAAAAAATGAGGGAGCCCCACAATCACACAAGGGAGAGAGAGAGAGAAAAAGCTATCATGCATGAGAGAGAAAAAGGATGATGATGAAATATAATGATCACTAACCAAAACCAATACTCCATCAACCATCATCACACCCAAAGTCAATCAATAATGAAGTTAAGAGGTCAAATGATGGTGCAACCATCATGAAGCAACAACTTGCAAATAACACCCTCCATAATGCTAATTTGCACAACTGCAAATAAGCCCCCCTCCACCAATATTTCGGCCAAGAAAGATAAAAAGGAAAATGGCCGAAACGGAAAGCAAACAGGCAACTTCATAAAACTGGTCCCGTAATAAATTACAGGAAAACCCCGCTACTGTATATACATACCCGCATTTTTATTCCGACTGAAAACAAATGCAATGAGACAAAATCTACACTGTACTATACTAGGATTTGGCTTAAACCAAAGCCCACTACTATTAACTGTCCGATCATGATCCGTGCAATACCGCACATACTTGATCGAACCCTGCCATATCTCCATACGGCCTCTACAGCGTTTCGCCCGAAACTTGAGAAACTGGTCTGTGGGGGATTCTAAAGACTCGTCAATACTTTGGTTGTGGATTTAACCACTAGCACGTCAGAGGTATTAGCCTATACATAACGGGGTACCAGGTATTGACCAAAAGGGATGTCGATGAGCGAACTCATCCTGACACCCTACTGAGCCTGTCAGTGACAATATCCGTACAGTCCGGTCCGTTCGTCTATGAGCATCGCATGGCGGGCCTAGGGGGTTGGTAAAAGTCAGACCCCTAAAATCGGTACAAGTCGTGTTGGAGTGTAGCCCAGAACACCCTGAGATACTACTGGAATACCTACCAGTAAATCTCCTTCCTTGGCCAAGGACTTCGTGTAAGGGCTCTCCTAGACACAGCGCGACCTCACCCCCAATACCGGGAGAGACGAACCCCTGAAGATCCGCTCACTACCTCCATGTGGCTCGAGACTGTACCCAACTAAAACATGTTTGCACGTCTCCTTTGAGCGTGGTAGGGTAGTAATCAAAGTACAGTGGGAACTCACACGAGACAAATGACGATCTCAGGTCGATGAACTAACCTGTACACATGTCACCAGGGAACTGCTATCTGATGTCAGGTATAAGACTAACTAGCATATTCCCGGCGAGTCCTGTCCGGTGTACTCATAACCCAATGAGCACATGTATACATCTTAGGTGAACCAAATGACACCAATGGCTTGTAAGACCGGCCACCGCCCCTCGTCGGGGTCTCGACTGTATACACTAGTCTACTCTGGAGTATCGATGCCCTGTCTCGAAACTCCCACGACTAGGGACCTTTTAAGGATGTGCTTATAGACCACCAGCTCCCACGTATATGATCGCCCTCATACTGCTGGCAGTCAAGCAAGAATCCTAGGGGCTCTATCAACACGCAATAGTGACCTGTAAGGTCACCTAAAGCAGTACACGATGATAAAGATAAACCAGATAGCATACTATCATCTTGAGTAAGACTGTCCTACCGGGATAGGTCCTCCCTCAATCATTGCAATCACGTGCCAGTGATCCAATAATTGACTCTGAGGGCACTATATCCAACAGTAATCAAAGTACAGTGGGAACACACTCAAGGCGAAGTAGTAGCGTCAAGTCAACGGACTAAGCTGTACTCCAGTCACCTGGGAACTGTTATCTGACGATAGGTATAGTACCAACCAACAGTTCCCGACGAGTCCTGTCCAGTATACTCGTAACCTAACGAGCACCCGCATACTATCTCCAGTACGACGTACTAATGGCTGTGGGACAGACCATCTCCCCTGTTGGGATGAGAAGCGTATACGCTAGTCTACTCCGGAGTATCGATTCCCCGTCTCGATAATCCTACGACTAAGGACCTGTATAAGGATGTGCTTGTAGATTACCCAGCCCCCACTAGTGTGACTGCCATCACAACACTAGTAATCAAGAAAGATCCTAAGGGCTCCACTAATATGTATATGCTATATGCTAAAAGAAACACATGCACATATTGAAGTAGAAACAAACCAAGTAGCATACTATCATTTTGAGTAAGATTGTCTATACAACTGTGAATATCCCAAGCTTCCATTAAGTAATATACAAACTAGTATGATACAGTAATGGCTTCTAGGGCATATACACTAACAATTTCATGCACACTTCCACAAGGAAACTACGATTAACCCTCAAGACAAAGCATTCTACACTATCTCTACTTCAACCTTGGACACGTCGGTTGGCAAACTTCATGTCTGAGTTGCCTCGGTTCAGAGGCGGGAGCCCGTACAAAAATTCATTGATGTCGCGCATCCTTCGGCGAGGAGCAGACCGTTGATCGATTGAGATCGGAGAGCGAACATCATCAGCACAGCCGCAACAATCCAGGGGTGGAGGTTAAAGACCGAAGGACACGGATCGATCGGTATAATCTCAAAACCCTATTTTACAGAATATTAGTTTACGGTTAATAGAACGATCCGTATTTTAAGTTTGTGTTTGCGCCAGTTCGTAAAAAGTTTTTGTTCCGCATTTGGCCACGGAAAGACGGCCGGGGCGCTGCCGCAGACTTACAGTGGTATCAGAGCCAAACTATTAACCGTTAACTAGTTGGTTTAAACAATGTTAAAGTATCGAAACCGGAACAAACCCAAACGATGCCACGGAATATCTGTTCTCTGTTGTTTTTCAAAAGTGCCAGTAAAATTTTTTAAACAAGTGCTGAAGACTACTCGAGATGACACAAGAACACACCCCAAACACGGACAAACCTCTCCTGATTTTGGCCGATCCCTAAGTGTATTTTTCCGGCCAGGACAGCCCTGCATTGGCTAGTGGTGTTGGTGTTTTGGTTGATGTTCTGGTGTATGGGTTTTTGGTTCTGTGGTGTTGTTTATTTGGCCCATTTTGGATATGGTTTTTATCAAGTTGTTTGGGCTATTCGGGGGTTATTTCAGAGTCGATATTTTTAACATTGTTTAAAATTTTGCAGTGCATTACATAATTATTCTTTTGGGGCACGACCGGGTTGAGGTCGATGTACCCGTTGTATATATTTTCTTTCCTGTTCTAGGTTGACCCAAGGAGGGGTGCTCAAGTTACCAGATTCCGTGAAGTGTTGGGTGGTCCATTCACGTTGTTGAAGGGGGCTACTCAACTTCTGGTTTTGGCGGGTAACTTGCCGCACTCGTAGGGGTCTAGGTTTTCATTGCACAGGCTATCCACACGACCAGGGGAACGTCGGGTTTCATTTGTGGCTCTATGAAATCCGGGGATCCCAGATTATCTGTATTGTTCTGTGATGCTTATTACTTTTCTGTAATGTTGCATTTATCACGCCTTGAGCGATTATTGTATATTGATGTATATATACTAGTAGATGTTGTATATGTTTTACACCCGCGCTAGTCCTGTCCCCGCTCTGTCGTTAGTTAAGTAACCTAACGGGTGATGACGGGACACAGTGGCAAATGCGGATGACATATACGTATATTTTATTTTCGTTCTTTATTGGTGTGATTAATTGATGGGACTTCGTTGATTTGTATCAATGCAAAGAAAACAGACCTATACAGATGTTGTTGGAACAATTTTTCAAAATGTTGTTATTGCAAGGACGTTCTCTTTTGTTTTTCACAGTGGTATTCGGTTATGAATATCCAGCACCACATTCTACGAGGCAAGGGCCGAGATCCCTTCATCAGGAGTGACCCCTTGAACAGAGGATTGCGTTAGGGTAATAACTTCACTATAGTCGATTACTTTATGCTTTGCATCGTGGTATTCAGTTTGGAATATCCTGCACCTCATTCTACAGGGAAAGTGCCGAGATCCCATCACCGAGAGTGACCACTTTAGCAAAGGTTTTCGCCACTATATATTTGTAAAAGCTATCCGGTTCCTTCAACGATATCAAGTTCATTACGTTAAAGGTTTTTCGCCGAAAACCTTCGTAGCCCTCCGTCATTTCAGACGGGTAGCACTTAGTATTCATGCTATGTATGTTGGCCTTCGTCAAGGCATAGTGTATGGTAGCTATTTGTTACTTTTCTGTTGCATAGATAGATGCGTTGGTTTGGGACAGTCGTGCTACCATTTTGGCCTTCATCAAGGGTATGTACGGATGGGTTCAAATTAACCTGGATAATGACGGGTAGAACTTGACATGTGACTTATGATATGTTGGCCTTCATCAAGGTCATAAGAGCATGGGGTAAAAATCACATCTGAAGTTTCTAAAGAAACTGAAATTTGCCAGGCATGCGCAAACCATCTGGAGTGTGATAATGTGAGTGGATTCCGTCACGTTATCATGCGACGATAGTTGGATCCCGATTCTCACTGATGAGTTGGTTTACTCCTCGGGTAATCCCGACTAATTCTTCTTTTAGGTTTGGAGGAGAATTTGAGGAGACAGTGGGAGGTTTCCTGATTAGATTAAGTGAAAACCATTCTGATATAGGTTAGAGTGCATGCAGAGTGTTTATTTTCTCTCTCTCTCTTTGGCAGCGACCATGACCCGACCCTAGACTATCACTCGGTAACTAAGTTAACCGAACTTTCTTAAAACATTGGCTTTTGGATTGTCTGAGTTGCATACATCATTGCCACTCTTTCTTATACCCTTTGTATTTCTCCAGAACACCCCGTATCACTACGGATATCCACTTCCATTGGATAAATCCATCGTATGGTTATATACGAACTCGGAGGAACTTGTTCCAGATTCGAGGATGGATTCTGGTTCTGGAGAGATAGAATAGGACTATTCAGTTGTCTTTTCCTTTTACCTTCTCTCAGGTTATGAGGGCTCCTACGATTAGGGGACAGTACACCTATTACGCTTATTGGATAGTCTTCTTCCAAACTATAGGCAGGTGCCGAAAGGTAGGGAATGAAGAAAACCAATTAGCCTAATGGTGGTATACAGAAGGTAATAAGTAAAGACATATGGAGGGATTGGATAAATTGCGACTGCTATTCATGACCAAACCAAGTATTTCATCGCCACTCCTATTTCACCTTTGTATTTCTCCAGAACATCCCGTATCACTACGAAGATCCACAGTTATTTGGATAATCCATCGTATGGTTATATACGAACTCGATGGAACTTGTTCCATTTCGGGGATGGATTCTGGTTCAGGAGAAATAGAATATGGTATTCAGTTGTCTTTTATCATCACCTTCTCTCAGGTTGCGAGTACTCCTAGGAATAAGAGAGTACACCTATTACGCTTATTAGATAGTCTTCTTCCAAACCATAGGCTGGTGCCGAATGGTATGGAAGGAAGAAAACCATTAAGCCTAACGATGGTGTACAGAAGGTAATGACTAAAGACAAATAAAGGGATTTGGAAAGATGGCAAAGAAACATACGGTTATAGTCATGAATATGGATAATGGAAGAGGCATTACTAGGAATACCCGGATAACCCTTTCAGAACATATTCATGTTTCAGTTTCACTGTGTATTGTTAATTGTAAACTGATTTCCTAATCAGTCCTTGCTCCAGGGTATGTATTCACCAGGTATGATTCTCACATCTGTATGGTTTTACAGATGATGAGTGGGAGAAAGTTATTGGGAATTAGGTGATCGTCTTCATTATATCGGAATTCGTTGTAATTGGTGATATTTGAGGAAATCGCCTGGGTACAGTTTTCAACCTACGACGCATAGGGTTTGAGTTATTAAACTCAGGAGACTTATACAATGTATTGTATGTTGTCCAGTGTCCATTAGGGCAAAGGGGTAGGTCCTCATACTATATTCTATTTACGTGTGACTTCTCTAGTTTTAGACATGTGTTTCGTTGAAATACAAGGTCCAAGTTTGAGAAGTTATAGGTACAAGAATAAAGTAGAGAACCAGGTGTAACATGTATCAGGAATCTTCAAGGTGATCGAAGATGTAGATACTTATGTATGGTGTTCAGTTGATAGTGATGTTTTAGAGAACTTGCTTCTCTTTCGGATTACTCATAATTGGATAAACTCCTAAGTTGAGTAATGTTGATCTGCCTCTCTCCATTTAGTTGACATGCACTGGAGACAGCTGCATGATTTGAATCTGGTTCCAATGAAATTAGTGCCTCTGTTTCTATATTGTGTATAGAATGGATCGTATCTTAACGATGTTAAAGTATATGGAGTTTTCCGGCTTATGCTTAAAACCAGACTCTGGATAACTCAAGGCACGTTTCTGTACTGGATGTTTGTGGGTTGACCCGGGTTTTGACGAGGGTTAACTTTCTACCATCTGGAAGATCAATAGTGATATTATTCTTGACTCACCACAGTTTTAGTAAAATGGATTTTTTCAGAAAACAGTAATAGGAGTATTGTAGAACTGGAAGTGATTCCAGAACCGCAAACGATTACGGAAAATTTAATAGAACCTAAAGATTCAATCATGTTTGATATTCCATTAGCCACTCCGCAGATATGGTGGGTAACATCAGACACCCGAGAAGTACTCCGTTAGCCTCAAGAACGGTGATAGTGAGGTTCTTATTTACCCAGACTTGCCATTACTGCTGTTCCAGACTATGAGACCCGACAGGAGGACAAGTATAGCGTCGTTCTAAAAGTATTTAGAAGTGCACGTATATATTATTCTGCCAGAGGGTTTTCGTAATCAGTGGGAGCAGGGGAAGCATAGTGGACAAGAAGTTTGTGTCTATTTATAGACTAAAGCAGATATGGCGGAGATAGATCATCTATGTTTGATGTGACAGTCATGGGCTTTGACTTCATCAGAATAGAGGATGGATCTGTTAAGAAAGTAGTAGGGTGTGATGTCCTGGTATTTGGATGACATACACAGAGTAGGAAGCAAAATTCCTATACTACGATCGGTTATACTGTAGTTGTCACATAGTGGTTTCTCCACATAGGATATGGATATTATATCAGACATTCTGGTTACTAGATCTATGGTTTTAGATCTGTATTTGGGTAGCTTCCTAATCTGGGTACTTAAACGACATTCTAAATGTATTTAGAATGGACGACTCCTGGCATGGTGGTGTACCAGCAGGTGATGGAGTCACCATCTCTAAAGGTGTCTTACAGACTAAAGGGGAGAGGGATGTGCATGATTGGCAGATCACTTGCTTAGGCAATTGAGTTTATCATGAGATGTCAAGAACCACACCAGGTGTTGTTTTTGCACTAGATACAATAAGTTGATATTGATCCAATCCTGGAGGAACGTTTGGAGGCAGTTTTAGAAGATAAGTGGATGTTATATGGATTTGATAATGGTAGCCTCCTTCGGGAGACAGTTATCATTCCAGGCTTCCAAGATGACCAGGATGACAGAGTGACTGTCAAAGTTATAGTTTTCCCTCCGACGAGGGGCAGTAGTTTGGACAGATGGTCCAAGCGGAAACTGAGGGAGGCATGGCGCAGGATACTAATTAGGTTCAGTTGACGATACAGTCTAAGAAGTTTGGATTTGGAGTTCATTCATGAACTAGGTCCCATCAGATATCCAGACATATTCTATGACATGTATTACTCATTTCGGACAATGGGTTTCTCCGCGAACTTGAGATATAGAAAGACATAGAAAGAAACATCAAGAGCGGATCCACTCACTGAGGCTATTTCTCGAACACAATTGTTTTACAAACGAGCTTTGTGAGACTGAACCGTAGAGGAGTTGGGTGTTCGGCATCACATGGGCTGTGAGTATGCGACATCGCAAAAATTAGCCTTAAGTGCAAGTGGGAGATTGTTGGATATAGTGCCCTCAAAGTTAATTATTGGATCACAGGCACATGATTGCAATGATTAAGGGATGACCTATACCGGTAGGACAGTCTTACTCGAGATGATAGTATGCTATCTGGTTTATCTTTATCATCGTGTACTGCTTTAGGTGACAGTATATATATCACTATTGCACGTTGATAGAGCCAATAGGATTCTTGCTTGACTACCAACAGTATGATGGCGATCATATACGTGAGAGTTAGGTAGTCTATAAGCACATCCTTAAAAGTGGTCCCTAGTCGCGGGAGTTTCGATATAGGGCATCAATACTCCGGAGTAGATTAGTGTATACAGTCGAGACCCCGACAAAGGGCGGTGGCCGGTCTCATAAGCCATTGCTGTCAGTTGTTTCACCTAAGATGTATACAGATGCTCATTGGGTTATGAGTACACCGGACAGGACTCGCCGGGAACATGCTAGCTGGTTATTAAAACCTGTCGTCCGATAGCAATTCCCAGGTGACATGTGTACAGGTTAGTCTATCGACCTGAGATCGTCATTTGTCTCGTGTGAGTTCCCAATGTGCTTTGATTATTACCCTACCACGGCTCAAAGGAGCCGTGCAAACAGGTTTTAGTGGGTACAGTCCCGAGGCACATGGAGGCAGTGAGCGGATCGGCATGGGTTTCGTCTCTCCCAATGTTTGGTGTGAGATCGCGCTGTGTTTAGGAGAGCCATTACACAAAGTCCATTGCTATGGCAAGCGAGATTTACTGGTAGGTATTCCAGTACCATCTCAGGGTGTTTTGGGCTACACTCCGACACGACTTATACCGCTTTTGGGGGTCTGACGTTTACCAGCTTCCTAGGCCCGATATGCGATACTCATAGACGACCGGACCAGACTGTACGGATATTGTCACACATAGGCTTAGTAGGGTTCTAGGATGAGTTCGCTCATCTGATTCCCTTTCTTTCAGTACATGGGCAGCCGTTACGTACAGCTAGTACCACTGACGGCTTGTGGTTAAACCTACTGCCAGAGTATTGGCGAGTCTTTAGAGTCCCCCACTGAAAGTATCCCAGTTCGGACGAAACGTTGTAGAGGCCATATAGTTTTATGGCAGAGTTCGAACATACGCGTGCACTTCTGCACGTGTCATGGTTCGGACGGATAATATTAGCGGGCTTTGGTTTATGCCGGATCCTAGTATTATACTGTGTAGATTTTGTCTCATTACATTTGTATTCTGTCAGAATACAAATGAGGGTATGTATATACAGTTGCGGGGTTATCCTATAATTTATTACGGGATCGTTTTTTTGAAGTTGCCAGTTTGTATCTTCGTTTTGGCCATTTTACCTTTCCTTTGTTCATGGCTGAAATTCTTTCTTGTGAGGGGCTTATTTGCAAATGTGGCTTTTCATAAATTGGGGGGGGGATTGTGTGGTGCAGGTGCTCCAGAATTCCCATGAAGGCTCTTGAGGTTTCTAGATGAGGTTGAGTCATTCTGTGCATTATTGGTGCAATTATTGTTTTTTGGCAAAGCTTGGATATTTTGAGGTTGTTTAGCTTATGATCACTCCATACTTTTTCCTTGCACTCACCCACCATTCCCACTTGGCCGGGCACTTCTCTAGGGCTGCCCCAATCTTTGTGTGAGTAAGAAAATTGATTCATTTTCATTGCAACACAAATTCCTTTGCAAATCCAAAGCTTATTTCATGCACACATCCACAAAGCAACTTCGATTAACTGTAACATTTTCAAAAATATAAAATATTAATTTTGGGAATTTTTATTATTTAATATTATTTTATTGAATATTTTAATATTAAATGCAAATAAATAGGAAAAATGTTAGAAAAATTATGAAAAATTTTGGAAAATTCTAAAATAGGGTAAATTAGTGAATTATGACATTTTTATGTTTTTGTGATTAGTTTGACACTAATTTAGTGCTAATCGCGATTAAAATCGCTAATCCGGTTTTTTGGCAATTTTGTGCAAAACATGCACATATCACATTTTCTACACTTGTGCATTTTTCTTGCCATGATTTATCATTTGGGTTTACTATTGAGGTGAGAAGGTTTGGTTTAGGGATTAAAAGAAAAGGGAAAAAAAAAAAGAAAATGAGAATGAGGGTAGGTGAGAGAGAGGCATGGGGCACCCTTGACCTTTTGAATTAGCCATTCCCTTGTTCTTCTCTCTTTCCTTCCTCCTCATCCTTGTGTTGCTGCTGCTGCCCTTCCTCATCATTCTCCCCCTCTTCAATCCCTCTCTTCATCTCAAAAACAACCCCAAAACCTCATGTCCGTTTCATTAAAAATGTGCACAAGCTCGAGATCTACAAGATGGACTAAGAAAGCATGGATTTGGCCACTAGAGGGCAACTCAAGAAAGTTCTTGAGTTGCCAATTGAGGTAATTTCTGGACCATTAGCTAAATTATAGCTTTTCCTATAACCCCATGTTAAGATTTAACCGATATTGTGTGATATTATGGACTTGATGAAAACCTAGTTAGGGTTTGAGAGAAACTTGAGTTGTAATGTGAAATTGAGCTCAGTAGAGGACTTGTAAACACCCTAGTGCATGAATTGGAACCCAAAACCTGAAGCTAGAACCAGAAATACGGATTTTAGAAACCGATATCGGGGAAATTGTGTAATCTGTGCAGGTTAACTTGAATCTGCTATCACCCCGAGGACCCTAAAATAATATTGAGTGGAAATTGAGATGTGCAGGCACCATAGAGGCAACACCCAAAACCCTAGCCCCCAACTCCATTTCCCGGCCGCCAATTTTCCCTTTTTGGCCGCCAATTGCGGCCTGGGTCCCACCTTCTTGGCTCGTATTGGTTCTGTAGCTCCTACATTGTTAGTTTAGGCCCCTGGTATATATAGATTTGTATAAAGTGATCTAAGGTAAAAATCTGGGACATATTTCATGAGTTGCTGTTTTGGACTTTAGTTTCCGTATTCCGTATTTTCATTTCTGCATTGGTGTGTTTCGTTTTGCCTCGACTATTTGGCGTTTATACGACGATATAGAGGATTTATTGATGGTTTTGAAGGCGTGCCATGGGTTCTCACCTATAGGCCCCTTATCGTATCGTTTTGGATTTCATGCGCCGTTTTAGCTTGGACTTGGTTTTAATGCGCATATACGATATTTTGATGTGTAGGTACCCATGAAGACTTCGGGACGACGAGTAAATGCATGGTGACGTCCGCAAATGATGATGCAAGGTGAGTAGATTATATCTGCAGGGGGAAGTCGGGTGGATGGCGTATAGCACCCCCGCAGTCCGTAGTTAGTATACTATATATATAGTGGATGTGTGATAGTTTTAGTGTGTTGTAGCTTTGTGTTAGAAGTATTATGGGTAGTTAGGGTTAGAAGTGATTAGTGTAGTTCCTAGTTGCGAGCCCTAGGATAGAATTGCACCTACACGCCTACACTTGTATATCTCTTATACCTACCCTTGATGGATGATATTTGATGACGTTGGTAAAGAGTCGATGATGTGGGTTTGATGACGTGAGATCGGTGATTGGATACGATTCATATGTGGGATATGACTTGTGATTTCTTGCGGGCTTGGGATATGTGTTTACCCTCGCATGCATACTTCATTGATGGTATCGTTTGGTGCTAGACATAGAGTAGTACCTCAGACTAGGTGATCTGATGATAGTGATACATGTTATGTGATGAGATAGTGAGATGTTGACCCGTACCCAGCTATTGGGATGCCGTACGATGATTACCGTACGAGCCGATATTGATGATAGATCCGCACTCATAACTCGAGGATATCTTATGATATGACATTGAGGCGAGATCACCGACTATATACCTTTATATATGTATCGACTCAGATTTAGGCGGTTTCCATACCCCTCCAGACTTGCATGATACTTAGATCAGTAGTTGCATAGTAGATGTTAGATTAGACCAGAGTCATACCTATTTCAAAACTAACGAATCGGGAATATTGCAAGATAGGAAAAAGGGGATTCTACGGATATTTTCAAATGGGTAGCGTCTATTTTCTAAACACCGTAGCCCTTGTTTTACCAAAGCCCCCGGTTCGTCTTATTTCAAAAGGCAAGGTTGCATGTTGTAGCTTTTGATGTAGTTTCTTCACTGTTGCGTTGCTTATTTCGATTGCACCTGTCTATACTATTTGCATGGCATTACTTGTGCTTATTGTTATATTACCATCATGCTGTTAGGACACCAGCACCATTATCGATGATGCGTATGTTCCACGTACACTGATTGCCGGCTCACACACTTCATCATCGATAATTGCTATGCCACTACACTGTAGTACTGCTGCATTCATGGTATGATTTCCGCATGGCATATTGTACACATAGACCTGTACACAAACATATATGATTTTGACTTGATATTCATACCTGATACATATGTCACACCTGATCATTATATTATAGCTCATTTATATGTGACATGACTTGATACTCACATTTGATGCTTATATCACACCTGATCATTATACTATAGCTCATCTATATGTGACTTGACATGATATTTATGTTTGACGCACATATCATATCAGATTAGTGACTTACATTTTGGTTTGGATTATATGTGATTTCTGGATTTGGGAACCGTGGCTATTTCAAATATGTAATCATTTAAAAACCCGGTTCCCTTGATATGATATTTCAGTGCGTCCACCATGTGTTTTCTCGGTGCTAGAGTGATATATATAAAAACCCGAATCGAGGAGGCGGTTGAGGCCGATTACGGGTACATGGTGGACCCGGTATGGTACCCCGGGGCGAGAACGGTTTCGCTGTGTGATAGACGGTGAGCCCGGCAGAGGGACTACTACCTACCGGTGATTGTATTTGAGCTCGGCGGATATCTGGAGGATTCCGACCGGAGTTGAGAGATGGATATGGGCTGACCCGTACTGCCGGGGCCGAGGGCCGATACCGCAGACGGAGCCCAGAGATGGACATGGGTTGACCCGTACTGCCGGGGCCGAGGGCCGATACCGCAGACGGAGCCCCATATGGATGAGGATTTACGTGTCGATGCTTGGCACGGGTTTCATGATGTTTTACCATGATTTGTTTACATCCTCATATTGCATACATGATGTTTATTGTCATTGGGTGACGGGTGGACGGGTTCCATGTATATACAGACATAGATCATATACAAATATGGATCATATACAGACATGGATCATATACAGACATGGATCATATACAGACTGGATTTATACTGATCATACTTCATTTGTATATATAACAGGGTATGATGGCGCTGTTATATATACCCTTACACCAATATTAGTGGTATGGGACACTAATATATGTGTATTGATATCATTGATACTGCATCATATTTACTTCTTGCAAACATACCTTATACTGATGACATGTTTTTACCTGAGTACTTAGCACCACATACATATTTAGATGTTACCTTGCCACCTTATCACACTCAGATGTACTCTTGTGGATTATTACTGATTGTTGACTTAGGTTTATGTCTTGCATTCGGTTTCTGCTTGTAGATGTTTCTATTCACGAGTTGGCAACTCACCCCCGTTGTGCCACAGTTCTTGCAGGTTCTGCCGTACAGGTTTCATTGCGGCATTTCTGGCACACTACTTTCTTGCGGGTGGCTTGCTTTTGGTAGGTGGATTCTTTCGCATCAAGAACCACCCTTGTGTTTATTTTATTCATTGTATCTAGAATTTCCATCAACCAAAACTTGTATATTGTTTCAGACCTAGACTTTAGTGATGTATTATTCGACCTTAGAGTCGCGCTTAGTAGTATTGCGGTTTCTTGTTGCTTTTGAGCTTTCTTTTGGATTTGATCCTCGCCACTTGGCGTTGTATATTATTGTTGCATGTGTGGTTGTGACTGTCTATTGACGAAGAGCTAGCTCCCGCTTGGGGATGCCTTTATCATTGCATATATATTGTCATTCTTGTTGTACCCCATTCGGGGCCAGTTTTACAAAAGAAACTCTGCCGAAATTTTTACAAAAGATTTACTGTTTTTAAAACGCACCTTCGGCTTAGTTATTTAAAAACCTTGATTTCAAACATGTTTTCTTCACTTCTTTAAAACAGTTTCTTTACTTATTCTTAAAAAGGGTTTTAGATTTCTGGGTTTTCGGCTTACTTAGTCGCATTACGCCTGTAGACGTTATGTGGTTAAGTGCCGGTCATGGGCCAAACCTTGGGTCGTGACAAAGTTGGTATCAGAGCGCTAGGTTGACCTTGGTTCGAGTCTAAGTTTGACTATGTGGAGCCTAGGGCGTTTATATATATACGGAACTTAGGCTTGACCTTACGGAACTTAGACTTGGTCGAGGGGGTATTAGACCCGAACTTTCTTCGCGTAGGATGACCCTTGGTTGATGGAATAGGTGACTAAAGTAGAGTGACGTACCGTTGGTGTGTTCCGCGGCATACTTACGACACGCCACTCCGCTTAAGGAACCTTAGGATGTGCATATTCTTCGAGATCAGTGATTCTCTTTATATCCAGGATTATACATCCATTTGAGATCCCCGATTCGATTAGTTTCATGATCATACCTTCATTGATGCTGTTCCTTCCTATGATCATGTATCCACTCTGGATCTGTTGTTCCTTCTTGTCACTGATGTGCTCTCTTTGATACTCGATTGAGATTCCTGTCACCATGTTCGAGCGCAGTTTGGGCTACTGCTAGGGTTACGGCCGGTGTGAGCTCGTTTGGTACGAGGGCCGACCATTGTGTTTTCTGGTGACATGGGAATGTCTCGAGTTAGTATTGGTGATTGTGACCTCTAGTGGAGGCGAGTGCTTGGTCTTGCACCGGATGATCGGGCCATTGTTAGAGCTGCCAGTTGAGAGAGGACTGTTGATGTACAGCATACCTCAGAGATTGTGATGTCGCCTACCGTGCAGACAGATGGACCAGCTGTTGCTGAGATTGACAGGATGTTTCTTTCGGAGCTTACAAGCTGAGATTGCCGGAGCTTTCAGGCAGATATGAGACAGATGATAGCTAGTCTACCCGATTTGAGAGACTAAGGTGATTCATCCGATTTTGCGCCAGAGCGGGCCCAGTTGAGTTGAAGATTTCCAGTGTGGAGAGTCTTACTCAGATCTAGAGCAGACCGATTCAGAGATGACCGCCTATGTGTTGCCTTTCCTGGAGGATCGAGGCGCTGTTCGGCGTACAGGCGTATGAACCAGTTGTTGCTGCAAATGATGAGATATCGCCCAGATGATTGGAGCTGTTGCAGCGTGAGCATATACTCAGAGAGATGATAGCGAGTCGCTAGTCAACTGAGGATGAATGACTAGGACATGTGGTTCGTTCGTTACCGATGCGAGGTCATCAGATAGATTGTTTCCAGCTAGAGACGACTTCACGCAGGTTCGTTGAGAGTCGATTGAGACGATCGATTGTCAGGAGCCTATTTTCCAAGTTTAAAGTATACGGAAAGACATGCAGGTGATTCTATGGACCCTCTAGAAGAATGAAACCCTAACTCGACTTAATGACCGTGTGAAAGCCTTTGAACCTTCGGGTTTGCAGCAGTTCCGCGGCACCATTAGTGAGGCTTGGGTTTGCCCTTCTACGGCTGGACCACCGACGCTGTGGCATGTACTCGATACTATTAAACTGTACCCGAGATGTGAACTCTTGGGGGATTATGAGGATCTGACGAGTCGATCGGATGGTTCGACATCTTTCGGATATCGTGATGGGACATTGCTTGGGAGACTCCAGATGCGAGCGTAGCCGTCGGAGCGCAGTTCGTGTAGCCACGATGAGTTAGGTCCGAATCAGTCGACATTGAGCAATGTGGAGTAAAGAATTCGTACGAGGTTTCGACGAGATGACGTCCCACTCCGCTGACATCAGAAATGTTATACGCACCCAGAGGCGTGGTATATGGATATATCTTCCAGAAAGAAGCGCGATGAGTATGCAGCCGTTCCGGAATAAGAATTTGCTTCAGCATTGGATGATGACTTCCGGGCAATTCGGCGGGTATGAGATTTGAGAAAGGAACCTCGACAGGACCTTTCTGGAGTACGATACGAGAAGACCTAGACCAGGAGTGGTCGTATTGCGCGCACCCATCAGGACAGAGTTCGGCATTGTCGACGAGGTAGTTGACCAGGTTCGGATAAAGGAACTTACCCAGATGCGTTGCTAATTGATCAAGGGCGGACGAGTGACGGGTATTCCTCCGATGGTTGGGACGTGTTCCCGAGGAACTGTTCGGCCTGACATCTTCTACAAAATGGTGAAGCTACAGAGTACGCGATTTCGAGTCCGTGCGAGAGACTTCAGATTGGCCGTGGCCGAGAACAGTGCAGTGCAAGGTGGCTTGGCGTGACGTCATAGTGGACGATGATAGAGACATGTGGAACCAGGGGCTCGTGTGAGACACTGACGAGCTGTCATTACTTCCCGTCGAGACTAGAGACCTGATATGCTTACAGAGACGTTGGAATGTGACCAATTTCTGAGAAAAGGTTGTGCTGAGGACACAGATGTCTATCAAGCGAGAAGAGGTAGTACAAGAGAGCCAGCCTCTGTATAGATCGGCATAGGCATGATTGGAAGAGACCTTGAGCAGGATTCCTTCCAGGACATTGCTGCAATGATGTTTGCACCCAGGATCAGATGTGTGACGTGCATTCAGAGAGCCAGAGGCCGACGCCAGTGATATGCTGCCTAACGAGTGGTCATGAGGATTCACCGAGAGGTGACCAGAGAAGTGCCAGAACGGAATCGTCCCCGTTAGCACACCTGACAGGGCCGATGAGCCGATTGACTGCGAGATAAGAAATCCGCAGAGAAGATATGGACCCAGAGTCAGAGGACGCCAGACCGCGAGCAAGAAGCAAGTAGATATCCTGCGCTGCTAGCAGTGGATGCACTGACTCCTTCTCGACCTCGAAGGAGGAACTACCGACGACGGTATTTATGATTTGTGATTTTGTGATTCGATTATCACGTATCCGTCATTTTGGATTTCGGTATTTTGGGCGTTCGGTTTGCATGATTTAGTTTTGATGACTGAGTTTCATGATATTGGTTTCATGCACCCACTGGATATTTATATATTTTGCGCTGAGTTATTACATTTGAGATATTGATTGAGATTTCATGCCTATCGTATTCAGTGATTTGATTTGCACTTCCAGCGTAGTTTTCATACACCTTTAGTGTTTTGATATACGATTTTGGTGCACGCCAGATGCACTAAATCGGAATTCTTCGTGCATTTCATATGCACCTGATTTTTGCTGTCAGGCACATACGTTGCCTACGACAGATGTTTCGTGCACACCCGTAGCACCTAGATGCTGTTTTCTACACCTGTTTGACACATATATGGATTTTGATTCCTTGCGGACCAGACGCATAGGATATTCTTATATATGCATTTTGGGGATTGATTCTAGTAGAGTAGTACATTTTTTTTTATGATATTCTTATGTGTTGATGCTTTCGGAGCCCCGACAAAATGGATTATACTGAAATTGTTTTAGTAGTGGGGGTTTAAATTTAAATTCGGGGACCGAATTTCTTTAAGGGGGGTAGATTGTAACATTTTCAAAAATATAAAATATTAATTTTGGGAATTTTTATTATTTAATATTATTTTATTGAATATTTTAATATTAAATGCAAATAAATAGGAAAAATGTTAGAAAAATTATGAAAAATTTTGGAAAATTCTAAAATAGGGTAAATTAGTGAATTATGACATTTTTAAGTTTTTGTGATTAGTTTGACACTAATTTAGTGCTAATCGCGATTAAAATCGCTAATCGGGTTTTTTGGCAATTTTATGCAAAACATGCACATATCACATTTTCTACACTTGTGCATTTTTCTTGCCATGATTTATCATTTGGGTTTACTATTGAGGTGAGAAGGTTTGGTTTAGGGATTAAAAGAAAAGGGAAAAAAGAAAAGAAAATGAGAATGAGGGTAGGTGAGAGAGAGGCATGGGGCACCCTTGACCTTTTGACTTAGCCATTCCCTTGTTCTTCTCTCATTCCTTCCTCCTCATCCTTGTGTTGCTGCTGCTGCCCTTCCTCATCATTCTCCCCCTCTTCAATCCCTCTCTTCATCTCAAAAACAACCCCAAAACCTCATGTCCGTTTCATTAAAAATGTGCACAAGCTCGAGATCTACAAGATGGACTAAGAAAGCATGGATTTGGCCACTAGAGGGCAACTCAAGAAAGTTCTTGAGTTGCCAATTGAGGTAATTTCTGGACCATTAGCTAAATTATAGCTTTTCCTATAACCCCATGTTAAGATTTAACCGATATTGTGTGATATTATGGACTTGATGAAAACCTAGTTAGGGTTTGAGAGAAACTTGAGTTGTAATGTGAAATTGAGCTCAGTAGAGGACTTGTAAACACCCTAGTGCATGAATTGGAACCCAAAACCTGAAGCTAGAACCAGAAATATGGATTTTAGAAACCGATATCGGGGAAATTGTGTAATCTGTGCAGGTTAACTTGAATCTGCTATCACCCCGAGGACCCTAAAATAATATTGAGTGGAAATTGAGATGTGCAGGCACCATAGAGGAAACACCCAAAACCCTAGCCCCCAACTCCATTTCCCGGCCGCCAATTTTCCCCTTTTGGCCGCCAATTGCGGCCTGGGTCCCACCTTCTTGGCTCGTATTGGTTCTGTAGCTCCTACATTGTTGGTTTAGGCCCCTGGTATATATAGATTTGTATAAAGTGATCTAGGGTAAAAATCTGGGACATATTTCATGAGTTGCTGTTTTGGACTTTAGTTTCCGTATTCCGTATTTTCATTTCTACATTGGTGTGTTTCGTTTTGCCTCGACTATTTGGCGTTTATACGACGATATAGAGGATTTATTGATGGTTTTGAAGGCGCGCCATGGGTTCTCACCTATAGGCCCCTTATCGTATCGTTTTGGATTTCATGCGCCGTTTTAGCTTGGACTTGGTTTTAATGCGCATATACGATATTTTGATGTGTAGGTACCCATGAAGACTTCGGGACGACGAGCAAATGCATGGTGACGTCCGCAAATGATGATTCAAGGTGAGTAGATTATATCTACAGGGGGAAGTCGGGTGGATGGCGTATAGCACCCCCGCAGTCCGTAGTTAGTATACTATATATATAGTGGATGCGTGATAGTTTTAGTGTGTTGTAGCTTTGTGTTAGAAGTATTATGGGTAGTTAGGGTTAGAAGTGATTAGTGTAGTTCCTAGTTGCGAGCCCTAGGATAGAATTGCACCTACACGCCTACACTTGTATATCTCTTATACCTACCCTTGATGGATGATATTTGATGACGTTGGTAAAGAGTCGATGATGTGGGTTTGATGACGTGAGATCGGTGATTGGATACGATTCATATGTGGGATATGACTTGTGATTTCTTGCGGGCTTGGGATATGTGTTTACCCCCGCATGCATACTTCATTGATGGTATCGTTTGGTGCTAGACATAGAGTAGTACCTCAGACTAGGTGATCTGATGATAGTGATACCTGTTATGTGATGAGATAGTGAGATGTTGACCCGTACCCAGCTATTGGGATGCCGTACGATGATTACCGTACGAGCCGATATTGATGATAGATCCGCACTCATAACTCGAGGATATCTTATGATATGACATTGAGGAGAGATCACCGACTATATACCTTTATATATGTATCGACTCAGATTTAGGCGGTTTCCATACCCCTCCAGACTTGCATGATAATTAGATCAGTAGTTGCATAGTAGATGTTAGATTAGACCAGAGTCATACCTATTTCAAAACTAACGAATCGGGAATATTGCAAGATAGGAAAAAGGGGATTCTACGGATATTTTCAAATGGGTAGCGTCTATTTTCTAAACACCGTAGCCCATGTTTTACCAAAGCCCCCGGTTCGTCTTATTTCAAAAGGCAAGGTTGCATGTTGTAGCTTTTGATGTAGTTTCTTCACTGTTGCGTTGCTTATTTCGATTGCACCTGTCTATACTATTTGCATGGCATTACTTGTGCTTATTGTTATATTACCATCATGCTGTTAGGACACCAGCACCATTATCGATGATGCGTATGTTCCACGTACACTGATTGCCGGCTCACACACTTCATCATCGATAATTGCTATGCCACTACACTGTAGTACTGCTGCATTCATGGTATGATTTCCGCATGGCATATTGTACACATAGACCTGTACACAAACATATATGATTTTGACTTGATATTCATACCTGATACATATGTCACACCTGATCATTATATTATAGCTCATTTATATGTGACATGACTTGATACTCACATTTGATGCTTATATCACACATGATCATTATACTATAGCTCATCTATATGTGACTTGACATGATATTTATGTTTGACGCACATATCATATCAGATTAGTGACTTACATTTTGGTTTGGATTATATGTGATTTCTGGATTTGGGAACCGTGGCTATTTCAAATATGTAATCATTTAAAAACCCGGTTCTCTTGATATGATATTTCAGTGCGTCCACCATGTGTTTTCTCGGTGCTAGAGTGATATATATAAAAACCCGAATCGAGGAGGCGGTTGAGGCCGATTACGGGTACATGGTGGACCCGGTATGGTACCCCGGGGCGAGAACGGTTTCGCTGTGTGATAGACGGTGAGCCCGGCAGAGGGACTACTACCTACCGGTGATTGTATTTGAGCTCGGCGGATATCTGGAGGATTCCGACCGGAGTTGAGAGATGGATATGGGCTGACCCGTACTGCCGGGGCCGAGGGCCGATACCGCAGACGGAGCCCAGAGATGGACATGGGTTGACCCGTACTGCCGGGGCCGAGGGCCGATACCGCAGACGGAGCCCCATATGGATGAGGATTTACGTGTCGATGCTTGGCACGGGTTTCATGATGTTTTACCATGATTTGTTTACATCCTCATATTGCATACATGATGTTTATTGTCATTGGGTGACGGGTGGACGGGTTCCACGTATATACAGACATAGATCATACACAAATATGGATCATATACAGACATGGATCATATACAGACATGGATCATATACAGACTGGATTTATACTGATCATACTTCATTTGTATATATAACAGGGTATGAGGGCGCTGTTATATATACCCTTACACCAATATTAGTGGTATGGGACACTAATATATGTGTATTGATATCATTGATACTGCATCATATTTACTTCTTGCAAACATACCTTATACTGATGACATGTTTTTACCTGAGTACTTGGCACCACATACATATTTAGATGTTACCTTGCCACCTTATCACACTCAGATGTACTCTTATGGATTATTACTGATTGTTGACTTAGGTTTATGTCTTGCATTCGGTTTCTGCTTGTAGATGTTTCTATTCACGAGTTGGCAACTCACCCCCGTTGTGCCACAGTTCTTGCAGGTTCTGCCGTACAGGTTTCATTGCGGCATTTCTGGCACACTACTTTCTTGCGGGTGGCTTGCTTTTGGTAGGTGGATTCTTTCGCATCAAGAACCACCCTTGTGTTTATTTTATTCATTGTATCTAGAATTTCCATCAACCAAAACTTGTATATTGTTTCAGACCTAGTTTTTAGTGATGTATTATTCGACCTTAGAGTCGCGCTTAGTAGTATTGCGGTTTCTTGTTGCTTTTGAGCTTTCTTTTGGATTTGATCCTCGCCACTTGGCGTTGTATATTATTGTTTCATGTGTGGTTGTGACCGTCTATTGACGAAGAGCTAGCTCCCGCTTGGGGATGCCTTTATCATTGCATATATATTGTCATTCTTGTTGTACCCCATTCGGGGCCAGTTTTACAAAAGAAACTCTGCCGAAATTTTTACAAAAGATTTACTGTTTTTAAAACGCACCTTCGGCTTAGTTATTTAAAAACCTTGATTTCAAACATGTTTTCTTCACTTCTTTAAAACAGTTTCTTTACTTATTCTTAAAAAGGGTTTTAGATTTCTGGGTTTTCGGCTTACTTAGTCGCGTTACGCCTGTAGACGTTATGTGGTTAAGTGCCGGTCACGGGCCAAACCTTGGGTCGTGACATTAACCCTCGAGACAAAGCATTCTACACTATTTGTACTTCAACCTTGGACACGTCGGCTGGCAAACATCGTGTCCGAGTTGCCTCGGTTCATAGGCGGGAGCCCGTATAAAGATTCGTTGACGTGGCACATCCTTCGGCGAGGAGCAAACTGTTGATCGATCGAGATCGGAGAGCGAACATCGTCAGCACAGCCGCAACAAGCTAGGAGCGGAGGTTAAAGTCCGAAGGACACGGATCGATCGGTATAATCTCGAAACCCCATTTTGCAGAATACTAGTTGACGGTTAATAGAACAATCCGGATTTTAAGTTTGCGTTAACGCCAGTTCGTAAAAAGTTTTTGTTCCGCATTTGGCCTCGGAAAGATGGCCGGGGCGCTGCCGCAGACTTACAATGATTGCATATCACGGTCGGTATATAATAGCATTCGTTCAGAATCAATGTATTACCATTTGGTAATACAATGTGATATTCGCCAACTGTTTTGGCTGCAATATTTGGACCATTCCCTACTAGTACGGAATGATCACCTATTCCCAGTCCTCTACCTTTCTTTAGCCCATGTAACATATTACATATATGGGATCCTGATCCAGTATCTAATACCCAGGACGTAGAGTGTATTGAGAAACAGTTCTGGGTGACTAACACACCCGAAGAAGATGCATCAACATGCTTATTCTTCGTTTGGGTGGCGTGGAAATCCAGATATTTTCCTATTTCCTGCTCAGACTTATAACAATTAAAAGTTGGAGTGGAATCAACGTTCCTGAGCTCAGCATAACAAACGGGTTCGGTCAATACATCCATATTATTATCTTGATTAAGGCCTAACATGGTCGCTACCTGGAGAGAGAGATAGAAGAAAACACTTTAGCGTTTGCTCTTAAAGATTAGATCGGTTATTATCTTATCTAATCAGGATGACTCCTACTGTTTTTATCAAATCTTCCTTCAAACCCTAAAAGGTAAGACTAGCCGGGATTAATTACACCTTACAAATTCGCCAATCTTTCAGCCAGGCCAGTGTCGGAACTTTGAGGGAGGTTCCCCGTTCTTTCGCACGGACCGAATTAAAGTAAACCTCGTTTTTCCCAGGGGTGTAACCCCGTTAACACATATCAAGACACATACTTGATCGGCTAATTGCTATGTGTAAAACTCTCCCAGAAGTAACTCTTACTCGCAGTGGATATCGAGATCCAACTATCTCATAGAAGGTATGCAATCTCATTGCAAATTTCAACACTTGAAATTCCCGACATTATTCTGCCCCAAGCGATCTATGACCATGGCAAGGACAACAAACTATAATTCGCAAATCAAGTTCAACCCGTACATTTCATGATTGAATTAAACCCACCGGCACGATTCTTGACAAGGTCAATAAGGCCGTACGAAAACCTAATCCATTCGCATCTCATGCTTTAGCAGATAAGCATTAATCAGCTACCGTACACTACGCCTTGACAAGGTCAACAAGCATAGTACGAATACTGAATAGTCCTTATCTGAAATGATGGAGGGCTACGACAGGTTTCTAAGAAAACCCTTTGCGTAATGAACTCGATATCGTTATAGAAACAAGTGATTTTTGAAAAGGAGTGTTTTTGAGGCTTTTGCTAGTTTTGCTAAAGAGGTCACTCCCGGTGAAGGGAACCCGGCTCTTTCCTTATCGAATAAGGTGCAGGATATTTCAAAAATAACGCTATGCAAAACAAGAGCTAAAAGAAACAATCAAAAGACAAAACCAAGTTGGTTGTAGCATCTGCTAGTTTTGCTAAAGAGGTCACTCCCGGTGAAGGGATCTCGGCTCTTTCATTATCGAATAAGGTGCTGGATATTCTACACGGAATACCGCTATGCAAAGCAAAAACTAGAGCTACACTTTTTGAAAATATGATTCTACAACATCTTTTAGGTTTATTTTCTTTCATTAATCTCATTAATGAATTCCCATCATTTATGATTTCTAAGCATCACAGAAGAAACGAAAATACAACGTACGCTTATGACATCCGCATTAGCCTCAGTGTCCCGTTATGCACCGTTAGGTTACTTAACTAACGGCATAGCGGGGCGGGACAAGCGCGGGTGCAAACATAAGCAATGTTTATTATATATCATATATAAAATAATAAAGCATTCGTCTCAGGCATATAAAGTGATCACATCACAGAATATCAGCAACAGAAGATAACATATGAAATATTGGATATTCTAGGAATTCCGTGTTTTAAATTCAGCCAGTATAAAACACGGATTCCACGGTCGCGATGAATAGCCAAACCCACATCCCTAGACCCCTATAGAGCGTCAAGAAACCCTACCAATTCTAGAGATAGGAGATCCATTCTCAACTCCTCGAGATGGTCTCCTACTGGACCTAAGAACCCGGTTACTTGTGCTCCCCTCTTTGGGTCTATCCTAATGAGGAAAAGTAAATAATATACAACAATGGTGACATCATCTCAACCCGGAAGTGCCCCAATAAAAGAATATTAAATACAATGAATTTTACATGAATGAAAATAAAAACTCTCATCTCACATAAAACCCCCGGCTATTCAAAACACGACGATCCAATATAACATATCACAGCAACACATAACATCGCATGTCATCAACGTAAGTAAATATGCGTATCATAATTGTCGTTGACATATAGCAACGAAAATGGCAATACACCATATATTACACTTACGGTCGCAGAAAAGAAAATGTCAAACTATAACAATTGGAATCCACAATCACCTTAGACATCATAAACCCGAAATATCACATATATCGGATTTCATGCCTAACAATATGAATTACAAATATTGTATCACATTCCACAAATAGATAGACGATGTTAAACATTTCGATCGAATTAACAAACACCCAAAATTTCCCGAAAAGCTCAACACTTGAGCGCAGTTTAAAAATACTCAGAACATGCCACAGTACCTATGGACCAACTGTAGAAGGGTCAAACCTTGCCTCACTTATGGCGTCGTGGAACTACCGCAAACCCTAGGGTTTGGTGGCGGTTCTTACGGTCATAGAATCGAGTTAGGGTTTCGTTCTTCTATAGGTTCCGTCGAATTACTTGCATGATTTTTGAATGTTCTTTAACTCGAAAAAATCCAACTCTTGGAAAAAATTTCCGTCGAGGGAAAAGTTGGGTTATTGATATCTGTTCGAACTTTTTAATGCTGTCTAAATAACCCAAAATAATGTTAGAATTACGACTACAAAACACTCCGAATTGCCTTTAAAGAAAGTTAACATCTCATGCAATTTCAGCAAAAACAAGCAACACCTGAAACACCAAAACCCAGAGACCAGAACACCAGAGAAATATAAACCAGAAAGGAGAAGAGGGGGCCGGCCAGGCCGGATTTGTTTAGTATTGTCCTGACCAAATCATTCGCAAATGTGTCCCCAATGATGAATTCACGAGTATTTTGTCTTTCTTTCATGACCAGGCATGTGGAGGTCATTTTGGTCCACGTAAGACGGTGGAGAAGGTTTTGCAATGTGGTTTTTACTGGCCCACTTTATTTAAAGATGCATATGATCATTGCAAAACCTGTCCACAATGTCAAAACACGGGTCGGATTTTTAAAAGAATTGAGATGCCTCTTCAACCGATTTTGGTTGTTGAAATTTTCGACGTTTGGGGTATCGATTTTATGGGTCCATTTCCCAACTCTTTTGGAAATTTGTACATCTTGTTAGTGGTTGATTACGTCTCGAAATCGGTCCATGTAACACTAATGACAACAGGGTTGTCATTAAGTTCCTTAAAGAACACATCTTTTCGCGATTTGGACACCCGCACGCTATCATTAGCGACAACGGGACGCATTTCTGTAATCGGTCTTCCGAGACTTTGATGCGGAAATATGCAATCAGCCACAAACTTTCGACACCCTATCATCCCCAAACGAGCGGGCAAGCTGAGATTTCCAATAGGCATATCAAACTAATTCTGGAGAAGACAGTTTCTAAAAACCGGAAAGATTAGTCAACCAAATTGACGGATGCTTTTTAGGCATTTCATACCGCTTATAAGACCGATTTTGGTATGTCTCCTTACCGCCTAGTGTTTGGAAAGGCTTGCCACCTTCCTGTCGAGATTGAACATAAAGCAATGTGGGCCATTAAAGAACTTAACTTCGATTTGAATCAAGCCTGCAACTTTCGGAAGCTATAATTAAATGAGCTAAGCGAACTCCGCGATGAAGCTTACGATAATGCGGTGATTGTAAAGAATCGAAATAAGGTATTTCACGATAAAAATATTTTGAGAAAAACTTTTACCCCAGGACAACATGTTCTTCTTTATTATTCTCGTCCCCATCTTCACGCGGGTAAGCTAAAATCTCGTTGGAAAGGACCATTTGTGCTGCGGTATATATACTCGCACGGGGCAGTTGAAGTTCAAAATAGAAAAAACTGTACAATTTTCAAAATGAATAGGCATAGATTAAAATAGTATTTTTTCACTGACCCCACGGAGGAGCTCCTGTTTTTACAGGAGCCGCTTTATAATGACTAATTTTCCTCTACCTCACCTCCATATCTCGGTAATATTGTCTCATCTTTAGAATGGAGGTGAGTCATTTAAAAAAAATATAATAAAATAAAAAATATAAATAAAAAAATGCAAAATTGTACATAAAATAATAAATAAATAAGTTTGGGGGAGGATTTTCACTTTCATTCTTGTCCCCGTTAATAACTTTTCCTCCCAAACCTACAGGTTTTTAAGATTTAACAGATGACAACAGTGAGGACATTGCTGTAAACAGGTTTGGGGGAGGTTTGTGCTTATTTACGCATTACCCTGCATTACACTTTGCATAGGCAAATTTTTTTTTAAATTTTTTCCTTTTATAATAAAAGATTAGAAAGTGAAAAAATTACATTTAAAAGATTGGAAAAATTAAGAAAACCAAGAAAATTAGATGTTTTCTTAAACGAAACTAGTAATAAGTAGTTATGAGCCGTTGTCCCAAGGGTTAGTAAGATGTAGGAAGTCACTAATTTGAGGATAAAAATAAGTCCGAAAAATAGTTCTTATTCTGGAAGACAAACATTTGAACGTTGATACCCTACTATACGCACTTACACACGTCTTGAAACAAAGGATAGTAGAGAATACCTTGAAATGCTCTTGTCTAAAAGCCAAAGTACGATGAAAATAATAAATGAAGCATTAAAGTATAAAATGGTGAAGAAAAATGAACACTGGTTTTGTAATCACCAAGGCAGCATAAAAAAATATATCGAGAGTGCTTCATCACCTAGTGCATTAGACCAACTGGTTTGGGAGTCACTACTAAGACTTATGTGTTGCAAGATGAGAAAATTGCTAATTACGCCTAATATGTGAGCACATTGAGTAATCGGTCGGTTAGTACCTCAAGAAGTATTAACGGTCGCATGAAAAATGTGTGAGCAATTCCATCTAAAATATTCACCGACTAAAAAGTACTGAGGTAGTTGGACAAGAGTACGATAGCTTGAATTGAATTCTCCGAGTGTAGGGATGTCTTTTACACACACGTAGGGGTATAGGATCGGTGTTTGGAAGAAAGGTAGGGATGAAGAATAAAGGCGATGTTTTATTGAGGGATGATGTGATTTCTAATATCTTTTCATGACTATTAAGGTAGGGCTCATGAAAACCAAAAAGCTAGTGTAGTTGAAAACTCTGATTTTCAAGTTCTTTCTTTTATAATTCTTATTTTTATATGTAATTTTCACAGCCTTTCTTTTATTATGGGATTTTGCGGGTGTGATCCACTGAAAACCCTCAGGAGAAAACACTCCTCATACTAGGGACACCTAGAGGTTTAAAGGCTTGTTGCACGTGCTCAGTGCAATCGTGTTGCCGACGAAAGTGTGCTAGTTAGTTTTCTCTCTCTTTCTATTTTTCACTTGAATAAAAGAAGTTTGCTCAGGACGATCAAAATCAAGTTTGGGTGAATTTGTTCAGTCGAAAATATTGCAATCTTTAACATAACAATTTCCCCACTTTTCAAATCATCTAAGCAGGACAATTATTATATCCGTGTATATTCCAAGCTTCCAAAATATAATATACAAAGAAGTACTATACAATAATGGCCTCTAGGGCATATATCACTAACAATCTTCCACTTGCACTAAGGCCATGTATTGGCATATCGCAGACCTATCATCTCGATCAGCCTCTCGAACTGTGTTTGAGGGAAGACCTTTGTGAGTAGATCTTCAGTGTTGTTCTCCGTATCTACTCTCCGCACCTCGATCTCCCTGTGATCAATGATCTTCCTGATCAGGTGGTACCGCCTCAAGATGTGTCTGGACTTCTGATGAAACCTGGGTTCCTTCTCTAAAGCTATAGCCCCATTGTTGTCACAATACAGCGGTATTGGATCATCAATGAACGGAACCACCTGAAGTTCTGTTATGAACTTCCTCATCCAGACTGCTTCTTTCGTGGCGTCACATGCAGCGATACACTCTGCTTCCGTCGTCGAGACAGCAACAGTATCCTGCTTGGAGCTCTTCCAACAGACCGCCTCTCCATTGAGGGTAAAGACATAACCCAACATGGACTTGGAGTCATCCTTGTCACTCTAGAAGCTAGAGTCAGCAAAGGCCTCGATCTGGAGGTCTTTTCTGCCGTACACCAAGAACATCTCCTTAGTCTTTCTCAGGTACTTGAGAATGTTCTTCACTGCTATCCTATGCTTCTCCCCTGGGTTTGACTGATACCTGCTTATAACTCTCAGTGCGTAAGCTACATATGGTCTGGTACACAACATCACATACATTATAGAGCCAACCGCAGATGCGTAGGGTATAATTATCATGCGATCCCTTTCCAAATCAGTCTTGGAAGACATCTCTTTGGAGAGGATGATTCCGTGACAAGCCGGTAGATTACCGCGCTTTGAATCTTTTATACTAAATCTTTTCAATATGGTGTTGGTGTACATGGACTGTGAAAGTCCCAATATCCGTTTAGATCAATCACGATAGATCTGAATCCCCAGAATGTATGAGGCATCACACAGGTCCTTCATGGAGAACCTTTGTGATAAGAATCCTTTTACTGATTGTTGCATAGGAATTTTATTTCCTATCAAGAGAATGTCATCCACGTACAAGACGAGGAATACCACAATTCTTGCTACAATCTTACTATAAATGCATGGTTTATCTAGATTTTTGATAAAATCGATTTCTTTGACCATCTCATCAGAACAGATATTCCAACTCTTTGATGTCTGCTTTAATCCATAAATGGATTTAAGCAACTTGCATGCTCTTCCTCTGCTCCCACTCTCTATGAAACCCTCCGGCTGATCCATATAAACACACTCTACCAAATTTCCATTCAGAAAAGCTGTCTTTACGTCCATTTGCCATATTTCATAATCGTGGAAGGCAGCAATTGCAAGAAGGATTAGAATGGATTTGAGCATAGCCACTGGAGAAAAGGTTTCTTCATAGTCCAAACCAGGTATTTGACAAAAACCTTTTGCAACAAGTCTAGCCTTATAGGTTTCAACCTGTCCATATACACCAATCTTCTTTCTGAAGATCCATTTGCAGCCTATGGGTTTTACCCCTTCTGGAGCATTTTCCAAAGTCCATACTTTGTTGGTGTATATTGACTCTATTTCGGTCCGCATTGCATCCAGCCATTTTACCGAGTCTCTGCTCTGAATGGCTTACTGGAACTAGTTGGCTCATCATCGTCGATGATGCAATCCTCTCTATCCCTATCTATAAGAAAACCGTAGTATCTCTTGGATGAATGAGACTGCATACTAGTCCTCAGGAGTGGCGCGGGGATGTCCAGTTCTTTCGGAACTTCTGGTTCCATCAGGCTTTCAGTGATAGCTTGTGGTTCTGGAATTTCTTCCAGTTCTATTGCGCTCCCACTTATTTCTTTTTCTAAAAATTGATTTTCCAAAACGTGGGCATGTCGAGAAACAAAGACCTTTTGTTCCTCTGCATAATAGAAAAGATACCCCCTGGAGTTTTTTGGGTATCCCGCAAACTTACACAATATTGAGCGTGCCTCGAGCTTTTCCGCATGATGATTTTTTACGAAACCTGGACATTCCCATATCTTCTGATACTGAAGATAGGGTTTCTTCCCACTCCACATCTGATATGGTGTGGTAGGCACAGTCATGGTAGGAACCTCGTTCAAAAGATATGCAGCTGATTCTAGTGCATAACCCCAGAAGGATCGCGGCAACTCAGCGTTACTCATCATGGAACGTACCATATCTAATAAGGTTCTGTTCCGCCTTTCCGATACACCATTGTGTTCAGATATGTATGGAGGAGTAAGCTGAGAGAGAATTACATTCTCTTTTAAGTAATCCAGGAACTCGGCACTTAAGTATTCACCACCTCTATCAGATCTAAATGTCTTGATACTTTTGCTGGTTGGTATTTCTACTTCATTCTTATATTCCCGGAATTTCTCAAAGACCTCGGATTTATGTTTTATCAAGAATACATTTCCATACCTTGAGAAATCATCCGTAAAAGTAATGAAATAGGAATAACCAGTTCTTGCATGTGTAAACATTGGACCACACATGTCGCTGTGTTTGAGTCCCAAAAGCTCGCAAGCTCTTACCTCGTGTCCATTGAACATAGTCTTTGTCATCTTTCCTTTGAGTCATGATTGACAAGTTGCATAAGACTGATATTCGAACGGATCCAAATATCCTTCTTTATTTAACTTCGTCAACCGTGTTTCATTGATGAGACCCAGTCTACAATACCATAAGAAAGCTTGATTTAATTCTGCAGAATTTCTTTTAAGTGTATTCTGGATGTTGAAAACTTGGTGTTGGTTTAATATGTATATACCGTTGATTAGTATACTCTACCCAACCAAACCATGATTAATGTGGATGTTTACGATATCGCTTACAGATGTAAAATCATAACCTTTTTTACATAATAAAGATACATAAATGATATTACAAGTCAAACTAGGTACACAAAAACAGTTGCGCAAAACCAAAATATAACCACTTGTCAATCCTAAGTGATATTTCCCTATGGACACAGCATGAACGTTCGCTCCGTTAGCAACCCTGAGGGTCATATCACTCGCTATGATAACTCTACGATTTCTCAGAACCTGTAATGAATTACAGATAAGAGATCCTGATCCGGTATCTAGTACCTAGAAAGTAGAGTTAATTGAAAGAAAGTTTTCAATCATAAACACACCCGAAACTGAAGCCACAACGTGCTTTGAATCCTGGTTTCTGGCTTTCTGGGTCTTGCAGTCCTTCCAATTGCCCTTTTTGTGACAATAGAAGCATTCTTCCTTCCCTACTGTCAGCCCCCCAACTTTTTCCTTGCCCTTCCCCTGTACCTTATTGACACCACATTTCGGCTTGGTAGGGGCCTTCTTCTTCTTCCCCTTGGCTTTCGCCTTGGATCTAGAAGAAGAAGATCCCCCAAATAAGTAGAGTGGGTGTCTCTCTGAATTTCTACAGGGTTCCCTCAGCGCTTCTCAACATGTTGAGGAGTTCTGGAAGTGTAACTTCCGTCCCTTGAATGTTGAAATTCAAAATAAACAGGACGTAGGTAGAAAGGAGGGACTGTAGAATCAAGTCCGTGTACAACTCGTTCTCTAACGTAGTCCCCAGGTCTGCGAGCTCCTCAATGTATCTAATCATCTTAAGGACATGGTCCCCTACAGATGACCCGATATCCAATCTCACTTGTAATAATTTTTTTGAGGTCTTGTATCTTGCGATACGAGATTGCTCTCCATATAAATCTTTGGTATGGAAGAAAATGGAAGCAAGGTCCATCTTCTCGTGCCGCCTCTGGTGTTTATTATCCATAGAGGCTAGCACGAGGCACTTGGATTTCGCACTATCAATTTCCCGAGTCTTATGGATCTCAATATCCGCTACGATGGAATCTGGACCTCGGACGGCGGGGGATTTAGATGTAAGGAGATTGCCCAGCTTGTCATAAGTTATGGCCATCTGTATATTCCTAAGCTAATATTTATAGTTTGGCCCGTTAATATGTTTTTATCTAATAGTAACTTAAGGCCGGTCATCTTGGTCGCTGCAATTAGGAGAGAAAGAAGAAACACTTAGCATGATGCACTTGCAAGTTTAGATTGGTTTTAAGTTTATATAAACAGGATGGCTCCCGGTGTTTCTCGAATCCTTCCTCAAACCATAAAAGAAGAATTAGTTAGGAGTAATATCACCCTACAATTCTTACTTAACCTTTCGGCCAGGCTGGTGTTGGTACTTCTGTAACGTTTTAAAAATCGTTTAGGTGAAATTTCCGATAATCGGTAAGATAACTGATGTTTTCCGTAAAAAAACCAAGATATAATTATTTTTCAACATATACTTAATTATACCTATTCTAGCTATGTAATTGCTAGTATTTCGTATTCAATTGGTCACTTAAAAATTTCTAGTTTACTTAAATATTTTTCTTAATTAATTGCTTTAAATATTATTTTTAAGCTTTCACTAATACATTTAATTAGAGATAATTACAAATTTGAATGGGTTAATTATACTTTAGTGCACCATGACACACTAAACATTCATTTGTAACATGTTCTTTCTTCTAATTTCTCTAAATGGTTCTAGATATTTCTATGTTTAAGCTTTAAAATGAAATGGATTAAAATATTTAGAAATTGAGGTATGATATTTATCTTCTTGTGTTCCCCCACTCACTCACACACACACTCACACACACACACCCTTTCCCTAAGGCTTGGACGATCCCCACACCAGCAGCCCCTCCCCAGTTTCCCACTCCAAATTAAGCAAAGAAAAAAAGGAAAAAGAAAATAATAAAGAAAGAGGTATGGGCATGTGACATGAGGCATGGGGGGATCTTTCCTTGACTTGGCTAACACCCGCCCATACCCTCACTCTCTCTTTCTCCCACTCACCTTGGCCGAGCCTCCCTCCTGCTGCTGCCCCAAATTCCCCACCTTATTTCACATCCAAAATCTTAAAGATATGCATCAAAATCCACACATATTCCTACTAATTCCTAATTAAACCTTCACCCACTATTTCCTTGGCTAAATCTTGCATTGATCTTGGAGCAAGTTGGGTTTTTTTGGAGGCTATGTTGCAAGTTAGATCTACAAAATTGTGAAGTATAAATCCTAACCCTATGGTTACTTGTTGATTAATTACTTCAACTTAATTTATTTGGTGTTTAAATATGGCTCTATTTGCAAATTTGAAATTTCAAGAAAAGGGTTGAGATCAAGTTAGGGTTTTTATCATTTGATTATGGTTGTTATGAGTAGTTTAACATGTTATGACATGCAAAATCTAGTTTAGTTGTTAATTTGTAAATTTCTATTTTCTAAATTGTCCTAATTAAACTTTCTTGCAAACTAAATTTTTAGGTTTAATGTAAATAGGTGATATTAAGATATAGTTAGTAATTGTGTGGCTTAATTAAGTTATTATAGGAATATGGTGGCCACTGGTTTTGCTAAAACATCTAGATTTGAACTAAAATAGTTAAGTGATGCTTATTAGGTTTTTGGAAATAAATCGATTTGAATTAAATTTGAGGTTTTGATGATATACAACCTATTTCATATAAGATTTAGTGTGTTGTGAATGCGTGATTGGTGCGATTGGGTTTTAGGTTTGGTAGCTTCCACGTATAGTGACCCTAGTTGAGGTTTGTGGCGTTGTCGCGAGTGCGTTTTGTGCACCAAGTGCGTGCGCGATTAGTTAGTGCGCGTGGTTGATTTGTATTGTTTGTGTCCGGGACTATTTATATATTATTCTCTTAATTACTTGTGTACGTTTCTAGGATCGGGTGCAGAGGCGTCGGATGTGGCGCGGAAACGACAAGGCTGAAACGGATCAGATTAGCCGAGGCGTCCCTGTGAGTAGATGTACACATCTACGGGGGAATCGTCTGGATGGCGCGAAGCACTCGATGGTTTAGGATTATTTGTAGTGCATGCATTTTATATGCGTAGTTTCCTAGTTATTAATCTCATTGCATCGCACCAACTTATATGTGTGTGTGTGTGTGTGTGTGTGTGTGTGTGTGTGTGTGTGTGTGTGAAATCATCTCATAGGACACTTGCACCATTACCATTCGTTCATGCTGCACGGGAACTATTCATGCGAACACACACACCTTTGGTAATTGCTATGTTACGGACACTATAGAACTTGCTTAGAATCGGTATATGTGCATTGCATCATATATGATCTGTAAACATGTACCTGTATAGTCATTTCATCAGGATGGATACGTAGAATTGTTAGTCATATATACATACCTCATTGCATCATGATTCATGCATAGCTTCTGGCCATACTTCGCATGGTATATACTATCGTATCATAGACATCCATCATCATGACATGTTAACATATTGTGATTCTTCTCGAGGATTTCAGTATTTATGAGATTTATGGATTTTGGAGAAACCGCAAGGATTTTAAGAACATATTACCATTTTTAAAATGTAAGTTACGGTTTTCTCGTGTTATGATGTGTGTGGTGTCCACCATGGGTTTTCTCGGGTCTTAAGCGGAATCATACACCCGATTCAAGGAGGAGGTGTTAGTGTATATGCCCTAGGGGCCATTATTGTATCATACTTATTACTTAATGGAAGCTTGGGATATTCACAGTTGTATATACAATCTTGCTAAACATGATAGTATGCTACTTGGTTTGTGTCTACTTTAATATTAGCATATATTTCTTGTAACGTATCATGTATACATATTAGTAGAGGCATAGGATCTTTTCTTGATTACCAGCGTTGTGATGGCAGTCACACTAGTAGGGGCTGGGTAGTCTGTAAGCAACATCCTATACAGGTCCCTGGTCGTTGGATTATCGAGATAGGGCATCGATATTCTGGAGTAGACTAAGTGTGTACGCTTCTCATCCCAGTTGGGGAGATTGACTGTCCCACAGCCATCAGTACGTCGTACTGGAGATAGTATACAGGTGCTCGTCAGGTTACGGGTACACCGGACAGGACTCGAAGGGGAACTGATTGGTTGGTATTATACCCATCGTCAGTTAACAGTTCCCAGGTGATATGAGTACAGCATAGTCCGCAGACTTGACACTGCTACTTCGCCTCGAGTGTATCCCACTGTTCTTAGATTACTACCCTACCACGGCTCAAAGGAGTCGTGCAAACAGGTAGCAGTTGGGTGCAGTCCCGAGCACTTGGAGGCAGTGGCGGTTAGATAGGATTCGTCTCTCCCGGTATTGGGAGTTGATATCGCGCTGTGTCAGAAAGCCATTACGCAAAGTCCCTGGCTAGGGCAAGCGAGATTTACTGGTAGGTTCCAGTAGTTTCTCAGGGTGTAATGGGCTACGCTCCGACATGACTTATACAGCTATTATGGAACTGACGCTTGCCGCCCCCTAGGCTCGATATGCGATAGTCTTAGACGAACAGACCGGACTGTACGGAGATTATCACATCAGGCTCAGTAGGAGTTCGGATGGTTTTCCTCATCGGCCTTCTTATCGACATCTACCTAGGGACCATTACGTACAGCTAGTGCCGCTTGCGGTCTGTGGTTAAACCCACTGCCAGCGTAGTGTCAAGTCTTTAGAGTCCCACACAGAGAGTTTTCCTGCTCTAGGCGAAACGATATAGAGGTCGTATGGTTTTACGACAAGGGTTCGGACGCATACGTGTGTTTATGCACGTACGACGTTCGGACAGTTTTTACTATTCGGCTTCGGTTTAAGCCAGTTTCTAGTATCAGGTTATTGGATTTATACAGTCTAAAGTTTTTCCGTGTTTTCACGGATCGGAGGGGCGTTCTCGTAATTTTCCGGGAAGCTTCTTGAAGCATGGTGACTTGGGGGCTAAGGTGGCATTTGCATTAATTAGATTAGTGAGTCATGTAGTGATTCATGCAATGAGTTAACGATTCATTTAATGATTTATATGACTCATATTATGAATCACTTAGGGTATTAATGAAACATGAAGATAATGCTTTATTTATTATTTACTTAATAATATCATATGTTTCATATATACTCAAATGATTTCATTCATCCAAAGTAATTCACTTTCTCACCTTCTCTCTCCTCAAGCTCTCATTCTTGAAACCCTAACCCTAACCTCTCATGTGTTGAGATCAAGGGTTAGCTAGACTAATACGTCCATAACCTCACTCTATATCCCCTAGGTAGCTTAGATTAGCACTTTGAGCAACCTAGTTGTCTCAAGTTAGAGATAAAGCTTGGCGTAGGAGCTCTCGGGTGGATCATCTTTGATTTGAGGAGGCCGTTGAGGTGCCGATGTTCCAAGGAGCCTACGAGGAGTGGAGGACCGCGATGAAGACCCGAAGGACAAGTATCGTGAGGTATAACTTTGTATCCGAGTAGTTAAACCTTTCGTAGTTTGCTAGTAACGGTTTAGAAACGATTCATGCGCTCAAGTCCGTGTTACGAAGCTTTGATAATCATTTTTCATATATTCCGCCTCCCCGCAAGTTCGTGGGGTGCGTGACATGGACTTACAGTGGTATCAGAGCAAACTAAACCATTACTAGCTTGTTAGCAACTAATTAGAAGTTCGATCGACGGAAAACACGAAAACAAAACCCTAACCCCTTTACAGTTTCTGTTAATTTTAAAAGTGTCTGAAAAAATATTTGACATACCTTAAAATTCACAGCAGGGTATTTTAAGAATACTGGGAAAATACGAGCCAGTAACTCGGCAAAACGGCCGTGGATCCGCGGCAATAGAGTGCTTGTGTCGCGGATCCGCCGCCGAGTCAACGCCGAGTTGACTCGGATTTGCCCAGTAATTCCTATTTTGTGGTTTTCTGTTTTCTTGTATGTTCTGTTTCTACCCAGGTTGCTTCTTTGCTGGTTTGCTTTTGGGGTAAACACGGAATATGGTAATCGATCGATTTTCTAAGATATTTGCTAATGGGGTTATTATCTGTAATGTTTAATGTGTTCGTAAACCTCCCCTAACTGCTAGTATGTCGGTTGGCAGGGGGTTGCACATTTCTGTAATGTTTACTGTTTGTGTATATGGACTTGATTGGAATGTTGTGATGATTAGCCGGGGTTTGAGATAGGTTTAATATTCATTCATTCGATGTAAATGTAATATAATGTAATATTCTTTTGCGGGGCGCATCCAGGTTGCGGTTGTAGCCACCGTTATATTATTTCTTTTTACTGTTTTTGCTCCTAGGATATACCCAAGACGGGGTACACAAACTACCGGGTACTTTGAAGTGTTTAGTGGCCTACTCACTTTGTTGAGGGAGAACGCTTCACTTCGGGTACATGGCGGGTAGTTTGCCATACCCGTAGGGGTCTAGGGTGGGGTAATGGCTATTCATCACAACTGTGTAATCCGTCTTTTATTGCAGGCTCAAAGCAAATGCGGATTGCTAGTATATCCAATAAAGTTCATCAGTGATCTGGAATGCTTATTATTGTGTCTGACGAATGTACAATATCTATATATGATAGCTATTAGACGTCACTTATGTTTTACACCCGCGCTAGCCCAGCCCCCGCTCTGTCGTTAGTTAAGTAATCTAACGGGTGATGACGGGACCCCGTGGCGAATGCGGATGGCATAAGAGGACGTGGTATTTTCGTTGTTTTCTGCAATGATAGGATAAATGATGGGACGCATTATTATAATGCAAATAAAATAAACCAAAGTTAAGTCGTTGGAAAAAATTTAAAAGAAACCACTCGGTTATTTTAAAAAGATCAGAATTTTTAATTGCGGAGCTTTAACCACTCCTTTTAAAAAAGTATCAGCTTCCTTCGATTAAATCAAGTTCACTACGTTCACGGTTTCGCCAAAACCATTCGTAGCCCTCCGTCATTTCTTATGAATGGTCAGTAGTATTCAAGCTATGTTTGTTGGCCTTCGTCAAGGCATAGTGTTTGGTAGCTGCTGGGGTATTCATTTGGTGCATAGATAGATGTGTTGGTTTGGGACAGTCGTATTACCTTGTTGGCCTTCATCAAGGGTATGTACGGGTGGGTTCAAATTAACTAGATAATGATGGGCAGAACTTGACATGTGACTTATGATTTGTTGGCCTTCGTCAAGGTCATAAGAGCATGGGGCAAAAATCCACATCGGGAATTTCTAAAGAAACTGAAATTTGCAGAGAGAAGCATACCATTTTGGAGTTTGATGAATGTTGGTAGGATTCCTTCAACATTATCATACGATGATATTTTGGATCCCGATCCTACTGTGAGTATATACTACTTATCAGGAGATTCGTCACTTAACGATCAATGCTATAAACCAAGTAGGTGCCTAGAAAGGTGTCAGCGGGGTTACGCCCCCAAAGAAAAGAGGTTATTTAATTAAGGAACTTCGCGAAAGCGTTGGAAAATCTCCCTCGAAGTATCGACACTGACCTGGCTGAACGGTTAAGCAAGAATTGTACGGTGAGAATAGTCCTGGCTAATTCTTCTTTTATGGTTTGAGGAGAGATTCGAGAAACAGTGGGAGCCATCCTGTTTAGATAAATTAAACCACTCTAAACTTGCAAGAGCATCATGCTAATAGTATTTTCTTCTCTCTCTTAAATTGCAGCGACCTTGTGACCACACATAGGTTACATCTAGATAACAAATTGACTGAATCTGACTTATATGACTGGCAAAGGTCTGTCCAGATGTCCATTGCCTATGACAAGATGGACCACCTTATTACTACTCAAGATCCCACCGTCCCAGGTCCAGTTTCCACTGTCGCGGATATGGATATCCGTCAGACAAGGGAAAAAGATAAAGCGAAAGCTAAGTGCCTCATGTTAGCTTCAGTTGATGGTGTATACCAGAAGCAGCACGAGAAGATGGACTTAGTTTCCATCTTTCTCCATAAAGATTTATATGGAGAGCAATCTCATATCACAAGATATGAAACCTCGAACGAATTAATTCAAGCGAGGTTAGCTGACGGGTGATCTGTAGGGGACAACGTCCTTACAATGACTAGCTATATTGATGAGCTCACGGACCTGAAGACCACGTCGGAGAACGGGCCAGATACTAACCTGATTCTAAAGTCTCTACCTTCTACCCTGAAGGAAACCAGGGAAGTAGGAAGTAGAAGGAAAGATAAGGGCAAAAGTTTCAGGACTGGAAATAGTAAAAGTGGGGCGTTCCTATTGTTATGGAATTAGGCATAGGCAGAAAGATTGCATGGCTTTAGAAGCCAGTAGCCAGGATAAGAAGCATGTTGTGGCTTCAGCCTCACGTGTGTTAGTAATAGAGAACTATTTGTCAATTAACTCTACTTCCTGGGTACTAGATACCGTAGCAGGATCTCATATCTGTAATTCATTATATGCTTTGAGAAACCGTAGAGTTATAAAGGTAGGTGATTGGTCTCTCAGAGTTGCAAACGGAATGAGCGTGGACGCTGAATCCGTGAGAGAATATCGCCTAGGTTTGACAAGTGGGCAGATATTGATTTTATGGAACTGTCTGTATGTACCTAGTATAACTTTTAATATCATATCAGTGTCCTCACTTTCAAGAAAGGGATATGATTTTACATTCGAAAGCGATGTAGTACACATCCACCTAAATCAAGTTCTGATTGGATCAGGTACATTAGATAACGGTATATACGTATTAAGTCAAGCTCAGGTTTTCAATGTCCAGAATACACTTAAAAGAAAGTCTCCGGAATTAAATCAGGCTTTCTTATGGCATTGTAAACTAGGTCACATCAATGAAAGAAGGTTGACTATGTTACATAGAGAAGGATATTTGAATCCGTTCGAATATCAATCTTATGCTACTTGTGAATCTTGTCTCATAGGAAAGATGACCAAGACTCCGTTTACTGGACACGGAGTAAGAGCAAGCGAGCTATTGGGACTCATACACAGTGACGTATGCGGTCCAGTGTCTACACATGCGAGAGGTGGTTATTCCTACTTCATTACTTTTACGGATGATTTCTCTAGGTATGGACATGTGTTCTTGATGAAACATAAATCCGAGGCCTTTGAGAAATTCCAGGAATACAAGAATGAAGTAGAAAAGCAAAAAGGCAAAAGTATCAAGACACTGAAATCTGATCGAGGTGGTGAATACTTAAGTGCCGAGTTCCTGGGTTACTTAAAAGAGAATGGAATTCTCTCTCAGCTTACTCCTCCATACACACCACAACACAATGGTGTATCAGAAAGGACGAATCGAACCCTATTGGATATGGTTCGTTCCATGATGAGTAAGGTTGAGTTACCGCGATCATTCTGGGGATATGCACTAGAATCAGCTGCATATCTTTTGAACAAAGTTCCAACCAAGACTGTGCCTACCACACCATATCAGATGTGGAGTGGAAAGAAACCCTATCTTCAGTACCTGAAGACATGGGGATGTCCATCTTTTGTAAAAAGGCAGCATGCGGACAAGCTCGAGGCACGCTCAGTACAGTGTAAGTTTGTGGGATATCCAAAGAACTCCAATTGGTATTACTTCTATTACGCAGAGGAACAAAAGGTTTTTGTTTCTCGCCATGCCCACTTCTTAGAAGCTGAATTTTTAGAAAATCAGAAGAGTGGGAGCGCAGTAGAACTGGAAGAAATTCCAGAACCACAAGCTATTACTGAAACCTTGGTAGAACAAGAAGGTTCAGCATAACAGGACATCCCAACGCCACTCCGCAGGAGTAGTAGGCAATCTCATCCGCCCGGGAGATACTACGGTTTTCTCATAGACGGGTATAGAGAGGATTGCACTATTGACTATGATGAGCCTACTAGCTTCCAGCAAGCCATTCAGAGCGGTGACTCAGTAAAATGGCTGGATGCAATGCGGACCGAAATGGAGTCCATGTACACTAACAAAGTATGGACTTTGGACGTTGCTCCAGATGGGGTAAACGCGTAGGATGCAAATGGATCTTCAAAAATAAGATTGGTGTAGATAGACAGGTTGAAACCTATAAGGCTAGACTTGTTGCAAAGGGTTTCCGTCAAAGACCTGGTTAGGACTATGACGAAACCTTTTCTCCAGTGGCTATGCTTAAATCTATTCGGGTCCTTCTTGCTATTGCTGCCTACCACGATTATGAAATCTGGCAGATGGACGTAAAGACGGCCTTTCTAAATGGTAATTAGGAAGAGAGCGTCTATATAGATCAGCCAGAGGGATTCATTCAGAGTGGGAGCAGCGGTAAAGTATGCAAGCTGCTTAGTCCATTTATGGACCAAAGAAGGCATCGCGGAGTTGGAACATCTTTTTTGATGATGCTGTCAAAGAATTTGACTTTATCAAAAATCCAGATGAACCATGCATATACAGTAAGATTGTAGGGAGAGCTGTAGTAATCCTCGTCTTGTACGTGGATGACATTCTCCTAATAGGAAATGATATTCCTATGTTACAGTCAGTCAAAGGATTCTTGTCACATAAATTCTCCATGAAAGACTTGGGTGATGCCACCTACATTCTGGGGATCCGGATCTATCGTGATAGATCAAAGAGGATGTTGGGACTTTCGCAGTCCAGGTACATAGACACCATAGTGAAAAGATTCAGTATGGATGATTCTAAGCGCATTAACCTACCGGCTTATCACGGAATCACCATCTCCAAAGAGATGTCTCCCAAGATTGATTTGGAAAGGGATCGCATGTCGATTATACCCTACGCTTCTGCGGTAGGTTCTATAATGTATGCGATGTTATGTACCAGACCAGATGTAGCATACGCATTGAGCGTAGTAAGCCGGTATCAAGCAAACCTAGGGGAGAATCACTGGATAGCAGTAAAGAACATTCTCAAGTACCTAAGGAGGACTAAAGATATGTTCTTGGTGTATGGCGGAAAAGACCTCCAGATTGTGGCCTTTGCCGACTCCGGCTTCCAGAGTGACAAAGATGACTCCAAATCCATGTCAATTTATGTGTTTATCCTCAATGGAGAGGCGGTCTGTTGGAAGAGTTCCAAGAAGGAGACCGTTGCTGACTCGACAATGGAAGCGGAGTACATAGCTGCTTGCGATGCCGCAAAAGAAGCTGTCTGGATGAAGAAGTTCCTCACAGAACTTCAGGTGGTTCCTACCAGTGTTGATCCAATACCTCTGTATTGTGACAACAACGGCGCTATAGCTTTAGCGAAGGAACCCAGGTCCCATCAGAAGTCCAGACACATCTTAAGGCGGTACCACCTGATCAGGGAGATCGTAGATCGCCGGGAGATCGAGGTGAAAAGAGTAGAGACAGAGAATAACGTTGCTGATCCATTCACAAAGGCCCTTCCTCAGACGCAATTCGAGAGGCTATTAAAGATGATAGGTCTACGATATGCCAGCTCATGGCCCTAGTGCAAGTGGGAGATTGTTAGTGTATATGCCCTAGGGGCCATTATTGTATCATACTTGTATGTATATTACTTAATGGAAGCTTGGGATATTCACAGTTGTATATACAATCTTGCTAAACATGGTAGTATGCTACTTGGTTTGTATCTACTTTAATATGAGCATATGTTTCTTGTAACGTATCACTTATACATATTAGTAAAGCCCAAAAGATCTTTTCTTGATTACCAGCGTTGTGATGTCAGTCACCCTAGTGGGGGCTGGGTAGTCTGTAAGCAACATCCTATACAGGTCCCTGGTCGTTGGATTATCGAGATAGGGCATCGATATTCTGGAGTAGACTAAGTGTGTACGCTTCTCATCCCAGTTGGGGAGAGGGACTATCCCACAGCCATCAGTACATCGTACTGGAGATAGTATATAGGTGCTCGTCAGGTTACGGGTACACCGGACAGGACTCGCAGGGGAACTGATTGGTTGGTATTATACCCATCGTCAGTTAATAGTTCCCAGGTGACATGAGTACAGCATAGTCCGCAGACTTGACACTGCTACTTCGCCTCGAGTGTGTCCCACTGTTCTTAGATTACTACCCTACCACGGCTCAAAGGAGTCGTGCAAACAGGTAGCAGTTGGGTGCAGTCCCGAGCACTTGGAGGCAGTGGCGGTTAGATAGGATTCGTCTCTCCCGGTATTGGGAGTTGATATCGCGCTGTGTCAGAGAGTCATTACGCAAAGTCCCTGGCCAGGGCAAGAGAGATTTACTGGTAGGTTCTAGTAGTTTCTCAGGGTGTAATGGGCTACGCTCCGACACGACTTATACAGCTATTAGGGGACTGACGCTTGTAAGTCCACGTTGCCTACCCCGGTGCGTGCGGGGAGGCGGAAAACGGAATAAAAATCGGATTTTTATCAACTATAGGCAACATGGACTAGACTTTAAGGATCTTTGCTAAACAAAAACATGCTAAAGCTAACTAGAAACTAGCTAAGTGCTAGAAAGGTTATACCTTGGGCTTTAAGTCCTTCTCTCCTTGCTCCTTGAAGTGGTGGAAGGAGGTCACCTTGGTCGTCTTCTCACGTCGAAGAAAGATCCACCCGAAAGCCTCAACCTTTGGCTACAACTCCAAGCTAGAAGTAACTAGGGTGCAAGAAGTGCTAGTCCTTGAACCCTAGATGAGAGTAGAGATGATCAAGAGAGGGTTTTTCTCAAGCTCAAGTGTTTCTCAACACATGAGAGGGGAGAGCTTGAGGGAGAGGAAGAACAAGAGAGAGAAAATAAATGATAGAATGAGAATAATGTGCAACATTCTCACTAATATGTGTATATTATTTTAATTAGATAATTAGCTAGATAATTGTTATGGTTAATCAAGACATGACCATTATCATTTCATTTTTAATGCAAATTGCAAGGATCAAAAAGCATCTTCCAAATGAAATGATGATGGTCAAAGTGTCAACCAAGGTCAACAAGTCAAGGAGGTCAAATGGTCAACAACCATAACCATGCACAATTATTAAACTAATTATCAATTAACAATAATACACACATAAGCATTAGGGTTAATAAATTGACAATAGCCATTAACCCTAATCAAGGTCCGCTCCCTCTGTCTCAAGCAACTGTGCATACGCGCCCGCATTCGTGATCCGAGGAACACGAACACAATGAGAAAAACCAATCCCAAATCATATACTATGATCCGGCTTAAACCAAAGCCCGCTAGTATAAACTGTCCGGACAACAACCGTGCACAAGTGCGCGGATGCGAACGAACCCTGTCGCAAAACCATGCGACCTCTACTCATTTTGCCTAAAGGCGAATAGCTCTCTGTGTGGGACTCTAAAGACTCGACACTACGCTGGCAGTGGGTTTAACCACAGACCGCAAGCGGCACTAGCTGTACGTAACGGTCCCCAGGTAGATGTCGATAAGAAGACTGACGAGGTGAACCCCATCTGAACTCCTACTGAGCCTGTATGTGACAATCTCCGTACAGTCCGGTCTGTTCGTCTGATACATCGCATGGCGGGCCTAGGGGGCGGTGAACGTCAGTCCTCTAATAGCGGTACAAGTCATGTCGGAGTGTAGCCCAGAACACCCTGAGATAACACTGGAAACCTACCAGTATATCTCGCTTGCCCTGGCCAGGGACTACTCGTGTAATGGCTCTCCTGGACACAGCGCGATGTCAACCCCCAATACCGGGAGAGACGAATCCTGTCTAACCATCACTGCCTCCAAGTGCTTCGGGACTGCACCCATAAACTACCTGTTTGCACGACTCCTTTGAGCCATGGTAGGGTAGTAATCAAAGTGCAGTGGGAACACACTCGAGGCGAAGTGACAGTATCAAGTCAGCGGACTAAGCTGTACTCATGTCACCTGGGAACTGATAACTGACGATAGGTATAATACCAACCAACAGTTCCCGACGAGTCCTGTCCAGTGTACTCGTAACCTAACGAGCACCCGCATACCATCTCAAGTACGACGTACTGACGGCTGTAGGACAGACCGTCTCCCACACTCGGATGAGAAGCGCATACGCTAGTCTACTCCGGAGTATCGATGCCCTGTCTCGATAGTCCAACGACTAGGGTCCTGTATAAGGATGTGCTTATAGATCACCCAGCTTCCACGAGTGTGAGCGCCATCACAACGCTGGTAATCAAGCAAAGATCCTAAGGGCTCTACTAATATGTATATCCGCAATATGCTAAAAGAAACACATGCACATATTAAAGCAGAGACAAACCAAGTAGCATACTACCATTTCGAGCAAGATTGTATATACAACTGTGAATATCCCAAGCTTCCATCAAGTAATATACAAACTAGTATGATACAGTAATGGCCTCTAGGGCATATACACTAACAACACTTGCCGCCCCATAGGGTCGATATGCGATAGTCTTAGACGAACAGACCGGACTGTACGGAGATTGTCACATCAGGCTCAGTAGGAGTTCGGATGGTTTTCCTCATCGGCCTTCTTATCGACATCTACCTGGGGACCGTTACGTACAGCTAGTGCCGCTTGAGGTCTGTGGTTAAACCTACTGCCAGCGTAGTGTCGAGTCTTTAGAGTCCCACACAGAGAGTTTCCCTGCTCCAGGCGAAACGATATAGAGGTCGTATGGTTTTACGACAAGGGTTCGGACGCATACGTGTGTTTACGCACGTACGACGTTCGGACAGTTTTTACTAGTCGGCTTTGGTTTAAGCCAGTTTCTAGTATTAGGTTATTGGATTTATACAGTCTAAAGTTTTTACGTGTTTTCACGGATTGGAAGGGCGTTCTCGTAATTTTCCGGGAAGCTTCTAGAAGCATGGTGACTTGGGGGCTAAGGTGGCATTTGCATTAATTGGATTAGTGATTCATGCAATGAGTTAATGATTCATTTAATGATTTATATGACTCATATGATGAATCACTTAGGGTATTAATGAAACATGATGATAATGCTTTATTTATTATTTACTTAATAATATCATATGTTTCATATATACTCGAATGATTTCATTCATCCAAAGTAATTCACTTTCTCACCTTCTCTCTCCTCAAGTTCTCATTCTTGAAACCCTAACCCTAACCTCTCATGTGTTGAGATCAAGGGTTAGCTAGACTAATACATCCATAACCTCACTCTATATCTCCTAGGTAGCTTAGATTAGCACTTTGAGCAACCTAGTTATCTCAAGTTAGAGATAAAGCTTGGCGTAGGAGCTCTCGGGTGGATCATCTTTGATTCGAGAAGGCCGTTGAGGTGCCGATGTTCCAAGGAGCCTACGAGGAGTGGAGGACCGCGATAAAGACCCGAAGGACAAGTATCGTGATGTATAACTTCGTATCCGAGTAGTTAAACCTTTCGTAGTTTGCTAGTAATGGTTTAGAAACGATTCATGCGCTCAAGTTCGTGTTACGAAGCTTTGATAATCATTTTTCATATATTCCGCCTCCCCGCAAGTTCGTGGGGTGCGTGACATGGACTTACAGGAGGAACCGTCTGCGGGTGCATGATGGACCCGGTACAGTACCCCAGGTAAGAGGGTCGCAGATGATGGCGTTGAGCCCGGCAGGGGAGCACTACCGACCGGTTATTTTTGACATGGCGGATATCCGGAGGATACCGACGTAGTCGTGTGATTTGATGATATGGGCCGATCCGGACTGACGGAGCCTGAGATATTGAGATATTGAGACATTGAGACATTGAGATATTGAGATATTAAGATAACGGGATATATATTTTGTGTCGATGCTTGACACGGATTTTCTGTTGATTTCATTGAAGATACTTCAGTTTATTGCACAGAGGTTTTTCTAAGATAAGAATAAAGATTTTCTCATACCAGACTTGTGCAGGTTTCGTGTTTAATTATGCATTCATGCTAGTACATAGTATCATTTTGAGATGCGTGGGTTGTGATGTTAGTTATATGTATGCCCTAGAGGCCATTACTGTACATATGATGTATATTGTAATGGATGCTTGGACATATATAGGGAGGACTTTCTTGCTCGACATGATAGTATTCTATCTGGTTGTACTTTATCTTAACATGTACTCTGATTGTCTCTATGTTACATGTTGATAAAGCCCTTAGGATATGTACTCGACTACTGGGACTATGATGAGATCATACTAGTGGGGCCACGGTAGTCGACGAGTACATCCTATAACTGTTCCTAGTCGAGGGTGTATCGAGACAGGGCATCGATACACCAGTGTAGACTAGCGTATACGCATCTTGACCCATATGATAGGTGATGGATGATCCCATATCCATCGGTGTTTGACATCAAGGATGGTCTACGGGTGCTCAGTGGAGACTGGGTACACTGGACGGACTCACCGAGAAATCCCAGATGGTATTATACCTCACGTAAGATGGCAGTTCTCTGGTGACACTGTTACAGATTAGTCTGTAGACCCGAGATCGTTATAGAGTCTGTGTGATTCCTACTGTGCTTTGATTTGCATCATACCACGTCCAAGAGGGCGTGCAAAAATGTGGCTTTTGGGTTCGGTCCCGAATCACATAGAGGCAATGAGCGATAGGAGGGGTTTCGTCTCTCCCGGTATAGGGAGTTGATGTTGCGCTGTGTTCGATTGGCTATAACTGGAAATCCCTGGCCAGGGTTGCTGAGATTTACTGGTAAGTGTTATCAGTAGTTTCTCGAACTGTTATAGACCTCATATCGACACGACTTATCATGCTACTGGGGTCTGACGTACACCACCCCTAGGCGAGATATGCGACATATCAGACGAAGAGACCGGACTCTACATGAGTGTTACTGATTGGATTCGCGGGAGAAAGTACAGGCTTGCTTGTTAATCTTCTGATCGCTCAATACCTGGGTGGCTGTTACGTTTAGCTGACCGCTTGCAGCTTGTGGGTGTTTGATATGATCATCACCTACTGCCGGCGTATTGACGATTCTTTAGAGTCCTACACAGAGGATTCTTGACTCAAGCAAAATGGAGTAGGAGCACATATATGATATGTGCGGGACCGAGAACAATACATGTATGTGATACCATATTAGATTCTCGTGATATGGATATCGGCCGGGTATATGTAATATAGCCGGGTCATCGGATCAAGTGTTGATTCGATAAACTGATACAGATTATATTAGTCGGTTATTTATGAAATAGCCGCATTATCGGAACAAGTGTTGATTCGATAATTTAATGTATAATTATATATTTGATATATTAAATTACATTAACTAATATAAGCTCACTAAAGATTCTTTTTCTCACTCGGGTAATACATTGATATATATGCGATATATGTTAATTGTATTATTTTATTTTGTTTCAAAATATATTATATATATGATATATAATATTGTAACATGTTAGGGTTATTAATGCAACATGATTAGTGGAGATTAAACATGATTAAGTTTTGATTTGGGTTAATTTTTCTAGAAGCTTCTAGAAGCTTTTTGTTTTGTTTTTGCAAAGATATTTTGTAAAGATATTTTTGTAGATATTTGTTAACCCAACCCAACCCTTGACCATGGTTAAGTCTCTACATGGGTTAAGTTATCATACTTAACCCATGGTTGCATTTCTAACCACACTAGATTATTCATTATTCATCACAAAAAGGAGTTAGCTTCTTCTTCTTCTTCCTTCTTCTTTCATGAAAAAGCTTTCTAGATATTTATGAAGTGATGATAATGAGTGAGATTAAGAAAATAAATGAGAACTAAATTCCTACTTCATCATCCTAATCTATCCTAGCCATTTAGATTAGGGTGGTCACTTCATTAGTGAGTGAGAGCTTGTGTTAAAGAAACTTCAAGGTAGATCATCTTTGTTATCGATGATCGGAAGCAAGCTTGCATCTTTCTCTTCGTGGAGCCTCTCTGAAGTCCGGGTACTCGATGATCGCAGCGAAGGGACCTCAACACGGAGCGTTAGAAGTGAAGGACCGGACTACAAAGGTTGTAATCCCAAACTCTTAGTGTTAAAGTGTTTAACATGCTTTGTTTCGCCTAATCTCTAGTTTAAAGATCTTGGTTAGGGTTGTTCGGCACGTCTAAAATTTAAATCGGGCATGGTTGATGCCTTGTTGACCTTTTGGAGAGTGCCTAGTAACCCTACATGTGACGCATTGGCGTGCATGCTTACGTTAGCCTTATTAGATATTACTTACTACTCACGAGTTGGCAACTCACCCCCGTTGTGCCACAGTATCTAGCAGGTCTGACCCTTCAGCACAGTAGCGGCGGACGCACTTTCTCCTTTTGTTCCTTGTGCTTGGACTTGCGGCATTGCTCGTAGGTGGGTTGCGAGGATATGTTATTCCATCATGTATATTATTTGTATCTAGTATACTCCATTTACCCTTGTATATTTGACTAGACGGTGAGACTTGTGGGACTTGTATTTGTGATGTTGGTGTCGATGCTCACTTGAGCCGACGTGGTATTTCACATTTCTTACTTTCAGATGCTTATTCCGCACTTTTGATATACATATTGCATGTGGTTGTGATTCCGCCATTGCCGAAGAGCTAGCTCCCGCTTGGGAATGCCTATTTCATCATTTATATGTATTTTCATGTGTTGTACCCATTTGGGGGCCAGTATTTACACAGGAGACTCTACCGAAATTTTCAGGAAAAACTGATGTTGCTTTTAAATGTTTAATGCCACTTATTTTGTTAAAACCACTTGCTTTAAAACAAGTTTTCCTTCACTTTAATTGTCAAACGGTTTAGTTTCTTGGGCTTTGGGTTACTTAGATTACGTTGCGCCTTGAGACGTTTCATAGTTTAAGTGTCAGTCACGTTCCGTACCTTCGGGTCATGACAAAGTTGGTATTAGAGCGATAAGTTTTACCTTTCTGAGTATAGGAGGACCGTTGGTAGATAGAGTAGATGACTTAAGCAGAGTGACGTAGCGTGTGTATGTTCCGCGGCATACTTACGATACGATACTCCGCCTATGTGACCTTAGGATATATACATTGTTGTTTGTATTTCCTTCATTGATTCCGGAAATCCTTTGATTCGATCGCAATGTTCTTATCAATCCTGTTCTTGCACCAGCCACTATGCCGCAGGTGACTATGAGGGCTAGAGGGCTACCGCCAGGGATGAGATTAGAGTAGGCTCGTTTGAGAAAAGGACCGATCAGGACGGTATGCCTACCCCTTAGGGATAGAGTGATCCGCCTTCTCTAGGACGGATAGCTAGGCTGGAGTCGAATATTCAGGACTCATGACAGATGATTGGATTGTTAGTTGAGGTTAGCCGAGCTCCGAGAGCCGATGATGTCCCTCATACTGCGGGGACTATGATTGTACATGCTGCTCAGGCAACTGTTTCTGTTGTTACCAAGATTATTTTCATATCCTTACAGGAGTTTTTAAGGCTGAAGCCTTTAGTTTTTACAGGAATAGATGCAGTGAAGGATCCGTAGACAAACCTGGCCAGGATGGCTAGGATTTTTCATTCACAGAGATGTTCTGACGAGATATGGATTGAGCTTGCGAGTTTTCGTCTAGGGAGGTCTTGCTCAGACGTGATGCGAGTCAATTGAGAGAGGCCGAGCTGCTGATCTACTTCCTATGACTTAAGATGTGTGCACAGCTGTAATTCTTGCTTGTTTCCTTCCGGAGAGCGTTTGAGGTGCCCGAGGTCGTAATTTCGAGTATTTGCATAAGACTTCGGGGATAAAAATGTCATAGTATGACATTCAGTTTATTTAGTGGTCCGATATTCTCCTTACATGGTGGACACTAAAGAGAAACGGATAAAGAGGTTCGTGTAGAGATTGGACATGCAATTATTTCTTGCTGTCGGCACCCAGCCTTTTAACACTTACGTCGCTGCGATGGATGCAACCTTAGTGCTAGAGGAGAATATTTCTAAGATTTCGGCCGTTTCTGGATCGAAGCGGATTTGCACCGGTATGCCAGCTTAGAGGCGGTTAGATAGACGCTGTTGTGACAGTTATTCTTTCGGTGTTTCTTCTGATGCGTACTTCTTTTTAGTGTTATTTCAGTGTTTTCTTTCGATGTGCGTATTTCTTTTGTTGATTGAACTTGTATCTTCGCACTTTGTACCGAGATTGGACCGAGAGTCATCCTTGTTTGATCTGCCGCTGGTTGTTATTATTCGAGTAGGCGAGTCTTTTGTCGCTCGAAATGTTTTTCGTTCGTATTTTTTTTGTTCGCATCGGAGATAGGGATTCTTCTGTCAAATTGTTTTCTCTCTTGATATGTTAGACCTTGACGTTATTCTGAGCATGGATTGGTTAGCCACGTATTATGCATTCGTGGACTACCGTACGAAGGCAGTCAGATTTAGTTTTCCGGGTAAGCTAGTTCTTGGTTGTTTTTAGGGAGACCGTAGCGTCGCCTTTCCCAGTTTGATTTCTTCTTGTCGTGCTAGTCAGCTTTTGAGAAAAGGATGTCAGGAATTCTTGGCGTATGTTTGTGAGGTTAGAGCCGCAGAGGTCCCGTTGGATCAGGTCCCGATTGTGAGAGAGTTTCCAGATGTTTTCCTGACGAGTTGCTTGGTTTGTCTCCAGAACGCGATATTGAGCTCTGCTTTAACTTGATTTCTGGCATGGATCCTTTTTCTATACCGCCATATCGGATGGATCCGACGGAGCTTAAAGAACTGAAGGATCAGTTGCAAGATTTATTGGATAAAGGGGCTTGTTCATCCGAGTGCGTCACTTTGGGGAGCTCCTGTTTTGTTCGTCAAGAAGAAAGACGGCAGTTGTGTTTGTGCATCGATTATTGTCAGCCGAGTCAGCTTACTGTGCGGAATAGATATCCCATTCCTCGCATCGACGATTTATTTGATTAGCTCCAAGGTGCGGGACATTTCTCGAAGATTGACTTGCGATCAGGTTACCATTAGTTGCGGGTTCGAAAGGATGATATTCCAAAGACCGCTTTTCACACGTTACGGGCGTTATGAGTTTTGGTGATGTCGTTCATGCTCACCAATGCCCCAGTAGCGTTTATGGACTTGATGAACAGCATATCCGGGCCGTTTCTTGATCAGTTATTATCGTGTTCGTTGATGACATTTCAATACACTTTTGGAGCCGAGTGGAGCCTGGGCAGTAATTGAGGATTTCGTTGCAGACCTTGAGGGATCACCAGCTATTCGCTAAATTATCCACTTGTGTTTTCTGGTTGGATAGTGTGGACTTCTCGGGACACGTAGTTACGAGAGATGGTAAGTATGGAACCAAAGAAGATCGAGGCCGTTCAGCACTAGCCCAAACCTGTATTAATGACGGAGGTTCGCTGCATTTTGGATTTTGGGCGGATACTATTGATATTTTGTACAGGATTTTTCGCATATAGCTGCAACGTTAACCGGGTGACCCAGTAGAGCGCTTCTTTTCGTTGGACTAAGGTATATGAGCAGAGCTTTCAGCAGTTGAAGACTCGTTTGATTACGGTGCTTGTATTATCTTTGCCTTTAAGAATCAGGCAGTTTTGTTGCTTATTGGTATGCTTCTCGGCAGTTGAAGAAGCCCGAGCAGAACTATTCCATGCATGACTTAGAAATGGCTGTGGTGGTTTTTACACTTAAGATTTGGAGACACTACTTATACGACTAGTCATGCTAGATATTTACGGACCACAAGAAGCTTAAAGTATACCTTTCAGCAGCGAGATCTAGATTTGAAACAGCACAGATGGATAGAGCGAGTGAAAGACTATGACTGCGAGATTCTTTATCGTCCGGGCAAGGCGAATGTTGTGGCAGATGTTTTGAGTCGGAGGCTCGGAGATAGCTTTTCTTGTTTGAGCACAGTTACTGTCGACGAAAAATTAGAAGATTCCTTATGACAGCCGAGTGCAGTTCGAGGAGGCACATCAGTTAGCATAAAGTGTTCATTCGGTTTCCACCAAGATGTATTATGATTTGAGAGGATTCTACTGGGTGCAGGAATGAAGAGAGATGTCAGAGATTTTATTTCGGGATGCTTGACTTGTTAGCAAGTGAAGGCCGAGCAACAGAGGCCAGCAGGAGAATTACAACCATTGCCCATTCCGGAGTATAAATAAGAGCAGATTTCTATGAAATTTATTGTGGGTCTACCTAGATCCAGTCGAGAGTATGGCTCTATTTGAGTGATCGTGGACCGAATGATGAAAGCAGCTCACCTTCTGCCAGTCAAGACCACTTTCGGATTCGTTCAGTATGCTCAGATATATGTTGATGAGATTGTGCGACTACATGGAGTTTCGACTTGTATTGTGTCCGACAGAGGCACCCAGTTCGCCAGCCGACTAAGGCAGAAACTTCAGGAGGCTTTAGGTATAAGATTGAGTTCAGTGCAGTTTTCTATCTGCAGACCGATGGTCAATCAGAGCGGACCATTCAGATTCTTGAGGATATGCTCCGAGCTTGCGTTATAGATTTCATGGTAGTTGGGATCGCCACTTGCCCTTGATAGAGTTTTTCTATAATAAAAGCTTCCACGAAGAGATTCAGATGGCACCCTTCGAGGCGTTATATGGGAGGAGATGTTGATCGCCCGTTTGTTGGACAGAGCTCAGAGACAGTAGTATTTGGGGCCACAGATTGTGCAGGAGAGGACCGAAAAGATTCAGTGGATTCAGGATTGGTTAAGAGCGGCCTAGAGCAGGCAGAAATCTTATGTGGATGGACGTCATCAAAATTTTGAGTTCGCTGTTGGAGATCATGTTTTCTTAGAGTTTCTCCGATGTGGGGCGTGTTGAGATTCGGAAAGAAGGGAAGCTTAGTACCAGATGTGTGGGTCCTATCGAGATTCTCGAGCGTGTCGGCGTAGTTGCTTATCGTTTGGCTCTTCCACCCAGCTTTCCAGATATTCACCCCGTGTTTCATGCATCAATGCTCCGCAAGTACCTTCATGACCCCTCTCGCGTGATACAGTATCAGACGATCCAGATGGAGAGCGATCATTCTTTCACCAAGCAGCCAATAGTCATTTTAAATCGGCAGGTGAAGGAATTGAGGTCCGAGGTCATACCGTCCATATAGGTTCTTTGACGTGGCCCGAACGGAGAAAAGGGTCACGTGGGAAACCGAGGACGAGATGCGGAAGAAATATTCCAATCTCTTCGAGGATACGCATAGTTAAATTTTAAATTCGAGGACCGAATTTCTTTAAGGGGGAAGATTGTAACGTTTTAAAAATCGTTTAGGTGAAATTTCCGATAATCGGTAAAATAACTGGTGTTTTCCGTAAAAAAACCAAGATATAATTATTTTTCAATATAGACTTAAATATACATATTCTTGCCATGTAATTGCTAGTATTTGGTATTCAATTGGTCACTTATAAATTTCTAGTTGACTTAAATATTTTTCTTAATTAATTGTTTTAAATATTATTTTTTAAGCTTTCACTAATATATTTAATTAGAGATAATTACAAATTGGAACGGGTTAATTATACTTTAGTGCACCATGACACACTAAACATTCATTTGTAACATATTCTTTCTTCTAATTTTTCTAAATGGTTCTAGATATTTCTATGTTTAAGCTAGAAAATGAAATGGATTAAAATAATTAGAAATTGAGGTATGGTGTTTATCTTCTTGTGTTCCCTCACTCACTCACACACACACTCACACACACACCCTCTCCCCAAGGCTTGGCCGAGCCCCACACCAGCAGCCCCCTCCCCAATTTCCCACTCCACATTAAGCAAAAAAAAAAGGAAAAAAAAATAAAGAAGAGGTATGGGCATGTGACATGAGGCATGGGGGGATCTATCCTTGACTTGGCTAACACCCACACACACCCACTCTCTCTTTGTCCTACTCACCTTGGCTGAGCCTCCCTTCTGCTACTGCCCCAAATTCCCCACCTCATTTCACCTCCAAAATCTTAAAGAAATGCATCAAAATCCACACAAATTCCTACTAATTCCTAATTAAACCTTCACCCATTATTTCCTTGGCCAAATCAAGGATGGATCTTGGAGCAAGATGGTTTTTTTTGGAGGCTATATTGCAAGTTAGATATACAAAATTGTGAGGTATAAATCCTAACCCTATGGTTACTTGTTGATTAATTACTTCAATTTAATTTATTTGGTGTTGAAATATGGCTCTATTTGCAAATTTGAAATTTCAAGAAAAGGGTTGAGATCAAGTTAGGGTTTTGATCATTTGAATATGGTTGTGATGAGTATTATAACATGTTATGACATTCAAAATCTAGTCTAGTTGTTAATTTGTAAATTTCTATTTTCTAAATTGCCCTAATTAAACTTTCTTGCGAACTAAATTTTTGGGATTAATGTAAATATGTGAGATTAAGATATAGTTAGTAATTGTGTTGTTTAATTAAGTTATTAAGGAAATATGGTGGCTACTGGTTTTTCGAAAACATCTAGATTTGAACTAAATTAGTTAAGTGATGCTTACTAGGTTTTTGGAAATAAATCGATTTGAATTAAGTTTGAGGTTTTGATGATATACAACCTATTTCATATAAGATTTAGTGTCTGTGAATGCGGGATTGGTGTGATTGGGTTTTTTGTTTGGTAGTTGCCACGTATAGCGACCATAGTTGTGTTTTTTGGCTTTGTCCCAAGCGCGTTTTGTGCACCAAGTGCGTCCGCGTTTAGTTAGTGCGCGTGGTTGACTTGTATTGTTTGTGTCTGCGACTATTTATATATTATTCTCGTATTTACTTGTGTACGTTTCTTGGATTGGGTGCAGAGGCGTCGGATGTGGCGCCGAAATGGAAAGTCTGAAATCGGAACAGAGTAGACGAGGCGTCCCGGTGTGTAGATGTACACATCTACACAGGAATCGTCTGGATGGCGCGAGGCGCCCGATGGTTTAGGATTATATAGAACTTGCATTTTATATGCGTAGTTTCCTAGTTATTAATCTCATTGCATCGCACCAACTTGTGTTTGTGTGTGTGAGTGTGTGTGTGTGTGTGTGAAATCATCTCATAGGACACTTGCACCCACTACTACAAATAAGGGTTGCCCCTACGGATATATACGTAGGGGCGAAAAAATACCCCGTAGGTGCAAAGGCCGCAGGTGCAAGTTGAGACCCTGAACTTGCCCCTACGGGCAAATTCTTGCCCCTACGGATATATCTGTAGGTGTTGTTGCCCCTACGGATTACTCCGTAGGGGCAATCAAATCATATATTTTTTATGTTTTTTTGAATATATTGTATGTACCTACGGCTAGAACCGTAGGTCCTTGTTCTACCCCTACGGATATATCCGTAGGTAATATGCCGTAGGGGCAAAATATCAGTAAACCTGATATTTGGCCCCTACGGATAAACCCGTAGGGGATAGACAGTGGCCCCTACGGACATATCCGTAGGGGCACTCCCAACACCCTGCACTGAGATCACAGGGGGGAAAATATCAGGTTTCCTGATAGTTTGCCCCTACAGATATGTCCGTAGGGGCAACATATATACCTACGGCGTAATCCGTAGGTACATATTGTCTGTATTTTTTTTTTAAAATGGGCTGCTAGATTTTTTCCCGCCCTGTGCACAATACTATATACATCAATCAAATCATATATTGCAGTATTCATAATCACATCTCACGCATATATATAATATACAAAAGAAACCCAAAAACTGAATATGATATAAATACAAACCAATATCAATATCGTTTCAAAATGTAGTACAATGTGATATAAATAAATACATGTTTCAAAAAATAAGAACCAAAAAGCTACCCTAGTTCGGTCCAGCTCCACCTCTGAATAACGTTAGAATAACGCGCGCCTGCTCCTCGGTCAATATACTCTGCAAAGCGTCGCGAGCGGGAGTCTGAGCGGCATGTGGAGCTGGCGATGTGGTCTGCGCAGCCGCCGTCGAGGTAGTCGCTTGCGGAGCCGCGGCTGCGGGAGTCTGAGTGGGCGGTGGAGCTACAGGAGCTGTCTGCGGAACCGCAGCCGATGTAGTGGCTTGCGGAGCCGCAGCCGAAGGAGATGCATGTGGAGGCTCGGCCGATCTACCCTGTCGCGTCTGGACATAACGTGTGTAAGAAGCGTGTAAGAACTGTGTATTATTCGAATTCGTATCATTATTAAGTTATTTCGAAACCCTGTTTGGATATCTAGTTTGGAAAAGCGTTGTTTATTTTAATTACATATGTATGTATGATTAATCAAACTTAAGTCTGAAACCAAATAAGCTCAAGCTACGTACTAATTATGGATATGTTGATATGTATATAATATGAAATGATATTTTACTATAAAGTAGTATACATACCAGCATCTCCTTCAACTCTTGAACGGTGGCCCTCAAGCTATCCAGTTCCTGATAGACATGCCGGTCACTGGAGACGGAAGAAGTAACCGCCGGGGTGGAGTCCAACCTCATATGGGCCCTGCTAGGGCCCAATCCCCGGCCTCTCTCCCAACCTCCGTGGTGCGCTCCGTGTGCGGCGTCCAGAACTGGGGTCAGCAGCCTCGGATCGTTCTGTCCGGTAAAATCGATCCCCGAGGCCTGGGCCTGCTCAACCACCCGCTCCTATACCCACATTAAGCAGTAAAGTATAAGTATAAAATTTAAACTTGAACCTTCCAAAACTAAAATTTCAAATTTGGGTAGAAAAAATATTAACACATACGCAGTACTCCTGGGTAGCGACGTCGGGATATCGAAGCTCGCCCGTGGCGGGATCTGTCGAGGTGCCGTGGACGGCAAGATATGCGGACAGCACGCTCGGTGTACCACCTGACGCCACGGTCCGAGATGTTTGCAATATTAGAAAGTAACTCTTAATATAAGAAATATTAGAGAATAACTCTTAATATTGCAGAATATTATAGAATAACTCTTAATTTACCGATAACTCCATGGCTCGAGTAATGTTCCTCGAGCCACCTGTGTAAGTGGGGCGACCCCTCTTCGCCGACTTCCTGTTCTCCGTATTCTGAGCTGCCTGTTTCTGCACAACGCATTAACATTTAGTTTTCTAATTAAGAAACACAAAGAAATAAATTATATCATAAATAATGAATTAAATTTAAAATACATACATGTTTGCGTTCGGAGTCGAAATAAGCGCACAATAGAGGCCATGTCTCTACGTCGACTCTCGCAAACGCCGGAGTAGATAGGAGGGCCGCTCTCTCTGCCTCGGGGGTCGCTATCCACAGGGAGTAGCAGTCGGCCTTCAGCTCATTCCTGTTGTTTCGGACCTTGGCCTGCATGTTCTTCATCAGGCCATTGTACAGAGCATGAAGGTCGAGCACCCTCCCCGGGTGATCAGGGTCGGCTACAGGCTGAAAATCGTAATCCAACTGAAAATACAAAAAAAAAACATTGTTATTAGATTGCAAGTGTTAATAATAAATATATTGGATAGATCAAATGAAAATATATATTAATACATACCCGAGCCTGATCAAAGAAGAGGGCGAATGAGCGCTGGTGCTGCTTTCCCCACTCAAAGTGAAGTGGATAGTTCTTCACGATCCGGCTCTTGTCCCCCAAATACCGGCCGAACCTCTCGGCATGAGGACCGGTATAGCGATAGTCAAGGGTAAAAAATAGGGGGAATGTTGCCTCCCCTCTAGCTCTATCAGGCATCAGCCTATGGGACTGATTCGGGCCTCGAGTCCCCCTCTGGGGATGGAGAGGCCCTGCGTCTGCACGAAATATCAAGACAATCAATAATAAGACAAAGTTGTATTAAGAAATCAAGGTTAAACAAAAATTCAAGTGTGATATATACCTCCGGTGACTAGCGCACGAGCCTGGGCCCGAGCAGCAGCACGAGCGGGACGATAGTTCCTCCGGTGAGGAACAACCGGGGTCCCGGACCCGGACGCATCCCTTCCAACTATAAAATAAACATCGACGCTAAATTTCCATGAAGTTCATATTTATTCTATAGAGCATATGTAAAATGAATAAATATTTTAAATTTATTCATACTAACCTGCAGACGATGCAGAGGGTATGGAAGCGGCAGGAGTGGCCCTTGTGGAAGGTGTGGACGCACCACCTATAATTAGACAATTAAAAATAGATTCACTAAGTAATTGCAAAAAGAATGTGTAGATCAATAATATAACGTTCTAAATCAATATGCATGCACTATAGGATATATAAACATACCCGCAGGCGGTGGTGTCACCACCTACAGCTAGACAATAATAAAAATTGCTAAGTAAGAGCAAAAGGAATGTGTGTATTTATGATATAGCATTCTAAATCAATATACATACACTATATGATATATAAACATACCTGGAGGAGCGGGGGTGGCCTCTGTCCCAGATGTGGACGCATCACCAACAACTAGACAATCAAACATTGACAATATAAGTAATTTTGACATAAACATGCATGAATATCTGTAATATTACATTCAAAATGGATATGCGTGAAGTATACCTGGAGGTGTGGCCAAATCAACACGGAAGGAGGCATCCGAAGGGGTCTCCGATCTGGGTGCAAGACTGGCCCTCTGAAGCTCCCTACGGAGCTCTCCGGGCGGCAGAACCGCTCTGCCTCTGCCTCTGCCTCTGCCTCTGCCGCGGCTGGAGCTCCTGCCGCCCCTCGCTGCTCCCGACATCGTCATCAAATCTAGATAAACGGTTCGTGGACGCATTAGACAATCATTAAAAGTATTGACTATATATGATCTAGAGCGTAAAATGTGAAGTAATAATATAACATTACTGATAACCTTTTTCGTTTCATGGGCGCATCATACATATCTACTTGGATTTCATCGTCGATGTCATTTCTAACCCACGTAACTTCATGATCGGTCGAAGACAACCCGTCCTTCGAAACAGACGGTCGGAGCACTTTAAGCCTTCTCTCTTCTTCGTCCTCATCGCTGTCCTCGTATTCTGGGACATCGTAGACATCTCTAGGTTTCCATCGGCATACAACACTCCACCCCGGATGCTTCAAACACTGTGAGTAGTATACTTGGAACGCTTGGTTCGAAAAGATAAACGGATCGTCCTGACCGTAAAATTGAAGTGTGTTCACACTGGTCAATCCATATTCATCTTTCCAAGTCCCAAGACTGCTTCTCCACCTATCCGTATCGGTCGCGGATCGTACCAAGTACACTGGAATATATAAAAGGGTTCTGATCGTCCGGGATAGTGGATGCCGAGTATACAATTTAAGTACCCATAGTAAATCACACCGTCTGATCCTACAGTCGCAATCCCACTATTCTGAGTGGTTCTAGATGTTTCTATGTCCTTAACTTCGAATTTGTATCCAAGGACACCAAATCCTTTGTAATATGCAACCTCCATACTAGGAAATTGAGCTAAACATCTTGAATCACTCTCAAATGATGCAGACAAGTTCGGATCGTGGATCTAACAAAACAAATTTTACGATAAATACATAACGATACAAGTTTAGATTAAAACTGATAGCAATAAAATGTAATTCGAATAACTTACATGCTCTGTGACCCAATCACAAAAATTATCCTGATGGTATTTTTCCAAACGTTCTTCGTTCCAATCAGGATGCCCCTCACGTACCTCGTTAAAATGAGTTCTGTTTTCGACAAATAATTGTGACATTAATATTATGTCATTTCATACACACACAAACACAGATATAACAATTAATCCAAAAGAACTTACTCTCTAATTTGTTCAAGACATGCCCAATTAAGCAAGATAAACCGGTATATCTTGTTGATAAAGATAGTGTCTACCCTCTTATACTCAGCTTTACCATATGGCCCATCTTGAATTCTTCATGGTCGGTTAAGCCTTGTCTCAATGTTCTCGTCCAGATAACGGGAACAAAATGTGGTTGCTTCATCAAGAAGATAACCTTGCATGATAGAACCCTCTGGTCGATTTTTATTGCGTATATACTTCTTAAGAGTGTAAAGGTACCTAATGAGAATATGTTGAATAAATAAACACGGGCATACAGGACAACAATAAATTTATAAATTGCGCGAAACGAAAAATTACACGTACCTCTCGACGGGATACATCCATCGATATTGTACCGGTCCGGCTAACTTCGCCTCAGTTGCAAGATGAACCGTCAAGTGTATTATGATATCGAAGAATGACGGTGTGAAAATAGGCTCAAACTTGCAAAGTATCAACGCAATAGAATTTTCTAGTTTATCCAGCGTCGCAACCTCCAGTGTTTTAGCACACAACTCCCTGAAAAAACAACATAGGTCGTTGATTACTAGACCAACCGAGTCGGGCAGAGAAGTCCTGAGGGCTAATGGAAGAAGGTGCTCCACGATAACATGGTGATCATGACTTTTCAGCGCATCGATCTTGCCCTTCACAATTTTTATTTTCTTGCTGAATGATCCTGAGAAACCTGTGGGGACTTTCAAATCATGCAACACCTGCAGGAATCTTTTCTTCTCCGGTTGTGACATATGATAAGCGGCATTGGGAAGTACAAACTTGCCCGGTTTACCCGCTACCGGTTTAGGGTGCAGTTCTCTTCTTATTCCACACTCTTGTAGATCCATCCGGGCATTCATGTTGTCTTTCGATTTCCCGTCTTTACACAGAATCAAGTTAAGTATGTGCTCTGATACTCCCTTCTCTATATGCATGACGTCCAGACAATGACGCACTGAATTTGTAGACCAGTACGGAAGCTCGAAGAAAATGCTTAACTTGTTCCAATATTGTGGTTTGACATGTTTCGTCGGATCCATCCCGAAGGTCACGTTATTGTAACCATCCTATTTAACAGTCACGTCCTCTCCGGATAATGGGGATGGAGGCCCAAGAAGCTCCTGATGACCATCAAAGTGAACCGTGTCTAACATATAGGGGTGGTCTGGAGGCAGAAAACGTCGATGGCCGCAAAAACAAACCTTCCTGCTAAAATTCAAAATTTTGATGTTGTGTGTTCATGGCAATGAGGACATGCTTTGTGACCATGTACAGACCAACCTGATAGCATTCCATATGCAGGAAAGTCATTAATTGTCCACATTAAAGCCGCACGCAGTATGAAGGTTGTATTTGTGTTTGAATCATATGTCTCAACACCATCAATGAAAAAAGTTTTCAGCTCCTCGATCAGAGGTCGGAGATAGACGTCGATATTGTTCCCCGGTAAGTTTGGTCCGTCAATAAGAAGAGGCATCATAAAGTATGATTGGTCCATAGCCAACCAAGGCGACAGATTATAAATTATCATTACAACGGGCCATGTACTGTGACTTCCAGCCATATAGTTGAATGGGCAGAAGCCATCGGTAGCCAGTCCGAGCCGGACATTGCGAGGATCGCTACTGAATATTGCGTGCCTCCTATCGAAATCCTTCCATGCCGGTGAATCTCTTAGATGGCTCATTTTTCCATTTTCGCTTGGAGGAGCACGGTGATGCCAAATCATTGCCTCGGCTGTTTTCTTGCACCTGAATAGCCTCTGTTGCCTCTATGTTATGGAAAAGTATCGTGCTATCTTCACAGGTATATCAGGCTTCTTATCAGAATCTTTCGGCTTATACCTGGCCTCTCCGCATGTTGGACACTCTTTCAAATCTGAATTCTCTTTCCGGTACAACACGCAATTTTTAGGACATGCTTGAATCTTCTCGCTCTTTAGACCCAAATCAGACATCATCTTCTGGGCTTCGTACCAGGTTTCGGGCACATTATTTCCCGGAGGCATAGAATCTTTCAAGAACGAAAGAAGCATTGTGAATGACTTGTTGCTCCATCCATTTAGACACTTAATCTAGAAAATTTGGACGAACCATGAGAGGGTGGAATACTTCGCATTCTCATAAATTGGTTTCCTAGAATCATTCATGAAATTTTCATATTTATCCGCATGCGGTCCCTGACCGGAAGGAATGTCATCTTCGGTACGAATACATTCACCTAGGGCTGCCTCTACCATATCCTCCATTTCTTCTGATGGAAATAAATTTACGTCTCCTGCCGTATTACCGAATTCTTCTTCTTCTCCTGCCGCATTATCGTGTTCTCCTTCTTCTTCTACCGCAGTACTGCATTCTTCTCCTTCCCCGTGATATTTCCAAGTTGAATAAAGTCTAGTAAACCTATGTTTTACAATATGAAGCTCTGCCAATTCTACCTTCTGCCAGTACTTATTGCCACATCTATCGCACGGACAGAGAATCTTCTCTATTATGATCTTATTATGTGCGCGTGCAAATTCAAGGAAAGCAGCAACTCCTGCGACAAACTTAGGTTGCATACGTTGTTTCCAATCCACATACATCCAGTCCTTAACTCTGACGTACTCATGGGCCATGTTAGACTGAATAACATATAAATTGTAAGTTATGCTGACTATATTGAGAACTATAAGAACGGGATAGTTACTGACAAAGGAGAAAATCCATGTATATGCTTTGTGTGTGCGTTTGTCGTTGAAAAGAATAAATTATCGCACGTATGTTAACCGATAGACGGGGACTAAGTGGCGCTTTTAGTTTCATATATGAGTATCGATGGGAATATGAAGGTTTCATATTATCATATATTGGTTTTAACCCGAACATCTCGAATCGCTCTCTAGTTATGCGTTTGTATGTGTGTGTTCCGGCTGTCGGGGGTAGGCTTCTATCCCATTAAGAATGTATAGAGCGAACGCCCATCACTTGTGCTTTCAACCGTTTCGAGTAAATTTCGGCAGCACCTCCCCGCTGTTCTCCGAGTACACTGTAATAGAATAGATAATCATTTCAAAGCTGTGAAACAACGTTGAAATGAACATCTAATCTATCTTTGTATACGGAGAACCAGCGGAAAGGTACCGACGAAATATCTCGAAACATATGAAAACACAAGTGAATGAAGGCGTTTGCTTTATACATTCTTAACTTGTCCACACGGGACAAATCTATGGGTTACCATACGATTGAATTTTCTCGTCGCGTAGACTATACGACGGTTGTTAGTATCGAGCTATACTGTCCGATATTTAACAACCTTCGTATAGTTCTAGGTCACGACGAGCATCGCACGTATGTTAACCGATAGACGGGGACTAAGTGGCGCTTTTAGTTTCATATATGAGTTTCGATGGGGATATGAAGGTTTCATATTATCATCGAGTATCATATATTGGTTTTAACCCGAACATCTCGAATCGCTCTCTAATTATGCGTTTGTTGTGTATTCTTGTTGTATGTGTGTGTTCCGACTGTGGGGGGTAGGCTTCTATCCCATTAAGAATGTATAGAGCGAACGCCCATGCCCCTTTTATCAATCAAGAGAATACTACTAATAACTTATTGATAACATAAACAATATAATAATATTTTAGTATGTCAGGTTAAAATAATTGTATTAGCAAATACATTTTAGATAGTTATATAGACTACAAATTTCCAGAGAGAAAAAGTGGATGGGCAAGGAGAACAGAAGTTCCACTGTATTCACTTTTTGGATGGAACGATTTTGGTAGGCGGAAATCTATCATATACCAGAAAAGTTCTAACTGAAACCATCAACTTCCAATATTAGATTCATTCATAACTAACAATAAAAGGTTCTACTTCTCATTTTATTTGACTGACACCAAATAAACCTATCCCATTAAAGATATACTTCAAAGTTCCAAACACCAATTCCAATTGACTAACCCCCTTACTTAATTTGGGTCAACAACATAAGCTTATTGAATATTATCAATCACTAAAGTAATATTAAGGAGTATGATAAAGTTCAATGTCAAGACCATGCATAAATTCTCGGAAGAAATATTCAAAAAAAATGATATCATGATCACTCAAGTAATATCTAATTTTCCCACAATAATTGAAAGGCATAGAGTTGAAGGGGATTATGAAGAAAGAATGGACCCAGTCACCACCCATCAAGCAGCTTTCTCCCTACACCAATTTACTTTCTGTTTTATGAAAGACATCCTAGTGTTGTCAAATATCTTACGACATGCAAATCAATCTTACGATTCAATACAAGATACAGGAAAATTAATAAGTATCTTATGAATGTATTTGTTGGATGATTGGATCAAGTAGTTTTAGGATACAATTTCTGCATCTTACAATATAATATAATGGAATCACAAATATTCAACCCAACTAATAAATGTGTTTCAAATATATTTAGAAAGATTTTTTAGTCACATTTTGGTTGCTAGTTTTAAGATGAGAAAACGGAGTATACGTTTGAATTTCCAATGTTGGCGGGACACATAACATCACTAAATTCATCGATCCATCCATGTATTTTTTTGTCATCAATCCACCTAACCCTAACCCCAACCTAACCCTAGCCCCAGCCCCACCCAGCCCCAGCCCCCAGCGCCCAGCCCCAGCCCCAGCCCCCAGCCCCAGCCCCAGCCCAGCCCCAACCTAACCCTAACCCTAACCCCAGCGCGGCCAGCTAAACCCCAACACCAACCCTAAGGCAAACCCTAACCCCAGCCCCAGCCCCAGCAGCAGCGAACCCCAACCCTAACCCTAACCCCAACCCCGACCCCGACCCCGACCGCGACCCCTGCCGAACCTCAACTCGCGCGCGCGCAACCCCCCGACCCCAGACCCAGCACGTATGTTAATTAAAAAATTCTTTAATTTACCTCAAGATTTACTCACCTGACCGGCGGTGGCGACGACCCGAACGGCGCTGGCGACGACCTGAATGGTGGTGGCGACGAGGAGGACGACGGTGGGGACGAGGAGGACGACGGTGGCGACAAGGAGTTGTTTTCACGCGCGATCGAGATCGAGAGAGAAAGAAATTGTGAGCGTAGGCGATCGATCTGTGCTTTAGTAATTTGATATTTATTTGCCCCTATGGATATACCCGTAGGTCCTTTGTTTGCGACTCCGTAGGGGCAAACACCAAATTAAGAATTAATATTTTTATTCTTGGACGTCTGGGCCCGTAGGGGCAACCTTTTAGCCCTACGGATTAATCCGTAGGGCCAAGTTAAATCTGCCCCTACGGATTCCAATATCCGTAGGGGCAACCCCCTATTTTACTAGTGACCATTACAATTGGTTCATGCTGCACGGGCACTATTCATGCGAACACACACGCTTTTGGTAATTGCTATGTCATGAACACTATAGAATTTGCTTAGAATCGGTATCTGTACATTACATCATATATGATCTATAAACCTGTACCTGTAAAGTCAATTCATCAGGATGGATATGTAGGATTGTTAGTCATATATACATACCTCATTGCATCATGATTCATGCATAGATTTCGGTCGTACTTCGCATGGTATATACTATCATATCATAGACATCCATCATCACGACATGTTTACATATTGTGATTCTTCTCGAGGATTTCGGTATTTATAAGATTTAAGGATTTTGGAGAAACCGCAAGGATTTTAAGAACGTATTACCATTTTAAAAATGTAAGTGGCGGTTTTCTCGTGATATGATGTGTGTGGTGTCCACAATTAGTTTTCTCGAGTCTTGAGCTGTATCATACACCCGATTGGATAAGGAGGAAGAACCGTCTGCGGGTGCATGGTGGATCCGGTACGGTACCCTGGGGCAAGAGGATCGCAGATGATGGTGTTGAGTCCGGCAGGGGAGCACTACCGACTGGTTATTTTTGACGCGATGGATATCCGGAGGATACCGACGTAGTCGTGAGATTTGATGATATGGGCCGATCCGGACTGACAGAGCCCGAGATATTGTGATATTGAGATATTGAGACATTAAGACATTGAAATATTAAGACATTGAGATATTGGGATATATATTTTGTGTCGATACTTGACACGGATTTTCTGTTGATTTCATTGATTATACTTCAATTTATCGCACAGAGGTTTTCTAAGATAAGAATAAAGATTTTCTCATACCAGACTTGTGCAGGTTTCATGTTTAATTATGCAATCATGTTGCATTCATGCTAGTATATAGTATCATTTTGAGATGCGTGGGTTGTGACGCATTGGCGTGCATTCTTACGATAGCCTTATTAGATGTTACATACTACTCACGAGTTGGCAACTCACCCCCGTTGTGCCACAGTATCTTGCACGTCCGACCCGTCAGCACAGTAGCGGCGGGCGCACTTCCTCTTTTTGTTCCTTTTGCTTGGACTTGCGGCATTGCTCGTAGGTGGGTTGCGAGGATATGTTATTCCATCATGTATATTATTTGTATCTAGTATACTCCATCTACCCTTGTATATTTGACTAGACGGTGAGACTCATGGGACTTGTATTTGTGATGTTGGTGTCGATGCTCACTTGAGCCGACGTGGTGTTTCTCATTTCTTGCTTTCTGATGCTTATTTCGCACTTTTGATATACATATTGCATGTGGTTATGATTCCACCATTGGAGAAGAGCTAGCTCCCGTTTGGGGATGCCTTATTTCATCATTTATATGTATTTTCATGTGTTGTACCCATTTGGGGGCCAGTATTTACAAAGAAGACTCTGCCGAAATTTTCGGGAAAATCTGATGTTGTTTTTAAATATTTAATGCCACTTATTTTGTTAAAACCACTTGCTTTAAAACAAGTTTTCCTTCACTCTAATTGTGAAACGGTTTAGTTTTCTGGGCTTTGGCTTACTTAGATTACATTACATCTTGAGACGTTTCGTAGTTTAAGTGCCAGTCACGCTCCGTACCTTCGGGTCGTGACAAATTCAAGGGAGGTTTTCCAACGCTTTCACGAAGTTCCTTAATTACATAACCTATTTTCCCTAGAGGCGTAGCCCCGCTAACATCGGTCTAGACACCTACTTGGTTTATAGCATTGATTGTTTAGTGAAAAAATATCTTGAAGAGTAGCGGATACTCACAGTAGGATCGGGAACCAAATATCATCGTGTGACAACCTTGAAGGAATCCTAATAAAATCATTACACTCTAAATGGTATGCAACACTAACAGGTTTCAATTTCCTTAGAAACTCCCGATGTGGATTTTTTCCCCCAGCACTTATGACCTTGACGAAGGCCAACATATCATAAGTCGCAAGTCAAGTTCTACCCATTATTGTCCAGTTTAATTTGAACCCACCGTACATACCCTTGACGAAGGCCAAAATAGTAGTACGACTGTCTCAAACCAACGCATCTATCTATGCTACAGATGAATACCCCGCAGCTACTAATCACTATGCCTTGGCGAAGGTCAAAATACATAGCTTGAATACTACTGAATACGTATCTGAAATGACGAAGGGCTACGAATGGTTTTGGCGAAACCGTGAACGTGATGAACTTGATATAATCGAATGAACCATGATAGCTTTTAAAGGAGTGGTTTAGGCTCTGCATTTAAAAGTTGCTTTTTGAAGAAAACCGAGTGGTTTTGAAATCTAACAATTTAGTTTTGGTTTGTTTTCTTAGCATTAATCAATTAATATTGTCCCATCATTTAATCCTATCATTGTAGAAAGAAACGAAAATACAACGTTCTCTTATACCATCCGCATTCGCCACGGAGCCCCGTCATGCACCGTTAGGTTACTTAACTAAACGTAGAGCGAGGGCTGGACTAGCGCGGGTGCAAATCATAAGTAACGTTTACTATATTTCATATATATATATACATATCCATTAATCTCACAAAATAATAGGCATTCTATATAAGAGATGAACATAATGGATATACTAGGAATTCCGCGTTTCGTATAAGCCCAGAACGAAAGACGGATTCCACGGTCATGATGAATAGCCAAACCCCACCCTAAACCCCTACGGGTGCGGCAGACTACCCACCAAATTCCCGAAGTGAAGCAACCTCCCTCAGTAAAATGAGTAGGCCACTCGGCACATCAAGAACCTGGTTGTATGTGCACCCCATCTCGGGCCTATCCTAGGAGCAAAAAAAGTAAATGAAATAATACAACAATGGCTACAACCTCAACCCGGATGTGCCCAGCAGAATAATTTTACATCACTTTACAAATTTACATGAATGAAAGAAAAATGCTCTTCTCACATCCCCGGGTATTCATCAACGACGATCCAATATTCCATATACACAAACCACAACAATATCACAGATATGTGAAACCCCCCCTAATCGACCTATAGCGATTAGCAGACGTTTAACATCATATATCCAAACACAGAAAACCCGATAAGCCAAGTAACTTAAGAATTTCGATCGAACATATTTTCTGTGTCTACCCCGTGTACAAACCAGCACACAAAAAATACTGGGCAGAAACCAAATATACCAGAAATCAAAACTCCACAAAATAGACGCATGGAAGAAAATCGGTCCAACTCGGCCTCGAGTCGGCCGCGGAACCGCGGTGAAAAGCACTGTTTCTCCGCGCTTCTGATGTGGTCTTGGGTAGTTACATGCTTGTTTTTCTTCTGTGTTCTTAAAATATCGTGCTTGTATTTTTAAGGCTACTGAAATAATTATTTTGATCAGATTTTAAAAACGACAGAAAGCATGGGTTTGAAGTTATGATTTCGGGGTTTTCCGACGATTGAAATTCTAACTACTTGCTAACTAGCTAGTTAAGGTTTAGTAGGCTCTGATACCACTGTAAGTCGATGTCACGCACCCTGCGGGTTCACGGGGAGGCGGAATATGAAAAAAACGATTTTTTCAAGCTTTGCAATACCGACTAAACTCCAGGATCGTTACTTGAACCTTAACAAACTAAACTAAAAGAGATTTAAGTACTATGAAGAAAGTTATACTTCCTAGTATCAAGTCCTTCGGCTCTTCTTGTTCTCCTCCTCCTCTACTTGAGCTCCTCGGATTGTACGGGTCGCGCTTGATCGTTGGCCTCCTCACGTCAAAGATGATCCACCCGGGAGTGTGTACTTTGAGCTCCTACCTCTAATCTGATTTAACTACTATACCTAGTATGCTAATTTAAGTAGCCTAGAAGATGTAGAGAGTGATTATGGATTGATTAGTCTCAAGAACCCTATGTTTCTCATCTCATGAAACAATTAGGATTTTAGGAAGAAGAAGAGAGCTTGGAGAAGAGAGAGTGTTGAGGATAGAATGAATAATGAATGGATAAGGGTGATAACTATGAGGCATACCAATGATTCAACAATAATAATAACATAATGCACCATGCCTCAAATAGTCATCCATGAGTCACCAAGTAGCCATGCCTCATTAATGTACAAACAACACCTCACACCCCCACCTCATTAACCATTTAACAAAATGGTTAAATCCATAAATGAGGTATCTTCTACTAGAAGCACTTTTGCCCAATTACAAGAATACCCCTCACTGTATATACATACCCGTATCCGTATTCCGGAAAATACGAATACAAAGTGACGAAAATAATCTAAGAATATAATACTAGGATCCGGCTTAAACCAAAGCCCACTAGTATTATCCGCCCGAACATTATCCGTGCACAACTACACGTATGTGATCGAAACCCTACCATAAAACCATACGGCTTCTATATCGTTTTTACCAAAGCAGGGAAACATTCTATGTGCGACTCTAAAGACTCGACAATACGCTAGCAGTGTGTTTAAGCACAAGCACGTCCGCGGTACTAGCTGCACGTAATGGCTACCCAGGTATCTGTCGATAAGAAGGTCGATGATCAAACTCATCCGAACTCCTAATGAGCCTATCTGTGACAATATCCGTACCGTCCGGTCTGTTCGTCTAAAAGTATCGTATATCAGGCCTAGGGGGCGGTAGCCGTCAGACCCCTAATAGCGCAATAAGCCATGCTGGAATAGAGCCCAAAATACCCTGAGAAACTACTGAATTACCTACCAGTAAATCTCGCTTGCCCTGGTCAGGGATTTTGTGTAATGGCTTTCCGAACATAGCGCGATATCAACCCCCAATACCGGGAGAGTCGAATCCTATCTAACCGCTACTGCCTCCAAGTGCTTCAGGACTGCACCCAACTACTACCTGTTTGCAAGACTCCTTTGAGTTGTGGTAGGGTAGTAATCTAAGAACTGTGGGAACACTCAAGACGGAATAGCGGTGTTAAGTCAACGGACTAAGCAATACTCATGTCACCTAGGAACTGCTACCTAACAATAGGTATAATATCAACTAGCAGTTCCCCACGAGTCGGTCCAATGTAACTCATAACCCAATGAGCACCTGTATACTATCTCCAGTACGACGTACTAATGGCTGTAGGACAGGCCATCTCCCCTGCTGGGATAAGAAGCATATACACTAGTCACTCTGGAGTATTGATGCCCCGTCTCGATAATCCTACAACTAGAGACCTGTATAAGGATGTGCTTATAGACCACTCAGCCCTGACTAATGTGACTACCATCACAACGATGGTAGTCAAGTAAAGATCTTAAGGGCTCTATCAATATTTATTAGCTATACGTTAAAAGAAACATATACACATATTAAGATAGAATCAAACCAAGTAGCATACTACTATATTGAGCAAGACTATTATTATATCCGTGTATATCCCAAGCTTCCAAAATGTAATACACAAACCAGTACTATACAATAATGGCCTCTAGAGCATATATCACTAACATGTCGTCAGTGAACTAACACTCGGTAAGTCCCAAAAGAAAAAAGAGAAGATAGTAAATAAAGTGAAATGAACAGGTAAAGTTGTATATGACCGATTACTGGTATATGATACTTATTCTAAAGTGGTTGTTTGTAGTTTGATAATTAAGGTATTCATGTATAAGAGATGAGTCCATCTTACCCCGTAGACTATGGTAATATGTAGTACAAGGACCCGTCATAATCCACGGGACAACGGCACCTGAATTCATGTAGGTGTCTTTTAGAGTGACCTCTCGTGCCACGATATACGTTTCGCACCAAGCTATCCCTTTATCCCCACATATATATTGTATAGATTATATTTACAAGTCTTAGCCGAAACCATGGATACAAAATGTTCAAGTATTCATGTTCAGGATGTAGTCATGTATTCAAGTAGTCATGTCAAGTTCATGTCAAGTTATAACCTTGGTTCGGTGAAGTCAAGTATACATGTTTGAATTTGATGTTTGAATTCGAGTATTAATGTTTATGATCAAGTATTTATATTTGATTTTGGATTCAGGTTTGAGTTTGGACTCAGACTGAGTCAGACACTTGTAACTGATTTAACTCTTGAATTCTTAGATTCGGGAGTCATCGGCAACTTCTGCACATAGCGGCACGATTTGTGCCTTTTTCCAAGATAATTGCCATTGATAATGCCGTTAAGTTGTCTAACCTTAATAGGCAAGCACTCACTTTCTCTGTCTCCCTGGGATTCTATAGAATTGATCCCGCATAAACCTATATTTACTAAAGTCCTTAAAATAATGGTTTGTATATCTCGAAGGGTTTTATGAAAAATATTTTAATATAGTTAAAAATAAAATCTCGAGGGTGATTTTTATTTCTTAGGGGTTTCATGAGCATTTGTTTTAAATATTGAGGTATTTTAATGATAAATACCTAGTCCTTTTTAGTAACTTGGTGGTATTTTATTGATGTTTTTTAATCTTTCATTTTTAGAAAAATATAGTTTCATAATATAATGAAAATATGAATTTATAATTTTATATAATTTTTAGTTTTTAGAAAATTAATTTTATTTAGAAAATTCGCATTTCTTAAAAACCGTATTTTATATCCTTTCGAGATCGAATACTCCATGAGGAGTGCTGCATCTCGCTCTACTATCCCTAGCATGTGTGATAATCCCCACCATCCATTAGCGGGTCCTCTAACAAAAGCTGTAGATGCATAATTGTAAAGGAATACAAAATACCGCTTTAAAAGAAACCCGTTTTTAAATTATGTGGTATTTTATTGTGTAGATTATTCTTCGAAACAAATAAACGTACAAATAGGTATCGTGCTATGAAACCAAAGTGTACGTGTGGGGTGGGTCGTTATCCCATGTAGTTTTTCCTAAAAGTATAGTTTTAACAAAAACAAAAAGAAACGATAATAATGTTCAAGGTATTTTAATGAAAAAGTTCAATTATTGTTGTTTCACATGAGATTCTTGGTTAAACTTTATTCTAAACATCGGTATTTAAGATTACGAGTAACGTGGTAAAATTAGGCTGGTCAATAAATAAAGGAAAAAGGGAGTTTTTAGGGATTAGAAAAGAGTATCGGTAATAATTCCACTTTACCGATATAAGATTTAAAGATGAATTTCAATGAAAAAGAGGAGAGTTGGGAGGGACTTACAGGTTGAATATATCAAAGAGAGGTTAAGGAAGAGGGGATGAACTTCGTGGTGTCACGAGAGCTCCGGAATCGACTTCAATCTTCGACCGAAGAAGCTTGCTCGCTAACTCCACTATACTCCACTTGCACTTAGGACTTTTTGAAAGTTTTTGCTAGAATTTTCAGAATGGTGCTGAGCCAAAGTATATGGTGGTATTTATATTAGAAAATTAGGGTTTGGGAATTAAAATTTTGGATTAAAAAATATTAAAATGGTGTTAATTGGTGAAATGAAAGGTCTTTGCTTGATTGTAGGGAAATCAAACAGTGCAGAGGAGTTGAGGGGAGTTGAAGAGACCAGTGTGCAAAGCACGGAGCTTATTGGAGCAAATTCGACTGTCCTTGCCGGCTTATTGGGCATATCCTCAGGTCGATTCTGAGGCAAATTCCTCGAGATTCGTGCCACCGGATTAACTCCGTGTTTACACCATTTTTCACATGTTTGATTTTTCTGAACTTTTCATTTCCCCGTGTATTGCACGTGCAACCTTTTGGGCTTCTAAAAAGTTAAAAAGAAAATTCAGAAAAATAATTGTGTCTGATAAGAATCAAACACACATGTTGTCAAACACTTTCCTGTGTATTAATCAGAAAATTTTCTGTACAAATATTTCAGAGTCGTTACATTCTACCCTCCTTATAAAAATTTCATCCTCGAAATTTATAATTACATAGGGACTAACTTTCAAAAAGATAAGGTTATCTTATACACATGTCTTCTTTTCGTTCCCATGTTGATTCTCCTGGCGAATCCTTTCTCCACATCACTCAAACCAAGTTTACTTCCTTTTTCCGCAATGTCATCACCTTTCGGTCCAGGATCTCAACTGGTTGTTGCTCGCAGTTTAGGTCAGTCTGTACTGTGAGCTCTGAGTGATTAAGTATGTGGCTGGGGTTGCTCACATATCGTCGTAGTTGGGTTATGTGGAACACGTTGTGCACTCCTTCCAATAAGGGTGGTAGTGCTAAACGGTATGCCACTTCTCTAACTCGTTCGAGTATGTCGAACGGTCCTATGTATCTTGGACTTAGCTTACCCTTCTTGCCAAAGCGGATCACTCCTCTGTTTGGAGATATCTTTAAGAATATATGGTCTCCAGGTTGGAACTCGAGATGTCGACGCTTTGCATCAGCCTAATGTTTCTGTCTGTCTTGGGCTCTGCAGATCCTTTCCTTGATAATGCGAACTACGTCCATAGTTGCCACGATCATCTCTGGTCCAAGGAGTTCACGATCTCCAATGTCGTCCCAACTCAGAGGTGAAAGACACTTATGTCCGTAAAGTGTTGTGAATGGTGCCATTGTAATGCTTGCCTGATAGATGTTGTTGTATGAAAACTCCACAAGATGTAGGTGATCTTCCCACGAACCTCCGAAGTCTAACATAAAGGTTCTTAGCATGTCCTCCAGAATCTGAATTATTCGCTCGGGCTGTCCATCCATTTTTGAATGATAAGCCATGCTGAAATTCAGACTCATTCCCAGGCTAGCTTGCAGACTCTGCCAAAATTGTGATCGGAATCTTGTATCACGATCGGAGACGATCTAAACAGGTACTCCATGTAATCTCACAACCTGCATGAGTTCATGGGTATCAAATATGGTACATTTTGAAGTGTTAAATCATAGATTTATGCTTATCTCCATATACTTCTTTGCTAACGTCTCGGTTGACTGGCCAACTCTTAATAGAATAAAGTGAGCCGACTTGGTGAGTCGATCCACAATTACCCATATTGCTTCGTTACCCATCGTGCTGTTAGGAAGGGCAGTCATGAAGTCCATAGTAATGTGCTGCCATTTCCATTCTAGGATTAGTATTGGCTGAAATAGACCAGCAGTTCTGTGATGTTCAGCCTTCACTTGCTGACATACCAAACACTTGGCTACGCTTCTAGCTACTTCGCTCTTCATTACATTCTACCAGTAGTGTTGCCGTAGATCCTTGTACATTTTCTTACCACCGGGGGATACAGAATAAGGAGAGTTGTGACCTTCTTTCATCAACTTTTCTCGAACAGGGCCGATTGGCACACATAATCGACTTCCATATCGCAAGTATCCATCTTCGTGGATGATGAAGTCAGTTCGAAGTCTACTTTCTACTTGTTCTCGGATCTTTTGTAGCTTATTATCATTTTCTTGGGCTGCCTTGATCTGATTGACAAGAGTGGACTGGACTTGTAAGTTCATCAAATATGAAGCGTTATATGGCATAACTACTTCGATCTCCAATTCGTGCAATTCTTGCTATAGCTTCCACTGAGTGGTGAGGCTCATTGCTAATGGCTGGCGACTAATTGCATCAGGAACTACATTCACCTTCCCAGGATGATACTATAGGTTTATGTCGAAGTCCGCCATGAGTTCTAGCCAAATACCGCATATTTAGTTCCTTCTGAGTTAATATATACTTCAGACTCTTACGGTCAGTGTATATATCCACTCATTCTTCCAATAGATAGTGGCGCCAAATCTTAAGTGCGAAAATGCCGGCTGCCAACTCCAGATCATGCGTTGGATAGTTGCGCTCGTGAACCTTTAACTGCCATGATGCAAAAGACATAACTTTTCTATGCTGGTGTAGAACATATCCTAATTCTTTACTGGACGCATCACATTGTACAACGAATCCTCCAGATTGATCCGGTATTACAAGGATAGGTGTAGGGGTTAATCTTGACATGAATTCTACAAAAGCTTTTTCACATGCTTCTGACCATACGAATGCTTCATCTTTATGTGTGAGCTTGGTCAGGGGTGCTGCAATCTTTAAGAAGCCTTCAATGAATCGTCGGTAGTATCCTGCTAATCCCAAGAAACTTCTTATATCTTTCACCGTCTTTGGTGTCGGCCACTCACTTACAGCTGACACCTTAGCTGGATCTACTGAGATTCTTTCGCCTGAAACGATATGTCTGAGAAATCCGACTTGATCTAACCAAAATTCACACTTGCTATACTTGGCGTAGAGCTGATGTTGTAGCAATGTCTTCAGGACAATCCATAAGTGATCTGCGTGTTCTTTCTGATTCTTTGAATACATCAGGATGTCGTCGATGAAGATAACAATGAACCTGTCTAAGTACTCTCGGAAAACTTAGTTCATCAGGTTCACAAAGATGACAGGTGCATTGGTCACTCCAAATGGAATTACGAGATACTCATAATGACCAAAACGAGTCCTAAACGCCGTCTTCGGAATGTCGGACTCTTTGACCTTCACCTGATGATAACCCGAACGAAGATCTGGCTTTGAAAATACACAAGACCTACTTAGCTGATCGAAAATATCATCGATGCGCGGTAGTGGATACTTGTTCTTTATCTTCACTTCGTTCAGAGCTCGATAATCTACACACATCCTGTAAGAACCTTCTTTCTTCTTCACGAGTAACACTGGAGATCCCCAACTTGAAGAACTGGGTCAGATCCTATCTTTCTTCAGTAGTTCGTCCAACTGAATACGGATCTCCTTCAATCCTTCCGGACTTAACCAGTTCGGAGCTTAGATCATAGGTTGCGCACCAGGTTGTAAATCAATACTAAACTCAAGAGCTCGATCGGGAGGCAAATCTGACATGTCTTCAGGGAACACATCATTGAACTCTCGAATTAGCTCAGGCTTTTCTTCTTCTGCCGGTAGAGAAAACACTTCTGCATTTTTTGGTTTAGCACGGTAGCTTCCTGGCTCCAAAGTTCTTCCTGGCTCAAGAGAATTGATCATGTTTAAACCTATATTTACTAAAGTCTTTAAAATATTGTTCTGTATATCTCGAGTGGGTTTTATGAAAAATATTTTAAAATAGTTAAAAATAAAATCTTGAGGGTGATTTTTATTACTTAGGGTTTTCATGAGCATGTGTTTTAAGTATTGAGGTATTTCAATATTTAATACTTTGCTTTTAAAAGTTTATAGTATTTTATTGAAGACTAGTCCTTTTAGTAACTTGATGGAATTTTATTGACATTTTTAAAATTTTCAATTTTAGAAAAATATAGTTTTATAATATAATGAAAATATGGATTTATAATTTTATATAATTTTTAATTTTTAGAAAATTAATTTTATTTAGAAAATTCACATTTCTTAAAAAACGTATTTTATATCCTTTCGAGATCGAATACTCCGTGAGGAATGCTGCATCTTGCTCTAATATTCTCAGGATGTGCGATAATCCACACCATCCATTAGCGGGTCCCCTAATGAGAGTTGTAGATGCATAATTGCTAAGGAATACGAAATATCGCTTTAAAAAATCCGATTTTTAAAATATGTGGTATTTTATTATAAAGATTATTCTTTGAAACAAATATACATACAAATAGGTATCGTGCTATGAAACCAAAGTGTACGTGTGGGGTAGGTCGTTATCCCGTGAAGTATTTCCTAAAAGTATAGTTTTAATAAAAAACGAAAAGAAGTGATAATAAAGTTCAAGGAATTTTAATGAAAAAGTTCAATTATGCTTGTTTCACATGAGATTCTTGGTTAAACATGATTCTAAACATTGGTATTTAAGGTTAAAAGTAATGTGGTAAAATTAGGTTGATCAATATATAAAGGAAAAAAGGAGTTTCTAGGGTTTAGAAAAGTGTTTCGGTAATAACTCTAGTTTACCGATATAAGATTTAAAGATAAATTTTAATGAAAAGGAGGAGAGTTGGGAGGGACTTACAGGTTGAATATATCAAAGAGAGGTTAAGGAAGAAAGGATGAACTTCGTGGTGTCGCGGGAGCTCCGGAATCGGTTTTGATTTTCGACGAAAGAAGCTTGCTCGCTAACTCCACTTGCACTTAAGACTTTTTGAGAGAGTTTTTGCTAGAATTTTCAGAATGGTGCTGAGCCAAAATATGGGGCGGTATTTATAGTGGAGAATTAGGGTATGTGAATTAAAATTTTGGTTTAAAAAGCATTAAAATTGTGTTAATTGGTGAAATGAAAGGTCTTTGTTTGATTGCAGGAAAATCAAATAGTGCAGAGGAGTTGAGAGGAGTTGAGGGGAGTTGAAAAGACAAGTGTGCAAAGCACGGAGCTTATTGGACAAATCCGACCGTCCTCGCCGGCCTATTAGAGAGGAGGAACCCTGCTCGATCGAAAATATAAATGACACTAGAATATACATATCAAAATGTGTATATGTAAATTATTAAATCAATACCTGATTTAATAATCCGGCTTAATTCTAAGCTGGCTATTATTATCATTCGATCGAAACCCTGCAGATATAAACATACGACCAATACATCGTTTCGCTTGAACTAGAGAAATCCTCTGCGTGGGACTCTAAAGACTCGACAGTACACTGGTAGTAGGTTTAACCACAATCACGTCAGCGACACTAGATACATGTAACGGCTACCCAGGTACTTAACGAAAAGGAAGGCCGACAAGCAAGCTCATCCAGAACCCTTCTGAGCCTATCCGTAACAATCTCTGTACAGACCGGTCTGTTCGTCTAAGAGTATCACATACCGGGTCTAGGGGATAGTAAACGTTAGACACCTACTGACTCGATAAGTCGTGTTGATTTGACTTAGGACCAATCCGAGAAACTACTGATCTAACCATTAGTAAATCTCAATTGCCATGGCGAAGGTCTTATAGTTCTGGCCAACCGGACATAGTGCGATATCGACTCCCAATACCGGGAGAGACGAATCCCTGACAATCACTCATTGACTCCATATGGATCAGGATTGTACCCAACCAAAACCTATTAGCATGACTCAGTAAAGCCATGGTAGGGTAGTGATCAAAGCACGGTGGGAACTCACACGATACAAATGATGATCTCAGGTCTAAAGACTAACCTGTACTCATGTCACCTGAGAACCGCTATTTGACGATAGGTGTAATAACATCTAGTAGTTCTCGGCGAGTCCATCCAGTCTACTCATCCCCAGTGAGCACCTGGATACAATCTTAGGAGATCACACCAATGGTTGTGGGACCAACTACCGCCCCTCGTCGGGGTCTAGAGACGTTTACACAAGTCTACTCTGGAATATCGATGCCTGGTCTCGATATTCCTATGACTTGGGACCTTTAAGGATGTGCTTATGGACTACCCAGCTCCCATAAGTTTGATCACCATCATAACGCTGGTAGTCAAGAAAGATCCTACGGGCTTTATCAACATGTATCCGCCAGATGTGATATCGAGTATAACATATGAACATGTTAAGATAAAGACAAACCATAATAGTATACTACTGTATCGAGTCTTTATCAATATGTGCAAGCAATATAAAGCAACAATAGAAAGAAACACGCATATTAAGATAAAGATAACTAAAACAATATACTATATACAACTGAACAAGATTGTCATGTACATACATATCCCTTACATCTTATACAATACATGCCTCTAGGGTATACATATCTTACAGGAGGTCAGCATCATGGTTATGATGGTCATACTAGTTATCTACAAGTCATAAGAAGTGGTAACTTTCAGATGACCAGATACTTTATATCCAAGATGGACTCCACACACTTCAGCAAATTATGGATTTTGGATTTTTCTGGGTGCTCCTGAATGGGTAAAACCTATTAGGAGCAATTAGATCTTTCGAGATCTGTGCAAGTGAAAAGGTATTAACCTAATAAGACTATATTTGTTGTAAAGGTTCTTTTCAAATAACCGTTGTGGAGTGTGATGAGATTTTTACTTCAGTATCTACGCAGAACTCCTTAACGGATATGACTTGGCACTGCTGTTGCTGCTCTAGACTATAATAGCTGGAAAGAGGATGACTATAACGTCTTTCTAAATGGGAATTTGGAAGTGCACGTGTATATGACTTTGCCAGAGGGTTATCGTAATCAGTGGGAGCAGCGGAAGGTGTGCAAGTTGCTTATTTTTATTCATAGACTAAAGCATGTATAACGGAGACGAATCATCTATTTTGATGTGACAGTCAATGTAATTGACTTCATCAAAACAAAAGATGAACCTTGTAAGAAGGCTATTGGGAGTACTATCATGAGTTTTGGATGACATACTCCTGATAGAAAGTGATGTTCCTATAATACAATCGGTCAAAATTTGGTTGTCACAAGGTGTTTTTCCACATAGGATCTGGATATGATATCAGGAATTCTGGTAACTAGATCTATGGTTTTAGATCATGATATGGGAAGTGTCACAATCCGGATACTTAGAAAGCATTTTAAAGTGTTTTAGAATGGACAACTCCTAGTGTGGTAGTGTACCCGCGGGTGATGGAGTCTCCCTCTCTAAGAAAACATCTTCTAGATTGATGAGGTAAGGGACTAGCATGAATGGAATATCATTTTCTTAGGCAATTGAGTCAATCAAGCAATGTTTTGTACAAAACCAGATATTGCTTTTGTACTTGCTGTAGTAAACAGATATTAATCCAATCCTGGTGAAACAAAAAGGAAACAATTATGAACATAAGAGGATGTTTTTGGTATATGATAACGGCAGCCTCCTATAGAAGGCGGTTATCGGTTCAGGCTTCTAAGGTGACTTGGATTACAGAGTTACTGTCAGTGTTTTGATTTTACTCTCCTTTAAGGAGCAACATAGTGGATGGGGTTCCAAAATGGATTCTGAGGTAGGTATTGTTAGTGTGTATGCCCTAGAGGCCATTACTGTATTATACTAGTTTGTATATTACTTAATGGAAGCTTGGGATATTCACCTTGTATAGAAAATCTTGCTCAATATAGTAGTATGCTACTTGGTTTGTTTCTGCTTTAATGTGTACATGTATTTATTTTAGTATATCACCTATACACATTAGTGGAGCCCTTAGGATCTTTGCTTGATTACCAGCGTTGTGATGGCAGTCACACTAGTGGGGGCTGGGTAATCCACAAGCACATCCTTATGCAGGTCCCTAGTCGTAGGACTATCGAGACAGGGCATCGATACTCCGGAGCAGACTAGCGTATGCGTTTCTCATCCCAGTGTGGGAGACGGTCTGTCCCACAGCCGTCAGTACGTCATACTTAAGATAGTATGCGGGTGCTCGTTAGGTTACGAGTACACTGGACATGACTCGTCGGGAACTGTTGGTTAGTACTATACCTATCGTCAGTTAACAGTTCCCAGGTGACATGAGTACAGCTTAGTGCGCTGACTTGACACTGTCACTTCGACTCGAGTGTGTTCCCACTGTACTTTGATTACTACCCTACCACGGCTCAAAGGAGTCGTGCAAACAGGTAGTAGTTGGGTGCAGTCCTGAAGCACTTGGAGGCAGTGACGGTTAGACAGGATTCGTCTCTCCCGATATTGGGGTTGACATCGCGCTGTGTCTAGGAGAGCCATTACACAAAGTCCCTGGCCAGGGCAAGCAAGATAGACTGGTAGGCTTCCAGTGTTATCTCAGGTGTTCTGGGCTACACTCCGACATGACTTGTACCGCTAGTAGGGGACTGACGTTTACCGCCCCCTAGGCCCGCCATGCGATGTTCTCAGACGAACAGACCGGACTGTACGGAGATTGTCACATTCAGGCTCAGTTGGAGTTCAGATGGGTTTCACCTCGTCCGTCTTCTTATCGGCATCTACCTGGGGACCGTTACGCACAGCTAGTGCCGCTTGCGGTCTGTGGTTAAACCCACTGCCATCGTAGTGTCGAGTCTTTAGAGTCCCATACAGAAAGCTATTCACCTTTAGGCAAAAGAGTAGAGGTCGCATGGTTTTGCGACAGGGTTCGGTCACATCTGTGTACTTGTGCACGTTTAGTGTCCGGACAGTTAACACTAGCGGGCCTTGGTTTAAATCAGATCCTAGTGTACGTTTTGGGATTGGTTTTATCTCGTTTGTATTCATGTTCCTCGGAACGCGGATGCGGGTGTGTATGCACAGTTGATAGATAGACAGAGGCAGAGGATTCTCATTGGGGTTGTTGACTGTTGACTGTTGACTATTGACTTTTTGCTAAACCCTAATGAGAATATGAAATATGATTACCAATAATAATAATTAAGTATTATAGTGACATGATTGTTGAGGAGTTGACTTTGTTGACTTGTTGACTTTGTTGACTTTGTTGACCGGTTGACTAGGTTGGACTAGTTGACCATCATCAAGACAATGGCTATCATTTCATGGCAAAGACTTTTGTTTGCTTGTTTCTTTTTCCAAAATGAGTGCATGAAATGATATAGCCATTTTGACTTGAACCATCACATAATACTTGATTGCTATTATTTGTTATGATGGTTTTGGATTATGAGAGCTTGGATGGCAAAAGACTTACTCATTCTTCCATTTTCTTTCTCTCTCTTGGTTGAGCTCTCCCTCTTGCTCTCTCTCTAGCTCAAGGCAACTCCCTTTCATGGGTTGAGAAACATTGCCTTAGAGATAAAAGAAAACCCAAATCACTTCTCTACTCATCCTAGTTCACAAGGTTTAGCAAACCAGGTGTTCTAGTTTCTTCAAGTTCGAAGAAGAAGCCAAAGGTAGAAGCTTTCAGGTGGATCCATCTTCGGTGCAAGGAGACGACGAGGTGAGGCCGATCCGTACACCGCAAAGAGTTGAAGACGAAGGAGTTCAAGAAAGGTATAGCCCCCTGACCGATTAGGTAAAACTCCTAGTTAGGTTGTTAGGTAGTTGTTTAACAAAGATCCGCATTTTGAGTCCATGTTACCACCTCTTGAAAAATCGTTTTTCATCATTTCTGCAGGCCCGTAAGTACCGGAAGAGGTAACGTGAACTTACAGTGGTATCAGAGCATAGTTAAACACTATCTAACATGTTAGATAAGTAACTAGAAGTTCGATCGGAGAAAAAGTCGCGAAACGAACCCGTAAAATCAACTTTCTGTCGAATTTTTCCTCTGTTCCAAAAATAATAAATCTTGCCTTAAAATTCGACTCAGGGTTTTTAGAGCACAGTGTAGGAAAATGGTCCAGAGAGCCGATCAACGCGCCGCGGAACCGCGGCCGGAGCTTGCTCCCGCCGCGGATCCGCGACCGAGTTGACTCGGCCGTGGACGATTTTCCTTGCAGTGTGATTTTGGGGTTGTTTTGGGATTTTTACAATATGATTTTTCTGCCCAGATTTTCCAAAAAGAAAAATTTGTTTTTGGGGCCTAAAAATCCGTATTATGATCGAACTTCTAAAAGACTTAAGCTAACGAGTTATATCTGTGATGTGTTATATGTATTGAACGTCCGCTAATCGCTATACGTCGATTAGTGGGAGTTATACATATCTGTGATCTGTAATGTTGATGGTATGTGTATATGAATTCATTGGATTGTCGCGGATGAATAGCCGGGGGGTTGTGATATGAGAGTTTTTCTTTTTCTTTCAATTCATCTAAATTTGTAATTGTTGTAATATTATTTTTGGCCGCACAACCGGGGTGAGGTTGTAGCCGTCATTGTATAATTTCTTTTACTGTTTTTTGCTCCTAGGATAGACCCAAGGTGGGGTGCACAAACTACCAGGTATCTCGAAGTGCCGAGTGGCCTACTCACGTCGTTGAGGGAGGTTGCTCCGCTTCGGATATTTGGCAGGTAGTTTGCCGCACCCGTAGGGGTCTAGGGTAGGGTATTGGCTATTCATCGCGACCGTGTCATCCGCTTTTCGTTACAGGCACGTACGAATTGCAGATTCCTAGTATATCCAATGTGCTCATCTTTGATCTGAAATGGCTATCATTGCAATATATCTATATATGATATTATTTAGGCGTTGCTTATGTTTTGCATCCGCGCTAGTCCAGTCCCCGCTCTGTCGTTAGTTAAGTAACCTAACGGGTAATGACGGAGCCCCGTGGCGAATGCGGATGGCATAAGCGTACGTCATATTTTGGTTGTTTTCTGCAATGGTAGGATTAAATGATGGGACGCATTAAAATTAATGCAAGAAAAAAAAAACCAAGTAAAGTCGTTGGAACACTTTCAAAACCACTCGGTTTCTTTTCAAAAATAACTTTTAAACGCGGAGCTTAAGCCACTCCTTTTAAAAGCTATCCCGTTCCTTCGATTATATCAAGTTCACCACGTTCACGGTTTTGCCAAAACCATTCGTAGCCCACCGTCGTTTCATATGAATGGTCAATAAGTATTCAAGCTATGTTTGTTGGCCAAAGTCAAGGCATAGTGATTGGTAGCTATTGGGTATTCATGTGCAGCATAGATAGATGTGTTGGTTTGGGGCAGTCGTTCTACCTTGTTGGCCAAAGTCAAGGGTATGTGCGGGTGGGCTCAAATTAACCTGGAGAATGACGGGTAGAACTTGACATGTGACTTATGATTTGTTGGCCAAAGTCAAGGTCATAAGAGCATGGGGAAAAAATCCACATCGGGAGTTTCAAAAGAACTGAAACTTGCTAGCGCTGCATACCATTTGGAGTGTGATGATTCTGGTAGGATTCCTTTAGTTTTGTCACGCAATGATATTTGGATCCCGATCCTACTGTGAGTATATGCTACTCCTCGGGAAATTTCTCACTTAACGATCAATGCTATAAACCAAGTAGGTGTCTAGAAAGGTGTTAGCGGGGCTACGCCCCCAGGGAAAAGAGGTTATTTAATTAAGGAACTTCGCGAAAGCGTTGGAAAACCTCCCTCGAAGTACCGACACCAGCCTGGCCGAACGGTTAAGGAAGTATTGTACGGTGAGATTGATCTTGACTAATTCTTCCTTTTTGGTTTGAGGAGGGATTCGAGAGACAGTGGGAGCCATCCTGTTTAGAAAAATTAAAAACCACTCTAAACTTGCAAGAGCATCATGCTAAAGTGTTTCTTCTCTCTCTCCTAATTGCAGTGACCAAACATCATGACCGAACTTAAGTCACTACTAGATAAAAACATACTGACAGGGCCAAACTACAAAGATTGGCTCAGGAATGTCAAAATGGCAATCACTTATGAAAAGTTGGGGTATCTTCTTACCACCAAAGCTTTCCCAGGTCCCAAAACCAGCGTCGCTGATAGGGAAATCCGTAAGACCTGGGAAATCGACTGCGCGAAGGCCAAGTGCCTCGTGCTTGCCTCTATGGACAACGAACATCAGAGGAGGCACGAGAATATGGATCTCGAATCCATATTTCTCCATACAAAAGAACTGTATGGAGAGCAATCTCGTATCGCCAGATACGAAGTGTCGAAAAAGTTATTTTCGGCAAGATTGGCCGTCGGATCATCGGTAGCGGAACACGTTCTTAAGATGATTGGCTACATAGAGGAGCTCGCGGACCTTGGGACCACATTGGAGAATGAGCTCTATACGAACTTGATTCTTCAGTCCATTCCTTCCACTTACGCCCAGTTCATCCTGAATTTCAACTTGCAAGAAAAGGAAGTTGAACTTTCAGAGCTCCTCAACATGCTGAGGAGTGCAGAGGGCACCCTACAGAAAGGTAGGGAAACATCCACTTTGTTTGTAGGAGGATCTTCCTCTTCTAGGTCAAAGGCAAAAGCCATGGGAAAGAAGAAGAAAACCCCCTCCAAACCAAGGGGCGGTGTTAGTAAGGTGGATACGAAGGGAAAGGCAAAAGCAACAAAGGTAGCGGGGAAGCTTGTGGATAAGGAATAATGCTTTTACTGTCACAAGAGTGGACACTAGAAGAAAGATTGCAGGGCTTGGAAAGCCAGAACACAGGATCTGAAGCAGGTTGCGGCTTCGGCTTCAGGTGTGTATGTTATTGAAAACTGTCTATCAATAAACTCTACGTCCTGGGTATTGGATACCGGATCAGGATCTCATATCTGTAATTCTTTGCAGGCATTGAGAAAGCATAGGTTTTTGAAAGCAGGTGACATGACCCTCAAAGTTGCAAACGGAGCTAGCATGGATGCTAAGGCCGTGGGGGACTATCACCTGGGAATGTCAGATGGACATGTTTTGGTTTTACGTAATTGCTTTTTTGTACCCAACGCAACTTGTAATATCATTTCTGTATCTTTAGTATCTAAAGAAGGTTATGAATTTGCGTTTGAAAGTAATGTTGTAAACATTCACCTTAATTAAGTTCTGATTGGGTCAGGTACATTAAGCAATGGTATATACGTATTAAACCAACCACAGATTTTCAATATCTAGAATACACACAAAAGAAAGTCTCCGGAAACAAACCAGGCTTTCTTATGGCATTGTAGACTGGGTCACATCAATGGGAGAAGGTTGACGAAGTTACATACAGAAGGATATTTGGATCCGTTCGAATATCAATCATATGCAACTTGTCAATCCTGTCTCAAAGGAAAGATGACAAAGACACCGTTCACTGGACACGGAGTGAGAGCGAGCGAACTCTTGGGACTCATACACAGCGACGTGTGCGGTCCAATGTCTACGCATGCACGAAGCGGTTATTCTTACTTCATTACTTTTACGGATGACTTTTCAAGATACGGATATGTCTTCTTAATGAAACATAAATCCGAAGCCTTTGGAAAATTCCAGGAATATAAGAATGAAGTAGAAAAACAAACAGGCAAAAGTATCAAGACACTAAGATCTGATCGAGGTGGTGAATACTTAAGTGCCGAGTTCCTGGATTACTTAAAAGAGAATGGAATTCTCTCTCAGCTTGCTCCTCCATACACTCCGCAACATAACGGTGTATTGGAGAGACAGAACCGAACCATATTGGATATGGTACGGTCCATGATGAGTAACGCTGAGTTACCGCGATCATTCTGGGGATATGCACTAGAATCAACTGCATATCTTTTGAACCGAGTTCCAACTAAGACTGTGCCTACTACGCCATATCAGATGTGGTGTGGGAAGAGACCCTATCTTAAGCACATTAAGACATGGGGATGTCCAGCTTTTGTCAAAAAGAAGCATGCGGACAAACTCGAGGCACACTCAGTACAGTGCAAGTTTGTGGGATATCCAAAGAACTCCAAGGGATATTTCTTCTATTGCGAAGAGGAACAAAAGGTTCTTGTTTCTCGTCATGCCCACTTCTTGGAAACTGAGTTTTTGGAGAATCAGATAAGTGGGAGCGCAATAGAACTGGAAGAAATTCCAGAACCACGAGCTACTTTTGAAAGCATATTAGAACCAGAGGGTTCGAAAGATCTAGACATTCCTGCGCCGCTCCGCAGGAGTAGTAGGCAGTTTCATCCGCCCGAGAGATACTACGGTTTTCTCATAGACGGGGATAGAGAGGATTGCATCATTGATAGTGATGAGCCGACTAGCTTCCAGCATGCCATTAAGAGCGTTGACTCGGTAAAATGGCTGGATGCAATGCGGACCGAAATGGAGTCCATGTACACCAACAAAGTATGGACGTTGGACGTTGCTCCAGATGGGGTAAAACCCGTAGGATGCAAGTGGATCTTCAAAAGGAAGATTGGTGTAGATGGACAGGTTGAGACATATAAAGCTAGACTGGTTGCAAAAGGTTTTCGTCAAAAACCTGGTTTGGACTATGACGAGACCTTTTCTCCAGTAGCTATGCTGAAATCCATTAGGATCCTTCATGCCATTGCTGCCTTCTACGATTATGAGATTTGGCAGATGGACGTAAAGACCGCTTTTCTAAATGAAAATTTAGAGGAGTGTGTTTATATGGACCAGCTAGAGGGTTTCATTCAGAGTGGGAGCAGTGGAAAGGTGTGCGAGTTGCTTAAGTCCATCTATGGACTAAAGCAGGCATCGCGGAATTGAAACATCTGTTTTGATGAGACGGTCAAAGATTTTGGCTTTACCAAAAATCCAGATGAACCATGCATCTATAGTAGATTTGTAGCGAGAACTGTAGTATTCTTCGTTTTATACGTGGATGGCATTCTCTTGATAGGAAATGACATTCCTATGCTACAATCTGTCAAAGGGTTCTTGTCACACAGGTTCTCCATGAAAGACCTGGGTGATGCCTCATACATTCTGGGGATCCGGATCTATCGTGACAGATCCGAGAGGATACTGGGACTATCACAGTCCAGGTAAATCAACACCATACTAAAAAGATTCGGTATGGAAGATTCCAAGCGCGGTAATCTACCGACTTGTCACGGGATCACCCGCTCCAAAGAGATATCTCCCAAGACTGATTTGGAAAGGGATCGCATGTCTATTATACCCTACGCTTTTGCGGTAGGCTCTATAATGTATGTTATGTTGTGTACCAGACCAGATGTAGCTTATGCACTGAGTGTGGTAAGCCGGTATCAGTCAAACCCTGGGGAGAAACACTGGATAGCGGTAAAGAACATTCTCAAGTACCTGAGAAGGACTAAGGAGATGTTATTGGTGTATGGCGGAAAAGATCTCCAGATCGAGGCCTTTGCTGACTCCAGGTTCCAGAGCGACAAGGATGATTCCAAGTCCATGTCAGGTTATGTCTTTACCCTCAATGGAGGGGCGGTGTGTTGGAAGAGTTCCAAATAGGAAACCGTTGCTGACTCGACGATGGAAGCGGAATATATCACTGCTGCAGATGCCGCAAAAGAAGCCGTCTGGATAAGGAAGTTCTTAACGGAACTTCAGGTGGTTCCGTCCATTGTTGATCCAATACCGCTGTATTGCGACAACAACGGGGCTATAGCTTTAGCGAAGGAACCCAGGTCCCATCAGAAGTCCAGACACATCTTGAGGCGGTATCACCTGATCAGGGAGATCGTGGGCCGCCAGGAGATCGAGGTTCGGAGAGTTTCTACGGAAGATAACATTGCTGATCCACTCACAAAGGCCTTACCCCAGACTCAGTTCGAGCGGCAGATCGAGATGATAGGTCTTCGATACGCCAGTACATGGCCTTAGTGCAAGTGGGAGATTGTTAGTGTGTATGCCCTAGAATCCATTACTGTATCATACTAGTTTGTATATTACTTAATGGAAGCTTGGCATATTCACCTTGTATAGACAATCTTGCTCAATATAGTAGTATGCTACTTGGTTTGTTTCTGCTTTAATGTGTACATCTGTTTATTTTACTATATCACCTATATACATTAGTGGAGCCCTTAGGATCTTTGCTTGATTACCAGCGTTGTGATGGCAGTCACACTAGTGGAGGCTGGGTAATCCACAAGCACATCCTTATGCAGGTCCCTAGTCGTAGGACTATCGAGACAGGGCATCGATACTCCGGAGTAGACTAGCGTATGCGCTTCTCATCCCAGTGTGGGAGACGGTCTGTCCCACAGCCGTCAGTACGTCGTACTTGAGATAGTATGCGGGTGCTCGTTAGGTTATGGGTACACTGGACAGGACTCGTCGGGAACTGTTGGTTGGTACTATACCTATCGTCAGTTATCAGTTCCCAGGTGACATGAGTACAGCTTAGTCCGCTGACTTGACACTGTCACTTCGCCTCGAGTGTGTTCCCACTGTACTTTGATTACTACCCTACCACGGCTCAAAGGAGTCGTGCAAACAGGTAATAGTTGGGTGCAGTCCCGAAGCACTTGGAGGCAGTGACGGTTAGAAATGATTCGTCTCTCCCGGTATTGGGGGTTGACATCGCGTTGTGTCTAGGAGAGCCATTACACAAAGTCCCTGGCCAGGGCAAGCGAGATAGACTGGTAGGTTTCCAGTGTTATCTCAGGTGTTCTGGGCTACACTCCGACACGATTTGTAACGCTAGTAGGGGACTGATGTTTACCGCCCCCTAGGCCCGCCATGCGATGTTTTCAGACGAACAAACTGGACTGTATCGAGATTGTCACATTCAGGCTCAGTAGGAGTTCAGATAGGTTTCACCTCGTCCGTCTTCTTATCGGCATCTACCTGGGGACCGTTATGCACAGCTAGTGCCGCTTGCGGTCTGTGGTTAAACCCACTGCCAGTGTAGTGTCGGGTCTTTAGAGTCCCACACAGAAAGCTATTCGCCTTTAGGCAAAAGAGTAGAGGTCGCATGGTTTTGCGACAGGGTTCGGTCACATCCATGCACTTGTGCACGTTTAGTGTCCGGACAATTAACACTAGCGGGCTTTGGTTTAAGCCAGATCCTAGTGTACGTTTTAGGATTGGTTTTATCTCGTTTGTATTCGTGTTCCTCGGAACGCGGATGCGGGTGTGTATGCACAGTTGACAGAGAGACAGAGGCAGAGGATTCTCATTGGGGTTGTTGACTGTTGACTGTTGACTGTTGACTATTGACTTTTGCTAAACCCTAATGAGAATATGAAATATGATTAACAATAATATTAATTAAGTATTATAGTGACATGGTTGTTGAGGGGTTGACTTTGTTGACTTGTTGACTTTGTTGACCGGTTGACTAGGCTGGACTAGTTGACCATTATCATGACAATGGCTATCATTTCATGGCAAAGACTTTTGCTTGCTTGTTTTTTTTGCAAAATGAGTGCATGAAATGATATAGCCATTTTGACTTGAACCATCACATAATACTTGATCACTATTATTTGTTATGATGGTTTTGGATTATAAGAGCTTGGATGGCAAAAGACTTACTCATTCTCTCATTTGCTTTCTCTCCCTTGCTTGAGCTCTCTCTCTTGCTCTTTCTCTTGCTCTCTCTCTAGCTCAAGGCAACTCCCTCTCATGAGTTGAGAAACATTGCCTTAGAGATAAAAGAAAACCCAAATCGCTTCTCTACTCATCCTAGTTCACAAGGTTTAGCAAACCAAGTGTTCTAGTTTCTTCAAGTTCGAAGAAGAAGCCAAAGGTAGAAGCTTTCAGGTGGATCCATCTTCGGCGCAAGGAGACGATGAGGTGAGGCCGATCCGTACACCGCAAAGAGTTGAAGACGAAGGAGTTCAAGAAAGGTATAGCCCCCTGACCGAGTAGGTAAAACTCCTAGTTAGGTTGTTAGGTAGTTGTTTAACAAAGATCCGTATTTTGAGTCCATGTTACCACCTCTTAAAAAATCGTTTTTCATCATTTCCGCAAGACCGTAAGTATCGGGAGAGGTAACGTGGACTTACAGGTATGGTGCAGGATGCTGGTTATGACTTAACGGAGGATACCGCCTAAGAAGTTTGTTGGATAAAGTTGTTCATTTATTAACTTGGTTCCATCATGTATCTAGACAAATTCTTGAGGCGGGGTGTCGCTTAGTTTGGGAAATTGTTGATCTCTGCAAAGTTGAGACATGGAGAGAAGAAGTTGGAACATTATAGCGGATCCACTCACTGAGGCTATTTCTTGAACACAGATGTTTCTTGATTGTTAGCTGTTTTCTATGCGTGCGTTTTAAAAATTTAAGAATACCGCAATCAAGACGGTGTCTCTTGTTAGCTAGCCTGTTGAGTACGAGTCGATCCACAGGGAAAAGGTGTTCTTTCTTTAAGTTCTAACGAGTTAAGTCGTATTTTTGGTAGATTTTGTTTTAAGATCTAAGAATGAGATTAAATTGATTTAAATGCTTGCTAGGGTTAGGATTAGGTTAGTTTGGAATAGGGATTCTACTCACTGCTTTTAATGTCCTAGTTAAGAATATAGGTGTTAGGGTAATAGTCAACAAAAGGGATTAGCATGACTAGGAAGAAACTTAGTTTCTTCCTTTTGGTCCTTGTCCGTCCTTTCTTGGCTCTTAGCCCTAACCTTCAGTTAATTCAACCACAACTAGTCTAACTAGGGAATCATCGCTATCATTTAGGATAAGGTGCCGTAGTGAGCAGTGTGTGGTTGAATTAAATAGAGTCCCTATTATAAAAATTATATGGGCAAAGAAAGGAGTGAGAGATTTCATTCTCTCAAAACCTTCCCTATTCTAATCCTAACAAGTGAGGAATTACTCACTCATCAGGAAAGTGATGATAAAATTCATTTTTATATTTTATTTTAATAGACTGTCTAAATTGCAGATAATAAAAGACAGATAAAAATTAATGCAGAAATTAATTTCAGATAAAAGAATGCAAGATAGAATGAAAACTTACTTTATTGATACCTCTCAACAATGCATTACAACTGAATTAAAATTTCAATCTAGGGAATTAAAAAGAGGCATGCTTAATTAGGCTTTGGCTTTCCTATTTATAGATAGGAAAAAACCCTAGGTTACAATGTGATCCATACACGAATTTACAAGACTACCCTAAGAAATCCTGGTTAAAGCACCGATACCCACCGACACACGCACCGACACATGCACTATACGGCCGCGGAACTGCGACGGAAAGGCATGTTTGGCCACAGTTCCGCGGACATAATGTGGGATCTTTGTATCAATCTTCTAGGGTTACTTCATGTTGTTTTTTCCTTCTGGTTTCTTCACTTGGTTCCTCAGAATCTCTTCTACGTTCTTCCAGATTTCCAACAGTGCAGATGATGTGGACTTTTTACCGTGAGTTTCGCGTTGAAGTCTTGAATCTTGTACTACCCTTGTGCTTTGTGCATTGAACTGTCTACTGATTTTCATTTGTTCCTTGAACTGGTAGGCGACATCATACAGATTCATCTATTGTTGGTCTTCGTCTCACATTTATAGCGTCTTTTCATGAATTTCACTGTAACGATCTGAGAACCTGTAATCTGCAACTATTTAGCAGACATGGTTCAAAAGCACCTATTTATATGTAATATGATTAAGAATGGGTGATATAATAATGCAAAATTATGATATGAACAGATACACCCAAACTTATCTTTTGCTCGTCCCGAGCAAAGCCAATTATTCTCGAAAAAACCTAACCTCACTTTCGCAGGGAATCGCGATTGCACTGAGCACGTGTAACAAGCCGTTAAACCTCTAGGTGTCCTTAGTTGGAGTAGTGTTTTCTCATGAGGGTTTTCAGCGGATACTATCCACAAAATCCGATCAATTTGGCCTGTTGACTTTCATTCTTCAATTCGGTATTCTAGCAAGAAATTCTATTATCTTCGACTTAGAAATCATTAACCCGTATTTTTCACACTCACTTTTCGTTTAACTTAAGATCATATATGTTCTGCAAATTTATTAAGCTTTCAGCATCTTTTGAATTTTCCTTCTAAGGTTCCATCTCAACTTAGGAATTTTTATCATCTCTACTGAAGGTATAAGCCCTATTTTTCATTCATATCTCTCATCCAAACCCCAATCATATACCCCTACGTGTGTGTATGTATCACCCCTACACTTGGAAATTCAATTCAAGCTATCATACTCTTGCCCACCTTCCAAAATACTTTTAGTTGGTGAATTTTAGATAAAATTGCTCACACATTCTTCATACGACCGTTAATACTTCTTGAGGAACTAACGACCGATTACAAAATTTGTTTGCGCATTTAGGCATAATTCCTCGTCTTGTAATACCTAAAGCTTAGCAGTGACTCCCAAACCAGTTCGTTTAAGGCACTAGGTGATAAAGCACCCTCGCTATATTTTTTATTTATGCAGCCTTAAGTAATTACAAAACCACTGTTCATTTTTTGTCTCTTTATTCACACTTATACTTTTATTTTATTGTCCTTCATACTAAGGATTTTAGACAAGAGCATTTCAAGGTATCCTCTACTATCCCAAGTTTCAAGGTGCGTGTACGTGCCAGTTGTAGGGTATATATTTTCAGAATTTAGACTTAAGTTTCAGAATTATTTTTTAGATTTACACTTCAAATAAAAATTCAATACTCTTCCCCTATTTTGACTTAGCCCAAGAACTGAATTCAAAATTTACCTATTTCTAAATAAATTACAAGGACATATATTTTCTACAGTTAAACTTTAAGAAAAATTATATTTAGGGTTTTTAATTTACTTGGTTTAGGATCTAGTTATTCCTACTATTCAACCATCATTTTGAACTTAAGTCAAATATGGCCAAAATTGAATTATTCAAAAAAAAAATATAAATTTTTTAAATTTTTTTAAAATTTTTCAATTTTTTATTTGATTTGATTTTTTTATTTTTTATTTTCATTTTTAATTTTTATATTTTTTATAAAGATGCAATGCGGAATTAAATATGCAAAGAAAGAAGAAACAAATATGTACAAAAATTAAAATATGCAATGCAATGATAACTATTTACAAACCACCTTCACCCCCAAACTTATCAAAAGTAGTGCCCTCACTGCTCATGGCCTCGCCGTCCCCTCGAACGTGAACGGGAAAGTTCCTTTCTCGCCAGCAGGGTGGTCATGCCGTGCTCTATACCTGTCACTCGCTGATCCAGGTTGGTCACCATCCCTATCAATCTGTTTATCCCCTAGTCGCTCTCCTAAGTAAGCGTGCTTGTGCCCAGGGGTAAGCTCTTCCTCACTCACGGTCGAGCTGGAGCTGAGTGTTTTAGCGGGTACGTCATCGGCCGGCTCGGTCCGCGACCATACATCATATAAGCGTGTGTAGGACGTGGATACGCCCTCAAGAAGATGTCTAATAAGGATACCTCCATGCATATAAAACTCAAATTCCTTCACAGGGAGGAAATGGCGACACAGTTGTGTCACCAACATAGGGCATGGATAATTGGCAGCTCTTTTGCCCGCACCAATCGAATGAAATAATAACGTGCACATATCATAGCTGGGGTTTCTAGTTATCAAAGTGTGCACGATATAAAGGGATGGTTTGAAAAATGTCGTATTGTGCGAACTAATTATTTTGTGCCGAACGGCACACAGTCAATACGTTCGGAAAGAGGGTTCTAGACTGGATGCCTTTACGTGTCTCCCTCGAATAATCATTACCCATCAAGGGTAGGTAATCCGCGAATTGGAGGGGTTGGTCATGAGTAGGTAGTCTAGGTATTATGGTGACTTCATGGATGAAGTCCCTATCGATTATTATTTCCCTATCCCCCCAAATTAGCCTAATGTATCCGTGTTGTGAGAGGAAACCATCCTCCATGCACTCGTAAAATCGGGTGACAAGATCCTAAAGCGCGAAGGCATTCGGATGGTTAAAAAGTAAAAAATTACATCCGCACCTTCGGATCTCTTCACAAAAATAGCTTCCATGGATCGTGTGCGCAAACATTTGTGAAAAGTCTCTTTCAAATTGCAGGGTTGGTGCCATCACAGAGAGCAAACTGAAAAAATTTAAGTTTAACAGAGAGGGAAAGGAAATGCAAACCTCCTCTGAAGATTTCAGAGGGAGACGACACCAAGGAGCGGCGGTAGCACGACAGATGTGGCGTTGGGCGCCAGTTCCGCGGCGATGTGAGAAGATCTGGCTACAAAAATCGAAGCGGCGGCTAGGGTTTTTAGGAAATGAGAAATTAGGGTTTGGTAAAAGAAGTAGACGGGTCGGGTTCATTTTATAGAGGGTGTGTTGGTTATTGCAAAAAAGTCCTCTTAAAAAAGGAATTTATTTGTAAATAGAATTTTAATTTTAATTTTTTATTTGAAACTGAAAACTTACAAAAATACCCCGAAAATTGAAAAAAAAATTATTTTTTAATTTTTAATTTTATTTTTTTGTTTTTATATAATTACAAGTGTGACATACCCCCAAACTTATTTGAAACATTGTTTCCACTGTTTATGGTTGGATAACCGAAATTTGGGGGGAGATGGAGGAAAATCAGTCAATGTAAATTGGCTCCTGCAAAAGCAGGAGCTCCTCCGAATAGTCCGCGGTGAGAAACGGTTTAAGTTTATGTCCGTTCATTTTGAATATTGAACCTTCCTCAGGATTTTCTAAATCGACCTCACCGTGCGGATTGATTTAGAGAATTATTTAGCGTGCTTCCGCTTTTAAAAGATGTATCAAAGAATTTTTATAACCGCAATCAAGAACGGCGTCGCTTGGTAGCTAGCCGGTGAGTACGGGTCGGTCCACAGGGATGTTGTGTATTTCCTAATTTGGTATAACGAGTTAATTCCAAACGGTGTGAATGGATTATCGCTAAAAACTAAACTGATTATACTAAGACTAAAATCTTGCTAGGGTTAGGTTTAGGTTAAGTTTGGAAATTGAAGATTTCCTCACCGCTTTCAATGCCTTATTTTAGATCTCTTTTAGGTGTTATGGTAATAATTAATAAAGGGGATTAGTACCATCGGAAAGAAACGATGTTTCTTCCTCTAGGTTCTAGTCCTTCCTTTCTTAATTCTTACCCTAACCTCCAAGGAAAATATAAACAACCGGTCATTTATACTACGGTATCACCGTTACCTCTTGGGGTAAGGTGCCGTAGGGAACGGTGTGTGTATGAATGCATGGAGTCCTATTAATTATATATGATGGGGAAAGAAAGGGGTGAGAGATTTCATCTCTCAAGCCTTCCCCAAATCTAACCCTAACAAGCGAGGAGACTACTCGCTAATTAGGGAATTGACAAACATCTCTAACTATCTAACTAGGGCAAAGAATGAAAAATCTATACTAAGGCAGAATAAAAATTAACTAGGGCAATTAAATAAAACTACTTACTTTATTGATGGCTCTCTCCAAACATTTACACAGAAATTTTCAGATCTGAATAGATGAATAAAAGAGGCATGCCCTAAAAAAGGTTTTAGGGCTTCTATTTATAGATTCGTAGAAACCCTAGGTTTACAATCGACGCACATCTGTTTTTACAATTTTACCCCCTATGAAACCTAACTAATGCACTGACGCACCGACACAAGAATTCTCTACCGACACGGGCACATCATAGCCGCGGATCCGCGGCCCAAGCCCCTGTTTGGCCGCGGTTCTGCGGCCATGTAGTGGGCTTGTGGGCTCAATTTCTCAGGGAATCTTCTGCTGCATTTTTCCTTCTATTTTTTTCAGTTTGTTCTTCAGAATGTTTTCTGGTTCTCTTCTAGATCTCCACAGTGAATAATTATAGTGGACTTTTACCGTTGCTTCGGGACGAAGTCTTGAACCTTGTGCTGCTTTTGTACTCTGTGAACTTATTTATTGATCTTCGTTTATTCTCCAAAATGTAGGCTTGATCAAGATTCTTCCATTTGTTGGTTGTAATCTCACTTTTGTATCGGCTTTTCATCTTTTTCACTGTTTTTGTTCTGAGAACCTGTAAGCTGCAACTATGTAGCAGACATGGGTCAAAAGCACCTGCTTGTTTGTAAACTGAATAAGAATGGGGAATAAAATAATGCAAAATTATGGTATGAACACGGATATACGGTGCGTACCAAAAATGACCCTTTCCATCGAGATCTGAGCTTGCCGGGATGGAAATGTAGCCGAGTGTCGTAAAGTAAAACCTATTGACCAGGTTTGAAAGATTTGCGCATAAGGTGTTTATCGTGAAACACCATCGTTCGTTTTTTGACGACAGCCGCGTTCTCGTAAGCTTCATCCCGAAGCTCGTTCAATTCATTTAATTGCAGCTTTCTATAGCTGCCCGCATCTCCTAAAGATAAATTCAACTCTTTTATTGCCCAAAATGCTCGATGCTCAATTTCAACTGGAAGGTGGCAAGCTTTTCCATAAACATGCCTATATGGAGACATGCCAAGATCGGTCTTATAGGCAGTGCGAGATGCGCAAAGTGCATCAATAAGTTTTAGAGACCAATCTTTACGGTTTTTGGAAACCGTTTTCTCCAATATCTGTTTAATTTTCCAATTTGAAATCTTGGCTTGCCCACAAGTTTGGGGATGATAAGGCGTTTATAGTTTGTGATTAATGGAATATTTCCGCATTAAGGACTCGAAAATCCTATTACAGAATTGAGTTCCATTGTCGCTGATGATTGTGCGGGGGTGCCCAAACTGAGAGAAAATGTTTTCTTTGAGGAATCTAACAACAACCTTGTTGTCATTAGTCCGGCTGGGTACATCCTCGACCCACTTAGAAACATAATCAACAGCAAGAAGAATATACACGTTCCCAAAAGAATTGGGAAACGGTCATATAAAATCTATCCCCCAAACATCAAAAATTTCCACAACCAATATTGGTTGGAGAGGCATTTCGTTTCTCCTAGATATCTGGCCCAAGTGTTGGCATCGGGAGAATTTCTTGCAGTAATCATGTGCGTCTTTAAAAAGTTGTGGCCAGTAGAAGATACACTGCAAGATCTTTTCTGCTGTCATTTTACGGCCAAAATGCACGCCACAAGCTTGATCGTGGCAGAATGACAGCACGCTCTTAAATTCATTGTCGGGGACACACCGATGAATAATTTGGTCGGGACAGTATTTGAATAGGTAAGTTTCATCCCAGTAAAAATGTTTTACCTAGGATAGGAATCGGAGTCTGTCCTGATTCGACCATTCATTTGGTATTAGTCCGGTGGCCAAATAATTCACAATATCTGTGAACCAAGATTTGCATAACACAGTCAAGCGCTGCTCATCTGTAAAAACGTCTGTTATAGGAAATTGAAGCGTCGACGAAGAAGGGAGGCGTGAAAGATGGTCGGCGACGACGTTTTCGCATCCTCTTTTGTCTCTGATGATATGGTCAAACTCTTGTAGTAAGAGGATCCAACGTATCAGCCGAGATTTAGCGTCCTTCTTCGCAAAAAGATGGCGAAGAGCTGAATGGTCAGTGTAAACGACGAATGGAGAGCCGATTAAGTAGGGCCTGAACTTTTCGAATGCAAACACAACAGCTAAGAATTCCTTTTCGGTTGTTGTGTAATTTAATTGGGCCTCGTTCAAGGTTCGGCTAGCGTAATAAATTACATGCGGCATCTTATTGATGTGCTGTCCAAGGACAGCACCAATAGAAAAATCAGATGCATCGCACATAATTTCAAATGGATGCGTCCAGTCAGGAAACGAAAGGATGGGAGCAGAAGTAAGTGAGTTTTTCAATGACTCGAACGCCATCATACAGCTCGAGTCAAAATCAAATGTAGTTTCCTTGGCCAACAAAAGTGTCAAGGGTCTAGCTATCTTGATAAAATTCTTGATGAACCGTCTATAGAAACCGGCATGGCCAAGGAAGGCTCGAATGTCTCGGACGCATTTGGGAGGAGGAAGATTGGAAATGAATTCAATCTTAGCTTTATCGACCTCAATGCCATTTTGCAAGATGACATGTCCTAAGACAATACCTTCCCGTACCATAAAGTGGCACTTCTCCCAATTTAAAGTAAGGTTCTTATCCTTACACCGGGTAAGGACTACATAGAGATGTAGCAAACACTCATCAAAGGAGTTGCCGAAAATGGAGAAATCATCTATGAAGATCCCCATGAATTTTTCCACCATGTCTGAAAAAATACCCATCATACACCTCTGGATGTAGCGGGTACATTGCATAACCCAAAGGGCATGCGACGGTAAGCAAATATACCGAAAGGACAAGTGAATGTGATCTTGTCTTGGTCTTTTTCGGTGATGGGAATTTGATTATAGCCGGAATAGCCATCCAAAAAGCAATAGTATTCATGCCCATCCAATCGTTCTAGCATTTGGTCAATAAAAGGTAATGGAAAGTGGTCTTTCCGTGTGGCGGCGTTGAGTTCAATGAATACTCGCCACCCAGTTTGGGTGCGAGTAGGTATTAACTCATTCGCCTCATTAGTTATGACCGTTATGCCCAATTTCTTTAGGACAACGTGAATGGGGCTAACCCACTGGCTATCAGAGATAGGGTAAATGATACCATTATCTAAACATTTTACGATCTCTTTTTTAACAGCCTCCTTCATGACTGGTTTGAGTTGTCTCTGTGGATCCCTTCCTGTCTTGGCATCATCCATCATATGAATATGATGTTCAACTATTAGGGGACTAATCCCCTTGATGTCCGCCATAGTCCAGCCAAAAGCTTGTCGATGGCTTTGTAAGACCGTTAAAAGGGCTTTCTCTTGCTCGGGTGCTAGAGAAACCGAGATGATAACAGGAAGGGTCTCATTCTCACCTAAGTAAGCGTATTTAAGGTGAGACGGCAATAGTTTGAGTTCGAGTGTTGGAGGCGAAACAATTGAAGGTAAAATTAGTAAAATTGTCTAAAACTCAAAGGATTCCAATAGAGGTTCAAACGAGTGTAAACAACCGAGTCGAATGATTCAGTTAACTCATTCGAAAACTCAAAGGATTCAAACTCAGGTGGTGATGGTTCAAGATCGTTCGTGAAAGTGAAACACTCGTAGTCATTATCGGGTGTGAAAGCAGTATCAGGTTCAAGAAGGAACGCACTTGTGGCGTCAAAATTGCTGTGATCGAACAGAAATTTCTCGAGCTCACAGTCCTCCTGGGTGATCTCTTGGATCAAGCAAACATCAAGTATATTAGCATTAGGTTCGGATGGCTGATCCCCCAACTTAAAAATGTTGAGTTAAATTTTCATGTTTCCAAAAGATTGGTTCATCGAAGCATTTCGACAATTGATCACCGCATTAGAATTTGCAAGGAATGGTCGACCGAGTATCACCGGAATTTGACTCCGGGGGTTAGCTACAGGTTGTGTGTCCATAACAATGAAATCAACGTGGAATATGATGTCCCCTACTTTAATCAACACATCCTCTAACTCACCCCTAGGATAGGTGATGGATCGGTCGGCCATTTGGAGAGTACAATGTGTGGGTTTCAGCTGTCCAACGCCTAATTGCTCATATACTGAATAAGGAAGCAAGTTAACACTGGCACAAAGATCTAAAAGTGTGCGGTTGATGTTCTTATCCCCAATAGTTATTGAAATTGTAGGACAGCCAGGGTCCTTTCGTTTTTGAGGTAAAGGTTGGGTAAGAGCATCACTCACTGCACTAGCCAAGAAAACTTTTTTAGGTACCTGTGATTTCCTCTTCTTGGTGCACAAGTCCTTCAAGATTTTAGCGTAAGAAGGGACTTGTTGGATTGCATCCAAGAGAGGAATATTAATGTTAACCTGCTTAAATAACTCCACAATCTTCTTCATATGTGAATTTTGTTTATTGGATCTCAACCGGTTTGGAAATGGAACATTTTGAAAATTGGTTGAGTCCAATATTTGTGGAGGAGATTGTGGAGCAGTAACGGATCCCAGTGCTGGTGTTTTCATGGAGTGAGATGTTGGTCCGTTCGGAGCAGTAGAAGAAGTAGAGCCTTATGAAGAATGGAGATCATGCTCTGAAGATGAAGAAGATGAAGATGAAGAAGACGAAAAAGAAGAAGAAGAAGCGGCCGGGGTGTCATCATCAGTGCCAACATTGTAGTGCAACGTCCTTCCAGATTTCAATATAGTCACGGCACTCATATTATGGTTTTGTTGTTCATGAGCGACATGTGCATTTTGTGGGTGACCAGGATTTGGCAGTGGTTGAGATAGAAGCTTCCCCTTCTCTCGCTCGCTTAAAGCAGCATTCAGTTGTGCAATTTGGGTTTCAATGGTTTTGATGGTTTGTCCATGTGATGCAGTGTGTTGCACCAAAGACTGAATGGAAGACTGGATGTTGGCTGAGGATTCAGTAGATTGTTTAAAAAACGCATCCAGAATTTGTTCTAGCGAGGAAACTTTATCGTTATTTGGTGGAACAAAATTGTTTTGAGGAAAAGAGTTGTTCGGTGCAAAATTGTTCATTTGATTTTGGTAAGGTTGGGGCTGGAAAGGTTGCTGATATTGAGTTTGTTGAGGAGCTTGTTGTTGTGGAGGAGGCCTCTGAAAATTGTTGTTACCTTGGAATTGTTGTTGATTTTGATTCCAAGCAAAATTTGGATGGTTCCTCCAACCAGGATTGTAAGTTGAAGAGTATGGATCATTTCTTTATCTCTACTGAAAGGTAGCATTGACTTGATCCTGTCCTTGAGCAGATGGGTTGTAAGGACACTCTTCAGTCAAATGGGATGGATCCGAACAACAAGCGCATATAGTGCGAGGGGGTAAAGCGGGGGCAGGAGAAGGCGATGGGAATTTGCTCTCAATTGCTTCTAGTTTTCGTGTAATTGCTGCCATTTCAGCTTTCATTGCAATTGACATATCAAGTTGATGAACGCCAGCTTTAGACAGACCAGATGAAGTAGATGAAGTGGACGAAGCGGTCTGTCTAGTGCTTTCCCACTGAAGAGTTTGTTCAGCAAGATCGTCGAGAAATTGCCAAGCTTCCTCGTCAGATTTGGTTAGGAAGTGACCTTGACAAATGGTTTCCAGCAACTGCTTAGTTGCTGGGTTCAGTCCTTCGTATAAAGCTTGGCAAAGTTGCCATCTCTCGATACCGTGATGAGGGCACTAAACAAGAAGGTCTTTGAATCGTTCGAAACACTTCCAAAAAGGTTCGGAAGGAAGCTAGGAAAATTGGTTAATTTCATTACATATTCTCGCGGTTTTGTGATGTGGGGAAAATGTTTTAAGAAATACCTTAACAAACTCTTCCCAACTGTTTATGGAATGCGATGCTGTACTATATAGCCACTTTTCAGCTAGGTCACATAATGTGAAAGGAATGACTCGTAACCTTATAACATCATCGGACAGTTGGGTGGTCTTCATCGTTGCACAAACATTCTGGAATTTGTTAATGAAGATATAGGCATCTTCGGATTCCAGCCCGTGAAATTTGGGCAAGATATTGATGAAGTGGGGCTTAATTTCGAAATTATCCCCATTAGCCGGCGGTAGTGAAAGACAAGTAGGAAGTGCGGAGCGGGTGGGATAGAAATGATCCTGAAGCGCGATTCGCTGGGGCGCTTCAACAGGAGGTTGTTGTGGGTTATTCGCACCCAGTTGAGGTGGAATCAGTCCCGAAGTAGGTAAAGAGTTGTTAGGATTGAATCCTAACATTTCCTTCGAAGATGATGAATGTGAAGATGAAGGTAAAGATTTAAAAGGAGTGGAGGGGGTTTCGACTTCGGAGTCGAACGTGTCGTCAGTAGCGACTAACGAGACACGGACTAAACGGACGCTAGTGTCCCTAGTCCAACCGCACATACACTAAACGAGTTGTAGTGTAGTCAAAACGTAGAAAGTGAGGGTAAGAAAACGTCAATGGGGAAAATGTGGGTGAAGGTTGGGTGCAATGGAATTCTAGCGACAAATGACAAATTTTTGTAAAAATTTTATTTTATTTTATTTTATTTATTTTTTTTATTAAGAGTTTTTGCAAAAAAAAATTGTACGGAAATACGACACACTTTCAAATAGTCCCAATTTAATCATGCACAATCAAGCCTAAAGTTAGGGTCTCCTAAGTCAACTAGACTGCTCCTAACTGATCCAAAATGACAAGTTGTGAGATATCTCTCAAATCGCCTCTTCACCGCCAATTGTGGCCAGGTAAGCACAAGTGAAGAAAGGAGGGTTCCGCTCACGAATCACCATGAGACGGGCCTTTTAAAGTTACTTTTCTCACTTGTCTAGCCTAGGCACCACAAAGTCAGGTTTAGATAAACGACTGAATGCCCACAACCTTCCTCTGTCCTATTGAGCGCGACAGTCCTTAATTGACCGATTCTAGATATTTTTTAATTAGTTCGGGGGTGATGCATATGCTTTTTGTGTTTTCTGGGGTCTTAAGAAGGGTAATGAAATCCCCACCCAATCTTAATTGGTGTTAGAGCCCCTTAGATTCCGTTTTAAATATGCAAAGCAGTTAACACACAAAATCTAAAACTCTTGCCAAATTTTTTTTTTCTTTATATTTGCGGCGCAAAGAATCCTGCACAAAAATGATTTATTTGAGAGGGAGAAGTTTTGCGCAAAGAACCATGTTTGATCGCGGTTCCACGGTCAAACCCCTACTTTAGCCACGGTTCTGCGGCACTTCAGATGGTTTAGGCCTCCAAATTTTTTCTGTGTGCTGTTATGGTTCTCCTCTATCTGTTCAGATCCTCTGTTTCTTGATTTGTTCACTGGGCTTGCTCCAGATCTGAATTAGTCCGTCTTCATTTCCTACACAATTCGCACAAAAACCAATCAAAAATAACAAGCCGATTTTTTAATGTTTTTTTCTTTAGTTTTTTAATATTTTTTTTAATTTAATTAACCCGAAATAACAAAAAGAATAAACTACTGTTTCCCTGGCAATGGCGCCATTTGATTGTTAACTGTTTTCTATGCGTGTGTTTAAAAAATTTAAGAATACCGCAATCAAGACAGTGTCACTTGGTAGCTAGCCGGTTGAGTACGAGTCGATCCATAGGGAAAAGGTGTTCTTTCTTTAAGTTCTAACGAGTTAAGTCCTATTTTTGGTAGGTTTTGTTTTAAGATCTAAAAATGAGATTAGATCTGCTCTAATGCTTGCTAGGGTTAGGATTAGGTTAGTTTAGAATAGGGATTCTACTCACTGCTTTTAATGCCCTAGTTAAGAATATAGGTGTTAGGGTAATAGTCAGCAAAGGGGATTAGCACGACTAGGAAGAAACTTAGTTTCTTCCTTTTGGTCCTTATCCGTCCTTTCTTGGCTCTTAAGCCCTAACCTCCAGTTAATTCAACCACAACCGGTCTAACTAGGGAATCACCGCTATCATTTAAGATAGGGTGCTATAGTGAGCAGTGTGTGGTTGAATTAAATAGAGTTCGTATTATAAAAATTATATGGGCAAAGAAAGGAGTGAGGGATTTGCTTCTCTCAAAACCTTCCCTATCCTAACCCTAACAAGTGAGGAACTACTCATTCATTAGGAAAGTGATGATAAAATTCATTTTTATATTTTATTTTAATAGACTATCCAAATTGCAGATAATAAAAGACAGATAAAAATTAATTTCAGATAAAAGAATGCAAGATAGAATGAAAACTTACTTTATTGATACCTCTCAACAATGCATTACAACTGAATTAAAATTTCAATCTAAGAAATTAAAAAGAGACATGTCTAATTCAGCTTTCGGTTTTCCTACTTATAGATAGGAAAAAACCCTAGGTTACAATCTGATCCATACACGAATTTACAAGACTACCCTAAGAAAGCCTGGTCAAAGCGCCGACACCCACCGACACACGCACCGACACGTGCACTATACGGCCGCGGAACCGCGACGGAAAGGCATGTTTGGCCGCGGTTCCGCGGCCATAATATGGGATCTTTGTATCAATCTTCTAGGGTTGCTTCATGTTGCTTTTTCCTTCTGGTTTCTTCACTTGGTTCCTCAGAATCTCCTCTACGTTCTTCCAGATTTCCAACAGTGCAGATGATGTGGACTTTTCACCGTGAGCTTCGCGTTGAGGTCTTGAATCTTGTACTGCCCTTGTGCTTTATGCATTGAACTGTCTACTGATCTTCATTTGTTCCTTGAACTGGTAGGCGGCATCATACGGATTGATCTATTGTTGGTTGTAGTCTCACATTTGTAGCGTATTTTCATGAATTTCACTGTAACGATCTGAGAACCTATAACCTGCAACTATTTAGCACATATGGATCAAAAGCACCTATTTATATGTAATATGATTAAGAATGGGTGATATAATAATGCAAAATTCTGATATGAACATTTCTCAAATGAGATTTGTGAAACTGATTAGGAGGGAAATTGGCTATTCGGTACCAGATGGGATGTGGGTATGCGGGACCGCTATAATTAGCCTTAAGTGCAAGTAGAAGATTGTTGGATATAGTGCCCTCAAGATAATTATTGTAATCGCAGGAATGCAATTATGATAATTAAGAGAGGACTTATATAGGTAGAACAGTCTTACTCGAAATGATGGTCTGCTATTTGGTTTGTCTTTATCATTGATTTGTATACATTTTACTTGTTATTACGTGTCGCTAATACATAATGATAAAGCTCGTAGGATTCTTTCTTGACTACCAGCATTATGATGGCGATCATATACGTGAGAGCTGGGTAGTCTATAAGCACATCTTTAAATGTCCATAATCGTGGGAGTATTGAGACTGAGCATCGTTATTCCGTAGTAGGCTAATGTATATGTTTTGAGACCCCGACGAGAGGCGGTGGCCGGTCTCACAAGACATTGGTGTTATGTCACCTAAGATAGTATATAGGTGCTTACTAGAGGTGAGTACATTGGACGGACTCACCGGGAACTTCTTTATGGTATTATATCTATCGTCAGATAAAAGTTCTCTAGTGGCATGATTACATGTTAGTATTTTGACCTGAGATCGTCATTTGTCTCATGTGAGTTCCCACTGTACTTAGATTACTATCCTACCATGGCTTAAAAGGAGTCTTACAAACAGGTTTTAGTTGGGTACAATCCTGAGTCACATGAAGGCAGTGAGCAATTGTCAGGGATTCGTCTCTCCTGGTATTAAGAGTCAATGTTGCACTGTGTTCGGTTGACCAATACCCTAAATCCATGGCCACGGTGGATTAGATTTACTGATATGAGTTCAGTAGTTTCTTGGTTGGTGATGAGCTTGACTCCGACATGACTTATTCGGTTCTTAGGGGTCTGACATTATCCACCCTAGACCTGATATGCGATACTCTTTGACGAAGTGACCAGACTGTACGGAGATTGTCGCATTCAGGATCAGTAGGGTATGCATAGACTTAATTGTAGACCTCCCTTTCGTTATATACCTGGGTGGCCATTACGTACAGCTAGTTCTACCGACGTGCTTGTGGTTATGGATTTATCCAGTAATCACTGCCAGCATATTGTCAAGTCTTTAAAGCCCTACACAGAGGGTTTTCCCAGTTCAGGCGATATGATGTAGATGATGTATATTTGTACATACAAGGGTCTGATTAAATACGTGTACAAGCTACACAGACTTTAATCGGACGGTTGATAACACTAGCCGGTTTAGGATTAAGCCGGATTATTAAATCAAGTTTGATTTAATTGTTTATATATATATATATATATTCAAGTATTATTGTTCACTATTTATTTTCTCTCTCTTGGCCATTCATATTTTTATACGGATACGCGTATATATATTTCAACATGTATACCGGGAAGTATTCCGTATTTTTATGGAATATGTTCTAGAAGGAGGACAACTCATTATATGATTTTCTTTATAGAAAATCATTTGCAAATGAGGTGGAGGGTGAGGTGGCATTGAGCATGGTAGAGCAATGTAGGAGGTATGGGCTTCATTTGTTTATTTTGAAAATGGTAAGATATTTTATTTTTGTTGGAAAAAAGAATATGAAGCCATTCATTCATTTTCTCATTCTCACAACACATACACAACACTTAGTTCATTTTGGTTATGGCTACCTCCTCTTCACATCCTCCTTCACAAGCTCTCTTGAGCTTTGAATTTGAGAGAAAATTATAGTGGAAAATTCCTACATCCCCACTCTCTATTCCTAGCGATCTTGGAGCGTTGGTTGCTTTACTAGGTGAAGCTGGAGCTTGGATCGGTTCTCTCGGGTGGATTATCTTTTGCAAGGGAGGTCACCATTCAAGCTTGTTCCTGACGGCTTACGAGGAGCTTGGAGGGATCTTCAATGATTGGGTGGATATGCGTCAAAGGATGTATTCCCTAAACATTGGATGCTTGTATTCTAGTTTAGTGTTTGGATCGATCGCTAGGGATTAGTTTCTAGTGCTCTCTTGTAAAATTTTTGTTTTTCGGTTCCGCATCGGCCACATTATTAGCGTCTAGGACACTAGGAACTTTCAGGATGAGTCAAAGGATGAAGATTCGAGTGAGGAGTAACTCAAGGCCGATGAACCTCAGGTAGTTTTCCCTATAAGACACTGTGTGAATGGCCGTCCCTCTCTTAGTGCGAGAGCCCATCGCAACATTTTGAGCTCCCATAATCAAGTTTAATAAGACTTGTTTTTCTTTTGACTGAATAAAACGATATATAGAAGTAGAGAGATGTCCTTCTTTTTCAGTTGTACTCTCTTGGTTGAAGTTGAATAATAAAATCTTAGTTTCGAGCAAAATTTCTCTTGTGTCCCTTGCTTTTCCTATTATTAGTTTTCCTCTTGCATAAATTGTTGTTCTTTCGTGAAATTACTAGCTTGTCTCATCCCTCGGTCTGTTTGTAACCTAACACCTTCTTATTCAGATTTCAATGGCCGGACGATTCCCTAACCGCAACAGAAGAGGAAATAAGACCAACAATGAAGCCGCTGCTCAACAAGCAGCTATGTTGCAAATGATCTAAGGACTACTAAATCAACAACAGCAGACAGCTGCCCTTAACCAAGAACTGCAAGAATGTAGGTAGCAACAAGCTGAGATTTTAGGGAAGGCATTAGCTCCAATTCCTCAAGATTTAGCGGGAGTGAAACAATTTAGATCACTGCACCCTAAGACCTTTTCAAGAAAAGAAACTCTTTTTGAAGCTGAGGTATGGCTCAAAAAAACCGTCAATGATCTTAGTGCCGCTCAAATTCCTAAGGATACGTTGGTAAATGTTGCTAAACTGTAACACACGGATAATTCCAGACATATGGTGGGAGGAAAAAGAAAGTAGACCGAAATAGCCCATCACCTGGGAAACTTTCAGAAAACGCTTTGATACCCAGTACTTTCCAGCTGTGGGATACTTAAAGATGGAAAAGGAATTCAAACAACTCCAACAAGGGAGCATGTAGGATAAGCCTGTGGACGAGCACGCTAAAGAGTTTTCAAGGTTAAGTCGGTTCTCACTTCACTTGGTGGCAACCCCAGAACTTGATACTAAGTGGTTCTGACAAAGGTTGGATCTGAAGATGCAGCCTTCCATGTCTTCTGCCGCCCTTTCAACTTATAATGCAATCTTAGATGCAGCGTGAAACATTGAAGATCTACAGAGATGTATAAGGAAGAATGGTCGTTCGTCAGGTGTTAAGCGACCGGCAAGTCAATTTTCAAGAGGATCGTCTTTCAAATTCAACGGAAGGCAACAATTCAGCGGGCCAGCAGAGCCAAATGATTCAAGACAACCCACCATTATATGCAATCACTGCAGCAGATCCAGGGAATACGTGCAGGGATGCCATGTTTTAAACAAAGTCTGTATAGTATGTGGGTCTCCAGATCATGCTGTTGGGGAATGTCCTCAGAGATGGAGACAACTAGGCTAAGTCAATAAGCCGACCAATAATGGGGCACCACCATAAGAAAACTAACCACTTCCTACCACTAAACCAACCGGTTTCCATCACAGGAGGATGTGTTTCAGCAAGCATAATGGAATGGACCCAAACGCCAGGCCTTCACCATGACTGCCGAGAAAGGCTGAGACCACAGGGCAAGTTAGTATAGCTACTCTTTTCTTTTCCAATCTTTCTTTTCGGTACTTTACTTATTTTCCTTCGATACGAATCTTAGTTAGGCTCATCAAAATTATTCTTAGTTCTGTAGTTCAACTAGCTGCCTTTATGCTTATATCTCTCAAGTTTTCCTGCATGCCCCATTTTACCTCTCTCATTAGTTTAGAAATGCCGATAACCTTCCTTCAACTTCCAAACTTTTTCAATCCAGAAGAAACTACTGATTATACACATTTCGGTTCTTTATATCAAAACCATTCCTAGACTTTTCCTTGCATCAAGCGATACACCAACTCTCGGGAGCGACAATTGCAACAAAGAGGATTCCTGACATCTTTACCGATTTCCATGCCCAGTAGTGGCTACACCTTTGAAATTTTCAAATATGAAATTATTCTAAGGAGGGTAGATCGTAACTATTGCACCCATCCTTGCCATCCCTTATAGACCGGAATTTTTAATGCCCACTACGCTGATTCGAGGAAGGGACTTGGTGGTGCGATATATTAGCACAGCAATGTTGTTGCATATGCGTGAAGACAATAAAGACTCGTGAACGCAACTATTTTTTCCAGATTCGGAACTGGAAACCGTGAACATCATCTTGAAAATATTGATAATATCTCGAGGGGAACGTATGGACACGAACAGTTGAAGCACATCTTCATCCATGAAGACCTTAACATGTGGTAGATGAGATGGTTGGAGCCTTATATGGGAGGAAGTGGCGATCTATGTCGAATGTGGACGATCTTGAAAAAAAACTTTAGGGATGGAGGTGATTGTAGAAACAGTGCCCGTGAATTGTATACGGAGACTAGTTTATATCGTCGCCCTTAGGGTGCAGATTAGTCCAAATCAATATATATACAATAAATTTGGAGTCTAACATAGGACACAGATCTCATGTAAACGAGGTTCATCGGTTCAAAATATGTCATCTGAAGATAGTTAGTCATCTTTGAGACTGAGATTAACTCAGGAATATGGTTAAGGGTCATTAATCCTGTTTTGGAATAAAATCAACTTAACAAGTATAAACAAAGAATCTTTTAGTCATCTTTGAGACTGAGATCACTTAAGTTTATTGATGTTTTGATCAATATATTGCATATGAGGAGAGAAAGTTTTGATACTTAATTTAATTTTAATTAAGTAATAAAATAATGGTTTGCTGTTCAAGTGCGCAAGTGCTTATGTGTTGGATATATGTATGCCCTAGAGGGCATTATTAGTATAATGGATGTTTGGACATGTATATATACAGAGAACTTTCTTGCTCAACATGATAGTATGCTATCTGGTTACTCTTTATCTTAACATGTTCACTTGGTTGTGTATACTGTTCATTTGATACATGTTGATAAAGCCCTTAGGATATCAGCTTGACTACCATGATTATGATGCAGATTATACTAGTGGGGCATGAGCAGTCTATAAACGTATCCTTAAATGTTCCTGTTCGTGGTTGTATCGAAACGGAGCATCGATATTCCAGAGTAGAATAGCGTATACGTTTCTTGACCCAGTTGAGGGGGCGATGGATGATCCCATATCCATTGGTGTTTGACACCAAAGATTGTATACAGGTGCTCATTGGAAACTGAGTACACTGAACGGACTCGCCGAGAACTCCTATATGGTATTATATCTAACTTCGGATAGCAGTTCTCAGGTGACACTTGTGCAGGTTAGTCTGTAGACCCGAGATCGTCATAGAGTCTTGTGTGTTCTCCCACTGTGCTTTGATTTCCAATCTACCACGGCTCTACCGAGTCGTGCAAACTGGTGACTTTTGGGTACAGTCCCAAGACACATGGAGGCAATGAGCGATAGAAGGGGTTTTGTCTCTCTCGGTATTGAGAGTTGATGTTGTACTATGCGATTGGTTGTAACTGGATGTCCCTGGCCATGGCTGATGTGATTTATTGGTAAGTGTTATCAGTAGTTTCATGACCTGTTACAGACTACACATCTACATGACTTATTGAGTTATTGGGGTCGACGACACCATTCCTAGACTCAAAATGCAACATATCAGATAAAGAGACCGGACTGTACGGTAAGTGTTGATGGTTGGCTCTATGGGAGTTTGGACAAGTTCGCTTGTTGTTCTTCTGTTCGCTCAATACATGGGTAGCCGTTACGTACATCTAGTACCGCTGACGGTTTGTGGCTATCTGATATGATCACTAACTACTGCTAGTGTATTGACGAGTCTTAGAATCCCACATAGGGGTTTCCGAGCTCAAGCGAAATGAAGTGGGGAACATATGGAGATATGTGTAGGAGCTTGATTAATACGTGTATATGATATTTTAATCTGGCATTTGCTATTAGTCGGGTTATATGTGATATGACCGGATTATTAAATCAAGTGTTGATTTAATATGATGACTAATTGTTCATTAGTAATTCCTTTCTTTATGTGTGCATGTATGTATGTATATTTATATGGATTTATATGCATATATACATGTGTGCATGTATCATGATGGATGATACATTGGACATGGCTATGCAAGACTCACATAGGAATATATATTAGATATTTGATATTGAGAAAATGGAAATTAAATGATAATCTCATGGTTGATCTCATGCTTCTACACTCTTCTTTGAAAATATCTAATTAACCATGGTTTATTATTTAATTCTCCACTAACTCACTCTCTCAAAATATCTAAGATATTTTCCATGGCTCATATATATGTTTGTGAGTGTGACACACACTCTCTCTCTCTTATCTTATCTCAAGTTAATCTTAGCCATTTTGTTCATCTTTTTCCTCCAAGCTCTCTACCCTTTTCTAGTGAGTGAAAGAGAAAGAAAAAGAAAGGATCTTTAGTGAGAAAAATACCAACTTCATCAATCTATTTTAGTCTAGCACACTTGTATAGGTTGTTATCCTCACTTCTACTTAGCTTAGTAAAGCTAGTGCTTGAGTGTAAGGAACTCCTAGTGGATCATCATAGACAACGAAGGCTACAAGCGAAAGTGTTCCAAGCTTCGAGTGGAACCAAGGAGTCCAACGACATCTACACGGAGCTATAGAAAAGAAGGAGAGGTCTACTGTAACATTTCAAAAAAAATAAAATATTATTTTTTTGCGAATTTTTATAATTTAATATTATTTTATTGAATATTTTAATATTTAGGTAAAATTAAATACAGAAAAATTTGGAAAAATTATGGAAAATTCTAAAATAGGTTATTTTATGGAATTATGCCATTATTAAGTTTTTATAATTAGTTATACGCTAATTTAGTGCTAATCGCGATTAAAAATCGCTAATCGGTTTTTAGCAATTTTGTGCAAAACATGCACATATCTCTTTCTACACTTGTGCATTTCTCTTGCCATGGTTTACTTTGGGTTTACTATTCTTGGGAGAAGGATTTTGACAGGATAAGAAAAAGAAAAGGAAAAGAAAATGGGAAAAGAATAAAGAATGAGGTTTGGTGAGAGAGAGAGGTATGGGCTCCTTTGACCAAACACTTAGCCATTTTCCTTCCCTCATTTCCCTCCCTCTCCCTCCATTGCTGCTGCTGCTCCTGCACCTCACCTCCCTCCCCTCTTCAAGCCCTCTAAACACCTCTAAAACAACTCCAAAACCCCACTCTCATTTCACAAAAAATGTGCACAAGCTTGCAAGCTATAGGATGGACCAAGAAAGCTTTCATTTTGGCGCTGTTGAGGATTCATGTGAGTCTTACGAGGTAATTCCTTCACAATTAGAGTGGTATTTCTTGTGCTTAAGCTTCAATTGATGTTTCATATCGATATGGTGTGTTTTTGTGGTTTTGAGGATAACCTAGTTAAGGTTTGAGGAAAAATTGAGTTGTGAAGTGAAACTAAGACTTGTTGTGACCTTAGAATCTTGGAGTGATGTTATATTGGACCCTAACCAGAACTTTAACCCGGAATACGGATTTAGAAACCAATATCGGAGAATTTGTGAAATCTGTGAAGGGTATATTGAATCTGCTATCACCCGAGAAATCCTAAATTAAAATTGATTGGACAGTGACATGTGCAGGCACCCAGGAAGCTACCACCAGAACCCTAGCCCCTGCCTCCTATACCCGGCCGCAGATTTATCCATTCTGGCCGCAATTTGCGGCCAGACCATGATGGATTTGCCTCGTTTTGGTTTTGGTGTCCCCTTACCAGTAGATTAGATCCCTGGCGTATATAGATTTGTCTAATTTGACCTAGAGTGAAATCTGGAGCCTATTTCCTTAGTTGTTGTTTTGGATTCGTGTTTCCGTATTCCGTATTTTAAATTATGAATTTACATATTGTGTTTTACCTCGACTATTTGGCGTTTATACGACGGTATCGAGGTTTGATTGTTGGTTTTGGAGGCGTACCCATAGGTTCTAACCTATAGGCCCCATAGCGTATCGTTTTGGTTTTCGTATGCCGTTTTAGTGATGATTTGGTTTTGATACGCATTTGCGATACGTTAATGTGTAGGTACCCCATGAAGACTTCGGGACGACAAGCAAACACGTGGTGACGTCGGCAACGAAGACGCAAGGTGAGTAGATTATATCTACGGGGGAAGTCGGGTGGATGGCGTATAGCACCCCCGCAGTCCGTAGTTGATATAGTATATTTTATTTATGATAAGTATAGTGTAGTGGATTATTTGAGATGTGTTAGATGCGATATGGTTAGAAGTAAACTAAAATATTTCCTAGTTGCGAACCCAAGGATAGGTTTACACCCACACGCATACACATGTTGATTGCTATACTTATACCGTGTTTGATGGATATTGGAGGACTTTGGAGATGTGTCGATGATATTGGGCATTGTGCCGCGAGATCAGAGATTTGATATGATTCGTATTTGGGATATGACACGTGATCTCTTGCAGGCCTTTGGACGTGTGTTTACACACGCAGTTATATTGATGGTATCAGTTGTACTAGACTTAGATCAGTACTCCTGATTATGTGATATGATGATGATGATACCAAATAATTGATGAGCCGATTGTGATATTGACCCGCACCCAGCTATTAGGATGCCGTACGACGATTTACCGTACGAGCTTTATATTGATGATAGATCCGCACTCATGACTCGAGGATGTCAGATGATATGATGTATCGTACGCGATACTATTGAGGCGGAATCACTGACTATTATATATATATATATATATCGACTCAGATTTAGGTGGTTTCCAAACACCTCCAGATGGACTTGGCTTGGTAGATGTTAGACCAGACCGAGTCATACCTATTTCAAAACTAACGAATCGGGAATTATCTTAAGGACAAGTAAAAAGGGATTCTATGGGTATTTTAAAGAGACGTATCTATTCTTAAAAACACAGTAACCCTTACTTTATCAAAACCCCGATTCGTCTTATTTCAAATGGCACCACTGCATGACATATACATATTGGTGTAGATTCTTCACTGTTGCATTGATTATTCGATTCCGCATCGCATTGCATGTATTTATTTCTATATATTGCAATCATGCAGTTAGGACACCAGCACCATTATCGATGATGGATATGTTCCACGTACACTTGCTTGCCGGCTCACACACTTCATCATCGATAATTGCCATGTCACTACACAGTAGTATTATTGCATCAGGATATGACTTTGTATGTGCATACCACTATTCTATGTTACATGATATACTGTTATACTTGCATCTCAATTATATGTCACATACATCATGCTTTCTGATTATGCGCTTTGGGATATTGTTTTCATGATATTTATGGATTTGGGGACCGTGGATGGTTTTTCAAAGGAGAGTATGTACTTATTTAAAAAACCCGGTTTCCCTTGATATGATATTTGCGCAGCCACCATGAGATTTATCGGTTCTGATTATATACCCCATACGAGGAGTGTGTGCCGTATGAGGGTACATGGTGGGGCCCGGTATGGTTCCCCTCGGCAAGATGATAGAAGGATTATGCCGATTGAGCCTGGAGGTGGGCGAGTACCTACCGGTGATTGTATTTGAGCTCGGCGGATATCCGGGGGATACCGACCGGAGTTGAGAGACGAACATGGGTTGACCCGTACTGCCGGGGCCGAGGGCAGATACCGCAGACGGAGCCCCATATGGATGAGGATTTACGTGCCGATGCTAGGCATAGGTTTCATGATGATTTCCATGATTTTGATTATATCCTCATATTTGCATACATGATGTTTATTGTCATTGGGTGACGGGTGGACGGGTTCCATGTTTATTGTCTTTAGGTGACGGGTGGACGGGTTCCACGTTTATGCAGACTTGATCACATACAGATTGGATTTACATTGATCATACTTCATGCAGACATACCTTATACTGATGACATGTTTTACCTGAGTGCTTGGCACTACATACATGTTTAGATGTTACATTGCCACCTTATCATGCTTCAGACGTACTCTTGTGGTTTATATTATACTGATCGTATTGACCTAGGATTATGTCTTGCTTTCGGTTTCTGCTTGTAGATATTTCTTTTCACGAGTTGGCAACTCACCCCCGTTGTGCCACAGTTCTTGCAGGTTTTGCCGTACAGGTTCCATTGCGGCATTTCTGGCACACTGCTTCCTTGCGGGTGAATTGCATTTGGTAGGTGGATTCTTTTGCATCAAGAACCACTATTGTACTTGTATTATTCATTGTATCTAGAAATTCCATCAACCAAAATTTGTATACTGTTTCAGACTTAGACGTTCGTGATGTATTATTTCGACCTTAGAGTCACGCTTAGCAGTTACGGTTTTCTTGCTTATTGAGTTTCTTTTGAGTTTGATCCTCGTCTTTCGGCGTTATATATTATTGCTTGCATGGTTGTGACCGTCGATAGACGAAGAGCTAGCTCCCGCTTGGGGATGCCTTTTATTCATTGCATATATACATTATTCTTGATATATCCCATCCGGGGCCAGTATTTACAAAAGAAACTCTGCCAAAATTTTTAGAAATGACTTTACATTTTAAAATGCATGTTCGGCTTAGTTATTTAAAAACCTTGACTTCAAACATGTTTTTCTTCACTTCTTTAAACCAGTTTTCTTTACTTACTCTTAAAATGGTTTTAGATTTCTGGGCTTTTGGCTTACTTGGATCAGATGGAGTCCTATAGACTTCATATGGTTCAAGGGCCAGTCACGTGCTCTTTCGGGTCATGACAAAGTTGGTATCAGAGCGCTAGGTTGACCTTGGTTCGAGTCTAAGTTTGACTATGTGGAGCCTAGGGCGTTTATATATATACGGAACTTAGGCTTGACCTTATGGAACTTAGACTTAGTCGAGGGGGTATTAGACTCGAACTTTCGTCGCGTAGGATGACCTTTGGTTGATGGAATAGGTAACTAAAGTAGAGTGACGTACCGTGGGTATGTTCCGCGGCATACTTACGACAAGCCACTCCGCTTAAGGAACCTTAGGATGTACACATTTTCGAGATCAGTGATTCTCTTCATATCCATGATTATACATCCATTTGAGATCCCCGATTCTATTAGTTTCATGATCATACCTTCATTGATGATGTTCCTTCTTATGATCATTTATCCACTCTGGATTTGTTGTTTCTTTCTTGCCATTGATCTGCTCTCTTCGATACTCGATTGAGGTTCCCGTCGCCATGTTTGAGCGCAGTTTGGGCTGCTGCCAGGGTTACGGTCAGGGTGAGCTCGTCTGGTACGAGGGCCGACCATTGTGTTTTCTGGTGACATGGGAACATCTCGAGTTAGTATTGATGATTGTGACCTTTAGTGGAGGCAAGTGCTTGGTTTTGCGCCGGATGATCGGGCCATTGTTAGAGCTGCCAGTTGAGAGAGGACTGTTGATGTACAACATACCTCAGAGATTGACAGGATGTCGCTTCCGGAGCTTACGAGCTGAGATTGCCGGAGCTTTCAGGCAGATATGAGACAAATGATAGCTTGTCTACCCGATTTGAGAGACGAAGGTGATTCGTCTGATTTATGCGCAGGAGCAGGCCCAGTTGAGTTGAAGATTTCCAGTGTGGATAGTCTTACTCAGGTCTAGAGCAGACCGATTTAGAGATGACCGCCAATGTATCGCCTTTCCAGGAGGATTGAGGCGCTGTTGAGCGTACAGAAGAATGAGCCAGTTGCTGCTGCAAGTGACAGGATGTCACCTAGATGATTGGAGCTACTGCAGCCTGAGTATATATTTAGAGATATGATGGTGAGTCGTTAGTCACCTGAGGATGAATGACTAGGACAGGCGTTCGTTCTCTTACCCCGATGCGAGGTCGTCAGATAGATTGTTTCCATCTAGAGACGACTTCACGCAGGTTCGTTGAGAGTCGACAGAGACGATCGAATGTCAGGAGCCCATTTTCCAAGTTTAAAGTATACGGAAAGACATGCAAGCGATTCCATGGACCCTCTAGAAGAATGAAACCCTAACTCGACTTAATGACCGTGTGAAAGCCTTTGAACCTTAGGGTTTGCGGAAGTTCCGCGGCGCCATTAGTGAGGCTTGGGTTTGCCCTTCTACAGCTGGACCACCGACGCTGTGGCATGTACTCGATACTATTAAACTGTACTCAAGATGTTGATCTCTTGGGGGATTATAAGGTTATTACGAGTCAATCGAATGTTTCGACATCATTCGGATATCATGTGATGGGATGCTTTGCTTAGGAGACTCCAGATACGAGTATAGCCGTTGGAGCACAGTCCATGCAGCCACGATGAGATGAGTCTGAATCAGTCGACTTTGAAGCAGAGTGAAGTAAAAAGTTCGCTAGAGATTTCGACGAGATGACGTTCCCCTCCGCTGACATCAGAGGTGCGATACGCACGCGGAGGCTCTGTGTATGGATATACCTTCCAGAAAGAGGCACGATGAGTATGCAGCCATTCCGGAACAAGAATTAGCTTCAGCATTGGACGATGACTTCCGGCCAATTCGACAGGAATGAGATTTGAGAGAGACCTCGACAGGACCTTTCTGGAATACTATACGAGAAGATCAGGACCCAAGGGGGGGTCGTATTGAGTACACTCAGCAGGCCAGAGCTCGACATCGTCGACGAGGTAGTTGACCAGGTTCGGATAAAGGACCTTACCTAGATGCGTTGCGAGTTGATCGAGGACGGACGAGTATTGAGTTTTCCTCCGATGGTTGGGACGCGTTCCCGAGGACCTGTTCGGCCAGACATCTTCTACAGAATGATGAAGCTACAGAGTACGTGATTTTGAGTCCGTGCGAGAGAATTTGGATTGACCGAGGCCGAGAACAGTGCAGTGCGTAGATAGCATGGCATGACGTCGATGTGGACGATGATACAGACAAGCGGGACCAGTGGTTCGTGCGAGACGCTGACGAGCTGTCATTACTTCCCGTCGAGACTAGAGACCTGATATGCTTACAGAGGCGTTGGGATGCGACCAGATTACGAGAATTGTGGTGCTAAGGACTCTGATGTCCATTGAGCGAGAAGAGATTATGCAAGAGTACCAGCCTCCGTACAGATCGGCATAGGCATGATTGGAAGAGACCCTGAGCAGGATTCCTTCCAGGACACTGCTGCAATGATGTTTGCACCTAGGATCAGATGTGTGACGTGCATTCAGAGAGCCAGAGGCCGCCGCCAGTAATATGCAGCTTTATGAGTGGTCGTGAGGATTGACCGAGAGATGACCAGAGAAGTGCCAGAACGGAATCGTCCCCGTTAGCACACCTGACAGGGCCGATGAGCCGATTGATTGTGAGATTGGTAATCCACAGAGAAGATAAGGACCCAGAGACAGAGGACGCCAGACCGTGAGTAAGAGGCAAGTAGATATCTTGCGCTGCTAGCATTGGATGCACCGACTCCTTCTCGACTTTGAAGGAGGAACTACCGACGACGGTACTTATGATTCGTGATTTTGTGATGCGGTTATCACATATCCGTCATCTTGGATTTCGGTATTTTGGCGTTTTGTTTGCATGATTTAGTTTTGATGACTGAGTTTCATGATATTTGTTTTCATGCACCCACTGGGTATTTATATTTTGTGCATAGTTATTACGTTGAGGTATTGATTCTGATTTCATGCCTATTTTATACCAGTGATTTGATTTACGCTTCCAGCATAGTTTTCATGCACCTTTAGTGTTTCGATATACGATTTTGGTGCACGCCAGATGCACTAAATCGAAATTCTTCGTGCATATCAAATGCACCTGATTTTGCCATCAGGCACACACGTTGCCTATGACAGATGTTTCGTGCACACCCGTTGCACCTAAATGTTGTTTTGTGCCTATGTATGACACATATTTGGATTTTGATTTCCGTGCGCACCAGACGCACCGGATGTTCTTATATACATTTTTGGGGATTGATTTCTTATAGAGTAGTACATTTTTATGATATTCGCTATGTATTGATGATTTCGGAGCCCCGATAATTTGGATTTTTACTGAAATGTTTTAGTATGGGGGTTTAAATTTGAATTCGGGGACCGAATTTATTTAAGAGGGGAAGATTGTAACATTTCAAAAAAAATAAAATATTATTTTTGGGGGAATTTTGATAATTTAATATTATTTTATTGAATATTTTAATATTTAGGTAAAATTAAATACAGAAAAATTTGGAAAAATTATGGAAAATTCTAAAATAGGTTATTTTATGGAATAATGCCATTTCTAAGTTTTTATAATTAGTTATACGCTAATTTAGTGCTAATCGCGATTAAAAATCGCTAATTGGTTTTTAGCAATTTTGTGCAAAACATGCACATATCTCTTTCTACACTTGTGCATTTCTCTTGCCATGGTTCACTATGGGTTTACTATTCTTGGGAGAAGGATTTTGAGAGGATAAGAAAAAGAAAAGGAAAAGAAAATGGGAAAAGAATAAAGAATGAGGTTTGGTGAGAGAAGGAGGTATGGGCTCCTTTGACCAAACAATTAGCCATTTTTCTTCCCTCATTTCCCTCCCTCTCCCTCCATTGCTGCTGCTGCTTCTGCACCTCACCTCCCTCCCTCCCCTCTTCAAGCCCTCTAAACACCTCTAAAACAACTCCAAAACCCCACTCTCATTTCACAAAAAATATGCACAAGCTTGCAAGCTATAGGATGGACCAAGAAAGCTTTCATTTTGGCGTTGTTGAGAATTCATGTGGGTCTTATGAGGTAATTCCTTCACAATTAGAGTGGTATTTCTTGTGCTTAAGCTTCGATTCAAGTTTCATATCGATATGGTGTGTTTTTGTGGATTTGAGGATAACCTAGTTAAGATTTGAGGAAAAATTGAGTTGTGAAATGAAACTAAAACTTGTTGTGACCTTAGAATCTTGGTGTGATGTTATATTGGACCCTAACCAGAACTTTAACCCGGAATACGGATTTAGAAACCGATATCGGAGAATTTGTGAAATTTGTGAAGGGTATATTGAATCTTCTATCACCCGAGAAATCCTAAATTAAAATTGATTGGACAGTGACATGTGCAGGCACCCAGGAAGCTACCACCAGAACCCTAGCCCCTACCTCCTATACCCTGCCTCAGATTTATCCATTCTGGCCGCAATTTGCGGCCAGACCATGATGGATTTGCCTCGTTTTGTTTTTGGTGTCCCCTTACCAGTAGATTAGACCCCTGGCGTATATAGATTTGTCTAATTTGACCTAGAGTGAAATATGGAGCCTATTTCCTTAGTTGCTGTTTTGGATTCGTGTTTCCGTATTCCGTATTCTAAATTATGAATTTACGTATTGTGTTTTACCTCGACTATTTGGCGTTTATACGACGGTATCGAGGTTTGATTGTTGGTTTTGGAGGCGTACCCATAGGTTCTAACCTATAGGCCCTATAGCGTATCGTTTTGGTTTTCGTATGCCGTTTTAGTGATGATTTGGTTTTGATACGCATTTGCGATACGTTAATGTGTAGGTACCCCATGAAGACTTCGGGACGACAAGCAAACGCGTGGTGACGTCGGCAACGAAGACGCAAGGTGAGTAGATTATATCTATGGGGGAAGTTGGGTGGATGGCGTATAGCACCCCCGCAGTCCGTAGTTGATATAGTATATTTTATTTATGATAAGTATAGTGTAGTGGATTATTTGAGATGTGTTAGATGTGATATGGTTAGAAGTAAACTAGAATATTTCCTAGTTGCGAACCCTAGGATAGGTTTACACCCACACGCATACACATGTTGATTGCTATACTTATACTGTGTTTGATGGATAGTGGAGGACTTTGGAGATGAGTCGATGATATTGGGCATTGTGCCACGAGATCAGAGATTTGATATGATTCGTATTTGGGATACGACATGTGATCTCTAGCAGGCCTTTGGACGTGTGTTTACACACGCAGTTATATTGATGGTATCAGTTGTACTAGACTTAGATCAGTACCCCTGATTATATGATATGATAATGATGATACCAAATAATTGTTGAGCCGATTGTGATATTGACCCGTACCCAGCTATTGGGATGCCGTACGACGATTTACCGTACGAGCTTTATATTGATGATAGATCCACACTCATGACTCGAGGATGTCAGATGATATGTTGTATCGTACACGATACTATTGAGGCGGAATCACTGACTATTATATATATATATATATATATATATATATATATATATATCGACTCAGATTTAGGTGGTTTCCATACACCACCTGATGGACTTGGCTTGGTAGATGTTAGACCAGACCGAGTCATACCTATTTCAAAACTAACGAATCGGGAATTATCTTAAGGATAAGTAAAAAGGGATTCTATGGGTATTTTAAAGAGACGTATCTATTCTTAAAAACACAGTAACCCTTACTTTATCAAAACCCCGATTCGTCTTATTTCAAATGGCACCACTGCATGACATATACATATTGGTGTAGATTCTTCACTGTTGCATTGATTATTCGATTCCGCATCGCATTGCATGTATTTATTTCTATATATTGCAATCATGCTGTTAGGACACCAGCACCATTATCGATGATGCATATGTTCCACGTACACTTGCTTGCCGGCTCACACACTTCATCATCGATAATTGCCATGTCACTACACAGTAGTATTATTGCATCAGGATATGACTTTGTATGTGCATACCACTATTCTATGTTACATGATATACTGTTATACTTGCATCTCAATTATATGTCACATACATCATGCTTTCTGATTATGCGCATTGTGATATTGTTTTCATGATATTTATGGATTTGGGGACTGTGGATGGTTTTTCAAAGGAGAGTATGTACTTATTTAAAAAACCCGGTTTCTCTTGATATGATATTTGCACAGCCACCATGAGATTTATCGGTTCTGATTATATACCCCATACGAGAAGTGTGTGCCGTATGAGGGTACATGGTGGGGCCCGGTATGGTTCCCCTCGGTAAAATGATCGAAGGATTATGCCGATTGAGCCTGAAGGTGGGCGAGTACCTACCGGTGATTGTATTGGAGCTCGGCGGATATTCGGGGATACCGACCGGAGTTGAGAGACGGACATGGGTTGACCCGTACTGCCGGGGCCGATGGCAGATACCACAGACGGAGCCCCATATGGATGAGGATTTACGTGCCGATGCTAGGCACGGGTTTCATGATGATTTCCATGATTTTGATTATATCCTCATATTTACATACATGATGTTTATTGTCATTGGGTGACGGGTGGACGGGTTCCACGTTTATTGTCATTGGGTGACGGGTGGACGGGTTCCACGTTTATACAGACTTGATCACATGAAGATTGGATTTACATTGATCATACTTCATGCAGACATACCTTATACTGATGACATGTTTTACCTGAGTGCTTGGCACTACATACCTGTTTAGATGTTACATTGCCACCTTATCATGCTTCAGACGTACTCTTGTGGTTTATATTATACTGATCGTATTGACCTAGGATTATGTCTTGCATTCGGTTTCTGCTTGTAGATATTTCTATTCACGAGTTAGAAACTCACCCCCGTTGTGCCACAGTTCTTGCAGGTTTTGCCGTACAGGTTCCATTGCGGCATTTCTGGCACACTGCTTCCTTGCGGCTGAATTGCATTTGGTAGGTGGATTCTTTTGCATCAAGAACCACCATTGTACTTGTATTATTCATTGTATCTAGAAATTCCATCAACCAAAACATGTATACTGTTTCAGACTTAGACGTTAGTGATGTATTATTTCGACCTTAGAGTCGCGCTTAGTAGTATTACGGTTTTCTTGCTTATTGAGTTTCTTTTGAGTTTGATCCTCGCTTTTCGGCGTTGTATATTATTGCTTGCATGGTTGTGACCGTCGATAGACGAAGAGCTAGCTCCCGCTTGGGGATGCCTTTTATTCATTGCATATATATATTGTTCTTGATGTACCCCGTCCGGGGCCAGTATTTACAAAAGAAACTCTGCCGAAATTTTTAGAAAGGACTTTACATTTTAAAATGCATGTTCGGCTTAGTTATTTAAAAACCTTGACTTCAAACATGTTTTTCTTCACTTCTTTAAACCAGTTTTCTTTACTTACTCTTAAAATGGTTTTAGATTTCTGGACTTTTGGCTTACTTGGATGAGATGGAGTCCTATAGACTTCATATGGTTCAAGGGCCAGTCACGTGTTCTTTCGGGTCGTGATATCTACAAAGGTTGTAATTTTTTTTCTCTTAGTGTTAGACACTATTTTGTATATGATACTTAGCATGTTAACTTAGTTTAACCCTATTCCTCTAGTTCGATTCTAGGTTTGTGTTCCTTAGCACTCTAGATTTTCTAAAATTGCATACTTGATACTTGTTAAAACCTAATAAGGGTGCTAAGAAACTCCAACAGTGGTATCAGAGCCAAGCTAGAGTATTAGGTGTTACCTAGACGATGTAAAAGTGTTCGATCGAACATCGAAACCCATTTTTGTCAAGTCTCTGGAAATTTTTTCAAAAGTTGGAATTTTTAAGTTTAAAAATATGCAGAAAATTGTGTAGGGTTTTCTATAGATCCCCAAGAAGAACGAGAGCCCAACTCGACCAAACGGCCGCGCAACCGTGGAAAAAGCATAGGTTTAGCCATGGTTCCGCTGCATAGTTGGTGAGGCAGGGACTGCCCCTTCTTGTGCTGATCTATAGGTACATTTAGCACTTTCTAGATATTTTTATGTGAGACTCAAGTGTTGATGTCTCTGATATTTGTGGGTGTTTGATGAATCGATCGAAATGTTTAACATCACCTATATATTTCTGTGTGTGATACAATATTTGGAATCTACACTAATTAGTTTTGAAAAAATTAATTGGTTGTTTGTAAATCTAACATTTCAGTCTGGTTGGATATCGGGAATCTTGTTGAATTACCTGACTTCTTTTGAAAAGGTGTTTTCATTTTGAAACTTAAATGTAAAATCTACTAGCTTAGGCATGAAATCCGGAATATGAGGTATTCCAGGTTTGCGATGCCTAAGTATTGTGCGGATTCCAATTATTATAGTTTTACATTTCTTTTCTACGACCGTAAGTGTAATATGTGTATCCCTAATTTCATTGCTATACGTCGACGATGTTGGGAATATGCATATTTACTTATGTTGATGATCTGTGATGATTATTCTATTGCGGTTATGATATGATGTATAGGATCGTCGAAATTGAATAGCCGGGGTTTTTTTATGTGAGATGAGAGTTTTCTTTTTCATTCATGTAAAATTCATTGTATGTAATATTCTTTTATTGGGACACTTCCGGGTTGAGGATGATGTCACCATTGATATTTATTATTTATTTTTCCGCATTAGGATAGACCCATGATGGGGAGCATAAGTGTCCGGGTTCTAGAGTCCAGCAGGAGACCATCTCGAGGAGTCGAGAGCGGATCTCCTAACTCTAGAATTTGCAGGGTCGCTTGCCGCTCTCGTAGGGGTCTAGTGGTATAGGCTCGGCTATTCATCATGAACGTGGAATCCGTATTTTCTATCGTTGGCTAAATATAAATTACGGACCCCCTAATATATCTATATTTTCATATATGTGCTTCTGCTGATGTTGCTCTATGATGTGTTCATTTTATATGCTGAGACGAATAGTATATTATATATATGTTATATAATAAACGTTGCTTATGTTTTGCATCCGCGCTAGTCCTGCCCCCGCTCTGCCGTTAGTTGAGTAAGCTAACAGTGCATGACAGGACAACGTGGCGAATACGAATGACATAAGGGTACGTTCTATTTTCATTTATTTCTGTGATGCTTAGGAACTTAAATTATGGGACAACATTAATGAGATTATTGTAAAGAAAAAGAAACGTAAAGATGTTGTAGAATCGAATTTGAAATCCACTCGGCCTTTTTATGAAAAAGCAAGTTTCAAAAATGCGGAGCTTAAGCCACTCCTTTTAAACTATTTGGTTCTACAACGATATCAAGTTCAAAGAGTTAAAGGTTTTTATAAAAACCATCCGCAACCCTCCGTCATTTTAGAAAGTAGAGTACTTAGTATTCGTGCTACGTTTTTTGACCATAGTTAAGGCGTAATGTACGGTAGCTAAGTGATGTCTTCCTACACAGCATATGATGCGATTAATTAGGACATTCATATGACTTTGTTGACCATAGTTAAGGGTTATGTGAATGGATTTAATTAATTACGAAATGAAGGGTAGAACTTGACTAGTGCATATGATTTGTTGACCATAGTTAAGGTCATAAGCTCCTAAGGCTAAAAATCATATCGGGAATTTCAAGAATTGAAATTTGCAATGAGATTGCATACCTTCTATGTTGATAGTTGGATCCCGATCCCACCATGAGTAAAAGTTACTTCCAAAAGAGTTTTGCACTTTACAATTAGCTAATCCATTAGGTGTCTAGAAAGGTGTTAACGGGGTTATGCTTTTGGGAAAACGAGGTTTATTTTAATTAGGTCCGTGCGAAAGCACGGGGAACCTCCCTCAAAGTACCGACTCTGGTCTGGCTGACCGGTTAGCGAACATGTAGAATGTAAATAATCCTGGTTAACTTTCTTTTTAAGGTTTGAAGGAAATTTTTTATAAAAGCAGTTGGAGACATCGATTAGATAAGATAATAACCAATCTAATCTTTGCAAGAGCTTTCGCTGAGTGTATTCTTTTCTTTCTCCTAATGGCAGATACCCATGACTGGACTTAAGCTTCTATTAGAGAAAAATAAACTGACGGGACCGAATTATAAAGACTGGCTGAGGAACATAAACATTTCCCTTACATATGATAAGCTTGCATATGTCCTCATTGCCCCAGCCTCTCATGTCCCTGGCCCTGAATTCTCTATTGCGGTTAAGGAGATTCGCAAGACAAGGGATTTTGATTGTGCCACAGCCAAATGCCTCACGTTATCTTCGATGGATAATGTACATCAAAAGCAGTATGAGAAGATAGATGTTCAATCCATCTTTCTCCATACAAAGGAGTTGTATGGGGAGCAATCTCGTACCCTTCATTACGAGGCATCTACAAAGGTGTTTCAGATGAGGATGGCTGCTGGCACGTCGGTAGGTGATCATGTCTTGAAGATGATAGCTCTTATTGAAGAACTCGAGGGCCTGGGATGGACCATGGAGAACGAACAATATGTTGATATTATTCTACAGTCTCCCCCTGCCTTTGCTCAGTTTATAGTGAACTTCAATATGCACAGCATGGAGAAGTCACTTCTGAACTTCTCAATATGTTGAGAAGTGTAGAGAGCACGCTCATGTCAGCGAAAACTCCCGCTCTGCTTACTGGGTCATCTTCCTCTTCCACCCCAAAAGATAATGCCAAGGGAAAAGAGAAGAAGAAACCCACTAAACCGAGAGGTGGAATTAAAAAGGAAAAAGGGAAAGACAAATCCAGGGCTGAGGGATCGGAAAAGGGAGAATGTTTCTACTGCCACAAGTCGGGACACTGGAAGCAAAATTGTATTGAGTACCTCGCTGATCTCAAGAAGAAGAAGCATGGTGATGCTTCCGCTTCAGGTGTGTTCGTGACTGAAAACTGTTTTTCTATAAACTCTGCTTCCTAGGTATTAGTTACCGGTTCGGGTTCTCATATCTGCAATTGTGTGCAGGGATTGAGAAATAGCAAAGTTTTGAAGACTGGTGATCAATCTCTGGATTGGAAATGGTTCCAATGTACATGCTGTATCAGTGGGAGAGTATCACCTGGGGTTGCCTTCGGGATGTATATTGGTTTTGAACCCGTGTTATTTTGTACCAAGCATGCTATGTAATATAATATCCATTTCTTTGTTAGACAATGAAGGATATAATTTTGTTTTGCAAAACAATGTTATGAACATTAACCTAAATCAACAGTTGATTGGGTATGGTACACTAAATAAAGGGATTTACGTCTTAAATCAACACACAATTTTCAACATACAACACACAAACAATTTTTTTTCCAGATATAAATGAAGCTTTTTTGTGGCATTGTAGACTTGGTCATATTAACGAAACAAGACTAAATAAGCTATATAAAGATGGATATTTAAATCCTTTGAATATAAATCTTATGCGACTTGTCGGTCTTGCATCAAGGGTAAAATGACCAAAACTCCGTTTGCTGGACACGGAGATAGAGCTACTGAACTCTTAGGCCTCATACATAGTGATATATGTGTACCAATTTCTACACATGCTAGAGGCGATTTTTCATACTTCATAAATTTTACTGATGATTTCTCAAGATTCGGACACGTGTTCTTGTTGAAGCATAAGTCTGAAACTTTCGAGAAATTCAAGGAGTACAAACTTGAAGTAAAAAAATAAACTAGTTTGAGCATCAAGAAACTTCGATCAGATAGAGGAGGAGAGTATTTAAGTACAGAATTTTCAGACTTCCTAAAAGAGAATCGGATTCTCTCTCAGCTCACTCCTCCTTACACACCACAGAACAACGGTGTGTCAGAACGGCGGAATCGTACCCTAATAGATATGGTGCGATCCATGATGGGTGATGCTGAGTTACCGCTTTCCTTTTGGAGAAATGTATTGGAAACATCAATGTATCTATTGAACAGGGTTACAACCAAGACCGTGTCTACCACTCCATATGAGATATAGTATGGGAAGAGACCATCTCTTAAATGAGTTAGGATTTTGGGTTGTCCTGCTTTTGTTAAAAAGAAGAATCCAGACAAACTCGAGACACGGTCGGTTCTATGTACATTTATGGGATATCCAAAACATTCATATGGATATATTTTCTACCGCAAGGATGAACAAAGGGTGTTTGTTTCTCAGTATGCCGCATTTTTAGAAAAGGAATTTTTTACAAATAATACTGATGGAAATGCGGTAAAACTAAAAGAATTTCTAGAGAAAAAAATTACTGATGAAAATTTGGTTGAACCTGATGTTGCAATAGAACTTTATGAACCTCAGCCACTCCGTAGATCTAGTCGGACTTCTCGCCTACCAGAGAGATACTATGGTTTTCTCATTGATAGTGATAGAGAAGATTGCATCATAGATGATGATGACCCTAGTAGTTTTCAGCAAGCTATCACGAGTGGTGACTCAGTGAAGTGGCTGGATGCCATGAGATCCGAAATAAAGTCTATGTACACCAACAATGTATGGACTTTAGAAGTTGCACCTTCTGGGGTAAAACCCATAGGGTGCAAATGGATCTTTAAGAGAAAGATCGGTGTAGATGGACACGTAGAGACCTATAAAGCAAGGCTTGTAGCGAAAGGATTTCGTCAAAGACCAGGACTGGACTATAATGAGACTTTCTCACCAGTAGCAATGCTTAAATCCATTAGGATCCTACATGGTATTGCTGCTCACTATGACTATGAAATCTGGCAGATGGACGTTAAAACTGCATTTCTAAATGGTGATTTAGAAGATTGTGTTTTTATGGATCAGCCGGAAGGCTTCATTGATAGTGGGAGCAGCGGAAAAGCAAGTAGGTTGCTTAAATCTATTTATAGATTAAAGCAGGCATCACGGAGTTGGAACATCTGTTTTGATGATGCAATCAAATAGTTTGATTTTATCAAAAATCCAGATGAACCTTGTATTTATAAGAAGATTGTAGGGAGTACTGTTACATTCCTCGTATTATACGTGGATGACATTCTCTTGATCAGAAACGACATTCCTAAACTACAATCGGTCAAACTATTATTATCATAAAGGTTCTCCATGAAGGACCTGGGTGATGCCTTGTACATTTTGGGTATTAAGATCTATAGAGATAGATCTAAGAGGTTGTTGGGATTGTCCCAATCTGGGTACATTAACACCATCCTAAAAAGGTTTAATATGGAATATTCCAAGCGAGGTGTTTTACCAACCTGTCACGGAATCACTCTCTCCAAGGACGTTTGTCCAAAGTCTGATGAAGAGAGAGCTCGCATGAGTATTATACCCTACGCTTCTGCCGTAGGATATATAATGTATGCGATGTTATGTACTTATCCTGATGTTGCTTATGCACTAGGTGTAATAAGCAGGTATCAATCCAATCCAAGGGAGAAACACCGTTTAGCTATGAAGAACATTCTTAAATACTTGTAAAGGACTAAAGAAATGTTCTTGGTGTATGGTAACGGGGATCTCCAGATGGAGGCCTTTACCGATTCGAACTTCCAGAGTGATAAGGATGACAACAAATCTATCTTAGTGTTTGTATTTACCAACAATGGAAGGACGGTTTGTTGGAAGAGTTCCAAACAAGATACTGTTGTAGACTCAACGATGGAAGCTGAGTATATTGCTGCAAATGATGCTGCCAAGGAAGCCGTCTGGATGAGGAAGTTCATCTCAGATCTAGGAGTATTTCCCACCATTATTGATCCAATACCATTGTATTGTGATAATAATGGGGCTATGGCGTTGGCCAAAGAGCCCAGGTCCATCGGCTATCCAGACACATCCTGAGACGATATCATTTGATCCGGAAGATTGTTGATCTCTGTGAGATCGTGATTCGTAGAGTAGATACAAAGAATAACACCGCGGATCCACTCACCAAGGCCCTTCCACAGCCGCAACATTAGCGACTTTTTAAGATGTTGGGTATGAGATACACCAATAATTGGCCTAAGTGCAAGTGGGAGATTGTTGGATATATGTATGCCCTAGAGGCCATTATTTGTATAGTGGATGTTTGGACATGTATATATACAGAGGACTTTATTGCTCGACATGATAGTATGCTATCTGGTTACTCTTTATCTTAACATGTTCACTTGGTTGTGTATACTGTTCATTTGATACATATTGATAAAGCCCTTAGGATATCAGCTTGACTACCATGATTATGATGCAGATCATACTAGTGGGGCATGAGCAGTCTATAAGCGTATCCTTAAATGTTCCTAGTTGTGGGTGTATCGAGACGGGGCATCGATATTCCAGAGTAGACTAGCGTATACGTTTCTTGACCGAGTTGAGGGGGAGATGTATGATCCCATATCCATTGGTGTTTTTCACTAAAGAATGTATACAGGTGCTCATTGGAGACTGAGTATACTGAACAAACTCGCCGAGAACTTATATATGGTATTATATCTAACGTCGGATAGCAGTTCTCAGGTGACACTTATACAGGTTAGTATGTAGACCCGAGATCGTCATAGAGTATTGTGTGTTCTCCTACTGTGCTTTGATTTCCACCCTACCACGGCTCTACTGAGTCGTGCAAATAGGTGGCTTTTGGGTACAGTCCCGAGACACATGGAGGCAATGAGCGATAGAAGGGGTTTTGTCTCTCTCGGTATTGGGAGTTGATGTTGTACTATGCGCGATTGGCTAAAATTGGAAGTCCCTAGCCAGGGCTGATGAGATTTAATGATAAGTGTTATCAGTAGTTTCTCGACCTGTTATAACCCACACATCGGCATGACTTATTGAGTTATTGGGGTCGACGACACCATCCCTAGACTCAATATGCAACATATGAGACGAAGAGACCGGACTGTACGGTAAGTATTGCTGGTTGGCTCTTTGGGAGTTTGGACAAGTTCGCTTGTTGTTCTTCTGTTCGCTCAATACATGGGTAGCCGTTACATGCAGCTAGTACCGCTAACGGTTTGTGGCTATCTGATATGATCACTGACTACTGCTGGTGTATTGACGAGCCTTAGAATCCCACACAGGGGTTTCCGAGCTCAAGCGAAACGAAGTGGGGCATATATGGAGATATGTGCGGGAGCTTGATTAATATGAGTATATGATACAGTATTTTAATCTGGCGTTTGCTATTAGTCGGGTTATATGTGATATGACCGGATTATTAAATCAAGTGTTGATTTAATATGATGACTAATTGCTCATTAGTAATTCCTTTCTTTATGTGTGCATGTATGTATGTATATTTACATGGATTTATATGCACATATACATGTGTGCATGTATCATGGTAGATGATACATTGGACATGGCTATGCAAGACTTATATGGGAATATATATTAGATATTTGATATTGAGAAAATGGAAATTAAACGATAATCTCATGGTTGATCTCATGCTTTTACACTCTTCTTTGAAAATATCTAATTAACCATTCTTTATTATTTAATTTTCGACTAACTCACTCTCTCAAAATGTCTAAGATATTTTCTATGGCTCATATATATGTTTGTGAGTGTGACTCTCTCTCTCTCTTATCTTATCTCAAGTTAAGCTTAGCCAGTTCATCTTCTTCCTCCAAGCTCTCAACCCTTTTCTAGTGAGTGAATGAGAAAGAAAAAGAAAGGATTTTAGTGAGAAAAATACCCACTTCATCAATCTATATTAGTCTAGCACACTTGTATAGGTTGTTAGCATCACTTCTACTTAGTTTAGTGAAGCTAGAGCTTGAGTGTAAGGAACTCCGAGTGGATCATCGTGGAAAACGAAGGCTACAAGCGAAACTGTTCCAAGCTTCGAGTAGAACCAAGGAGTCCAAGGACATCTAAACGGAGCTATAGAAGAGAAGGAGAGGTCTACGAATGTTGTAGTTCTTTTTCTCTTAGTGTTAGACACTATTTTGTATATGATACTTAGCATGTTAACTTAGTTTAACCCTAATACTCTATTTCGATTCTAGGTTTTTGTTCCTTAGCACTCTAGATTTTCTAAAATTGCATACTAGATGCTTGTTAAAACTTATTAAGGGTGCTAAGAAACTCCAACATTACGGAACACACATGACATTTTGTTTTATTTGAAAAGAGTGCGCACATACTTTGCTTGTGGTTATGCACTGTTTTGAATCGGGGTGTTGTGCGCATGTACATCATGTGGCTTACATTTTTATTGGTTCAATGTTATATCTGTGCGCATGTATTTAACAAGTCAACGTGCATATCACGTGATGCTCGTGTTGGCTATAGTGCCCTCAAGTCAATTATTGGACCACAGGCATGTGATTGCAATGATTGAGGGAGGACCTATACCGGTAGAACAGTCTTACTCAAGATGATAGTATGCTATCTGGTTTGTCTTTATCATCGTGTACATGCTTCAGGTGATATTACAGATCATTATTACATGTTGATAGAACCCATAGGATTCTTGCTTGACTACCAGCAGTATGATGGCGATCATATACGTGAGAGTTGGGTCGTCTATAAGCACATCCTTAAAATGTCCCTAGTCGTGGGAGTTTTGAGACTGGGCATTGATACTCGAAGAGAGACTAGTGTGTACTGATCAAGACGCTGACGAGGGGTGGTGGTCGGTCTCACAAGCAATTGGTGTTAGTTGGTTCACCTAAGATGTATACACGTTCTCATTGGGTTATGAGTACACCGGACGGACTCGCCGGAAACATGCGAGTTGGAATTATACCTATTGTCAGATAGCAGTTCCTTGGTGATATGTGAACAGGTTAGTCTATCGACCTTAGATCGCCATCTGTCTCATGTGAGTTCCCGCCGTGCTTTGATTACTACCCTACCACGGCTCAAAGGAGTTGTGCAAACAGGTTTTAGTCGGGTACAGTCCTGAGCCACATGGAAGCAGTGAGCGGATCGTTAGGGGATTCGTCTCTCCCGGTATTGGGGGTTGATGTCGCGGTGTGCACGGGTGTCCATCACCAGAAATCATTGGCCAAGGTAGTCGAGAATTACTGATTCGGATCAGTAGTTTCTCAGGTGGTGATAGGCTTCATACCGACACTAAATGTCTTGTTATTAGGGGTCTGACATTATCAACCCCCTAGACTCGATATGCGATACTCACAGACGAATGGACCGGACTGTACGGATATTGTCACTGTCAGGCTCAGTTGGGGTTTCAGGATGAGTTTGCTCGTCGGCCTCCCTTTCGCTCAATACCTGAGTAGCCGTTACGTACAACTAGTGCCGCTGACGTGCTTGTGGTTAAAGCCACTGCCAGCGTATTGATGAGTCTTTAGTGTCCCACACAGAGGGTTTCCCTGCTTCGGGTGAAACAATGTAGAGGCCGTATGGTTTTACGGTAAGGTTCGATCACATACATGTACTTGTGCACGCATGATGTTCGGACGGATAATACTAGTGGGCTTTGGTTTAAGCCGGATCCTAGTATTATATTGTTGGATTATTTTCGTCTCATTGTATTCGGATTCTTCGGAATACAGATGTGGGTATATATATACGGTTGATGGATATTCTTGTAATTTATTACAAGATTACTTTTAGAAGATTACACCTCATCATGGTTTAGACCTTTTTGGATTAAAAGGTTATTGAGGTGTAGGATGAGGTGTTTATTGCATTTTTGGTGGCATGGCTAATTAGTGACCCATGGTTACTATTCTAGCATGCTTAGGGTTTTTGTTTGTTGTGAGATTATGTTGACTTGAGATATTTTTTTTTGACTAAGATATTTTGGAGACATAGACATTTATGTGATGGCTCCATTATTTATTATCACAGTCACACCACAAACAAAAACACAAGCCATTATTCATTTCTTTTTCTCTCTTTTGAGTTGCTCTCAACACCTCATTCTCATGGAATCTTCTTCTTCCTCTAGCTCCACCAAAACCCTCTCATGAGTTGAGAATCCTTGGGTGTCTTGAGATAAATTAATCCTTCATCACTCTCTACTTCATCTACGGTATCTAGAGTGGCGATCTAGGTGCCCTAGTTGCCTCGGATATGAGGTTGGAGCTCGTCATAGAACCTCGGGTGGATCGTCTTCGATGGAGGGAGACCGGAGATCAAGCTTTCTCAAGGAAACCATGAGGAGCTTGGGATGATGGTTTAAGACCGAAGAACACGGATCTATTTGGAATAACCATTCTAACCACTTTGCTTGTTTTGTTATCTAGGGCTTATTGGTAGATCCGGGTAATTGGTTGTGGTAGCGCCAAGTTTTATAAATTTTTGTTCAACATTTGGTCGCGGATTGATGGCCGGGACGCTGCCGTAACCGAACATGGTATCAGAGCCACTATATAAGGCTTAGTTAACTCATTGCGACATTTGAAATCCACCGTTTTTGTCGTGCAAAAACTGCTGACAAAAACAGTTCCGAAAACTTAAAGTTTGAGATGTTTGCACACCCCGCGGGCTCATGGTTTGAACTGAGAAGCCGCGGGATGGTGCATGGGCACTCCGAGGAACACCCAGGGGGGACCGAACAGCTGGGGCCCCTCCCCAAGACCACCACAAGGTGGTCTTGGGAGCGAGGACCCGAAACTGCCCCAACCTGGGCAGTTTCGGGTCAGCCACACCCCCTGGCCACCTCATGGTAGCCTCGGGGGTGGGGTACCCCATCTAGGCCCCCGACTCGAAGTTAATTTCGTGCACTAATTGTAAGTCAATATTACCCACCCCGGTACTTACGGGGAGGCAGAAAGAGTAAAAATCAAATTTTTATCACAAGGTAACATAGACAAACCATAAAAGATCTTTGCTAAACAAAAACTAACAAACTAATTACAAGTTCTAACTACTAGTTTGGATGGTTATACCTAGTTCTTGAACTCCTTCTCCTCTTGTTGTGGTCCTCCTTGATGTGAGCTCCTTGGAGTGGTGTAGATGGCTCCTCCTCGTTGTCTTCTCTAGGTCAAAGATCGATCCATCCGAAGGCCTCGACCTTGAGCTCCTACCTCAACAATGAAGTAACTAGAGTGCTTATCTTGCTACACTAGGAACCCAAGAGAGAGTAGAGAGGTATTTTGGTGGTTTGGTCTCAAAAGCTTATGATTTTCAACACATGAAACACTCAAGCTTTGAGAGAGGAAGAGGGAGAGCTAACTATGAGAGAGAAAGAGAATGATAGAATGAATGAACCTAGCTCTCATATGATAAATATATGATAATAATAATAATTAAGAAAATTGTGATGGTGAATTGATTTGACCATTATCATTTCACATTTAATGCTAAGCATGCTACAAGAAGCATCTTATGCTTAACAAAAAACAAAAAGAAAAATATCTATGTCAATGTAAGTCAACAAGTCAAATGGTCAAACCAATTCTAACCATGATACAATTATACTTAATTAATATTATTAATCATATTTCTCATTCTAATTAGGGTTTTGATCAAGTCAACGGTCAAAACCCTAATGAGGTTCCTCTGCCTCTGTCAACTGTGTATACACAGCCGCATCCGTGTTCCGAGGAACACGAATACAACGAGACCGAACCTACCCAAAACCAAATACTAGGATCTGGCTTAAACCAAAGCCCACTAGTATCATTTTCCCGAACACCGAACACGCACAAGTACGCATTTGTGAACGAACCCTGTCGTAAAACCATACGACCTCTACTCTGTTTTGCCGAAAGGTGAACAACCCTCTGTGTGGGACTCTAAAGACTCGACACTACGCTGGCAGTGGGTTTAACCACAGGCCGCAAGCTGTACTAGCTGTACATAACGGTCCCCAGGTAGATGTCGATAAGAAGACCGATGAGGTGAACCCATCCGAACTCCTACTGAGCCTGAATGTGAGAATCTCCGTACAGTCCGGTCTATTCGTCTAAGAGTATCGCATGTCGGGCCTAGGGTGCGGTAAATGTCAGACCCCTAATAGCGGTACAATTCGTGTCAGAGTGTAGCCCAGAACACCCTGAGAATCTACTAGAAACACTGCCAGTAAAACTCACTTGCCCTGGCCAGGGACTTTGTATAATGGATCTCCTAGACACAGCGTGATATCAACTCCCTATACCGGGAGAGACGAATCCTGTCTAACCGTCACTGCCTCAAAGTGCTTCGGGACTGCACCCAACTACAACCTGTTTGCACGACTCAATAGAGCTGTGGTAGGGTAGTAATCTAAGAACAGTGGGAACACACTCGAGGCGAAGTGACAGTGTCAAATTAACGGACTAAGATGTACTCATGTCACCGGGGAACTGATAACTGACGATAGGTATAATACCAACCAACAGTTCCCAGCGATTCCTGTCCAGTATACTCGTAACCTAACGAGCACCTACATACTATCTCTAGTACGACGTACTGATGGCTGTGGGACAGACCATCTCCCCTCCTGGGGTAAGAAGCGTATACACCAGTCTACTCTGGAGTATCGATGCCCTGTCTCGATAATCCTACGATCAGAGACCTGTATAAGGATGTGCTTATAGACTACCCAGCCCCCACTAGTGTGACTGCCATCACAACGCTGGTAATCAAGCAAAAGATCCTAAGGGCTCTATCAATATGTATTAGCAATATGTTAAAAAAAAACACATACACATATTAAGATAGATACAAACCAAGTAGCATACTACCATATTGAGCAAGAATGTCAATCCGTGTATATATCCCAAGCTTCCAAAATGTAATATACAAACTAGAATTATACAATAATGGCCTCTAGGGCATATCACACTAACAATCTCCCACTTGCACTAAGGCCATGTGCTGGCATATCGCAGACCTATCATCTCGAATAGCCTCTCGAACTGCGTCTAAGGAATGGCCTTTGTGAATGGATCCGCAGTGTTATCTTCTGTAGCAACCCTCCGAACCTCGATCTCCCGGCGATCCACGATCTCCATGATCAGGTGATATCGCCTTAAGATGTGTCTAGACTTCTGATGGGAACTGGGTTCCTTCGTTAAAGCTATAGCCCCGTTGTTGTCAGAATACAGAGGTATTGGATCAACAATGGGCGGAACCACCAGAAGTTCTGGTAAGAACTTCCTCATCCAGACTGCTTCTTTTGCGGCATCAGAAGCTGCGATATACTCCGCTTCCATCGTCGAGTCAGCAATGGTTTCCTGTTTTGAACTCTTCCAACAGACCGCCCCTCTATTGAGGGTAAAGACAGAACCCGACATGGATTTGGAGTCATCCTTGTCACTCTGGAAGCTGGAGTCAGCAAAGGCCTCGATCTGGAGGTCTTTTCCACCGTAAACCAAAAACATATCCTTAGTCCTTCTCAGGTACTTCAGAATGTTCTTTACCGCTATCCAGTGCTTCTCCCCAGGGTTTGACTGATATCGGCTTACCACACTCAGTGCATAAGCTACATCTGGACTGGTACACAACATCGCATACATTATAGAGCCTACCACAGAAGCGTAGGGTATAATAGACATGCGATCCATTTCCAAGTCAGTCTTGGGAGACATTTCTTTGGAGAGGGTGATTCCGTGACAATCCGGTAAATTACCGCGCTTGGAATCTTCCATAATGAATCTTTTCAGCACGGTGTTGATGTACCTGGACTGCGAGAGTCCTAATATCCTTTTAGATCTATCACGATAGATCTGGATCCCCAGAATGTAAGAGGCATCACCCAGGTCTTTCATGGAGAACTTGTGTGACAAGAATCCTTTGACAGATTGTAGCATAGGAATGTCATTTTTTATCAAGAGAATGTTATCCACGTACAAGACGAGAAATACAACAGTTCGTCCTACAATCTTACTATAAATGCATGGTTCATCTGGATTTTTGATAAAGTCAAATTCTTTGACCGTCTCATCAAAACAGATGTTCCAACTCCGCGATGCCTGCTTCAGTCCATAAATGGACTTAAGCAACTTGCACACTTTCCCGTTGTTCCCACTCTGAATGAAACCCTCTGGCTGGTCCATATAGACACACTCCTCTAAATTACCATTTAGAAAAGCGGTTTTTACGTCCATCTGCCAAATCTCATAATCGTGGAAGGCAGCAATGGCAAGAAGGATCCGAATGGATTTGAGCATAGCCACTGGAAAAAAGGTTTCGTCATAGTCAAAACCAGGTCTTTGAAGAAAACCCTTTGCAACAAGTTTAGCCTTATAGGTCTCAACCTGTCCATCTACACCAATCTTCCTTTTAAAGATCCATTTGCAGCCTATGGGTTTTACCCCTTCTGGAGCAACGTCCAAAGTCCATACTTTGTTGGTGTACATGGACTCCAACTCGGTCCACATTGCATCCAGCCATTTTACCGAGTCAGTGCTCTGAATGGCCTGCTGGAAGCTAGTGGGTGTAAATCTACGTTGCTCACCCCGGTTCTTACGGGGAGGCGGAAACGGCGAAAAACAATTTTTTGGCGCAAAGGAAACATGGACTAAAAGCCGGATCTTTGCTAAACTAGAAACTAACAAACTACTAGAGGCGTTAACTACTATGCCATAGAAATTATACCTCACGAAACCGGTCCTTCGGATCTTCTCTCCGCTATCCGGCTCACCCATCCACGCTCCGAGGATCGATCCGGATCTTGGTCACCTCCGCGGCCTTCTTGAGTCGAAGACGATCCACCCGAGAGATGTACACCGAGCTCCACCTCGAGCCGAGGCAACTAAGGAAACAAGATCGCTAGTCTTGAAGTCCTAGGTTATGTAGAAGAGGTTGATGGAAGTATTTGTCTATGTGGATTCTTTTTCTCTCAACACATGAGATCAAAAGAATATTTCAAGAGGAGGAAGATGAAGGAGATCAAGCAACCAAGGAGCTCTCTTTCTTTCTTCTCACTTGCAAGAGAGAGAATGATAAAAGAATAATGAAATTATCAACTCAAGAAAAAAGGCACCATGGTTGCAATAATACTAAACAACATCATTACAAATCCTATCATGATAAAGTTGATGGCTACATTGACATGACCATTATCATAATCCAAAATGAAAAAGAAAACCAAAGAAGAGTGTAGACCTTTCATGAAGGTCAAGGTCAACTTTGGTCAACGGGTCAACAAAGTCAAGAGTGGTCAAGGTGGTCAAATGGTCAAATCAAATTAGCCATCATAAAATTATCACTGAAAATATTAGTAAGTAATGTCCGCGACTCATAATGGTTTTAACCGAACGAATTGCCAAAACCCTAATGAGCCTGCCACATAGCGGTTTTGGCCGAACCATCTGCCAAAACCCTAATGAGGCACCTCCTCCTTCTTTGCTCCTCACAACTGTGCATACACACCCGCATCCGCATTTCGTAGAATGCGAATGCACTTAAGACAAAACAAATCCATCCTTGCAATACTAGGATCCGGCTTAAATCAAAGCCCACTAGTATTGCCTGCCCGAACAGCATACGCACACAAGTGTACGTAAGTGATCGCAGCCCTGCCGTAAAACCATACGGCCTCTACACGTTTCGCTCAGTGCAGGGAAACTCTATGTGTGGGACTCTAAAGACTCGACACTACGCTGGCAGTGGGTTTAACCACAGACCGCAAGCAGCACTAGCTGTACGTAACGGTCCCCAGGTAGATGTCGATAAGAAGGCCGATGAGGTAAACCCATCCGAACTCCTACTGAGCCTGTATGTGACAATCTCTGTACAGTCCGGTCTGTTCGTCTGATACATCGCATGGCGAGCCTAGGGGGGCGGTAAACGTCAGTCCCCTAATAGCGGTACAAGTCGTGTCGGAGTGTAGCCCAGAACACCCTGAGATAACACTGGAAACCTACTTGTATATCTCGCTTGCCCTGGCCAGGGACTACTCGTGTAATGGCTCTCCTAGACACAGCGCGATGTCAACCCCCAATACCGGGAGAGATGAATCCTGTCTAACCGTCACTGCCTCTAAGTGTTTCGGGACTGCACCTAACTACTACCTGTTTGCACGACTCCTTTGAGCCGTGGTAGTGTAGTAATCTAAGTACAGTGGGAACACACTCGAGGCGAAGTGACAGTGTCAAGTCAGCGGACTAAGCTGTACTCATGTCACCTGGGAACTGATAACTGACGATAGGTATAATACCATCCAACAGTTCCCGACGAGTCCTGTTCAGTGTACTCGTAACCTAACGAGCACCCGCATACTATCTCCAGTACGACGTACTGATGGCTGTGGGACAGACCACCTCCCGAGCTGGGACGAGAAGCGTATACGCTAGTCTACTCCGGAGTATCGATGCCCCGTCTCGATAGTCCTACGACTAGGGACCTGTATAAGGTGTGCTTGTAGATTACCCAGCCCCCACTAGTGTGACTGCCATCACAACGTTGGTAATCAAGCAAAGATCCTAAGGGCTCTACTAATATGTATAAGCGATATGCTAAAAGAAACACAGGCACATATTGAAGTAGAAACAAACCAAGTAGCATACTACCATTTTGAGCAAGATTGTCTATACAACTGTGAATATCCCAAGCATCCATTAAGTAATATGCAAGCTAGTATGATATAGTAATGGCTTCTAGGGCATATACACTAATAATCTCTCACTTGCACTAAGGCCATGTACTGGCGTATCGAAGTCTTATCATCTCGATCAGCCGCTCGAACTGCGTCTGGAGTATAGCCTTCGTGAATGGATCAGCAGTGTTATCTTCCATATTTACTCTCTTCACCTCGATCTCCCGGCGATCTACGATCTCCCTGATCAGGTGGTACCGCCTCAAAATGTGCCTGGACTTCTGATGGGACCTGGGTTCCTTCGCTAAAGCTATAGCGCCGTTGTTGTCACAATACAACGGTATTGGATCAACACTGGTAGGAACCACCTGAAGCTCTGTGAGGAACTTCTTCATCCAGACAGCTTCTTTTGCGGCATTGCAAGCAGCTATGTACTCCGCTTCCATAGTTGAGTCAGCAACGGTCTCCTGCTTGGAACTCTTCCAGCAAACCGCCCCTCCATTGAGGGTAAAGACATAACCTGACATGGACTTGGAGTCATCCTTGTCACACTGGAAGCTGGAGTCAGGAAAGGCCTCGATCTGGAGGTCTTTTTCGCCATACCCCAAGAACATCTCCTTAGTCCTTCTCAGGTACTTGAGAATGTTCTTTACTGCTATCCAGTGTTTCTCCCCTAGGTCCGACTGATACCGTCTAACAACGCTTAATGCGTATGCTACATCTGGTCTGGTACATAACATCTCATACATTATAGAGCCTACCGCTGATGCCTAGGATATAGATGACATGCGAGCCCTTTCCAAATCAGTCTTGCGAGACATCTCTTTGGAGAGGGTGATTCCGTGACAAGCCGGTAGATTACCGCGCTTGGAATCTTCCATACTAAATCGTTTTAGTATGGTGTCTATGTACCTTGACTGTGAAAGTCCCAACATCCTCTTAGATCTATCACGATAGATCTGGATCCCCAGAATGTAGTTGGCATCGCCCAGGTCCTTCATGGATAACCTCTGTGACAAGAATCCTTTGACTGACTGTAGCATAGGAATATCATTTCCTATTAGGAGAATGTCATCCATGTACAAGACGAGGAATACCACAGTTCTCCCTACAATCTTACTGTAAATGCATGGTTCATCTGTGTTCTTGATAAAGTCGAATTCCTTGACAGTATCATCAAAGCAGATATTCCAACTCCGCGATGCCTGCTTCAGTCCATAGATGGACTTGAGCAACTTGCACACTTTACCGCTGCTCCCACTCTGAATGAATCCCTCCGGCTGATCCATAATGACGCACTCTTCCAAATTTCCATTTAGGAAAGTCGTCTTTACGTCCATCTGCCAGATCTCATAATCGTGGAAGGCAGCAATGGCAAGGAGGATCCGAATGGATTTGAGCATAGCCACTGGAGAAAAAGTCTCGTCATAGTCCAAACCAGGTCTTTGACGAAAACCCTTTGCTACAAGTCTAGCTTTATAGGTTTCAACCTGCCCATCTATACCAATCTTCTTTCTGAAGATCCATTTGCAGCCTACGGGTTTTACCCCTTCTGGAGCAAAGTACAAAGTCCAAACTTTGTTGGTGTACATGGACTCCATCTCGGTCCGCATTGCATCCAGCCATTTTACCGAGTCACCGCTCTGAATGGCTTGCTGGAAGCTAGTAGGCTCACCATAGTCAATGGTGCAATCCTCGCTATCCCCGTCTATGAGAAAACCGTAGTATCTCTCGGGCGGATGAGACTGCCTACTACTCCTTCGGAGTGGCGTTGGGATGTCCGGTTCTCCTGAACCTTCTGGTTCTTCCAAGATTTCAGTAATAGCTTGTGGTTCTGGAATTTCTTCCAGTTCTACTACGCTTCCACTTTCACCTTTCTCTAAAAACTGATGTTCCAGAAAGTGGGCATGACGAGAAACAAAAACCTTTTGTTCCTCTGCGTAATAGAAGAAATCCCCCCTGGAGTTCTTTGGGTATCCCACAAACTTACACAGTACTGAGCGTGGCTTGAGCTTGTCCGCATGCTGCTTTTTTACAAAAGCTGGACATCCCTATATCTTCAGATATTGAAGATGGGGTTTCTTCCCACACCACATCTGATATGGTGTGGTAGGCACAGTCTTGGAGGGAACCTTGTTCAAGTGATATGCAGTTGATTCTAGTGCATAACCCCAGAAGGATCGCGGCAACTCAGCCTTACTCATCATGGAACGAACCATATCCAATAGGGTTCGATTCCTCCTTTCCGATACACCGTTGTGTTGTGGTGTGTATGGAGGAGTAAGCTGAGAGAGAATTCCATTCTCTTTTAAGTAGCCCGGAAACTCGGCACTCAAGTATTCACCACCTCGATCAGATCTCAGTGTCTTGATACTTTTGCTTGTTTGTTTTTCAACTTCATTCTTGTATTCCCGAAATTTCTCAAAGGCCTCCGATTTGTGCTTCATCAAGAAGACATGCCCATACCTAGAGAAATCATCTGTGAAAGTAATGAAGTATGAATAACCACTTCGTGCATGTGTAGACATTGGACCACACACATCACTGTGTATGAGTCCCAAGAGCTCACTTGCTCTTTCTCCATTTCCAGTGAACGGAGTATTTGTCATCTTTCCCATGAGACAAGATTCACAAGTGGCATAACACTGGTACTCGAACGGATCCAAGTATCCTTCTTTATGTAACTTTGTCGACCGTGTCTCATTAATGTGACCCAGTCTATAATGCCATAAGAAAGCCTGATTTAATTCCGGAGACTTTCTTTTAAGTGTGTTCTGGACACTGAAGATCTGAGCTTGATTCAATACGTATATCCCGTTTTGTAATGTACCTGACCCAATCAGAACTTGATTTAGGTGGATGTTGACTACATCACTTACAAAAGTAAAATCATATCCTTCCTTAGAAAGTAAGGATAAAAATATGATATTACAAGTCAAACCTGGTACATAAAAACAGTCACGCAGAATCAATATCTGTCCAGTTGTCAGTCCTAGATGATATTCCCCTACGGATTCAGCATACATGCTCATTCCGTTAGCAACCCTGAGAGTCATATCACCTTTCCTGATAACCCTACGGTTTCTCAGAGCCTGTAACGAATTACAGATATGAGATCCTGATCCGGTATCCAATACCCAGGAAGTAGGGTTAACTGACATACAGTTCTCTATTACAAACACACCCGAAGCCGAAGCCACAACATGCTTCGAATTCTGGCTACTGGCTATACAAGCCCTGCAATCCTTCTGCCAATGTTCATTCCTATAACAATAGGAACATCCTTCTTTTACTACATCCAGTCCCGAAACTTCTGCCCTTCCCTTTCTTTCTACTTCCCTGGTTTCCTTCAGGGTAGTATGTAGAGACTGTTGAACTAAGTCAGCATTTGACCCGTTCTTCAACGTGGTCTTCAGGTCCGTGAGCTCAAAAGAGCTGGTCTCTGTAAGGACGTTGCCCCTTACAGATGACCCGATAGCCAACCTCGTTGGAAGCAATTCGTTCGAGGTCTCATATCTTGCGATACAAGATTGCTCTCCATATAAATCTTTGTTATGGAGGAAGATAGAGACTATGTCCATCTTCTCGTGCTGCCTCTGGTATGCACCATCAACTGAGGCTAACACGAGGCACTTGGCTTTCGCACAGTCTTTTTCCGATGTCTGGCGGATGTGAATATCCATGACAGGGGAAACTGGACCTGAGACGGCAGGGGTTGGATCAGTCAAGAGGTGTCCCAGCCTGTTATGGGCAATGGATATCTGGACAGACCTTTGCCAGTCATAACAGTCAGATTCAGTCATTCATTTTCTAGATGTAACCTATGTCTGGTCACTGGGTCGCTGCAATTAAGAGAGAGAGAAGAAAACACCTTAGCATGATGCTCTTGCAAGTTTAGATTGGTTTTTAATTTATCTAAACAGGATGGCTCCCACTGTCTCTCGAATCCCTCCTCAAACCATAAAGGAAGAATTAGTCGGGGTCAATCTCACCGTACAATACTTGCTTAACCGTTCAGCCAAGCTGGTGTCGGTACTTCGAGGGAGGTTTTCCAACGCTTTCGCGAAGTTCCTTAATTAAATAACCTCTTTTCCCTGTGGGCGTAGCCCCGCTAACACCTTTCTAGACACCTACTTGGTTTATAGTATTGATCGTTAAGCGAGAAAGTTCCGGAGGAGTAGCATATACTCACAGTAGGATCGGGATCCAAATATCATCGCGTGACAAAACTGAAGGAATCCTACCAGAATCATCACACTCCAAATGGTATGCAGCGCTACCAAGTTTCAGTTCTTTTGAAACTCCCGATGTGGATTTTTGCCCCATGCTCTTATGACCTTGACGAAGGCCAACATATCATAAGTCACATGTCAAGTTCTACCCGTCATTGTCCAGGTTAATTTGAACCCACCCGTACATACCCTTGACGAAGGCCAAAATAGCAGTACGACTGTCCCAAACCAACGCATCTATCTATGCTACAGATAAATATTCAGCAGCTACCAATCACTATGCCTTAGCGAAGGTCAAAATACATAGCTTGAATACTACTGACTATTTAACTGAAATGACGGAGGGCTATGAATGGTTTTGGCGAAACCGCGAACGTAGTGAACATGATATAATCGAAGGAACCAGATAGCTTTTAAAAGGAGGGGTTCAAGCTCCGCGTTTAAAAGCTGGCTTTTAAAAAAGAACCGAGGGGTTTTGAAAAATTTTCCAACGACTTTTACTTGGTTTATTTTCTTGCATTAATTCCAATGCGTCCCATCATTTAACCCTACCATTGCAGAAAACAACGAAAATATGACGTACGCTTATGCCATCCGCATTCGCCACGGGGTCCCATCATCACCAGTTAGGTTACTTAACTAACGACAGAGCGGGTGCTGGACTAGCGCGGATGCAAAACATAAGCAACGCCTAAATAGATATCATATAGATATATATAAACATTCGTCACATGCAATGATAGCCATTCCAGATCACAGATGAATACATTGGATATACTAGGAATCCGCAATTCGTACGAGCCTGTAACGAAGAACGGATTACACGGTCGCGATGAATAGCCAAAACCCCACCCTATACCCCTACGGGTGCGGCAAACTACCCGCCAAGTACCCGAAGCGAAGCAACCTCCCTCAATACCGTGAGTAGGCCACTCGGCACTTCGAGATACCCGGTAGTTTGTGCACCCCACCTTGGGTCTATCCTAGGAGCAAAAACAGTAAAAAGAAATTATACAATGACGGCTACAACCCCGACCCGGTTGTGCGGCCAAACAAATAATATTACATCAATTTACATATTACAAGAATTGAAAGAATAAGAAAACTCTCATCTCACAACCCCCGGCTATTCATCCGCGAGAATCAAATGAATTCATATACACATACCATCAACATTACAGATCACAGATATGTATAACCCCCACTAATCGACGTATAGCGATTAGCAGACGTTCAATACATATATCACATCACAGATAATATCCATTAGCCGAAGTCTACAGAATATCGATCAAAATACGGATTTGTAACCACCCCAAAAGTCAATTTGTTCTCTGGAAAATCTGGGTAGAAACAACATGTATTAAAAATCCCAAAATACCCAAATAAAAATACTGCAGAAAACCCGGTCCACGGCCAAGTCAACTCGGCCGCGGATCCGCGGCAGCAAGCAGGTTCTTGCCGCGGATCAGTGGCGCTTTGACCGAGCCACGGGATCGTTTTTCTGCTGTGTTTTTACAAAACCCTGAGACGATTTTTCATGTATGTCAAATTACTTTTTGAGCAGTATAAAAAATCGACAGAAAGTGGATTTTTCCCGGACTTGTTTTGCGAATTTTTTCCGATCGATATTCTAAATACTTTGCTAACTTGCTAGTTTATGTTTAGCCAGGCTCTGATACCACTGTAAATCCATGTTGCTCACCCCGGTTCTTACGGGGAGGCGGAAACGGCGAAAAACAATTTTTTGGCGCAAAGGCAACATGGACTAAAAGCCGGATCTTTGCTAAACTAGAAACTAACAAACTACTAGAGGCGTTAACTACTATGCTGTAGAAATTATACCTCACGAAACCGGTCCTTCGGATCTTCTCTCCGCTGTCCGGCTCACCCATCCACGGTCCGAGGGTCGATCCGGATCTTGGTCACCTCCGCGGCCTTCTTGAGTCGAAGACTATCCACCCGAGAGATGTACAGCGAGCTCCACCTCGAGCCGACGCAACTAGGGCAACAAGATCACTAGTCTTGAAGTCCTAGGTTATGTAGAAGAGGTTGATGGAAGTATTTATCTATGTGGATTCTTTTTCTCTCAACACATGAGATCAAAAGAATATTTCAAGAAGAGGGAGATGAAGGAGATCAAGCAACCATGGAGCTCTCTTTCTTTCTTCTCACTTGCAAGTGAGAGAATGATAAAAGAATAATGAAATTATCAACTCAAGAAAAAAGGCACCATGGTTGCAATAATACTAAACAACATCATTACAAATCCTATCATGATAAAGTTGATGGCTACATTGACATGACCATTATCATAATCCAAAATGAAAAAGAAAACCAAAGAAGAGTGTAGACCTTTCATGAAGGTCAAGGTCAACTTTGGTCAACGGGTCAATAAAGTCAAGAGTGGTAAAGGTGGTCAAATGGTCAATTCAATTAGCCATCATAAAATTATCACTGAAAAGATTAGTAAGTAATGTCCGCGGCTCATAATGGTTTTGACCGAACGAATTTCCAAAACCCTAATGAGCCTGCCACATAGCGGTTTTGGCCGAACCATCTGCCAAAACCCTAATGAGGCACCTCCTCCTTCTTCGCTCTTCACAACTGTGCATACACACCCGCATCCGCATTCCGTAGAATGCGAATGCACTGAAGAAAAAACAAATCCATCCTTACAATACTAGGATCCGGCTTAAACCAAAGCCCACTAGTATTGCCTGCCCGGACAGCATACGCACACAAGTGTACGTAAGTGATCACAGCCCTGCCGTAAAACCATACGGCCTCTACACGTTTCGCTCAGTGCAGGGAAACTCTCTGTGTGGGACTCTAAAGACTCGACACTACGCTGGCAGTGGGTTTAACCACAGACCGCAAGCGGCACTAGCTGTACGTAACGGTCCCCAGGTAGATGTCGATAAGAAGGCCGATGAGGTAAACCCATCCGAACTCCTACTGAGCCTGTATGTGACAATCTCCGTACAGTCCGGTCTGTTCGTCTGATACATCGCATGGCGGGCCTAGGGGGGAGGTAAACGTCAGTCCCCTAATAGCGGTACAAGTCGTGTCGGAGTGTAGCCCAGAACACCCTGAGATAACACTGGAAACCTACCAGTATATCTCGCTTGCCCTGGCCAGGGACTACTCGTGTAATGGCTCTCCTAGACACAGCGTGATGTCAACCCCCAATACCGGGAGAGACGAATCCTGTCTAACCATCACTGCCTCCAAGTGCTTCGGGACTGCACCCAACTACTACCTGTTTCCACGACTCCTTTGAGACGTGGTAGGGTAGTAATCTAAGTACAGTGGGAACACACTCGAGGCGAAGTGACAGTGTCAAGTCAGCGGACTAAGCTGTACTCATGTTACCTGGGAACTGATAACTGACGATAGGTATAATACCATCCAACAGTTCCCGACGAGTCCTGTCCAGTGTACTCGTAACCTAACGAGCACCCGCATACTATCTCCAGTACGACGTACTGATGGCTGTGGGACAGACCACCTCCCGAGCTGGGATGAGAAGCGTATACGCTAGTCTACTCCGGAGTATCGATGCCCCGTCTCGATAGTCCTACGACTAGGGACCTGTATAAGGATGTGCTTGTAGATTACCCATCCCCCACTAGTGTGACTGCCATCACAACGCTGGTAATCAAGAAAAGGTCCTAAGGGCTCTACTAATATGTATAAGCGATATGCTAAAAGAAACACATGCACATATTGAAGTAGAAACAAACCAAGTAGCATACTACCAGTTTGAGCAAGATTGTCTATACAACTGTGAATATCCTAAGCTTCCATTAAGTAATATGCAAGCTAGTATAATACAGTAATGGCCTCTAGGGCATATACACTAACAGTGGGCTCATCATTATCAATGATGCAATCCTCTCTATCCCCATCTATGAGAGAACCGTAGTATCTCTCAGGTGGATGAGAAAGCCTACTACTCCTGCGAAGTGGTGCAGGAATGTCCTGTCCTTTCAAACCTTCTGGTTCTACTAAGATTTCAGTAATAGCTTGTGGTTATGGAATTTCTTCCAGTTCTATTGCGCTCCCACTTATCTGATTTTCTAAAAATTCAGTTTCCAAGAAGCAGGCATGACGACAAACAAATATCTTTTGTTCCTCTGCTTAATATAAGAAATATCCCTTGGAGTTCTTTGGATATCCCACAAACTTGGACTGTACTGAGCGTGCCTCGAGTTTGTCCGTATGCTGCTTTTTGACAAAAGCTGGACATCCCCATATCTTAATGTGTTTAAGATAGGGTTTCTTCCCACTCCACATCTGATATGGTGTGGTAGGCACTGACTTAGTTGGAACCCGGTTCAAAAGATATGCAGCTGATTCTAGTGCATATCCCCAGAAAGATCACGGTAACTCAGCGTTACTCATCATGGAACGTACCATATCCAATAGGGTTCGGTTCCGTCTTTCCGATACACCATTGTGTTGTGGTGTGTATGGAGGAGTAAGTTGAGAGAGAATTCCATTCTCTTTTAGGCAATCCAGGAACTCGGCACTCAAGTATTCACCACCTCGATCAGATCTCAGTGTCTTGATACTCTTGCCTGTTTGTTTTTCTACTTCATTCTTGTATTCCTGGAATTTTTCAAAGGCTTCAGATTTATGCTTCATTAAGAAGACATGTCCATAGCTTGAAAAATCATCCGTAAAAGTAATGAAATAAGAATAACCACTTTGCGCATGTGTAGACATTGGACCACATACATCGCTGTGTATGAGTCCCAAGAGCTCGCTCGCTCTTACTCCGTGTCCAGTAAACAGAGTCTTTGTCATCTTTCCCATGAGACAAGATTGACACGTTGCATAAGACTGATATTCGAACGGATCCAAATATCCCTCTTTATGTAAGTTAGTCAATCGTGTTTCATTGATGTGACCCAGTCTACAATGCCATAAGAAAGCATGATTTAATTCTGGAGACTTTCTTTTGTGTGTATTCTGGATATTGAAAATCCGCGGTTGGTTTAATACGTATATCCCGTTGCTTAATGTACCCGACCCAATCAAAACATGATTAAGGTGAATGTTTACAACATTTTTTACAAATGCAAAATCATAACCTTCTTTAGACATTAAAGATACAGATATGATATTACAAGTCGAACTAGGTAGAAAATAATAGTTGCGCAAAACCAAAACATGTCCATCTGTCAACCCTAAGTGATAGGCTTTTCCAAGCCTTGCCGATAGGCGGCTCATGGCTCGCTCAGTTTCAACAGGTGGACCATAAAACCAGGATCAAAAATTCCCCCACGGACTCAGCATCCATGCATGCTCCGTTTGAAACTCTGAGGGTCATATCACCTGCCTTCAAAACTCTATGCCTTCTCAGTGCCTGCAAAGAATTACAGAAATGAGATCCTGATCCGGTATCCAATACCTAGGAAGTAGAGTTGATTGACAGACAGTTTTCAATAACATACACACCTGAAGCCAAAGCAACAACTTGCTTCGGGTCCTGGTTCTTGGCCTTCCAAGCCCTGCAATCTTTCTTCCAGTGTCCTTTCTTGAGACAATAAAAGCATTCTTCCTTCCCCACAATATGTCTCGCTACCTTTGCTTTTCCCTTGGCTTCCACCTTACTAACACCGCCCCTTGGTTTGGTGGGAGCCTTCTTCTTCTTTCCTTTGGCTTTCTCCTTGGATCTAGAAGAGGAAGCTCCTCCAACAAATAAAGCGGGGGTTTCACTGACTTTCTGTAGGGTGCCTTCTGCACTCCTCAACATGTTGAGGAGTTCCGGAAGTTCAACTTCTTTTCCTTGCATGTTGAAATTCAGGATAAATTGGGCGTAGGTGGAAGGAAAGGACTGGAGAATCAAGTCAGTGTAGAGCACGTTCTCTAATAAGGTCCCGAGGTCCGCGAGCTCCTTAATGTAGCCAATTATCTTAAGCACGTGTTCCGCTACAGATGATCCGACGGCCAACCTCGCAGAAAATTGCTTCTTCGAGGTCTCGTATCTTGTGATACGGGATTGCACTCCATATAGTTCCTTTTTATGGAGAAATATGGATTCAAGATCCATATTCTCGTGCCTCCTCTGATGTTCATTGTTCATAGAGGCAAGCACAAGGTACTTGGCCTTCGCGCTGTCAATGTCCCAGGTCTTACGGATTTCCTTATCCGCGACACTGGATTCTGGACCTGTGACGGCGGGGGCCTTAGTGGTAAGGAGATACCCCAACTTGTCATAAGTGATTGCCATTTTGACATTCCTGAACCAATCTTTGTAGTTTGGCCCTGTCAATCTATTTTTATCTAATAGTAACTTAAGGCCCGTCATGATGTTTGGTTGTTGCAATAAGGAGAGAGAGAAGAAACACTTTAGCATGATGCTCTTGCAAGTTTAGATTCGTTTTTAGTTTTTCTAAACAGGATGGCTCCCACTATTTCTCGAATCCTTCCTCAAACCATAAAAGATGAATTAGTTGGGATTGATCTCACCGTACAATACTTGCTTAACCGTTCTGCCAGGCTGGTGCCGGTATTTCGAGAGAGGTTTTACGACGCTTTCGCGAAGTTCCTTAATTAAATAACCTCTTTTCCCTGTGGGCGTAGCCCCGCTAGCACCTTTCTAGACACCTACTTGGTTTATAACATTGATCGTTAAGTGAGAAAATCTCCCGAGGAGTAGCATATACTCACAGTAGGATCGGGATACAAATAACATCGTGTGATAAAGTTGAAGGAATCCTACCAAAATTATCACACTCCAAATGGTATGCAACACTAGCAAGTTTCAATTTCCTTAGAAACACCCGAAGTGGATTTTTTTTCCTAATGCTCTTATGAGCTTGAATTTGGCCAACAAATCATAAGTTACATGTCAAGTTCCACCCGTCATTTTTCAGGTTAATTTGAACCCACCCGTCCCTACCCTTGACTTTAGCCAACAAAGCAGTACGACTGTCCCAAACCAACGCATCTATCTATGCTACATATGAATATCCAATAGCTACCAATCACTATGCCTTGACTTTGGTCAACAAACATAGCTTGAATACTATTGACTATCCATATGAAATGACGGAGGGCTACGAATGGTTTTGGCGAAACCGTGAACGTAGTGAACTTGATATAATAGAAGGAACGTGATAGCTTTTAAAAGGAGTGGTTTAAGCTCCGCATTTAAAAGTTTTGCTGTTTTGAAAAAACCGAGTGGTTTTGAAATTGTTCCAACGATTCAACTTTGGTTTATTTTCTTTGCATTAATATAATACGTCCCATCAATTAATCCTACCATTGCAGAAAACAACGAAAAGATGACGTACGCTTATGCCATCCGCATTCGCCACTGGGCTCCGTCATCATCCGTTAGGTTACTTAACTAACGACAGAGCGGGGGCTGGACTAGCGCGGATGCAAAACATAAGCAACGTCTACTAGATAACATATATAGATATAAACATTCGTCAAACACAATGATAGCCATTCCAGATCACAGATGAACACATTGGATATGCTAGGAATCTGCGTTTCGTTCGAGCCTGCAACGAAAGATGGATTACACGGTCGCGATGAATAGCCAAACCCCACCCTAGACCCCTACGGGTGCGGCAAACTACCCGCCAAATACCCGAAGTGAAGCAGCCTCCCTCAACAATGTGAGTAGGCCACTCAGCACTTCAAAGTACCCGGTAGTTTGTGTACCCCACCTTGGGTCTATCCTAGGAGCAAAAACAGTAAAAGAAATAATATACAATGGTGGTACAAGCTCAACCCGGATGTGCGACCATGAAATAATATTACATTAATTTACAATTTACAATAAATGAAAGATAAATAAACATTCATCTCATATCCCGTGCTATTCATCCACGACGATCCAACAAGTTCATATACACAATCCAACATCACAGATCACAGATATGTACAACCCCCACTAATCGACGTATAGCGATTAGTAGACGTTCAATATATATATCACATTACAGATATAATCCAATTAGCTAAAGTTTATAGAATTTCGATCAATATTCTAATTTGAAACTACCCCAAATACAACACTGTAATCAAAAGAATCTGGGCAGAAACAAAGTATCTGAAAAATCACAAAACATCAAGCTGGACAATCTGTAGGAAAAACGAGTTGACTCCGAGTCGACTCGGCCGCGGATCGGCGGCAGTATGACCGAGTCACGAGCTCGTTTTTCTTAGGTGTCCCTAAAAAAGCCTACACGTATTTTTCAGGTCTCTGAAAATATTTTTAGACCCGTTTTAAAAATAGGCAGAAAACACAAATTTTTGGATGTATTTTGTGATTTTTCCGGGATCGAAGTTCTAAAGACTTTACTAACATGTTAGTTGTTATTTAGCTAGGCTCTGATACCACTGTAAGTCTATATTACCCACCCCGGTGTAGGGTTGCTATGCACTGCCATAAGGGTCTGCGAGGCATCAACCATGCCCGATTAAAAATTTAGCCGTGCCGAACAACCCAAAGCCGGATCTTTATACTAGAGTTTAGGCGAAAACAAGTATGTTAAACACTTTAACACTAAGTGAGATGGATTACAACCTTTGTAGGTCCGGTCCTTCACTTCTAAAGCTCCGTGTTGAAGTCCCTTCGCTGCGATCATCGTGTTCCGGACTCTTGAGAGGTTCCACGAAGAGAAAGATGCAGTCTTGCTTCCGATCTTCGATACAAAGATGATCTACCTTGAAGTTTCGTCAACACAAGCTAACACTCATAATATGAAGTGAACACCCTCATCTAAATGGAAAGGATAGATAAGGATGATGAAGTAGGATTTTTGCTCTCTTTTATTATCTTTTTCTCACACTCATTCATCACTTGGAAAAAGCTAGTAATCTTTTTTATGAAAGAAAGAAGAAGGAAGAAGAAGATCCATCAACATGAAACCTTTTGTGATGAATAATGAAAGGATAAATATGATGATTAATGCAACCATGGTCAACTAAACCCATGTAGAGAATTAACTAGGGTTAGGGTTTGGGTTGGGTTAAAGCATGAGTCATAACAAAATTTCTTAACACAAAACAAAAAGAAACCTTCTAGAAGGTTCATGAATGCACTAACCCAAATCAAACCCTAATCTTGTTTAATCTCCACTAAACATGTTGCATTAGTAATCATATCATGTTACGATATTATATATCACATATATAATATTTATTGTAACAAAATAAAATAATACAATTAACATATATCGCATATATATCAATGTATTACCAGAGTGAGAAAAAGAATCATTTAGTGAGCTAATATTACTTAATGTAATTTAATATATCATATATATTATTTTAAATTAAATTATCGAATCAACACTTGATCCGACAATCCAGCTATATCGCATATAACCGACTAATATTTATCCGTACCGATTCATCGAATCAACACTTGATCCGATGACCCGGCTGATATCAAATATCGCGAAAATAGAATACGGTATCTCAAATCGTATTATCCTCGGTCCCGCACATATCACATATGTGCTCCTACTCCATTTTGCCAAAGCCAAGAAACCTCTGTGTGGGACTCTAAAGAATCGTCAATACGCCGGCTGTAGGTGATGATCATATCAAACACCTACAAGCTGTAAGCGGTCAGCTAAACGTAACAGCCACCCAAGTATTGAGCGCTCAGAAGATCAACAAGCAAGCCTGTACATTCTCCTATGAATCCAAACAGTAACACTCCCGTACAGTCCGGTCTCGTCGTCTGATATGTCGCATATCTCGCCTAGGGGTGGTAAATGTCAGACCCCAGTAGCTCGATAAGTCGTGTCGATATGAGGTCTATAACAGTTCGAGAAACTACTGATAACACTTACCAGTAAATCTCAGCAACCCTAGCCAGGGATTTCCGGTTATAGCCAATCGAACACAGCACAACATCAACTCCCTATACCGGGAGAGACGAATCCCCTCCTATCGCTCATTGCCTCCATGTGATTCAGGACTGTACCCAAAAGCCATCTTTTTGCATGCCCTCTTGGATGTGGTATGATGGAAATCAAAGCACAGTGGGAATCACACGAGACTCTATGACGATCTTGGGTCAACAGATTACTCTGTACCAGTGTCACCGGAGAACTGCCATCTGACGTGAGGTATAATACCATCTGGGAGTTCTCGGCAAGTCCGTCCAGTGTACCCTGTCTCCACTGACCACCCGTACACCATCCTTGATGTCAAACACCGATGGATATGGGATCATCCATCGCCCATCATATGGGTCAAGATACGTATACGCTAGTCTACTCTGGTGTATCGATGCCCTGTCTCGATACACCCTCGACTAGGAACAGTTATAGGATGTACATGTCGACTACCGTGGCCCCACTAGTATGATCTCATCATAGTCCCAGTAGTCGAGTACATATCCTAAGGGCTTTATCAACATGTAACATAGAGACAATCAGAGTACATGTTAAGATAAAGTACAACCAGATAGCATACTATCATGTCGAGCAAGAAAGTCCTCCCTATATATGTCCAAGCATCCATTACAATATACATCATATGTACAGTAATGGCCTCTAGGGCATACATATAACTAACAATCTCCCACTTACACTAGGGCCATCTGTTGTGGTATCACATACCCAACAATTAGCTGTGGTTGAAGTTTCTCATACTCAACCATCCCATAAAAGTCTCTACTGGGAAAAAAGGCCTTTGTGAGTGGATCCGCGCTGTTGTCCTCTGTGTCCACTCTCCTAACCTCGATCTCCCTGAAGATCAACCATCTCCATGATCAGGTGATACTGCCTAAGAATTATATCTGGATTTCAGATGGGACGGGGGTTCCTTGGCTAAAACCACAACTCCATTGTCACACAATGGAAGGAATGAAGTTCATCTCATGAACTTATATATCCATACTGCCTCTTTGGTAGCATCCTTGGTAACGATGTATCTTGCCTTTAATCTTCTAGTAAGTCACGGTATCTAGCTTGGAACTCTTCCAACGCACCGTCCCTCCACTGAGGGTAAAGACAATGCCTGCGACTGACATTCAGTCGTCCTCATCACCCTGGAACCTTTCCAGTGATTCTCCCCAGGATCGATTGATACCATCTCACTACAACTAGTGAGTATCCTAACATCGAATTAAATCTATCTCATAGATCCAAAATCCAGGATTCATGAGGTATCACTATGATCCTATATGGAGAATCCTTGTGATAAGCGGAGATTGATCGAGCGTAGCAAAGGAAACTCCTTCCCTATCAAGAGTATGTCATCCACGTACTCTACGAGGGTCACCACCATACTCCCTACTACCTTTTTGTATATACAAGGTTCATCTACCATTTTGATGAAGTCAAACTCTTTGACTACCACATCAAAACAGATGTTCCAACTCCGCGATGCCTGTTTTATCATATAAAACATCTTGCATACGTTTCCGCTGCTCTTACTGTCTACGAAGCCCTCTGGCCGTGTACTTATAGAAGCTCTTATCTAAAACATCATTTAGAAAAGCAGTCATGACACCCAACCACCAGATATCGTAGTCATGGTATGTAGCAGTGGCAAGTAGGATCTGGATGGACTTAAGCATAGCTTTGAAAGTCTCAACTTTTCCATGTACACCAAGTAATCTTCTCAAGATATACTCGCTCCTGATGGGGATTTAACCCTTCAGATAAAGCAACCAAAGTCCATACTTTGTTGGTGTATAAGGATTCCATCTCAGATCGCTAAGCATCCAGCCATTCTTACAGAGTCCCACTCCTGATGGCTAGCTCGAAATAAGTTGGGTCACCATCTCATGATGCAATCCTCGCTCCCACTGTCATAGAGAAACTGAAGTAACTCTCAGGTGGGTGAGGAACCCTACTAGATCGGCGGAGAGGCTGAGGTTCGTTGGAAACTATTGAATCCTTTGGTTCTACCAAATCATCAGTTGCAGTTTGTATAGCTTGAACCATTCCAGTTCTACATAACAGACCTTGCCTCGAGCTTGTCCGGATTTTGCTTTTAGACATAGGCCGGACAACCCCAAATCTTAACCAACTTAAGATATGGGCTCTTCCCTTTCTATATCACATATGAAGTGGTAGGCAACTGATTTGATTTGAACCCTATTCAATAGGTATGCGGCTTCTCAAGTGCATAACTCCCAAAAGGAAATAGGAAACTCAGTAGTACTCATCATAGAGCACACCATATCACATAGGGTGCTATTGCTCCGCCCTGATATACCATCGTGCTATGGTGTATACGAAGGAGTAATGCTGAGAGAGAATCTCATTCTCCTTTAGAATAGTCCAGGAATTCCGTGCTCAAGTATTCTCCTCCTTGATCACATCAAAGGACATAATACTTATACCCGTTTTTGGTTCTCTACTTCTAACTTATATTCTGTGAATATCTCAAAAGCTTCGGACTTTTGTTTCAACAGGAACATATGTCTGAATCTTGAGAGATCATCAGAGAATGTAATGAAGTACAAAGAACCGGTCATGGCATGTGTAGACTGGGGACCATCATACATCAGCATGTATCAATCCCAAAAGTTCACTAACTCTTTCTCTGTTTCCAATAAACAGAGCTGTGGTCATCTTATCTTTGTGACATGACTGTCAAGTTTCACAAGATGTAAATTCAAACTAATTTAAATATGCATCTATATGTAACTTCAGCTAGTCGGGTCGCATTGATATGACCTACAATACAATACCTCAAGAAGGATTTGTTCATTTCTGAACTCTTCCTCTTGTGTGTGTTGTGTATACTAAGAACTGTAGTTTGATTTAGAACGTCAATGCTTTTAGATAACGTGCCTGAACCGATCAACTCTTGATATAGGAAATGTTCAAAATATTATCCAACAATACAAAATTATATCCTTTCTTTACTAATAAAGAAACGGATATGATGTTGTATATCAGGTTCGGTATCTAATAACATTCGTTCAGAATCAATGTATTCTGGTAATACAGGGTGATAACTACCAACAGACTTGGCTGCAACACTTGCACCGTTTCTATCTCATGAAACTTATCACCCGTTCTCAGTTCTCTACCTATCTGTAGCCCATGTAACAGATTACATATGCGGGATCCTGATCCGGTATCTCATACCCAGGACGTAAAGGACATTGAGAAACAGTTCTCTGTGATGAACACACCCGAAGATGATGCATCAGCATGCACTTTCTTCGTTTGGGCGGCACGGGAATTATGGTAATCCCCAATTTCCTGCTCTGTCTTATAACATTGATAAGTTGGAGCGGGACCAACGTTCCCCAGCTCAGTATAACAAGCGGGTTCGGTCAATATATTCGTATTATTATCTTGATTAAGGCGTGATATGGTCTCTACCTGGAGAGAGAGAGAAGAAAACACTCAGCGTATGCTCTTGCAAGATTAGATTGGTTATCTAATATATCTAATCAGGATGTCTCCCACTGTTTTAGTCAAATCTTCCTTCAAACCCTAATAGGAATGACTAGCCGGGATTAATTACACGCTACAAGTTCGCTAATCTTTCAGCCAGGCCAGTGTCAGTACTTTGAGGGAGGTCCCCCGTGCTTTCGCACGAACCTAATTAAAGTAAACCTCGTTTTCCCAGGGGCGTAACCCCGTTAACACCTTTCTAGACACCTACTTGATCGGCTAATTGTAATGTATAAAACTCTCCCAGGAGTAACTCTTACTCGCAGCGGGTATCGGAATCCAACTATCTCAAAGAAGGTATGCAATCTCATTGCAAATTTCAACACTTGAAATTCCCAATAATATTTTACCCCTAGGGTCCTATGACCTTGACGAATGCCAACAAACCATAGGCTACTAGTCAAGTTCAACCCATCATTTCTCGATTGAATTAAACCCACCCGCACGACCCTTGACGAATGCCAACAAAGTCGCATGACTACCCTAACTCAATCTGCATCATATGCATAAACAGATAAGCATAAATAGCTACCGCACACTACGCCTTGACGAAAGCCAACAAACGTAGCACGAATACTATGAAGTACTTATCTGAAATGACGGAGGGCTACGACAAGTTTTTAAGAAAACCCTTTGCTTAATGAACTTAATATCGTTGTAGAATCGAGTAATTTTAAATGGAGTGTTTTTGAGGCTTTTCTAGTTTTGCTAAAGGGGTCACTCCCGGTGAAGGGATCGTCGGCCCTTTCCTCATCGAATAAGGTGCAGGATATTTCACAAATATCACTTTGCAAAGCAAGAACTATAGAAGCAATCAAAAGACAAACCGAGTTTGTAGCATCTGCTAGTTTCGCTAAAGAGGTCACTCCCGGTGAAGGGATCTCGGCTTTTTCCTTATCGAATAAGGTGCTGGATGTTCTACAAGGAACACCGCTATGCAAAGCAAGAACCAGAGCTACCAGTTTTTAAACAAGTTTCTACAATATCTTAGGTTTATTTTATTTCATTAATCTCATTAATGAAGTCCCATTTTATTATGCTTCACAAGCATCACATTTGAAACGAAATCTGCAATATAACATATATCTCATATATATAATATAAACATTCGTCTCAGGCAGTAATATGATCTCATCACAGAACATTGCAGCAGAAGAACATATATGAAATATTGGATATACTAGGACGTCCGTGTTTTCAATACGAGCCTGTATAAAACATGGATTCCACGGTCGCGATGAATAGCCAAACCCACATCCCTAGACCCCTACGAGAGCGGCAAGCAACACTGCCAATTTTAGGGTTAGGAGACCCGGTCTCGACTCCTCGAGATGATCTCCCACTGGACCCTAGAACCCGGTTACTTGTGCTCCCCGCCTTGGGTCTACCTAATGCGGAAAATTAAATAATATACAACGGTGACATCATCCTCAGCCCGGAAGTGTCCCAATAAAAGAATATTACATACAAATGAATTTTACATGAATGAAAAACAAAAAACTCTCATCTCACATAAAACCCCCGGCTATTCAAAACACGACGATCCAATATAACATATCACAGCAACACATAATATTTCGTATCATCAACGTAAGCAAGTATGCGTATCCCGATTGTCGTTGATGTATAGCAACGAAGCCGGCGATACACCACATACTATGCTTACGGTCACAGAAAAGAAAGTATAAAACTGCAACAGTCGGAATCCGCAACCTCTTTAGACATCGCATGCCTAACTAAATAAATTCCTTAGACATCTCATGCCTAACATTTATAAACCCCGCATTTTAGTCTCATTATCGAAAACTCTTTTCAATATCAAGTCGGGCAATTCAACAAGATTCCCGATATCCTGATCGAATGCTCGTCGCAAACTTTAGTAGATGGCCGCACCCCCGGATGCCGTCGACGAAGTGCACAAAGGCGGAACACCGCTGCCATGAGCACCCGAACGGATGCTTTTGGCGACGGGGTTCTCCTACAGTCACTTGGTCGGGGCTATGGGGCATGGCTGTGTGTTATGTTTACCCGGCGAGTATCCGCGTACGCTACGTGATTGCGACGGACTTTTGATCATATCAAAATTCCGTGGCAACCGATCAACTGAAACTGAACTGCTAGATTTATAACATTCAAATTAGTTATCTCATAACTACCTGTGGATTCCAAATATTGTATCACATTCCGGATAAATAGACAATGTTAAACTTTCCGATCGAATAATCAAACACCCAAGATTTCCCCGATATATCTCAACACTTGAAATCAGTTTAAAAACATCCATCACATGCCACAGTACCAATGGTCCAGCCGTAGAAGGGTCAAGCCAACGCCTCACATGTGGCACGTCGTACTGCCCCAAACCCTAAGGTTTAGAGCAGTTCAAGACGGTCACATAATCAAGTTAAGGTTTGTTGTCTTCTAGAGGGTCCACCGCGTTACTTGCATGACTTAGAACGTTCTTAAACTCAAGAAAAAATCCAACTTTTGAAAAAATTTCCGACAGGGGAAAAAGCGAGTTATTGATATCCGTTCGAACTTTTTAACAGTTTCTAAAATTATCCGGAAAAACTAAACAAAGTTTAATTATCCGATCGAATCAACAAGTCCCCAATACAACCCAGAAAACTCAACACTTGAGTAGAAATAAAAATACCCAGAAGAATCAGGAAGTACAGACGGTCATTACTGTGCAGAAACTAACCCTCAATCTACAGTAACGGCAGCGGAACCGCCACCAATGCCTTGGTTTGGCCGCGGTTCCGCGGTGCAATAGTTGAGTTAGGGTGTCGTTTTTCACAGTAATTCCTAAAATACCCTGCTGAATTTTTTGAGCATTTTTAATATGAAAAAAATCACAGTTTTGAAAAATTTCCAGAGAAGGGTAAACATCAGGGTTTCCGGGTTCGATCGGACTTTAAACTTCGTCTAGACTTCGCCTAAAGCTCTAGCTTGGCTCTGATACCACCGTAGGGTTGCTATGCACTGCCACAAGGGTCTACGAGGCATCAACCATGCCCGATTAAAAATTTAGCCGTGCCGAACAACCCAAAGCCGGATCTTTATACTAGAATTTAGGGGAAAACAAGTATGTTAAACACTTTAACACTAAGTGAGATGGATTACAACCTTTGTAGATCCGGTCCTTCACTTCTAAAGCTCCGTGTTGAAGTCCCTGCGCTGCGATCATCGTGTTCCGGACTCTCGAGAGGTTCCACGAAGAGAAAGATGCTGTCTTGCTTCCGATCTTCGATACAAAGATGATCTACCTTGAAGTTTCGTTAACACAAGCTAACACTCATAATATGAAGTGAACACCCTCATCTAAATGGCAAGGATAAATGAGGATGATGAAGTAGGATTTTTTCTCTCTTTTATTATCTTTTTCTCACACTCATTCATCACTTGGAAAAATCTAGTAAGCTTTTTTTATGAAAGAAAGAAGAAGGAAGAAGAAGATCCATCAACATGAAACCTTTTGTGATGAATAATGAAAGGATAAATATGATGATTAATTCAACCATGGTCAACTAAACCCATGTAGAGAATTAACTAGGGTTAGGGTTTGGGTTGGGTTAAAGCATGAGTCATAACAAAATATCTTAACACAAAACAAAAAGAAACCTTCTAGAAGGTTCATGAATGCACTAACCCAAATCAAACCCTAATCTTATTTAATCTCCACTAAACATGTTGCATTAGTAACCATATCATGTTACAATATTATATATCACATATATAATATTTATTGTAACAAAATAAAATAATACAATTAATATATATCGCATATATATCAATGTATTACCCGAGTGAGAAAAAGAATCTTTTAGTGAGCTAATATTAGTTAATGTAATTTAATATATCATATATATCATTTTACATTAAATTATCGAATCAACACTTGATCCGACAATCAAGCTATATCGCATATAACTGACTAATATTTATCCGTACCGATTCATCGAATCAACACTTGATCCGATGACCCGGCTGATATCAAATATCGCGAGAATAGAATACGGTATCTCATATCGTATTATCCTCGGTCCCGCACATATCACATAAGTGCTCCTAATCCGTTTTGCTTGAGCCAAGAAACCTCTGTGTAGGACTCTAAAGAATCGTCAATACGCCGGCAGTAGGTGATGATCATATCAAACACCTACAAGCTGCAAGCGGTCAGCTAAACGTAACAGCCACCCAGGTATTGTGCGCTCAGAAGATCAACAAGCAAGTCTGTACATTCTCCTGTGAATCCAAACAGTAACACTCCCGTACAGTCCGGTCTCGTCGTCTGATATGTCGCATATCTCGCCTAGGGATGGTAAACGTCAGACCCCAGTACCTCGATAAGTCGTGTCGATAAGAGGTCTATAACAGTTCGAGAAACTACTGATAACACTTACCAGTAAATCTCAGCAACCCTGGCCAGGGATTTCCGGTTATAGCCAATCGAACACAACACAACATCAACTCCCTGTACCGAGAGAGACGAATCCCCTCCTATCGCTCATTGCCTCAATGTGATTCGGGACAGTACCCAAAAGCCACCTTTTTGCACGCCCTCTTAGATGTGGTATGATGGAAATCAAAGAAAAGTGGGAATCACACAAGACTCTATGACGATCTTGGGTCAACAGACTACTCTGTACCAGTGTCACCGGAGAACTGCCATCTGACGTGAGGTATAATACCATCTTGGAGTTCTCGGCGAGTCCGTCCAGTGTACCCAGTCTCCACTGAGCACCCGTACACCATCCTTGATGTCAAACACCGATGGATATGGGATCATCCATCGCCCATCATATGGGTCAAGATGCGTATACGTTAGTCTACTCTGTTGTATCGATGCCCTGTCTCGATACACCCTCGACTTGGAACAGTTATAGGATGTACTCGTCGACTACCGTGGCCCTACTAGTATGATCTCATCATAGTCCCAGTAGTCGAGTACATATCCTTAGGGCTTTATCAACATGTAACATAGAGACAATCAGAGTACATGTTACGATAAAGTGCAACCAGATAGCAAACTATCATGTCGAGCAAGAAAGTCCTCCCTATATATGTCCAAGCATACATTACAATATACATCGTATGTACAGTAATGGCCTCTAGGGCATACATATAACTAACAACCGGTATTTACGGGTAGGCGGAAAGAGTAAAAATCAAATTTTTATCACAAGGTAACATAGACAAACCATGAAGGATCTTTGCTAAACAAAAACTAACAAACTAACTACAAGTTCTAACTACTAGGTTGGATGGTTATACCTAGTTCTTGAACTCATTCTCCTCTTGTTGTGGTCCTCCTTGATGTGAGCTCCTTGGAGTGGTGTAGATGGCGCCTCCTCGTCGTCTTTTCTAGGTCAAAGATCGATCCACCCGAAGGCTTCTACCTTGAGCTCCTACCTCAACAATGAAGTAACTAGAGTGCTTAGCTTGCTACACTCAGAACCCTAGAGTGAGTAGAGAGGTATTTTGGTGGTTTGGTCTCAAAAACTTATGATTTTCAACACATGAAACACTTAAGCTTTGAGAGAGGAAAAGGGAGAGCTAACAATGAGAGAGAAAGAGAATGATAGAATGAATGAACCTAGCTCTCATATGATAAATATATAATAATAATAATAATAATTAAGAAAATTGTGATGGTGAATTGATTTGACCATTATCATTTCACATTTAATGCTAAGCATGCTTCAAGAAGCATCTTATGCTTAACAAAAGACAAAAAGAAAAATATCTAGGTCAATGTAAGTCAACAAGTCAAATGGTTAAACCAATTCTAACCATGATACAATTATACTTAATTAATATTATTAATTATATTTCTCATTCTCATTAGGGTTTTGATCAAGTCAACGGTCAAAACCCTAATGAGGTTCCTCTGCCTCTGTCAACTGTGTATACACACCCGGATCCGTGTTCCGAGGAACAAGAATACAACGAGACCGAACCAACCCAAAACCAAATACTAGATCTAGCTTAAACCAAAGCCCACTACTATCATCTACCCGAACACCGAACACGCACAAGTATGCATATATGAACGAACCCTGTCGTAAAACCATACGACCTCTACTCTGTTTTGCCCAAAGGTGAACAACCCACTGTGTGGGACTCTAAAGACTCGACAATATGCTGGCAGTGGGTTTAACTACAGGCCGCAAGCGGTACTAGCTGTACATAATAGTCCCCAGGTAGATGTCGATAAGAAGACCGATGAGGTGAACCCATCCAAACTCCTACTGAGCCTGAATGTGACAATCTCCGTTCAGTCCAGTCTGTTCGTCAAAGAGTATCGCATGTCGGACTTAGGGGGGCGGTAAACGGTAGACCTCTAATAGCGGTACAAGTCATGTCGGATTGTAGCCCAGAACACCCTGAGAAACTACTGGAAACACTGCCCGTAAATCTCACTTGCCCTGGCCAGGGACTTTGTGTAATGTCTCTCCTAGACACAGCGCGATATCAACTCCTAATACCGGGAGAGACGAATCCTGTCTAACCGTCACTGCTTCCAAGTGCTTCGGGACTGCACCCAACTACTACCTGTTTGCATGACTTAATAGAGCCATGGTAGGGTAGTAATCTAAGAACAGTGGGAACACACTCGAGGTGAAATGACAGTGTCAAGTCAACGGACTAAGCTGTACTAATGTCACCTGGGAACTGATAACTGACGATAGGTATAATACCAACCAACAGTTACCAGCAAGTCCTGTCCAGTGTACTCGTAACCTAACGAGCACCTGCATACTATCTCCAGTAAGACGTATTGATGGCTGTCGGACATACCATCTCCCCTTCTGGGGTGAGAAGCGTATACACCAGTTTACTCTGGAGTAACGATGCCCCGTCTCGATAATCCTACGATCAGGGACCTGTATAAGGATGTGCTTATAGACTATCCAGCCCCCACTAGTATGACTGCCATCACAACGCTGGTAGTCAGGCAAAAGATCGTAAGGGCTCTATCAATATATATTAGCAATATGTTAAAAAGAAACACATACATAAATTAAGATAGATACAAACCAAGTAGCATACTACCATTTTGAGCAAGAATGTCAATCCGTGTATATATCCCAAGCTTCCAAAATGTAATATACAAACTAGTACTATTCAATAATGGCCTCTAGGGCATATCACACTAACAATAACTCCCCGTGAAGGTTCGGGCGCGTTTCGTTTTGATTCGGACTTCTGAATTGGTTTTAAACGGTCGGTTTTTGGAACTTTAGCTCATTGTTTTTTCATGTTTTTGGAAATTGGTTTAGTTTGCTAATTGCGTGCGGAATTCTAATGTCGTAGTTTTCAGTACATACATTACTTTCTGCGACCGTGAATGTCATTAGAGCGGTACAACTCGTCTAACTGCTATATTCTCTTTTAGACGGGTTTGCGAACATGACATTCACGTTGATGTTCTGTGTTGTGCTGTTGTTGTGGCGGGATCGTCGTGGTGGATAGCTTGGGTGCAATGGTAGTACAATTTGGACCTTTTTGTACATTTGATATTGCGGGGTGAGCGTCCGACATGTGGACTTCCGTCACTGCCAGTTTGTATATTATTTTTTGGGGCACGACCGGGTTGAGGTCGATGTCACCATTGTACTTATTTTCTTTTCTGTACTAGGATTACCTCGCGGTGTAGTGCACGAATAGCCGGGTTCTAGAGGGCAACAGGCCCGCATCTTATGGCTTTGAGAAGGAGGGGGCCTCACACTAGAATTGGCGGGCTATTCGCCACACTCGTAGGGGTATAGGTTGACCTAAGGAGGGGTGCTCAAGTTACCGGATTCCGTGAAGTGCCGGGTGGCCCATTCACATTGTTGATTGGGGTTGCCTCATTTCTGGTTTTGGCGGGTAACTTGCCGCACTCGTAGGGGTCTAGGTTTTCATTGCACAAGCTATCCACACAACCAGGGGAACGTCGGGTTTCACTTGCAGCTCAAGTGAAACCCGGGGCTCCAGGATTATCCACCACTCTGCGACGCTTGGCTGTGATTCTGAGATGTTGCTTTATATCATGCCTGAGACGATTGTTATATATATTTATATATATACTAGTAGATGTTGTATATGTTTTGCACCAGCACTAGTCGAGTCCCCGCTCTGTCGTTAGTTAAGTAACCTAACGAGGGATGACGGGACCTGGTGGCGAATGCGGATGGCATATACGTACATCATATTTTTGTTCTTTTCTGGTGTGATTAATTGATGGGACTGCGTTGATTCTAATCAATGCAAGGAAAACAAACATATTTGATGTTGTTGGAACAAATTTTCAAAAGTTGTTATTACAAGGACGTTTTCTTTTGTTTTGCACAGCGGTATTCGGTTATGAATATCCAGCACCTCATTCGACGAGACAAGAGCCGAGATCCCTTCACCAGGAGTGACCTTTTGGGCAGAAGTTTGCATCAAGGTAATAACTTTACTGTATTCGATTACGTTTTGCTTTGCACAGCGATATTCAATTTGGAATATCCTGCACCTCATTCAACGAGGAAAGAGCTAAGATCCCTTAACCGGGAGTGACCTCTTTAGCAAAAGTTTTCGCCACTATATTTTTAAAGCTATCTGGTTCCTTCAACGATATCATGTTCATTACATTAAAGGTTTTTCACCAAAAACTATTCGTAGCCCTCCGTCATTTCAGACGGGTAGTACTTAGTATTCATGCTATGTTTGTTGGCCTTAGCCAAGGCATCGTGTATGGTATCTATTTGTTACTTTTCTGTTGCATAGACATATTCGTTGGTTTGGGACAGTCGTACAGCCTCGTTGGCCTTAGTCAAGGGCGAGTATGGGTGGGTTCAAATTAACCTGGACAATGACGGGTAGAACTTGACATGTGACTTATGATTTGTTGGCCTTAGTCAACGTCATAAGAGCATGGGGTAAAAATCACATCAGGAGTTTCTAAAGAAACTGAAACTTGCCAGGCATGCGCATACCTTCTGGAGTGTGATAACTTGAGTGGGTTCTATCAAGTTATTATGCGATGATAGTTGGATCACGATTCCCACTGATGAGTTGGTTTACTCCTCGGGTGATTATAGATGATTCCGACTAATTCTCCTTTGGATTTGGGGGAGGATTCGAAGAAACTGTGAGAGTCATCCGGATTAGATAAAGTGATTAACCATTCTGATCTAGGTTATAGTGCACGGTGAGTGTTTCTTTTCTCTCTCTCTTTGGCAGCGACCATGGCCCGACCCTAGACTAGAACTCATGAATCAAGTTAATCGAACCTTCTTAAAACACAGGCCTTTGGATTGTCAGAGTTGCATACATCATTGTCACTCCTTCTTTTACCTTTTGAATTTCTCCAGAACACCCCGTATAACTACGAAGATCCATATTTTTTGGATATGATCATCGTATAGTTACATACGAACTCGAAGAAACTTGTTTTAGATTCGAGAATGGTTTTCTGTTCTAGAGAAATTGAATATGATTATTCAGTTGTCTTTTCCTTTTTCCTTCTCTCAGGTTGTGAGGGCTCCTAGGATTAGGAGAGGGTACACCTATTGTGCTTATTGGATAGTCTTCTTCCAAACCATAGGCAGGTGCCGAAAGGTGGGGTAGGAAGAAAACCGATTAGCCTAAGTGTGGTGTACAGAAGGTAATAAGTAAAGACAAAATAAAGAGATTAGAAAGAGGGCAATGTAAATTGCGACTGCTATCCTTCACGACCAAACCGCGTATTTCATCCTCACTCCTATTTCACCTTTGAATTTCTCTAGAACACCCCGTATCACTACGATGATCCATAGTTATTGGATAATCCATCGTACTCGAAGGAACTTGTTCCAGTTCGAGGATGGATTCTGGTTCAGGAGAAATAGAATAAGGATTATTCAGTTGTCTTTTATCTTTATCTTCTCTCAGGTTGTGAGGGCTCCTAGGATTAGGAGAGTACACCTATTACGCTTATTGGATAGTCTTCTTCCAAACCATAGGCTAGTGTTGAACCGTAGGGAAGGAAGAAAACCATTTACCCTGAGAGTGGTATACAGAAGGTAATGAGTAAAGACAAATAAAGGGATTTGGAGAGATGGCAAGGAAATATACGGTTACAGTCATGAATTTGGATAATGGACGAAGCGTTACTAGTTATACTGGATACCCCATCGAAATATTTTCATGTTTCAGTTTCACTGTGCGTTGTTAATAGAAAAATGAGTTTCCAATTAGATCCTTACTCCAGGGTATGTATTTACCAGGTTTGATTCTCACATCTGTATGATTTTATAGATGATGATTGGAAGTAAGTTATTTGGAATTAGGTGATTATATCCTCATTATATCAGAATTCGTTGTAATTGGTGATATTTGAGGAAATCGCCTGGCGTTTTGTCTGATGATGAATATTTGGTTTTGAATATCCGTTGTTAAGCACCAATTTCAAACTGATATATCTGTACGTTTATTTTATAAAATGAGATATAACTTTTTGAATTATGTCCATGACATTTAGCTTTATCAGTTGATGATTGGGTAAGGAGCATTAAACAGCGGTATAATTCTTCTTAACCATAGTACAGTTTTCAACCTACGATTCACATGATTTGAGTTATTCAACTCAGGGGACTTATAGAAAGTATTGTATGTTATCCGTTTTCCAGTGTCCATTTGTACAGAGGGGTTGGTACACGTACTATATTCTGTTTACTTATGACTTCTCCAGTTTTAGACAAGTATTTCGTAGAAATACAAGGTCTAAGTTTTGATAAGTTATAGGTACAAGAATAAATTAGAGAAACATGTGTTGCAAGTATCAGGATTCTTCAAAGTGATCGAGGATGTAGAGACTTGTGTTTGGTATTCAGTTGATAGTAATGGTTTTGAGAACTAGCTTCTCTTTCAGGTTACTCATATCTAGATACACTACTAAGTTGAGTAATGCTGATTTTCCTATTTCCATCTAGTGGCATGCGTTGGAGACAGCTGCATGATTTGAATCTGGTTCTAATTAAATTAGTGCCTCTATTTCTATATTGTATACAGAAAGGTTCATATCTTAACGATGTTAAGGTATATGGAGTTGTCCGGCTTATGCTTAAAACCAAACTCTGGATAACTCAAGACACGTTTCTGTAATTACAGTTTGTGGGTTATCCCGGGCTATGACGAGGGTTAACTTTCTACCATCTGAAAGATTAATAGTGATATTGTTCTTGACTCGCCACAGTTTTAGCAAAATGGACTTTTTCAGAAAACAGTAGTGGGAGTATGGTAGAACTGGAAGTGATTCCAGAACCACAAACGATTACTGAAAATTTAATAGAACCTAAAGATTCAATCGGGTTTGACATTTCATTAGCCACTCCGTAGATATGGTGGGTAATCTCAGGCGCCCGAGAGGTACTTCAGTATCCTCAAATACGGTGATGGGGAGGTTCTTGTTTACCCAGACTTGCTATTACTGCTGTTCTAAACTATGAGACACGGCAGTAGGATGAGTATAGCGTCGTTCTAAACTATCTTTAGAAGTGCACGTGTATATGACTCCGCCAGAGGGTTGTTATAGTCAATATGAGGAGCGGAAGGATTGTGGACAAGTAGCTTGTGTCTATTTATAGAATAAAGCAGGTATAGCAGAGATAGATCATCTATTTTTGATGTGAAAGTCATAGGCTTTGACTTCATCAAAATAGGAAATGGATCTGTTAAGAAAGTAGTAGGGTGTGATGTCCTGGTATTTGGATGACATACACTTTGTAGAAAGTGAAATTCCTATACTACGATCGATTATACTGTGTTTGTCACATAGTTACTTCTCCACATAGGATATGGATATAATATCAGGTATTCTGTTAACTAGATCTATGGTTTTAGATCTAGATTTGGGTAGTTTCTCAATCTGGGTACTTTGACACTATTCTAAAGGTGTTTTAGAATGTACGACTCTTGGCATGGTGGTGTACCTACAGGTGATGGAGTCACCCTCTCTAAAAGTGTCTTACAGACTAAAGGGGAGAGGGATGTGCATGATTGGCATATCACTTGCTTAGGCAATTGAGTCAATCATGAGATGTCAAGTACCACACCAGTTATTGTTTTTGCACTAGCTGCAGTAAGTTTATATATTAATCCAATCCTGGAGAAACATTCGGAAGAAATTTATGAATATAAGTGGATGTTCTAGGGATTTGGTAACAGCAGCCTCCTTCGGGAGACGGTTATCATTCCAGGCTTCCAAGGTGACCTGGATGACAGAGTGACTGTCAGAGTTGTAGTTTTCCCACTTGACGAGGGGCAGTAGTTTGGACAGGTGGTCCAAACGGATACTGAGGGAGGCATGACGCAGGATACTGATTAAATTCAGTAGACAATACAGTCTAAGAAGTTTGCTGTATTTGGAGTTCATTTATGAACTGGGTCCTATCAGTTATCCAGACATATTCTAAGACAGGTATTGCTCATTTCGGGAGATAGCTTTATCCGTGAAGTTGAGATATAGAGACATACAGAAAGAAACATTAGGACGGATCCACTCACTGAGGCTATTTCTCGAACGCAATAGTTTTACAAACGAGCTTTGTGAAACTGATTAGTAGAAAAGTTGGGTGTTCGGTATCACACGGGATGTGAGTATGCGATGCCGCAATAATTATCCTTAAGTGAAAGTGGGAGATTGTTGGCTATAATGCCCTCAAGTCAATTATTGGATCGCAGGCACGTGATTGCAATGATTGAGAGAGGATCTATACCGGTAGAACAATCTTACTCGAGATGATAGTATGCTATCTGCTTTGTCTTTATTATCGTGTACATGCTTCAGGTGACATTACATATCACTATTACATATTGATAGAGCCTATAGGATTCTGGCTTGACTACCAGCAGTATGATGGCGATCATATACATGAGAGTTGGGTGGTCTATAAGCACATCCTTACAATGTCCCTAGTCATGGGAGTTTCGAGACTGGGCATCAATACTCCAAGAGTAGATTAGTGTATACTGATCGAAACCCCGAAGAGGGGTGGTAGCCGGTCTCACAAGCCATTGGTCTTATTTGGTTCACCAAAGATGTATACAGGTGATCATTGGGTTATGAGTACACCGGACGAACTCGCCGCGAACATGCTAATTTGTATTATACCTATTGTCAGATAGCAGTTCCCAGGTCACATTTGTACAGGTTAGTGTATCGACCTGAGATCGTCATTTGTCTCATGTGATTTCCCACTGTGCTTTGCTTACTACTCTACCACGGCTCAAAGGAGTCGTGCAAACATGTTTTAGTTGGATACAGTCCTGAGCCACATGGAGGCAGTGAGCGGATCGTCAGGGGATTCGTCTCTCCAGGTTTTGGGGGTTGATGTCGCGGTGTGCACGGGTGTCCATCACCAGAAATCCAAGGCTAAGGTAGTCGAGAATTACTATTTCGGATCATTACTTTCTCAGGTGGTGATAGGCTTCATACCGACACTAAATGCTGCGTTATTATGGGTCTGAATTTATCCACCCCCTAGACTCGATATGCGATACTCATAGACGAACGGACCGAACTATACGGATATTGTCACTGTCAGGCTCAGTAGGGGTTTCAGGATGAGTTTGCTCGTTGGCCTCCCTTTCGCTCAATACCTGGGTAGCCGTTACGTACAGCTAGTGCCGCTGACGTGCTTGTGGTTAAACCCACTGCCAGCGTATTGATGTGTCTTTAGAGTCCCACACAGAGGGTTTCCCTGCTTCGGGTGAAATGATGTAGATGCCGTATGGTTTTACGGTAGGGTTCGATCATATACGTGTATTTGTGCACGCATGATGTTCGGACGGATAATACTAGTAGGTTTTAGTTTAAGTCGGATCCTAGTATTATATTGTTGGATTATTTTTGTCTCATTGTAATCGTATTCTTCGGAATACGTATGCGGGTATGTATATACAGTTGAGGGGTATTCTTGTAATTTATTACAAGTTACTTTTAGAACATTACACCTCATCATGATTTAGACCATTTTGGATTAAAAGGTTATTAAGGTGCAGGATTAGGTGTTTATTGCATTTTTGGTGTCATGGATAATTAGTGACCCATGATTACTATTCTAGAATGCTAAGGGTTTTTGTTTGTTGTGAGATTATGTTGAGTTGAGATATTTTTTGTTGACTAAGATATTTTGGAGAGATGGACATTTATGTGATGGCTCCATTATTTCTTATCACACTCATAGCACAAATAAAAACACAAGCCATTATTCATTTTTTTTTCTCTCTCTTGAATTGCTCTCAACACCTCATTCTCATTGAATCTTCTTCTTCCTGTAGCTCCACCAAAAACCCTCTCATGAGTTGAGAATCCTTGGGTGTCTTGAGACAAATTAATACTTCATCACTCTTTACTTCATCTACGGTATCTAGAGTGGAAATTTAGGTGCCCTAGTTGCCTCAAATATGAGGTTGGAGCTCGTTGCATAGACTCTTGGGTGAATCGTCTTCGATGGAGGGAGATCGGAGATCAAGCTTGATCAAGGAAACCACTAGGAACTTGGGATGATGGTTGAAGACCGAAGGACACGGATCTATTCCGTATAACCATTCTAACTCCTTTGCATGTTTTGTTATCTATGGCTTATGGGTAGATCCGGGTAATTGGTTGTGGTAGCACCAAGTTTTATAAATTTTTGTTCCGCATTTGGTCACGGATTGATGGCCGGGGCGCTGTCGTAACCCAACAGCTCGCACACTATGGATAGTTTTCAACAAGTTCACACGCATGTATATCGCATGACGCACATGCCTTTATAGGCGACATCCAACAAATGCGCACATGTGGGTATTATTTGATGCACACATCTTCAGGGCATTATTTTCCCAAAGACAACAATTTTTTTATTAAGTGCGCACTAGTTTGGGTGCGCACTTGTTTCCATCAGAAAGAAGAAGCATTCACCAAGAAGCAATGGGTTATGTTTTATATTCTTTTGTTCATCTTTTATTTTTTCAAGAAGTAATTTTTTTGATTTCTGTCTGTTTTCAGGTCATATGCATGCGTTTTCTGGTGCACATCTTATTATTTTAGATCTCAGGATCGATCTCTCGCAAAAGTATAAACTTTATGAATGAAAGACGAACCCTAAGATCATTTGATCTTATAATAGCGAATCAACAAATTCGAAAAAGAAGCAAAGGCTTCTGTCTAAAAGAAAAAGCTTTTTTATAAGAAGAACAGAGAAGTTTTTTCCTCTTTTTTTTACCTTACGCACTTGTTCGCAGAGGAAGAGGAAGACTTAGAATTTTTATCAAGATTATAGGGGTGTTTCGAGAGTCTGATTTTTTCATATGAGGCTCCTATTTATAGGAGAGAAAAAATTAGGATTTGTTGGATTTGTTTTGGTTTATTTTGATCACAATCAGATTTTAGATTGATTTAAAAATATTTAATTGATTTATATCAATTAAGGGTGACATGCGCACCGCTGCATGTTTGAACCACAGATCTGTTTGGTACGGTCTTTGACCAACATATCGTTTTCCTATTAATTAAGGATCGTTTGCCTAGTAATCGAGGTTTATTCCCGCTTAAAGAAGATCCCAATTTTATTTGGTTTGTTATTATTGGGACGTTTTTTGGTTAAGTGCACAATGCACTCATGCATTGCGCGTGCATATAGCAAATATATGCGCACTTGTGTTATGCGCACGTGTTTTGTATATACCTGTGGCTAGCATGTGCACACGTATTTTGCACGTACACATCGCACTTAATGACTTCTGTTAAGTGTAAGAGCCACTGATGTGCACATGTGTTGCTCACTTCTTATAAAACATGTGTGCACCTTTTGGAGATGGATTTTAGCCATACACTCACCTATTGATTTATTGATGGTTGCACACTTACATCTTCTCATGTTTTCAATGCAGCGAACAAGTTTCAAGCTGTGATTCGTTGGTTCTGTCTCGAGATTCACAGGAATGCGAACCGTCTTTTTAGACCCTATAAATAGATGTAATTTTCTAAATTCCTTTTATAGTTGTACTCTTTCTGAAGCTCTTGCTTTTTATTAGAAGCCTTTGCTTCTTCGTGAAATTGGTAAGTGCGCATGGGCACCTCTGCCTTTACGCACTTAGCTTAAACTGAGTCATGCACCCCCTTCTGGTTACGCATTCTGCTTGCGTACCCTTTTGGTTGTGCACTTGATTTAACTTAAGATAATTTTAAAAAGTTTCTTTAACTTCAAGGACATCATTTAAGTTTGGCTCTAATCACCCAATTTCATCTTTTAACTTCAAAGTTTGATATTCATATTCCACTACTTTAGTAAACTGACGTCTTTCCAGTCTTTTCCTTTCAGGTGCTATGGCTAAACGTCTATATTCTATCAGGGAGATTATTATCCATGCCTACATACATTTTTACAAACATGCCTTTACTGACGCTCAAAGCGAGGTCATTCTCAGTCATTAAGAGGCTCATGTTGGGCGAAAGCTTCATTGGCATTCTAATCTGCTTCAGCTGATATTTCAAACCATCCATAATGCCATTCCTGAGAGTGTGGTTGTAATACTCCTCCCTAATCTTGACCAAGCTATTGGCAAAGTGCATTCAGTCTTTCTGATGGGCTTTATCTCGAAGGGGTTGAGAGACTGTGCAACTGCCCTTCTACATGTGATCTTTCAACAGTGAGTGATTTTATCCGCTTATGATAGAGGAGAACAGATGCCTACAGCGATGGAGGATAGGGCTTTCGAGTCTTTGTCGGAGTCCATTTATAATTTTACGCATCCTTATATCTTAGTCAATCTATTGCCGCTCTGAACTTTTGGACGATGTAACAGCCTTAGTCTTATTTTCTTTTTGTAAGTCCATGCTACCCTTCCCCGGTACTTACGGGGTTGCAGAAGTGGTGAAAAACGATTTTCAAGAGGGTGGTAACATGGACTACAAATACGGATCTTTGTTAAACAACTAACTAACAACCTAACTTGAGTTTACCTACTCGGTTAGGGGGCTATACCTTTCTTGAACTCCTTCGTCTTCAACTCCTCCTGGTGTACGGATCGGCCTCACCTCATCGTCTCCTTGCGCCGAAAATGGATCCACCCGAAAGCTTCTACCTTTGGCTTCTTCTTCGATCTTTGAAGAAAGTAGAACACTTGGCTTGCTAGGCCTTGTAAACTAGAATGAGTAGATGATTGTTTTGGTGTCTTTTTATCTCTAAGGCAATGAGTTTCAACACATGAGAATGGTTTGCCTTTAGCTAGAGAGAGCAAGAGCAAGAGGGAGAGCTTGAGAATGAGAGAGCTTAAGAGAGAGAAAGCAAATGAAAGAATGAGCCATTCTTTTCTCATCCAACCTCTCATAATCCAAAAGCCATCATAACAAAAATAGTAATCAAGTATTGTGTGATGGTTTAAGTCAAAATGGCTATATCATTTCATGCACTCATTTTGCATAAATAAATAAGCAAGCAAAAGTCTTTGCCATGGAATGATAGCCATTGTCATGATGATGGTCAACTAGTCCAACCTAGTCAATCGGTCAACAAAGTCAAAAAGTCAACAAAGTCAACCCCTGAACAACCATGTCACTATAATACTTAATTAATATTAATGTTAATAATATTTCTTGTTCTCATTAAGGTTAAGCAAAAGTCAATGGTCAATGGTCAACAGTCAATAACCCCAATGAGAATCCTCTGCCTCTGTCTCTCTGTCAACTGTGCATACACACCCGCATCCGCGTTCCGAGGAACACGTATACAAACGCGATAAAACCAATCACAAAACGTACACTAGGATCTGGCTTAAACCAAAGCCCGCTAGTGTTAACTGTCCGGACACTGTACGTGCACAAGTGCACGGATGTGACCGAACCCTGTCGCAAAACCATGCGACCTGTCGCAAAACCATGCGACCTGTCGCAAAACCATGCGACCCCTACTCTTTTTCCTAAAGGCGAATAGCTTTCTGTGTGGAACTCTAAAGACTCGACACTACGCTGGTAGTGGGTTTAACCACAGACCGCAAGTGGCACTAGCTGTGCGTAACGGTCCCCAGGTAGATGCCGACAAGAAGACTGACGAGGTGAAACCCATCTGAACTCCTACTGAGTCTGAATGTGACAATCTCTCTGTACAGTCCGGTCTGTTCATCTGATACATTGCATGGCGGGCCTAGGGGCGGTAAACGTCAGTCCCCTAATAGCGGTACAAGTCGTGTCGGAGTGAAGCCCAGAACACCCTGAGATAACACTGGAAACCTACCAGTATATCTCGCTTGCCCTGGCCAGGGACTACTTGTGTAATGGCTCTCCTAGACACAGCGCGATGTCAACCCCCAATACCGGGAGAGACGAATCCTGTCTAACCGTCACTGCCTCCAAGTGCTTCGGGACTGCACCCAACTACTACCTGTTTGAACGACTCCTTTGAGCCGTGGTAGGGTAGTAATCTAAGTACAGTGGGAACACACTCGAGGCGAAGTGACAGTGTCAAGTCAGCGGACTAAGCTGTACTCATGTCACCTGGGAACTGATAACTGACGATAGGTATAGTACCAACCAGCAGTTCCCGACGAGTCCTGTCCAGTGTACTCATAACCCAACGAGCACCCGCATACTATCTCAAGTACGACGTACTGACGGCTGTGGGACAGGCCGTCTCCCACACTGGGATGAGAAGCGCATTCGCTAGTCTACTCTGGAGTATCGATGCCCTGTCTCGATAGTCCTGCGACTAGGGACCTGCATAAGGATGCGCTTATAGATTACCCAGCCCCCACTAGTGTGACTGCCATCACAACGCTGGTAATCAAGCAAAGATCCTAAGGGCTCCACTAATGTGTATAGGTGATATACAAAAATAAACACATGTACACATTGAAGTAGAAACAAACCAAGTAGCATACTACTATATTGAGCAAGATTGTCTATACAAGGTGAATATCCCAAGCTTCCATTAAGTAATATACATACTAGTATGATACAGTAATGGCCTCTAGGGCATATACACTAACAATCTCCTACTTGCACTAAGGCCATGCACTTGCGTATCGAAGACCTATCATCTCGATCAGCCGCTCGAACTGAGTCTGGGGTATGGCCTTTATGAGTGGATCATCAGTGTTGTCTTCCGTAGAAACTCTCCGAACCTCGATCTCCTGGTGACCCACGATCTCCCTGATCAGGTGATACCGCCTCAAGATGTGTCTGGACATTTGATGGGACATTGGATCCTTCGCTAAAGCTATAGCCCCGTTGTTGTCGCAATACAGAGGTATTGGATCAACAATGGATGGAACCACCTGAAGTTCAGTTAAGAACTTCCTTACCCAGACAGCTTCTTTTGCGGCATCTGCAGCAGCGATATATTCCGCTTCCATCGTCGAGTCAGCAACGGTTTCCTGTTTGGAACTCTTCCAACACACCGCCCCTCCATTGAGGGTAAAGACATAACCCGACATGGACTTGGAATCATCCTTGTCACTCTGGAAGCTGGAGTCAGCAAAGGCCTCGATCTGGAGGTCTTTTCCGCCATACACCAAGAACATCTCCTTAGTCCTTCTCAGGTACTTGAGAATGTTCTTTACTGCTATCCAGTGTTTCTCCACAGGGTTTGACTGATACCGGCTTACCACACTCAGTGCATAAGCTACATCTGGTCTGGTACACAATATCACATAAATTATAGAGCCTACCGAAGAAGCGTAGTGTATAATAGACATGCGATCCCTTTCCATACCAGTCTTGGGAGACATCTCTTTGGAGAGGGTGATCCCGTGACGAGCCGGTAGATTACCGCGCTTGGAATCTTCCATACTGAATCTTTTCAGTATGGTGTCGATGTACCTGGACTGTGAAAGTCCCAGTATCCTTTTGGATCTGTCACGATAGATCCGGATCCCCAGAATGTATGAGGCATCACCCAGGTTTTTCATGGAAAACCTGTGTGACAAGAACCCTTTGACAGATTGTAGCATAGGAATGTCATTTCCTATTAAGAGAATGTCATCCACGTATAAAACGAGGAATACTACAGTTCTCGCTACAAATCTACTATAGATGTATGGTTCATCTGGATTTTTGATAAATCCAAATTCCTTGACCGTCTCATCAAAACAGATGTTCCAACTCCGCGATGCCTGCTTCAGTCCATAGATGGACTTAAGCAACATGCTCCCCTTTCCGCTGCTCCCACTCTGAATGAAACCCTCTGGCTGGTCCATATAAACACACTCCTCTAAATTTCCATTTAGAAAAGCGGTCTTTACGTCCATCTGCCAAATCTCATAATCGTGGAAGGCAGCAATGGCAAGAAGGATCCGAATGGATTTCAGCATAGATACTGGAGAAAAGGTCTCGTCATAGTTCTTTGACGAAAACCCTTTGCAACCAGTCTAGCTTTATAGGTCTCAACCTGTCCATCTACACCAATCTTCCTTTTGAAGATCCACTTGCATCCTACGGGTTTTACCCCATCTGGAGCAACGTCCAACGTCCATACTTTGTTGGTGTATATGGACTCCATTTCGGTCCGCATTGCATCCAGCCATTTTACCGAGTCAACGCTCTGAATGGCTTGCTGGAAGCTAGTCGGCTCATCATAATCTATGATGCAATCGTCTCTATCCCCGTCTATGAGAAAACCGTAGTATCTCTCGGGCGGATGAGACTGCCTACTACTCCTGCGGAGCGGCGTAGGAATGTCATTTTCTTTTGAACCCTCTGGTTCTACTAAGCTTTCAGTAATAGTCTGTGGTTCTGGAATTTCTTCCAGTTCTATTTCGCTCCCACTTGTTTCCTTTTCTAAGAACTGGTGTTCCAGAAAATGGGCATTACGAGAAACAATGATCTTTTGTTCCTCTGCGTAATAGAAGAGATACCTCCTGGAGTTCTTTGGGTATCCCACAAACTTGCACAGTACTGATCGTGCCTCGAGTTTGTCCGCATGCAGCTTTTTGACAAAAGCCGGACATCCCCAGATCTTCAGATATTGAAGATAAGGTTTCTTCCCGCTCCATATCTCATATGGTGTGGTAGGCACAGTCTTAGTTGGAACTCGGTTCAAAAGGTATGCAGCTGATTCTAGTGCATATCCCTAGAATGATCACGGTAACTCAGTGTTACTCATCATGGAACGTACCATATCAAATAGGGTCCGGTTCCGTCTCTCCGATACACCGTTATGTTGCGGAGTGTATGGAGGAGTAAGCTGAGAGAGAATTCCATTCTCTTTTAAATAGTCCAGGAACTCGGCACTCAAGTATTCACCACCTCGATCCGATCTTAGTGTCTTGATACTTTTGCCGGTTTGTTTTTCTACTTCATTCTTATATTCCTGGAATTTTCCAAAGGCTTCGGATTTATGTTTCATTAAGATGACATAACCATACCTTGAAAAGACATCCGTAAAAGTAATGAAGTAAGAATAACCGCTTCGCGCATGTGTAGACATTGGACCGCACACGTCGTTGTGTACGAGTCCTGTTCATACCAGAATATTGCATTTTATACCGCCCATTCTTACGCTCGTTTTTTTATAGGCAGGTGCTTTTAATCAGTGTTTGCTACATAACTGCAGAATACAGGTTCTCGGCTCTGAACAGTGAATATCATGGAAAAGTACGACAAATTCCGGATTACCGCCAACAACAGATAAAACACGGGTCTCCGCTCTCTATCCGTGTGTTGCCACATACCAGTTTAAGGGACAAGATGGCAAATCGATTGTCATGTCATGCACAAAGCTCTAGGTCAACACAAGATCCAAGAAATATACGCGGAGCTCGAGGAAATCATGGCAAAAGATCCATATCACATCACCTTTTTGTTGTACTAAAATTCTGGAATAATTGTGAAGAGTTTCTGAGAAAAGTCATATACCACACTGAAGAGGACAACAAACCAGGAAAATTCCCAAAACCCCACAACCCAAATCCACCATATGGCCGCGGTTCCGCGGCCAATAGGGGGTCTAGGCCACGGAACCGCGGCCGTACTGTCTCCTCTCTGTGTCGTTTTTCTGGGGTAGTTTGGGGACTTCATATTGAGGCAGATTGTTGCCCTAGGTTTTCAGTTCACCTCCTATAAATACCCCAGAACTTGCCAAGCTTTGGGGTTCATTCTTTGTTCTTCTTTTTGTTAGGATTTAGACTTTTTCTTCTTCTTCTTCATCTTTTCTCCATGAAAATTGTAGTGAGAGCTTTTTGAGTGGAAGATCAATGAAGATGAGGGCTTTTGTATCATTCTCTTTTGTTTAACTTCCCCTTGAGATTCTTGCTTTCTCTTGATCTTTCAACCTCTTCATTGAGCTTGAGAGGTTAAGAGTTAGTTATTGATCTCAAGGGTCGTATTTTCTTATGAAATTAGCGCTTCAATTCACATGCGTTCTCTACCCTTCTCTTGATCTTGCAACCTCTTGATTGAGCTTGCAAGTTTAAGGGTTGGCTATTGATCCCATGCTTGTCTTGAGTTCTACTTTCTTGTTCTTTTTATTACTTGCTTATTATTTTCTTGCTTTTCTTTCTTGCAATTTAATTCATGCACTTAATTACTTGTAATCTTTTCTTTTCTTTGTTCTTTTCTTTTGCTCTCTTTTGTTCATTTTGTGAATGGTTGTAATTATTGTTGTTAAGATGAAATACAGTATTGTAAGTTAATATCTTCTTTCTCATTTCCTTTTACCGTTATTTTCCATTGAAATCCGTCCAAACCATACGCAAGCGCTCCGTTAGGCACCCTACCCTAACAAGGTAACGGTGATTCCTAACCGCGACCGGTTGCGTTCGGTTTGGCCGGAGGCAAAAGCAAGAGACAAGAACGGAAGGACAAGGGTAAATAAGCCGTATTCCACGAATACCGCGCTTAAATCCCCTAATCCACGTTGTTGCCGATTGCTCTAGCTTCAATTGGTCAAGACTCGGCTCAAAGGTTTTGAGTACGGATTTCTTTAGCTTACAATCTCGTATCTTTTCTTAACAACTTTATACTTGCAAATAATACACTTAGGATAGAATCGAACAAATATATACAACATTCTTTATTGACTCGTCTAAGACAAGAAAGGACAAACAACCATCTCCCTGTGGATCGACCCGTGCTCAACCGGCTCGCTGCATAGCGACACCGTCTTGATTGCGGTTAACTTTAATTCTTTCAATCAAATGGCGCCGTTGCCAGGGAGACGGTAGCGTATTTTCTTTCTTGTTATTCGGGTTAATATTCTTTTTGTATATAAAAAAAAATATCTTTTTGTTTTTTGTTAATCAATTTTGTGGGAAAGAGTGCAGATTTTTGCGGATTTGCAAACTGCGATTGTGGGAGCAAAGTGTACGTTTAAAGTTAAGGTGATTGCAAAGTACAGTGCCAAAGATCCGGGTAGTTTGACCCGCGCAAGCGAACTTTTCAAGCTTACCGGATTTGATTCAACGGGGGTTTCCTAACCTAAAACTTAACGGTACGTACTTTACTAACACCTTCTTCTCAAATTCGACGCTTCCAATATATTATTCTTTGCAGGATTCTTTGCAAGTTCGCTAGCAAACGCTAAAACTTGACTAACCCGTATTTGTTGTAGTGCCGCGCTTAAACTAAAAAAAACAATTTTTTGATTCTTTATAGAATTTTTATTGAATTGCGCATTGCATAAATTAATACGGATTTAAGGGCAAGCGAACCCCACAACATACGGTAAAGGATTTCATCACCTTTTCCGTGGCCCACAAATCACGAACTTGAGCATAACGTTTACCCGCACAAATTTTAAAAGAAATTAGACTTTATGCCTTAAGGACTTCGCGCTCACTAGGAGAAGTTGACTGTGTTTAGAACCTCGCTTAACGGTATATTGTTTACGGGGTGTCTAGGAAAGTGTTAACGGCGAAACCGCCAAAAGAGAAAGGGTTATTTAATTAAGGAACTTCGCGAAAGCGTTGGAAAACCTCCCCTCATCTCTGCACTTACCTGGCCTCGTGATCAGTGTATCTTGAGCCCGTTTCTCGACACAGTTTTACTTCGACAATCAAGTTCTCGGGCAGGTCTAGTTGACCTAGGTGAACCCTAGAACGATTAGGTGTGTGGTATTTTTTGTGTCGTGATTGTTTTGTCCATATTCTTTTTGTGTGTATATTTCATTCTTTTGTTAATAAAAAAAAATCATTCTTTTTCCCCTCCTTTTCTCTACCTTTCTCTCTCTCTCTTCATATCATGGGTACTCCACCTCGCAAAACTCTTGCCGAACTTTGGTACCCACAACCAGACATTACTTCTTACGGTTCTTGCTTTGGCCGAACATCGAACGACCCTTCCATGCCGAAAATTTCTTTGAAAGATCGGATAGACGCGTCTAGGACGAACAACTGGACCCCGCAATCCACTTCGTATCAACCGTTTCAAACATTCACCCCTTCTTGCGTTGATACCCCTTTTGAAAGTCCAGTTGTAGCCACCAGACCTATGTCTCTTGCTGAATGTATTGAACAATCCCGTAGCCGATCTTTCACTCCTTTCACCACTTCAAATTCTTGGGATCAACAATTTCATTCACCTTCCTATCCAAATGTTGATCCTGCTCCAGTCCAGCCATTCAATTCCTACCAATCCTGCCTTACTTTTGCACCTTCCCTAGACATTGCTTCAGAACCGCCGTTTGAGAGTTTTCAGTATCCAAACAACTTTGAATCTTTTACTGAAACCCCTTCACAACCTATGTCTAGTCTGGAACAGTCGTTGGAAGACTTTGGATAGCGTCAAGCCAACAGATGATGGATTTGAATGCGTCCATGGCCGCTCTCATACAACATACTGACCCGGTAGCTAGTTTTCAACTAGCTCCTAATTTTTCAATGTATGATAAGGCGGCAGGACAGGCTATGAATTTGAGTGGAGAGAGTGAGCTATACCCCCTTCCGAATCAAGCCTACCCGGTTCAACTTGAATCCCACAACTCCAGTTTTGAATATCTATCTAGTGTTCCCAACGATTCACCAATTGAAGATAGAATGATTGATGAGTTGTGCGACTTTGTAGTGTTTGATTTGCCAGATTGTGAAGGGACCTTGCCAAGTGAAACCACACCCAAATCCTTTTGACCTCTACACCTCCATCTTAGAACAAGAATCGATTGAAATCCATGCTTTTGATGAGGTGTTTGAGAAAATTGACTTTCACTTGATTGAGGATATTGACGCTGGGAATATTTTGGATGATGAACCCATACATTTAGCTGAATTTTTCTCTCCAACTCATCATCCTGAGTCATTAACTGTTCTTCCCGAACACCATATGCGTCTGGATTTTGAAGAGAAGTGCATGGATGTGCTAAATTTTGAGGAGAATATTGAGGATAGTTTTGAGGATGATCCAGTTTTAGTTGATGAGTCGAATTTTCCCATTCATCCTGTCCCTGTCATTGACTGTGTACACCCTCCTGAACCTTTAACCGATTCCCCTCCTCGATCACTTCCCTCCATCCTTTCCATCGTTCCGACCTTGCAAGAAACCGTCTCACTTTCATTTACTATGTCTGGTTTACCAAGTTCGGCTTACCCATGGTTTCTCACGAATCTTGAGGGATTTGATCCCATTTCTCGACGGGTAAATATATTAGCACATTCACTTTTCACACATCGGTCATCACAAATTGTGCTAATCTATTTACTCCATTTGCACCCTCAAGTTCGTACTCCACTTCTTTTTCCCTTCCGCCATTCTTCTTCTTCTTATATACCTAGACCGTATACCACTTCTATCTCCATACGGTCTCGCGTATTCTACATTTCTTTTCTCTACGCCTTCTTTGACCAACCACTGCTTTTTCACGATAAGATCTTTGAATGGTTGATGCTCACTTTTGGCCTGTGTAAGGCCTTGTATAGCTTGATACTGTTCTTTCCCCCCTAATCCTGAACTTCAACGCTTAACAGTGGAAACACTGTTTTACTTAAGTTTGGGGGGACACCTTTTTTGTATATATTTTTGGTTTTCCTTTTTGTATATAATTTGTTTTTAGGGGGAGCGCCGACAATTTTGACCCTCTTGGTATAGCCTGACAGTGAGGGCACTGTCAAGTTTAAGTTTGGGGGTGTGCTCGGTAAGCTTTCATCCTTCGCATTCATTTGTATATTTTGCATTTGCATACCTTATTAAAAACCCACAAAAATCGAAAATTTTCCAAAAATATAAAAACTTTGTCGTCAAGTTAGCTAATAGGGTAACTTAGATCTTTATTCCGAAAAATTAGTTGATATGATAGAAATAACTAAATTCTAGGCTTAGAAATTGAAAACCCTAAAAATAACCCTCATTCTGTTTAAACTTGGTAAGTATACGTCCTTACAGTTTTTTTTTGAGAAATAGGTAATCTTGAGTTCAGTTCTTTAGTTAAGTCAAGATGAAGGGAAAGTATTGATGCTTTACTGAAGGATAAGTCTGAAAAATAGTTTCTTTTCTTGAGTTCAAATTTAGAAAGTATATACCCTACAACTGCACTTACACGCACCTTGAAACTTGAGATAGTAGAAGATACCTAGAAATACTCTTGCCTGAAAGCCTAGTATGAAAGAAAAAACGGTATTTAAAGCTAAACACCAAAAGAGCATGTTGAAAAATATATCCGGTCTTGAAAAAGAAAAAGGAAAAGAAAAAGAAAAAATAGAATAAGTCAAGACCTGGAAACTGCTATTTACGCTTTAATGTTCACACATTCAGTAATCGGCCGTTAGTGCCTCAAGAAGCATTAATAGTCGCATGAAAGGTGTGTGAGCAAATCCGTCCATCCTTAATGAAAAGAAGTAGTATTAGGTATTAAGTCAAGGGTATTATAGCTTGAATTGAATTCTCAAGTGTACGGGTGCAAATATACACACACGTAGGGGTATACAATCGATGTTTGGATAAAAGATAGAAATGAAGAATAAGACTTGTGTTTTCTGTAAAGTTGATAAAAATCACTGAGTTGAGGCCGCGCTTTAGAAGGAAAACTCAGGTGAACCGACTTCTTTCTAAACTTTTTTGGAACATATATGATCTAAGGTTAAATAGATAGGAGGTGTGAAAAATAAGGGTTGGATATTTCTAACTTAGGATGATAGAATTTCTAACGTAAATACTGAACTGTAGAAGTAGAATCAATGTTAACTTATGACACTAATTTGATGGGATTTTGTGGGTGTAATCCGCTGAAAACCCTCAGGAGACAACACTCCTCCTACTAGGGACACCTAGAGGTTTAACGGCTTGTTGCACGCGCTCAGTGCAATCGCGTTCCCTGCGAAAGTGCGGTTAGGATTTTATTTTTGTGAATAATTGGTTTTGCTCGGGACGAGCAAAAGTTAAGTTTGGGGGTATTTGTTCATACCAGAATATTGCATTTTATACCGCCCATTCTTACGCTCTTTTGTTTATAGGCAGGTGCTTTTAATCAGTGTTTGCTACATAACTGCAGAATACAGGTTCTCGGCTCTGAACAGTGAATATCATGGAAAAGTACGACAAATTCCGGATTACTGCCAACAACAGATAAAACACGGGTCTCCGCTCTCTATCCGTGTGTTGCCACATACCAGTTTAAGGGACAAGATGGAAAATCGATTGTCATGTCATGCACAAAGCTCTAGGTCAACACAAGATCCAAGAAATCTATGCGGAGCTCGAGGAAATCATGGAAAAAGATCCACATCACATCACCTTTTTGTTCTACAAAAATTCTGGAATAATTGTGAAGAGTTTCTGAGAAAAGTCATATACCACACTGAAGAGGACAACAAACCAGGAAAATTCCCAAAACCCCACAACCCAAATCCACCATATGGCCGCGGTTCCGCGGCCAATAGGGGGTCTAGGCCGCGGAACCGCGGCCGTACTGTCTCCTCTCTGTGTCGTTTTTCTGGGGTAGTTTGGGGACTTCATATTGAGGCAGATTGTTGCCCTAGGTTTTCAGTTCACCTCCTATAAATACCCCAGAACTTGCCAAGCTTTGGGGTTCATTCTTTGTTCTTCTTTTTGGTAGGATTTAGTCTTTTTCCTTTTCTTCTTCATCTTTTCTCCATGAAAATTGTAGTGAGAGCTTTTTGAGTGGAAGATCAATGAAGATGAGGGCTTTTGTATCATTCTCTTTTGTTTAACTTCCCCTTGAGATTCTTGCTTTCTCTTGATCTTTCAACCTCTTCATTGAGCTTGAGAGGTTAAGAGTTAGTTATTGATCTCAAGGGTCGTATTTTCTTATGGAATTAGCGCTTCAATTCACATGCGTTCTCTACCCTTCTCTTGATCTTGCAACCTCTTGATTAAGCTTGCAAGTTTAAGGGTTGGCTATTGATCCCATGCTTGTCTTGAGTTCTACTTTCTTGTTTTTTTTATCGCTTTTTATTACTTTCTTATTATTATCTTGCTTTTCTTTCTTGCAATTTAATTCATGCACTTAATTACTTGTAATCTTTTCTTTTCTTTGTTCTTTTCTTTTACTCTCTTTTGTTCATTTTGTGAATGGTTGTAATTATTGTTGTTAAGATGAAATACGGTATTGTAAGTTAATATCTTCTTTCTCATTTCCTTTTCCCGTTATTTTCCATTGAACTCCGCCCAAACCATACGCAAGCGCTCCGTTAGGCACCCTACCCTAACAAGGTAACGGTGATTCCTAACCGCGACCGGTTGCGTTCGGTTTGGCCGGAGGTGAAAGCAAGAGACAAGAACGGAAGGACAAGGGTAAATAAGCCGTATTCCACGAATACCGCGCTTAAATCCCCTAATCCACGTTGTTGCCGATTGCTCTAGCTTCAATTGGTCAAGACTCGGCTCAAAGGTTTTGAGTACGGATTTCTTTAGCTTACAATCTCGTATCTTTTCTTAACAACTTTATACTTGCAAATAATACACTTAGGATAGAATCGAACAAATATATACAACATTCTTTATTGACTCGTCTAAGACAAGAAAGGACAAACAACCATCTCCCTGTGGATCGACCCGTGCTCAACCGGCTAGCTGCATAGCGACACCGTCTTGATTGCGGTTAACTTTAATTCTTTCAATCAAGTCCCAAGAGCTCGCTCGCTCTTACTCCGTGTCCGGTGAACGGAGTTTTTGTCATCTTTCCTTTAAGACAGGATTGACAAGTGGCATACGATTGATATTCGAACGGATTCAAATATCCTTCTGCTTGTAACTTCGTCAACCTTCTCTCATTGATGTGACCCAGTCTACAATGCCATAAGAAAGTCTGATTTATTACCGGAGACTTTCTTTTATGTGTATTCTGGACATTGAAAATCTGTGGTTGGTTTAATACGTATATACCATTGCTTAATGTACCTGACCCAATCAGAACTTGATTAAGGTGAATGTTTACAACATTACTTACAAACGCAAATTCATAACCTTCTTTAGAAATCAAAGATACAAAAATGATATTACAAGTTGCGTTCCGTACAAAATAGCAATTACGCAAAACCAAAACGTGTCCATCTGACAACCGCAGGTGATAGTCCCCCACGGCCTTAGCATCCATGCCAGCTCCGTTTGCAACTTTGAGGGTCAAGTCACCTGCCTTCAAAACCCTACGGTTTCTCAACGCCTGCAAAGAATTACAGATATGAGATCCTGATCCGGTATCCAATACCCAGGAAGTAGAGTTTATTAATAGACAGTTTTCAATAACATACACACCTGAAGCTGAAGCCGCAACTTACTTCAGATCCTGTGTTCTGGCATTCCAAGCCCTGCAATCTTTCTTCCAGTGACCACTCTTATGACAGAAAAAACACTCTTCCTTCCCTATAAGCTTCCCCGCTACCTTTGTTGCTTTTGCTTTTCCCTTCGTATCCACTTTACTAACACCGCCCCTTGGTTTGGCGGGGGTTTTCTTCTTCTTTTCCTTGGCTTTCGCCTTGGACCTAGAAGAGGAAGATCCTCCTACAAACAAAGTGGATGTTTCCCTATCTTTCTGTAGGGTGCCTCTGCACTCCTCAGCATGTTGAGGAGTTCTGAAAGTTCAACTTCTTTTTCTTGTAAGTTGAAGTTCAAGATAAACTGGACGTAAGTGGAAGGAAGGAACTGGAGAATCAAGTCCGTATAAAGCTCGTTCTCTAACGTGGTCCCAAGTTCCGTGAGCTCCTCAATGAAGCCAATCATCTTAAGCACATGTTCCGCTACCGATGATCCGATGGCCAACCTTGCCGAAAATAACTTATTCGACACTTCGTATCTTGCGATATGAGATTGCTCTCCATACAGTTCTTTTGTATGGAGAAATATGGATTCGAGGTCCATATTCTCGTGCCTCCTGTTCATAGCAGAATATTGCATTTTATACCGCCCATTCTTACGCTCGTGTGTTTATAGGTAGGTACTTTTAATCCGTGTTTGTTACATGTTTACAGAATACAGGTTTCCAGTACAAATATTGCAAATCAGGATAAAATCTCCACAGTTACGCTAAAAGCAGAACATCTGTAGACAGCAGATAAAAGCCGGGTTCCGGTCATCCATATCCGTCCAGTGCCGAGTACCGGTTCCCGATATAAGACATGTGACAGTGGTCATTCATGTCTGGGAAAAGCACAGAGCACGAGGTGGGCTGCACAAGAATCAATGGGTGCGCGGAGCTCGAGGGAGATAAAGTCAAAAAAGTAAAGAAAAGAGTGCAATCTTGGACTTGGAAATCTGGAGATATTCTGAAGACTTTTGCGCAGTTTAAAGTTGGCAAACACGAGGAAACAGGAAACCAGGGCAGCCAAGAAAAGCCCACTGCCCAACACCTCTAAAGGGCCGCGGAACAGCGGCCAAAGGGGGGTCTTGGCCGCGGTTCCGCGGCCAAGTGGAGCCCTCTCTCTGACGTTTTTCTGGGGTGTTTTGGTCTTTTCACATGTGGTCTTCTGGTTGCCCTAGAACTCCATTCTCCTGCCTATAAATACAGCAGATCTGATCAAAGCCAAGAGAGTTTTCTTTGTTCTTCTTTTTTGTAGTTTTTTTCTTCTTTCTTCTTCTTCTTCATTCTTCGTCCATGAAATTGTAGTGAGAGCTTTTGAGTGGATGTTAATGAAGATGAGGTTTTTTTATCTTTCTTGTTAGTTTGCTCCCCCTTGAGATTCTTGCTTTCTCTTGCTCATTCAACCTCTTTATTGAGCTTGAATGGTTAAGGGTTAGTTATTGATCTCAAGGGTCGTATTTTCTCACGGGACTAGTTCTTCACTTCACATGCGTTCTCTACCCTTCCCTTGATCTTGCAACCTCTTCATTGAGCTTGCAAGTTTAAGGGTTGGCTATTGAGCACATGCTTGGCTTGGGTTCTACTTCCGTGTTCTTTTTATCGCTTTTTATTACTTGCTCTTTATTACCTTGTCTTTATTTACTTGCAATTTATTTTCATGCACTTTAATACTTGTATCTTTTCTTTTCTTTGTTCTTTTATTTTTGTTCTCTCTTTTTGGTTCTCTTTTGTGAATGAATGTAATTATTATTGTTAAGAAGAAATACGGTATTATAAGTTAACGTTTCTTTGCCCATTTCCTTTTCCCGTATTTCCATTGAACTCCGCCCAAACCATACGCAAGCGCTCCGTTAGGCACCGTACCCTGACAAGGTAACGGTGATTCCTAACCGCGACCGGTTACGTTCGGTTTGGCCGGAGGCGAAAGCAAGAGACAAGAACGGAAGGACAAGGGTAAATAAGCCGTATTCCACGAATACCGCGCTTAAATCCCCTAATCCACGTTGTTGCCGATTGCTCTAGCTTCAATTGGTCAAGACTCGGCTCAAAGGTTTCGAGTACGGATTTCTTTAGCTTATAATCTCGTATCTTTTTCTTAACAACTTTATACTTGCAAATATTACATATAGGATAGTCTCGAACAAACATACACAGATTCTTTATTGGCTCGTCTAAGACAAGAACGGAAATAGAATCATCCGCCTGTGGATCGACCCGTGCTCAACCGGCTAGCTGCATAGCGACACCGTCTTGATTGCGGTTAACTTTAATTCTTTCAATCAAATGGCGCCGTTGCCGGGGAAAGTGAGACGGGTTCTTGTATGGATGAGATAAATTTTGAGGAGAATATTGAGGATAGTACTGAGGATGAAACAGTTTTAATTGATGAGTCGGATTTTCCAATTCATCCTATCCCTTCCACTGACTGTATACACCCTCCTGAACCTTTAACCGATAACCTTCCTCCCTCACTTCCCCCCACCCTTTCCATCGTTCCGACCTTGCAAGAACCCGTCTCACTTTCATTTCGTATGTCTGGTCTACCAAGTTCGGCGTACCCATGGTTTCTCACGAATCTTGAGGGATTTGACCCCATTTCTCGACGGGTAAATATATTAGCACAATCGCTTTTTACACATCGCTCATCACAAATTGTGCTAATCTATTTACTCCATTTGCACCCTCAAGTTCGTATTCCACTTCTTTTTCCCTTCCGCCATTCTTCTTCCTCTCATATACCGAGACCGTATCCCGCTTCTCTCTGCATACGGTCTCGCGTATTCTCCATTTCCTTCCTCTTCACCTTCTTTCACCAGCCACTGCTTTATCACGATAAGATCTTTGAATGGTTGGTACTAACTTTTGGCCTGTGTAAGGCCTTGTATAGCTTGATACTGTTCTCTTTCCCCCCTAATCCTGAATTTCAACGCTTAACAGTGGAAACACTGTTTTACTTAAGTTTGGGGGGGGCATTTTTTTGTATATATTTTTGGTTTTCTTTTTTTTTTTGTTTTGTATATAAATTGTTTTTAGGAAGCACCGGCAATTTTGACCCTCTTGGTATATAGCCTGACAGTGAGGGCACTGTCAAGTTTAAGTTTGGGGGTGTGCTCGGTAAGCTTTCTTCCTTCGCATTCATATGTATATTTTGCATCTGCATATTAAATCCATAAAATCCATAAAAATCTGAAAATTTTCTAAAAATATAAAAACTTTTTTGTCAACTTAGCTTGAGGAAGAACTCTGATTCAACATTCGACGGTTTTTGTTTGAAAAGATAGGAATAACTAAATCCTATGTTTGGATTTTGAAAACCTGAAAGATAACTCTCCTTTGAAGTTAACTATAGCTGATATACGTCTTTACATTACACTACACGTGTTGTGAGTCTTGGAAATTATATGACAAGTCTTGTATGTTTAAAAAACTTTTAAATAGATAAATGATTTTCTGAGGATCAAATAGGTTTGTTCTGAAATAAGTAATATATCAAGAATAGTTTATGAAGTAAGTGAATATGAAGGAATGTTATTGATGCCTTAATTGGAACTAAGTCTGAAAAATAACCCATCTGAAACTTGATTGGAATGATTACACACCGAACCTACTAAACACGTCTTTTATCCAAAAAATAATTGAACTACCGGTTATATCTCCGTTCGTATTGAATCATCATGTTTTTCACGCCAAACTGTCTTTTGTTTTTGGACCTAGGTAACTTGAGTAATTAAGTCCGCTGGGGTGTTTCTACACCTAATACCCTAAAACCAACTGATTTGGGTGCATTAGCCCAAAGCTCGCTAAGAAGCCTAGAAAGTCCAGATAAAAACAAAGTCAAGCAAGTGTTCTCTCCGAGTTAAAATTCCTAACGGTTCTTTGTGTGAGAATAATCTTGATAAAAGACAAGCTTTTATAAAAAAAATTTAACGGAGATATGAAGGTTTTACTCTATGATAAAGACTATTGCACGTTCACAGAGGTGTGTATGAAATGAAAACAAGAAAAAGGTGGAGTGAAGAATAAGACCTAGTTTCCTGTTAGGGAAGATAGAAATTCTGAAGTTGAAACTTTACTGGAAAACGAAACTTGAAAAATGCTTAACTCTTTATAAAACTTATGTGATCCTTTTAAAATTGTTATATGGGCTTTATTGTGTGACATAATGACTTTATTCGACCTTTCGGGAACTTAACGACACTATTTTGCACTGCACGTAAAGACATATAAAATCTGTAGTTAAATAAGAAGAGAGATGTGAAAAATAAAGGTTCGATAGTCTAAACTTAGGATTATAGAATTGTTATTTTCTGAAACAAAACTTTAGGGGCTTGAATCTTAGTTATTTTACAAAACTAGCTTGACCGGATTTTGTGGGTAGTATCCGCTGAAAACCCTCAGGAGACAACACTCCTCCTACTAGGGACACCTAGAGGTTTAACGGCTTGTTGCACATGCTCAGTGCAATCGCGTTCCCTGCGAAAGTGCGGTTATCATTTTATTTTTGTGAATAATTGGTTTTGCTCGGGACGAGCAAAAGTTAAGTTTGGGGGTATTTGTTCATAGCAGAATATTGCATTTTATACCGCCCATTCTTACGCTCGTGTGTTTATAGGTAGGTACTTTTAATCCGTGTTTGTTACATGTTTACAGAATACAGGTTTCCAGTACAAATATTGCAAATCAGGATAAAATCTCCACAGTTACGCTAAAAGCAGAACATCTGTAGACAGCAGATAAAAGCCGGGTTCCGGTCATCCATATCCGTCCAGTGCCGAGTACCGGTTCCCGATATAAGACATGTGACAGTGGTCATTCATGTCTGGGACAAGCACAGAGCACGAGGTGGGCTGCACAAGAATCAATGGGTGCGCGGAGCTCGAGGGAGATAAAGTCAAAAAAGTAAAGAAAAGAGTGCAATCTTGGACTTGGAAATCTGGAGATATTCTGAAGACTTTTGCGCAGTTTAAAGTTGGCAAACACGAGGAAACAGGAAACCAGGGCAGCCAAGAAAAGCCCACTGCCCAACACCTCTAAAGGGCCGCGGAACAGCGGCCAAAGGGGGGTCTTGGCCGCGGTTCCGCGGCCAAGTGGAGCCCTCTCTCTGACGTTTTTCTGGGGTGTTTTGGTCTTTTCACATGTGGTCTTCTGGTTGCCCTAGAACTCCATTCTCCTGCTTATAAATACAGCAGATCTGATCAAAGCCAAGAGAGCTTTCTTTGTTCTTCTTTTTTGTAGTTTTTTTCTTCTTTCTTCTTCTTCTTCTTCATTCTTCCTCCATGAAATTGTAGTGGGAGCTTTTGAGTGGATGTTAATGAAGATGAGGGTTTTTTATCTTTCTTGTTAGTTTGCTCCCCCTTGAGATTCTTGCTTTCTCTTGCTCATTCAACCTCTTTATTGAGCTTGAATGGTTAAGGGTTAGTTATTGATCTCAAGGGTCGTATTTTCTCACGGGACTAGTTCTTCACTTCACATGCGTTCTCTACCCTTCCCTTGATCTTGCAACCTCTTCATTGAGCTTGCAAGTTTAAGGGTTGGCTATTGAGCACATGCTTGGCTTGGGTTCTACTTCCGTGTTCTTTTTATCGCTTTTTATTACTTGCTCTTTATTACCTTGTCCTTATTTACTTGCAATTTATTTTCATTCACTTTAATACTTGTATCTTTTCTTTTCTTTGTTCTTTTATTTTTGTTCTCTCTTTTTGGTTCTCTTTTGTGAATGAATGTAATTATTATTGTTAAGAAGAAATACGGTATTATAAGTTAACGTTTCTTTGCCCATTTCCTTTTCCCGTATTTTCCATTGAACTCCACCCAAACCATACGCAAGCGCTCCGTTAGGCACCATACCCTGACAAGGTAACGGTGATTCCTAACCACGACAGGTTGCGTTCGGTTTGGCCGGAGGCGAAAGCAAGAGACAAGAACGGAAGGACAAGGGTAAATAAGCCGTATTCCACGAATACCGCGCTTAAATCCCCTAATCCACGTTGTTGCCGATTGCTCTAGCTTCAATTGGTCAAGACTCGGCTCAAAGGTTTCGAGTACGGATTTCTTTAGCTTATAATCTCGTATCTTTTTCTTAACAACTTTATACTTGCAAATATTACACATAGGATAGTCTCGAACAAACATACACAGATTCTTTATTGACTCGTCTAAGACAAGAACGGAAATAGAACCATCTCCCTGTGGATCGACCCGTGCTCAACCGGCTAGCTGCATAGCGACACCGTCTTGATTGCGGTTAACTTTAATTCTTTCAATCACCTCCTCTGATGTTCGTTGTCCATAGAGGCAAGCACGAGGCACTTGGCCTTCGCGCTATCGATCTCCCAAGTCTTACGGATTTCCTTATCCGCGACGTTGGAGGTGGGACCTGGGACAGGGGGAGCTTTGGTGGTAAGGAGATACCCCAACTTGTCATAAGTGATTACCATTTTGACATTCCTGAGCCAATCTTTGTAGTTTGGCCCTGTCAGTATGTTTTTATCTAGTAATAACTTAAGTCCGGTCATGATATTTGGTCGCTGCAATTAGGAGAGAGAGAAGAAACACTTTAGCATGATGCTCTTGTAAGTTTAGAGTGGTTTTTAATTTATCTAAACAGGATGGCTCCCACTGTCTCTCGAATCCCTCCTCAAACGAAAAAGGAAGAATTAATCAGGATCAATCTCACCGTACAATTCTTGCTTAAGCGTTCGGCCAGGCTGGTGTCGGTACTTCGAGGGAGGTTTTCCAAAGCTTTCGCGAAGTTCCTTAATTTAAGAACCACTTTTCCCTGGGGGCGTAGCCCCGCTAATACCTTTCAAGACACCTACTTGGTTTATAGCATTGATCGTTTAGTGAGAAATCTCCCGAGGAGTAGCATATACTCACAGTAGGATCGGGATCCAAGTATCATCGCGTGACAAAACTGAAGGAATCCTACCAGAATCATCACACTCCAAATGGTATGCAGTGCTAGCAAGTTTCAGTTCTTTTGAAACTCCCGATGTGGATTTTTGCCCCATGCTCTTATGACCTTGGCGTGAGGTCAAAATGTCATAAGTCACATGTCAAGTTCTTCCCATCATTATCCAGGTTAATTTGAACCCACCCGTACGTACCCTTGACGTAGGCTAAAATGGCAGTACGACTGTCTCAAAACAATGCATTCTATCTATGCAACAGATAAATATCCGGCAGCTACTAATCACTATGCCTTGGCGTGAGGTCAAAATACATAGCTTGAATACTACCGAATATTTAACTGAAATGATGGATGGCTACGGATGGTTTTGGTAAAACCTTGAACGTAGTGAACTTGATATGATTGATGGAACGAGATAGCTTTTAAAAGGAGTGGCTTATGCTCCGCGTTTAAAAGTTCTTTTGAAAAGAAACCGAGTGGTTTTGAAAGTGTTCCAACGACTTTTACTTGGTTTATTTTTCTTGCATTAGTTCTTTTAATGTGTCCCATCATTTAATCTTACCATTGCAGGAAACAACCAAAATATGACGTACGCTTATGCCATTCGCATTCGCCACGGGGCCCCGTCATTACCCGTTAGGTTACTTAACTAACGACAGAGCGGGGGCTGGGCTAGCGCGGCTGCAAAACATAAGCAACGCCTAAATAATATCATATATAGATATATTGCAATGATAGCCATTTCAGATCACAGATGAATACATTGGATATACTAGGAATCCGCAATTCGTACGAGCCTGTAACGAAAAGCGGATTACACGGTCGCAATGAATAGCCAAAACCCCACCCTAGACCCCTACGGGTGCGGCAAACTACCCGCCAAATATCTGAAGCGGAGCAACCTCCCTCAATGACGTGAGTAGGCCACTCGGCACTTCGAGATACCCGGTTGTTTGTGCACCCCACCTTGGGTCTATACTAGGAGCAAAAACAGTAAAAAGAAATTATACAATGACGGCTACAACCCCGACCCGGTTGTGCGGCCAAAAAATAATATTACATCAATTTGCATATTACATGAATTGAAAGATAAAAGAAAACTCTCATCTCACAACCCCCGGCTATTCATCCGCGACAATCCAAAGAATTCATATACACATACCATCAATCATTACAGATCACAGATATGTATAACCCCCACTAATCGACGTATAGCGATTAGCGGACGTTCAATACACATAACACATCACAGATATAAACCCTTTAGCCTTAGTCTTTAGAAGTTCGATAAAAATACGGATTTTCAAGCCCCAAAAACTAATTTTTCTTTCTGGAAAATCTGGGCTGAAAAGACATGTTCCAAAAATCCCAAAATACCCCACAGAGTATACTGCAATGAAACCGATCCACGGCCGAGTCAACTCGGCCTCGGATCCTCGGCAAGAAGCAGTTCTTGCCGCGGAACCGCGATGAGTTGGACGGCTCTGTGGATCGGTTTTCTGCAGTATACTATAAAAACCCTGAGTCGATTTTTGGTATATCTCAAATAATTTTTACAGCACTTTGAAAATCGACAGAAAGTTTGAGTTCCGGGTGTATTTCGCGACTTTTTCTTTGATCGAACTTCTACTTACTTTGCTAACATGTTAGATAGTGTTTAACTAGGCTCTGATACCACTGTAAGTCCATGCTACCCTTCCCCGGTACTTACGGGGTTGCGGAAGTGGTGAAAAACGATTTTCAAGAGGGTGGTAACATGGACTACAAATACGGATCTTTGTTAAACAACTAACTAACAACCTAACTTGTGTTTACCTACTCGGTTAGGGGGCTATACCTTTCTTGAACTCCTTCATCTTCAACTCCTCCCGGTGTACGGATCGGCCTCACCTCGTCGTCTCCTTGCGCTGACAATGGATCCACCCGAAAGCTTCTACCTTTGGCTTCTTCTTCGATCTTTGAAGAAACTAGAACACTTGGCTTGCTAGGCCTTATGAACTAGAATGAGTAGAGGATTGTTTTGGTGTCTTTTTATCTCTAAGGCAATGAGTCTCAACACATTAGAATGGTTTGCCTTTAGCTAGAGAGAGCAAGAGGAAGAGGGAGAGCTTGAGAATGAGAGAGCTCAAAAGAGAGAAAGCAAATGAAAGAATGAGCCATTCTTTTCTCATCCAACCTCTCATAATCCAAAAGCCATCATAACAAAAATAGTAATCAAGTATTGTGTGATGGTTTAATTCAAAATGGCTATATCATTTCATGCACTCATTTGGCATAAATAAACAAGCAAGCAAAAGTCTTTTCCATGGAATGATAGCCATTGTCATGATGATGGTCAACTAGTCCAACCTAGTCAACCGGTCAACAAGTCAACAAGTCAACAAAGTCAACCCCTCAACAACCATGTCTCTATAATACTTAATTAATATTAATGTTAATAATATTTCTTATTCTTATTAGGGTTAAGCAAAAGTCAATGGTCAACGGTCAACAGTCAATAACCCCAATAAGAATCCTCTGCCTCTGTCTCTCTGTCAACTGTGCATACATACCCGCATCCGCGTTCCGAGGAACACGAATACAAACGAGATAAAACCAATCCCAAAACGTACACTAGGATCTGGCTTAAACCAAAGCCCGCTAGTGTTAACGGTCCGGACACTGTACGTGCACAAGTGCACGGATGTGACCGAACCCTGTCGGAAAACCATGCGACCTGTCGCAAAACCATGCGACCCCTACTCTTTTGCCTAAAGGCGAATAGCTTTCTGTGTGGGACTCTAAAGACTCGACACTACGCTGGCAGTGGGTTTAACCACAGACCGCAAGCGGCACTAGCTATGCGTAACGGTCCCCAGGTTGATGCCGACAAGAAGACTGACGAGGTGAAACCCATCTGAACTCCTACTGAGTCTGAATATGACAATCTCTCTGTACAGTCCGGTCTGTTCGTCTGATACATCGCATGGCGGGACTAGGGGGCGGTAAACGTCAGTCCCCTAATAGCGGTACAAGTCGTGTCGGAGTGAAGCCCAGAACACCCTGAGATAACACTGGAAACCTACCAGTATATCTCGCTTGCCCTGGCCAGGGATTACTCGTGTCATGGCTCTCCTAGACACAGCATGATGTCAACCCCCAATGCCGGGAGAGACGAATCCTGTCTAACCGTCACTGCCTCCAAGTGCTTCGGGACTGCACCCAACTACTACCTGTTTGCACGACTCCTTTGAGCCGTGGTAGGGTAGTAATCTAAGTACAGTGGGAACACACTCGAGGCGAAGTGACAGTGTCAAGTCAGCGGACTAAGCTGTACTCATGTCACCTGGGAACTGATAACTGACGATAGGTATAGTACCAACCAACAGTTCCCGACGAGTCCTGTCCAGTGTACTCGTAACCCAATGAGCACCCGCATACTATCTCAAGTACGACGTACTGACGGCTGTGGGACAGGCCGTCTCCCACACTAGGATGAGAAGCGCATTCGCTAGTCTACTCCGGATTATCGATGCCCTGTCTCGATAGTCCTGCGACTAGGGACCTGCATAAGGATGCGTTTATAGATTACCCAGCCCCCACTAGTGTGACTGCCATCACAACGCTCGTAATCAAGCAAAGATCCTAAGGGCTCCACTAATGTGTATAGGTGATATACAAAAATAAACACATGTACACATTGAAGTAGAAACAAACCAAGTAGCATACTACTATATTGAGCAAGATTGTCTATACAAGGTGAATATCCCAAGCTTCCATTAAGTAATATACATACTAGTATGATACAGTAATGGCCTCTAGGGCATATACACTAACACTTTTAATCTTCAGTAGTCGGTAGTTTGTAATCCACCCTTTCCTGACATTTGAATGAAAAAGCTTCTTTTATTTTATGTTCACACTTCTTTTTCGTTTTGTGCTAAAATGGCTTTGCTTATGTTATAAAAGCCTGTCGTTAGCATATGCACGCGTATCGTGCATTAGCCTTCATGTGCGCACGTATATAGGTGCACAAGCTAATCAAGTCATTTTTCATCGTGTGTGTACTTGACGTTTGATGCGCACTTAAACAGGTATGAACAAATGCCCCCACCGACTGTGCGCACGTGTCTTTCACGTGTGCGTAGCGGTGTAAAGCTACGAACCGTTGGATTTGCCCCGAGATTTGCGGAAGGTGAACCGACTTTAGACCCCTATAAATTAAGCCCTAATGCCTTCTTCTGAGCCGCGCCTCTTTCTTTTCCCTTCTTACAATTTGAGAACTTTGTTCTCTCAGTACTTACGCACTTTTCTAAAGCTTTTTCTTCCTAATTTGAAGCCTTTGCTTCATCGCCTTTGATTTGATAGGCCAGATTTGTCCCTTCAAGGTAAAGTGCGCATGCGCACATGAAGCTTTCGCTTCCTTTGAATAGTGTGCACCCTTTGGGTTGCGTATATTTTTAGATTCTCATGAGACGTGCACATCCTTTTACTTAGGAAAATTCTTGGATTTTTTTACAAGATCCTAACCTTTTAACATGTTAGACCTGACACAGTGGGGTTTATTTGCTTCTAACGCTATGGATTCCAATATTTGCCGCTACCTTACTTGTGTTGACATTTTTCTCATCTCCTTTTTAGGTATCATGGCCGGTCGTTTGTATTCTATCATGGATATTATTTCCTATGCTAATGTTCACTAATATAGGCCCAGTTATTCTGGTGCTCAATGCGAGGCTATACTCTGTCATATGGAGGATTACTACGGGCGACTGCTTCCACGTCGGCCTTCTCTTTTGCAGTTGCTATTTAACGCGGTCTGGAGGGCTACACCTGGGCTTTTTAGAGCGATGCCGCAAGATGCACCGGATCAGGGCGAAGATAAGGTACATTCGGCCTATCTGATGGGCTTAATTTGTAAGAACCTAATGGATCGTTTTAAGATATCTTGCACCGGATCCATCAGCAAAAGTGTGATGACCCGAAAAAAGGCACGTGACAGGCACATGAATAATATGAAGTCTACAGGACCCCATCTATTTCAAATAAGCCAAAGCCCAAAAATCTAATTCTTTTAGGGAAATAATAGAGGTGAAGTTTTTAAATTAAAGGTATAATGAAATCGAGTTTTCCTTTAAAATGCATAGGTAATGATATATGAAAATGCAAGTGGATTATACTATAGTTGAAAACATTTTTCGTCTTTAAAAATTTGAGCAGCACCTCCCTTATATATTTTGATCCAAAACCACATACTAGCAATATATATAGCCATCCCCAAGCGGGAGCTAGCTCTTCGCCAATTGGCGGAATCACAATCATAAACTAAACATATATACGATGCCCACGGCGAAGATCAAACACAGAAAGAATAAATAAGGCAATACATCATCATCTCAAAGAAGCGAACATACACCCATCGCTGTAAGTCTTGCAAATACACCAGTCTGTCTAGGTCTACCAATATACAAATTCTAGTTTCTGTCTGATGTAGTTTATCTAGGTACAATCGAATATAAAGGGTATAAGAGTAGTCATGATCCAGTGTGTGTCCCACCTACCAAAACAAAACACCCAGAAGGAACTGTGTGCCAGCAATGCCGCTACTGATCCAAGCGGTCAAACATGTAAGAAAACTGAGGCACAACGGGGGCGAGTTGCCAACTCATGAGTAGAAAACATCAGCAGGTAGAAATCGAATAAACAACGATTCCTAGGTCATACTATATCATGAACGTAATATTATGATCTCTAGGGTGACCATGTATGCATATATGTCAACAATAGAGTCAAAGCCAATGGCATATACAAATAAACATCTGAAATCATATGCCTATATGCATGTGGATATCATCCACGTGTGTCCATCAAATATATAATTAATATCATGGAACCTGAGTGTCCAACATCGACACTCGAATCATCATGAAAACATATGCATGTATGTATGAGGATATCAACCAACGTGTGCCCATCAACTACACATCAAAACCATGGAACCTAAGTGTCCAACATTGACACTCGAAACATCATGAAACCCGTGTCCAGCATCGACACGTAAATCCTCATATCTCAGGCTCCGTCGGTCCGGATAGGCCCATGGGCTCGGTCAGTCCGGATCGGCCCATCCATTGATCTCACGACCACGGTCGGTATCCTTCGGATATCCGCCGTGCCAAACTATCACCGGTAGGTAGTGCTTCCTCCTGCCAGGCTCATTGTCTACATCTCGAGCTTCTTGCCCCGGGGTACAATACCGGGTCCACGATGTACTCGCAGACGGTTCATCCAACTCCTCGAATCAGCTCTCGAAAAAAAACTCAGAACCGAGAAAACTCATGATGGACGCCTCGAAATCACATCATGAGAAACCGCGTTTTTAAAATAATTCAAAATATCCCTTGAGATATATCCAGTTGTCAAATCCAAAAATCTCATGAAAACAATATCTCAATGTATGCAACCTTAAAGTACGATGTACGCAACATAGAATGGTAAAATGAGCATATCAAGTATATCATGTAAACATGTTATATGATAGTACTGAACAGTTAAGAATAATATCATGATATAACCATTCTACTGTGTAAGTGGCATAACAATTACCGATGATGAATGTGTGTGAGCCGGCAAATCTGTGTATGTGTAATGTGCGCATCATCGATAATTGTGCGGGTCTACTTGCAGACGATATCATAAAAAATAGCAGAAGCACAGGTATATATATAAAATGCAATGAGAGTAAAATGAACGTAGCAAAAAGGTAAATAGTAAAGCAACAAGCTAAGGTATACCTCGATATACGAGCCATACAATTATCGTATCTAAAATAGCACGAATCTTTATTTTTTTAGAAAAGTAGGGACTACGGTGTTTTCAAAGAAAGAAATACCTTTTGAAATCCGTAGCGTCCCTCGGTTTGACCTTTGAAAATGTAAACGATTCGTTAGTTTTGAAAATAGGTATGACTCGAAACCTATTCTAACATCTACTTAAGTAATTAAAAGAATAAAAGGCTAAACTAATCCCTAGTCAAAAGTACGGATCAATCATCATATATACATCTCGTACGGTATAGTCCGTCGTACAGCCTCCTCAAAATCGAGGGTACGGGTCAAATATCATATATCATAATTCGTACGGTATGATCCGTCGTACGATATCATAAACAAGTGTACGGATCTAAGGTCACGTACAACATATCACTCTTTATTCTCATATATATATATATATATATATATATATATATATATATATATATGTACACATATATATCAAGTCACATCTATGTCAAACTCATGCCATGTCTTGGCAAAATTATCTATATTCTCATATCGTCTCACATCCGTATATCGACATATTAAACCAAGTCATCTTATTTCATCAAATTCTCTTTTCGCCATATCAATATCTCACATCAAGTCATCTTGCATATACAACACATTCTCATTTGTATGTATATAGAATCTCATATCATCTATTGGCATACGAATATAACATGTACATTGCCTTGCATTTTCAAGCTAACATATCTACTAATGTCATCTTTTATCGTATCATCTCATACTAAAACCATTAATCATATCCGTAAGTTCGTAGCATATCTTTTCTCCAAATTATAATTTATATATCGATTTTCCATATCAATAGTTGCGGGGGTGTTATACGCCATCCACCTGAATTCCCCCGTAGATATAAATATACTCACCTGCCAATCTCCTAGCTTGGCCGAAGTCGATGTACTTCGTCATCTCGTAAGTCCACGCGAAGGTACCTACATATCAAAACATGTCGTAACGTTATTAAAACCAAGTTCGAAAACCGATACGGCATACGAAATGCTTATAGGTTAGAACCTATAACTTACGCATGCAAAAACAACCAAATAACCCTTGTCGTTGATGTACAAACGTCCAACGACCAAATCACATCAAGAAATTCATAAATCCAAGTTTTAAATATCGGAAAACATTGCCAAAAGCAACACAAAATGCTCCCAGATTTTAGCACAGGTAGACTAGGACAAAACAACCAATACAGTAGCTAGGTTATAAGGAGTGTGAGCTACAAGTAAAACCACATAACCAGAACCCATAATTAAGCCGGTGAGATATGCTACAGTAACGGGTGGCGCCGGCCATACCTTTGAATTTGGGTCTCGTTCTTCTGTGGTGGTCTTCTAGTGGTCTAATTAGGTAAATATATTTGTTTGTTTTTCTTACTAATATCCTAAGTTGCTCTAGATTTCCTGTAAATCCAAAAAACTCCACAAAACCGACACGGGAATATTTCAGTTTTCGTTTTTGGGGTTCTAGCTCAAATCTAGACCAGAATTCTAGCACTAAAAGGGTTTTGTGGCCACTACTAAACATTAATTACATTTTCACAAACAAAATATCCCTAAATCTCTTTTTGGAAATATCAAAGATCACTAATTTATATCGGTTTTACTCTAAACTGCTATAGGGTGTGAAGAAACTAAAAACTAAACTAAAGGAATAAAAATATAACTCATTTGGCAACTGAAGAAATTTCTTGGGTTGCCCAAAGTGCTCAAAATCTTGACTTGATCCTACCATAGTGTTTGTAGTGAGCTTGTACACAAAATTTATGAAAGGGGTATAAGGTTTGGCTAAATTTTAGGGTGTTTTTGTGATGTAGAGGAGATGGAGGGATGAGGGAGATGAAGGAGGAAGAATGGAGGAGATGAAGGCAATGAGAGGTGAAGGGAAAAATGAAGAGTGAAGTAGTAGCCATGGTTCACTTTCTCTCTCTCTCTCTCTCTCTCTCTCTCTCTTGCTCATGTCATATCTACATGTCCCCTCTTTGACTTTTTATCTCTTTTATTTTCTCCTTTTCTCATTAAAACCAAATATCAAGCATACAAAAGAAGCAACATGCAATAAAATGCAACATATCATGGTACACTAGCCATGGATATTTAAAAAAATACAGATTTGGCTTAATCGTGACTCGTAGTGCACTAATCAAGTTTAATTTAAACTTTCATATAATTAATTATAAAATGACCAAATTCAACAAATACCTTTTTAATAATTAAACTATATTAATCTCCAATTATTTTCCAAATATTGGTATATAATTATACCATTTTACGAAAAACCCAATTCGCAAATCGTATAGTTTTCATGAAACATTATATTAATATTTAAATTCAAAAAAATAATATTTTATATTTCTGAAATGTTACAATCTTCCCCCCTTAAATAAATTCGGTCACCGAATTTAAATTTAAACCCCCAAATACTAAAACATTTCAATAATCAGTTTAAATCATGGGTTCCGAAATCATGGAATACTCAAGAATATCACAGCGCATCGAGTGCACAAGAAAACGAATGCGAAACTCAAAGTAAAACTACGTCAAGGGTCACGCAATCACTGGAGTTATAATGGAGATAAAAATATCGAAATCCACTACTGAAATCCAAATATACTATAGTCAAAATCATAATACGTATATAGTACGCATCCTCTAAAAACAGAATAAAACACATGCCAAATCCTTTCCGAATCGCCGTGTGATGCGTAGCTCACGGCACAAGTAGCGGACACTCATTTGCAAAGAAGTAAATATACGTCTATATATGTTTGCATAAGATATAAGTTCCGCCATTTTAAAACATTCCAAAGTTTTTCATTCATAAAAGTTCGTGTCACTTATGGACACGTAGGAAATAGAGAGACTATAGCTCCCTTTTGAAAACCTCTTGGTAAACTTTTTATGCATGAAAAAATACTCAGATACTGTCCTCAGATCAGTTCTGCTCGGCTACTATTTAATATAGTACCCAACATCAAAATATGACGGTAATGAGTAAAAATCAGTCTCAAATAGCGTATCCAACATCACATGCGTCTGGTGCACACGGAAACCCAAGTCCAATACAGGTGCCACAAAATATGCACAAAAGCAAAACTAAGTGCAACGGGTGTGCACAGAAGTATCTGTCAAGTGCAACAAGTGTGCACGACAACAACATCAAGTGCATCTAAAGTGCACGAAAATCTCAATCTAGTGCAACTAACATGCACGATTAAAATCTCAATCAAGTGCATCCGATGTGCACAAAATCTCTTACCATGCGCCCAATATGCGCGAAAATCAAAATCAAGTGTGTCAGGTCCGTACAAAACATCTAGTGCAGTAAAGTGCACGAAAACAAACTTCAAGTTCAACGGTGCACGAAAACAGAGATCCAGTGCAACAAATGCATAAAAACATAATCTCAGGTGCACTAGGTGCCCAAAAACTCATCAATATCTCAAAAATGCACTAAAACAACACCGAATGTGCCAAGGTGTATAATATCATAAACATGTGCAACTGCGTGCACAAAATCAATATCAATGCACTGCGAGCACATGTAAGCTATACCGAGTGCATAAATCAAATCGAGTGCGTACAACATGCACAAAATCAAATCGATAGTTTTGAAATCCACAAAATCATAAATACGTGCAGCCAAGGCACAAAATCAATATCAAGCGCAATAACCGTGTACAAATGAAAATATCCAGTAGGTGCAGCCATGGTGCACGAAATCAAATATCAAGAAACCCAATCATCGAAACTCAATGTCCAAATGACAAAAGTGTGATACTCGGATCACGAAACAAAAATTGCAATAAATGACATTGAGGTACACCTCCTTCAATGTCGAAAAATATCGCCGCGCCCAATGCTGGCAGAGCAAGAACATCCGCTTGCTTCCTGCTCACGATCTGGCGTCCTCTGTCTCTGGGTCCTTATTTTCTCTATGGATTACCAATCCCACAATCTTTTCTGCTCATCAACTCGGTTGCATATAATAACGGAACAATTCCGCTCTGGTACTCCTCTGATATCTCTTGGCCATTTAACATGACTACTCGTAAAGCAGCACGCCACTGGTGACGGCATCTGGCCCTCTGAATATGCGCGATACAACTGATCCTGGTGCAAATCTTTATCGCTATGGCCTCCTGGAAGAACCTGCTTAGGTCTCTCCCGATCTCTCCTATGCTGAACTATACGGAGGTTGGCACTCATTACTCAATCCTTTTTCTCATAACCGGACAGCCATGTCCTTAGCACGGCTTTCTTCTGGTATCGGTTGTATCTAATGCCTCTACATACATATCAATCTTCTGGCATCAACGGGGAGTAACACGGCTCGTTAATATCTCGCACGAACCTCTTGTCCTACCCATTTTCATCATCATCCACTTCGATGTCATAACTTGCGGCTAAGTTCAGCAATTCGTTCTCGGCTAAAGTCAATCCGGAATCTCTCACATGAACTCGAAATTACGAACTCAGTTATCTTCACCACTCTATGGAAGATATCTAGCCGACAGCGTTCTTGAGAACTTGTCCAATTTATCGGAGGAATACGCTTCATTCGTCCGTTCTCGATCAACTCATTGGATGAGGTCCTTCTATCCGAAGCTGGTCAACTTACCGATCTCACATCGGAACATCCAACGAACAATATCCTTTCTTGCTCGATTTACTCTAGATCTGAGTAAGATCCTTCTAACTCAAATTCTTCAATTCAACTGAGCCTGCGTCGGGCATCAAATGAGACGAACCATCTTAGTCGCTCTATTCAGGATGGACGAGCGCTTCTGTCATATCTCTGTCTGAAAGCTCATGTGGTTTCAGCTCATAACTCTGGAGGCTACATCCCATCAATCTCAGTAACAGTTAGGTCGTCTGTCTGCATGGTAGACAACATCGCGACCTGTAGGATAGGCTGTACATCAACAGTCCTCTCAATCTGATAGCCGCTATCAATGGCTTAATCATCTGGTGCAAATCCGAATGCTTGCCTCAAACGAGAAATCTCAACACAAACAATACACCGATACGTTCCTATGTCACCAGAAGAATATCATGGTCAGTCCTTGTCCGTGACGAGCTCGCTCTGACCGCATCTCTAGCAGCAGCTCTCTCTATGCTCAAAGCCATGATGACAGGAACCACAAGCAGGTATCGATGAAGATAGATCATAGGTACGAATAGAAATACATATCTCAAGATATGTACTTCCTAAGGTTACTTAAGCGAAGTATCGTATCGTAAGTATGCCGTGGAACATACGCACGGTACGTCACTCTACTTAAGATACCTACTCCATCAATCATGGTCAACCTATGTAACGAAATTTCGGGTCTAATACCCCCTCGGCCAAGTCTAAGTTCCGTAAGGTCAAGCTTAGGTTCCGAAATATATACGCCCTAGACTCTGCATAGTCAAACCTAGCCTCGAACAAAGGTTAAACCTAACACTCTGATACCAACTTTGTCATGACCCGAAAAAAGGCATGTTACTGGCACTTGAATCATGTGAAGTCAATAGGACCCCACCTAATTCAAGTAAGCCAAAGTCTAGAAATCTAAAACTTAAAAGGAAAATAATAGAGGTGAAGTTTTTAAATTAAAGGTTTATAGAAATCGAATTTTCCATTAAAATACATAGGTAATGATATATGAAAATGCAAGTGGATTATACTAAAATTGAAAACATTTTTTGTCTTTAAAAATTTGGGTAGCACCTCCCTTGTATTTTTTGATCCAAAACCACATACAAGCAATATATATAGGCATCCCCAAGCGGGAGCTAGATCTTCGCCAATTGGCAGAATCACAACTACGAAATAAACATATATACGACGCCCTACGGCGAAGATCAAAAACAAAAAGAATAAATAAGGCAAGACATCATCATCTCAAAGAAGCGAACATACACCCATCGCTCTATGTCTCTCAAATACACCAGTCTGTCTCGATCTACCAATATACAAATTCTAGTTTCTGACTGATAGAGTTTATCTAGATATAATAGAATATAATGGGTACAAGAGTGGTCACGATCCAGCGTGTGTCCCACCTACTAAAGCAAAATACCAAGAAGGAACTGTGTGCGAGCAATGACGCTACTGATCCAAGCGGTCAATCCTGCAAGAAAATTGAGGCACAATGGGGGTGAGTTGCCAACTCGTGAGTAGAAAATATCAGCATGTAGAAATCGAATAAATAACGATTCCTAGGTCATACTGTATCATAGAGGTAATACTATGATCTCTAGGGTGACCATCTATGCATATATGTCAACAATAGAGTCAAAGCCAATGGCATATACAAATAAACATCTAAAATCAAATGCATGTATGCATGTGGATATCATCCATGTGTCTCCATCAACGACACAATCAATATCATGGAACCTGAGTGTCCAACATCGACACTCAAATCATCATGAAAACATACGCATGTATGTATGAGGATATCAACAAACGTGTGCCCATCAACGACACATCAAAATCATGGAACCTGAGTGTCGAACATCGACACTCGAAACATCATGAAACCCATGTCCAGTATCGATACGTAAATCCACATATCTCGGGCTCCGTCAGTCCGGATAGGCCCATGTCCAACCGATCTCACGACCATGGTCAGTATCCTTCGGATATCCGCCGCGCCAAACTATCACAGGTAGGCAGTGCTACTTTCCTGCCAGGCTCATCGTCTACATCGCGAGCTTCTTCCCCGGGGTACCATACCAAGTCCACCAAGTATGTGCAGAAGGTTCATCCAACTCCTTAAATCGGGTCTCGAAAACATGCTCAGAACCGAGAAAACTCATGGTGGGCGCCTCGAAATCACATCATGAGAAACCGCGATTTTAAAACAATTCATAATTTCTCTTGAAATATATCCGCGGTTCACAAATCTAGAAATCTCATGAAAACAATATCTCAATAGATACAACCATAAAGTACGATGTATGCAACATAGAATGGTAATGTGAGCATATCAAGTATATCATGTAAACATGTTATATGATAGTACCGAACAGTTAAGAATAATATCATGATATCGCTATTCTACTGTGTAAGTGGCATAACAATTGCCGATGATGAATGTATGTGAGTCGACAAATCTGTGTAAGTATAACGTGCGCATCATCAATAATTGTGCGGGTGTACTAGTAGACGATATCATAAAAAATAGTAGAAGCACATGTATATATAAATAAAATGCAATGAGAGTAAAATAAACGTAGCAGAAAGGTAAATAGTAACGCAACAAGCTAAGATATACCTCGATATACGAGCCATACAATTATCGTATCTAAAATAGCACGAATCTTTATTTTTGTAGAGTAGGGACTACGGCTTTTTTAAACAAAGAAATACCTTTTGAAATCCGTAGCGTCCCTCGGTTTGACCTTTGAAAATTTACACAATTTGTTAGTTTTGAAAATAGGTATGACTCGAACCCTATTCTAACATCTACTTAAGTAATAAAAAGACTAAAAGGCTAAAGTAATCCCGAGTCAAATGTATGGATCAATCATCATATATACATCTCGTAAGGTATAGTCTGTCGTACGAGCTCCTCAAAATCGAGGGTACGGGTCAAATATCATATATCATAATTCGTTTGGTATGATCCGTCGTACGATATCATAAACAAGGGTACGGATTGAAGGTCACGTACAACATATCACTCTTTCTTCTCATATATATATATATATATATATATATATATATATATATACATATATAACTCAAGTCACGTCTATATCAAACTCATATCATGTCTTGTCAAAATTATCTATATTCTTATATCGTCTCACATCCGTATATCGATATATTAAGCCAAGTCATCTTATTTCATCGCATTCTCTTTTCATCATATCAATATCTCACATCAAGTTATCTTGCATATACATCACATTCTCGTTTGTATGTATGTAGAATCTCATATCATCTATTGGCATACGAATATAACAGGTACATTGCCTTACATCCTCAAGCGAACATATCCACTAATGTCATCTTTTATCGTATCATCTCATCCTAAAACCTTTAATCATATCCGTAAGTTCGTAGCATATTTTTTCTCCAAATTATAATTTATATATCGATTTTCCATATCAATGGTTGCGGGGGTGTTATACGCCATCCACCCGACTTCTCCCGTAGATATAAATCTACTCACCTGCCAATCTCCTCGCTTAGCCGATGTCGATGTGCTTCGTTGTCTCGGAAGTCCACTGAAGGTATCTACATATCAACACATGTCGTAACGTTATTAAAACCAAGTTCGAAAACCGATACGGCACACGAAATACTTATAGGTTAGAACATATAGCTTACACATGCAAAAACAATCAAATAACCCTCGTCGTTGACGTAAAAACGTCCAACAACCAAATCACATTAAAATTCATAAATCCAAGTTTCAAATATCGGAAAATATTTCCAAAACCAACTCAAAATGCTCTTACATTTTAGTACAGGTAGACTAGGACAAAACAACCAATACAGTAGTTAGGTAATAAGGAGTGTGAGCTACAGGCAAAACCCTATCACCGGAACCCAAAATTGGGCCGGTGAGATATGCTACAATAACGGGTGGCGCCGGCCATATCTTTGAATTTGGGTCTCGTTCTTCTGGGGTGGTCTTCTAGTGGTCTAACTAGATCAATGTAGTTGTTTGTTTTTCTTACTAATATCCCAACTTGCTCCAGATTTCCTGGAAATCCACAAAACCCACACGGGAAAATTTCAATTTTCGTATTTGGGGTTCTAGCTCAAATCTAGACCAGAATTCTAGTTCGTGGCCACTACTAAACCTCAATTACACTTTCACAAACAAAATATCCCTAAACCTCTTCTTGGAAATATCAAAGATCATTAATCTATATCGGTTTTACTCTAAACTACTATAGAGTGTAAAGAAACTAAAAACATAACTAAAGGAATAGAAATATACCTCATTTGACAACTCAAGAAATTTCTTGGGTTACCCAAAGTGCTCAAAACCTTGACTTGATCCTACCATAGTATTTGCAGTGAGCTTGTGTATAAAATTTGTGAAGGGGGTATAAGGTTTGGCTAAGTTTTAGGGTGTTTTTGTGATGATACAGGAGATGGAGGGATGAGGGAGATGAAGGAGGAGATGAAAGAAATGAGAGGTGAAGGGAAAAATGAAGAGTGAAGTAGTAGTAGCCATGGTTAACTCTCTCTCTCTCTCTCTCTCCCCCTCTCTCATGCCCATACCTACATGTCCTCTCTTTGACTTTTCTTCTCTTTTATTATCTCTTTTTCTCATTAAAACCAAATATCAAGCATACAAAAGAAGAAAAATGCAACATGTCATGGTGCACTAGCCATGGATATTTAAAAAAATTACGAATTTGGCTTAATCGTGATTAGTAGTGCACTAATCAAGTTTAATTTAAACTTGCATATAATTAAATATAAAATGACCAAATCCAACAAATACATTTTTAATAATTAAACCATATTAATCTCCAATATTTTCCAAATATTGGTATATAATTATAGCATTTTTCGAGAACCCCAATTCGCAAATCGAATAGTTTTCGTGAAATATATTATTTTAATATTCAAATTCAGAAAAAAAATATTTTATATTTCTGAAATGTCACAAAAAGGCGATCATATCCTTGTCCGTATGAGCCGAAGATGCCGGTGGCAACCCTGATACTCATGTTTGTGAACGAAGGCACGAGGAGAAGGAGGCTGCTGCTTTGAAGGCCTTGGAAAATCTTGTTTTTAATTTTCATAACCAATGTATTAGTGATGACCTCTTATCGCTGTTGTAAACATTTTTCAACTAAGCTAATGTTTGCACTTTTTTTTGGCGAAGCTTGCACTTGACTAGTAGCTTGTAATCCATCAATCAATATATTAATAGAATGTAGAATTTTCTTGTATACCTACGCTTCTCTTTCTTCTTTTTATACTGAAATGTCTTAGCTCGTTTCTGAGTGTTTAGTTTATCCTTTCCTTAGGCTTATAGGTAAACTCATCCTAATGTTAAATATAAATAAACCCTTCTATCATAGGAGCCCATTAGGTTTTTAGTACCGAGTTAAGTCTATCGTACCGCCGCGCTGGCTGATATTTCCCTGACGTACAATCCCTTAGGTTGCGGTTCGAGTAGCCACGCGATTTTCATGTCTCTGATCTTTTTGAGGCTGGACACGACGTCTTCAAGTGACCTTCTTAGGTTGGAATATCCACATTACCATCGGAAGATCCAGTGTTAGATATTGCCATGGCACTTTATTTGAAGTTAGGCTTTATTCGAAGCCCTGATGAGTCACGACCGCACCCTTCTGGGGCGGGATGATATCCAATGGTTTTTAGGCCTTGTATGTACTGCCATCAAGACCCAAAATTAGGAATATGTTGTCACTTCAATTCATTTCGACCCTTAGGTCTGTTAACAACGCCGCACTCGCACTTCACCGGAGTTAGTCGGGGGTCCATGTAGTCTCTGTGCTATACCGTCGAGTATCAGTTATCCATTTAACGGAGAGTAGAGAGACACGTTTCTCCTCTTATTCTTGAACCGTCTACAGGAGTCAGGAATTGAACTACCTGCATGACAGAAAGGTTTCATTTTTATCATATTTCTTTTTATTTTTATTTTCCGCGATGCTCTATACTTTTAGCTTTTCATATCGCGAAAGTCACGATTGTGCAATCATTCCAGCTATTTACTTACGGTTCCCAATCATTTCGGCTATATTTTTTTATTTTTACTCGCTGGTTTTTATTACGAGTTTCCCCATCATTTCGGCTATTTTTCTTTTTCGTACTCATCAATTTTATTGTAAGTTGGAGACTTGACGTCTGATACCGGCTTCAGGATCTCTACAACTGAGATATTGCCAGCAGTGACTCATCATATGCTATCGCCAATTTCTATAAGCCGATGTCACGCACACCGTGGTTCGCGGGGAGGCGGAGTTCTCAAAAGACGATTATGAACAATTATGCAACACCGGCTAACTCCAGGATTTATACTAAAACCTTAACTAACTAAACTAACTAGGATGTTTAACTACTCGGTGAGATGGTTATACATCTATGATCTAGTCCTTCGGGTCTTCTGGTACTCCTCTCCATGGCTCCTCGGTGAACGGATGACGATGGAAACTTCGGCCTTCTCGCGTCAAAGATGATCCACCCGAGGGAATGTGCTTCAAGCTCCAACCTCTAAACCGAGGTAACTAAGGTAGATGGTTCACTAATCCAAGTAGCCTAGGTGATGTAGAGAACGCTAATAGATTGTTTAGTCTCACTAAACCCTATTGCTCACAACACATATGAAGGATTAGGGTTTAGTTTAGAGGAAGAAGGAGATGGAGAAATCTCAAGAGAGAAGGAGGAGAGCAACCAAAGAAAATAACCAAGTGTGTAGAATGCTATGTATGAAGAATGGCTATCTCTTCTCAATAATTCAAGCATGCAATATTTCATAATAGAAAATATCTCCCATGCTTGAATAGTGAGTCAAGACTAATATAAAAATGCAAGAGCCATTCCTCTCACCATTCCACAAAAGTCTCCTCCAATACCCACCTCATTAACCCATTTAGAAAATGGATAAAACTAAATAATGAGGTGTCTCTTTCTAGAAGCATGCCTTTACAAATTACAAGAATGCCCCTGACCATATATACATACCCGTATCCGTATTCCGAAAAACACGGATACACTGAGATGGTAACAATCCAATAATACAATACTAGGATGCGGCTTAAACTAAAGCCCACTAATATCGTCCGCCCGATCAACATCCATGTACAAGTACATGTATGTGATCGAAGCCCTGCCGTAAAACCATACGGCGTCTACATCAATTGCCCGAAGAAGGGAAACCCTCTGTGTGGGACTCTGAAGACTCGACAGTATGCTGGCAGTGGGTTTAACCACAAACACGTCAGCAGTTCTAGCTGCACGTAATAGCTTCCCATGTATCTGTCGATAAGAAGGACGATGAGAAAGCTCATCCAAACTCCTACTGAGCCTGTCTATGACAATTTTCGTACAGTCCGGTCTGTTCGTCTAAGATACTCGCATATCGGGCTTAGGGTGATGGTAAACGTCAGACCCCTAATAGCCCAATAAGTCGTGCCAGAGAAGAGCCTAAAACACCCTGAGATACTACTGGAGTACCTACCAGCATATCTCGATTGCCCTGGCCAGGGACTTTGTGTTATGGCTTTCCGAACACAGTGCGATTTCAACCCCCAATACCGGGAGAGACGAATCCTATCTGACCGCTACTGTCTCCAAGTGCTTCGGGACTACACCCAACTACTACCTGTTTGCATGACTCTTTTGAGCCATGGTATGGTAGTAATCTAAGTGCATTGGTAACACACTCGAGACGAAGTAGCGATGGCAAGTCAACGGACTAACCTGTACTCATGTCACCTGGGAACTACTTCCTGACAATAGGTATTGTACCAACCAGCAGTTCTCGACGAGTCGTGTCCAGTGTAACTCATAACCTAATGAGCACTTGCATACTATCTCCAGTACGACGTACTAATGGCTGTGGGACAGACCATCTCCCCTGCTGGGATGAGAAGCGTATACACTAGTCTACTTTAGAGTATCGATGCCCCGTCTCGATAATCCTACGACCAGGGACCTGTATAAGGATGTGCTTATAGACTACCCAGCCCCTACTAGTGTGACATCCATCACAACGCTTGTAGTAAAGAAGAAATCCTAAGGGCTCTACCAATTTGTATAAGCGATATGCTAAAAGAAACACATGCAGATATTAAGGTAGATACAAACCAAGTAGCGTACTACTATATCGAGCAAGACTGTTATTATAACTGTGAATATCCCAAGCTTCCAATATGCAATATACAATCCAGTATGATACAATAATGGCCTCTAGGGCATATACCACTAACAATCTCCCACTTGCACTAAGGCCATGTATTGGCATATCGCAGACCTATCATTAGCCTCTCGAGCTGCGTCTGATGGATGGCCTTTGTGAGTGGATCAGCAGTGTTGTTCTCCGAGTTTACTCTCCGCACCTCGATCTCCCGGCGATCTATGATCTCCCTGATCAGGTGGTACCGCCTCAAGATGTGTCTGGACTTCTGATGGGACCTTGGTTCCTTCGCTAAAGTTATAGCCCTGTTGTTGTCACAATACAGAGGTATTGGATCAACAATGGACGGAACCACCTGAAGTTTTATCATGAACTTCCTGATCCAGACTGCTTCTTTCGCGGCGTCACATGCAGCAATATACTCCGCTTCCATAGTCGAGTCAGCAACGGTATCCTGCTTGGAGCTCTTCCAAGAAACCGCCCCTCCATAGAGGTTTAAGACATAACCCGATATGGACTTGGAGTCATCCTTATCACTTTGGAAGCTGGAGTCGGCGAAGGCCTTGACCTGGATGTCTTCTCTGCCGTACAACAAGAACATCTCCTTAGTCCTTCTCAGGTACTTGAGAATGTTCTTTACTGCTGTCCAGTGCTTCTCACCTGGGTTTGACTGATACCTACTTACACTGCTCAGTGCATAAGCTACATCTGGTCTGGTACACAACATCGCATAAATTATAAAGCCTACTGCAGAAGCGTAGGGTATAGTGGACATGCAATCCCTTTCCAAATCAGTCTTGGGAGACATCTCTTTGGAAAGGGTGATTCCTTGACAAGCCGGTAGATTACCGCGCTTTGAATCTTCCATACCGAATATTTTCAGTATGGTGTCGATATACCTTAACTTTGAAAGTCCCAACATCCTCTTAGATCTATCATGATAGATCTGTATCCACAGAATATAGGAGGTATCACCCAGGTCCTTCATGGAAAACCTTTGTGACAAAAATCCTTTGACTGATTGCAGAATAGGAATGTCATTTCCTATCAAGAGAATGTCATCCACGTACAATACGAGGAATACCACAGTTCTCGCTACAATTTTACTATAGATGCATGGTTCATCTGGATTTTTTATAAAGTCAAATTCCTTGACTGTCTCATTAAAACAGATGTTCCAACTCCGCGATGCTTGCTTTAATCCATAAATTGATTTAAGAAACTTGCACACTCTTTCGCTGCTCCCACTCCCTATGAAACCCTCCGGCTGATTCATATAGACACCCTCTTCCAAATTTCTATTATGATAAGCAGTCATTACATCCATCTGCCAAATTTGATAATCAAAGAAGGCAGCAATGGCAAGAAGGATCCGAATGGATTTGAGCATAGCCACTGGAAAAAAGGTTTCATCATAGTCCAAACCAGGTCTTTGACGAAAACCTTCTGCAACACGTCTAGCCTTATAGGTTTCAACCTGTCCATCTACATCAATCTTCTTTCTGAAGATCCATTTGCAGCCTATGGGTTTTACCTCTTCCGGAGCAATGCCCAAAGTCCATACTTTGTTGGTGAACATTGACTCCATTTCGGTCCGCATTGCATCCAGCCATTTTACCGAGTCTCTGCTCTGAATGGCTTGCTGGAAGCTAGTTGGCCCATCATCGTCGATGATGCAATCCTCTCTATCCGTGTCTATAAGAAAACTGTAGTATCTCTCGGTCAGATGAGACTGCCTACTAGTCCTGCGGAGTAGCGCGGGGATGTCCGGTTATTTCGAAACTTCTGGTTCCACCATGGTTTCAGTAATAGCTTTTGGTTTTGGAATTTCTTCCAGTTCTATTGCGCTCCCACTTATCTCTTTTTCTAAAAATTTAGTTTCCAAAAAGTGGACATATCGAGAAACAAAGACCTTTTGTTCCTCTGCGTAATAGAAAAGATACCCCCCGGAGTTCTTTGGTTATCCTACAAACTTACACATTATTGGGCGTGCCTCGAGCTTGTCTGCATGCTGGTTTTTTAAAAAGCTGGACATCCCCATATCTTCAGATACTAAAGATAGGGTTTCTTCCCACTCCACATCTGATATGTTGTCGTAGGCACAGTCTTAGTAGAAACGTTGTTCAAAAGATATGCAGCTGATTCTAGTACATAGCCCCAGAAGGATCGCGACAACTCAGCATTATTCATTATGGAACGTACTATATTCAATAGTGTTCTGTTCCACCTTTCCGATACACCGTTATGTTGAGGTGTGTATGGAGGAGTAAGCTGAGAGAGAATTCCATTCTCTTTTAAGCAGTCTAGGAACTCGGCACTTAAGTATTCACCACCTCGATCAGAGCTTAGTGTCTTGATATTTTTGTCGGTTTGTTTTTCCACTTCATTCTTATATTCCTGGAATTTCTCAAAGGCCTCGGATTTATGTTTCATCAAGAATACATGTCCATATCTTGAGAAGTCATCCGGAAAAGTAATGAAATAGGAATAACCATTTCTTGCATGTGTAGACATTGGGCCACACACGTCGCTGTGTATGAGTCCCAAGAGCGAGCTCGCTCTTTCTTCGTGTCCAGTGAACGGAGTCTTTGTCATCTTTCCTTTGAGACATGATTGATAAGATGTATAGGACTAATATTAGAACGGATACAAATATCCCTCTTTATGTAACTTCTTCAATCGCGTTTCATTGATGTGGCCCAGTTTATAATGCCATAAGAAAACCAGATTTAATTCTGGAGACATTCTTTTAAGTGTGTTCTGGACGTTGAAAACCTGAGCTTGATTTGACACGTATATACCGTTATCTAGTCTACCTGACCCAATCAAAGTTTGATTTAGGTGGATGTTGACAACATCGCCTACAAATGTAAAATCATAAGCTTCTTTAGAAAGTAAGGATATAGAGATGATATTACACGTCGGACTGGATACATAAACACAGTTACGTAAAATCAATATCTGCCCACTTGTCAATCCTAGGTGATATTCCCCTACGGATACAGCTGTAACACCTTAGGATAAGGGTTAGTGAATAATTATAATTAAATAATGATTTTTAATAAAAAGTTTACCAAATTGTGTTTTAAGTATTTTTCCTAATTTAATAAACATTTTTCCAAAATTTTCCTAAGCTTGCACACACATGTGCATGTAAACTAGGGTTTTTAAATTAAGTAAATACAATAATTATTAACCATCGTGGGTTAATTGTAGGATTAATTCTTTTGGGTTATAAGCAAGTTTAATTAATTAGCTAATTAGGGGGTTACTTTAATTTGAATTTTAGGGTTAAGTGTTGACTTGTGAGAGAGAGAGAGAGGGCATCATGGCTCAAGCCATGCTTGCCATTAATGAGGTGAGAGAGAGAGTGAGGGGTGACTTTTGTGTGTGATGATTGAGGTAGCCTCTCATTTCTTTATGGGTTTTTCTCACACACTCTCATATACTCTCACAACACACCAACACACTCACACACCACCCCCACTTACCTCAGCCGAGCCAGCAGCAGCAGCAAGCAAAGCAACAGCAACAACTGAAGCTTGCAACAGCAGCAGCAAGCACAAACAGCAGCAGCAGAGGCAGTGAGCAGCAGCAGCAGCCCCAGTTCCAAGTGCAGCGACTTCTCTTCTCTTCTCCACCTTCCTGCAGCTCCCTAGGGTCGAGAGTGAGGTATATTTCCTATCTTGCTTCACTAGTTTGCCTAGTTAGTGTAGTTTTGCATCGGTTACTAGAATTTAGTGCGTTTTAGTGCGATATGGGGTGATTAGTGAGAACCTTGTGCTAATGAGGTGAGATTTGGTTTCAGTAGGATGATTGTGGTCTGTTGAGGCCATTGTAACTTAGTCGAACCCCTATTACACTAAAATACCACCAGATTTCATATTTGATGCAAAATGTCGTATTTGGGCAAAAGGTGAGTTTTCTGGAACTGCTATTGACCCGGTGAGTGCAGAGTGAAATTGTGGATACTGTAGCATGGTAGAGAGGAGCTGATACCATAGGTGAAACCCGACCCCCTGACTCCCCACTTTGGCCGCCAAAACCGCCATTCTGGCCGCAAATTGCGGCCAGACAGGAAGGGTTTTGGGTGTTTTTGGGTTCTGTAGGTGTATTTCAGTGTGTAGGGTCTTTTGGTATATATATTTTTGTAAGATCAATTCTGTAGGAAAATCTGGGACCAAATACCTGTTTTGCCGTTTTTCTAAACCTTCGCGACACGCGTGATACGTGAGTAGGTTTGGGTTCTGCGTATCGCAGCGCGTCGGGGTAGTTTCGTGGCGCGTGAGTACACGTTTTAGCGTATCGCGCACACGCGCGATTGGTTTGCGACACAGGTTTCTTGTTGGTTTATAATGTAGCGTTTTGTGACTTAAGCTTATGTGTGATTTGTGTATGTGATTCTAAATTCACTCGCAAACAACTAAAGTTGCAAGCATAAAACAGAGAGCAAAAAAACCAATCTGTGCTAATTAATTACACTTTTTTTTCAAAAAATGAAATAGAACAGACAAGAAAAGATTTCGTCTTGGACACTTCTATCATTGAGCCCGAGAGGGAAGGTTGACTCGCCCGGGATAGGTGGGACCGTTCGGATAGGCAGACTATTCAACAACAAGGTGCCTGCAGCATCTCTTCCTGTTCCATAACCAGTTGCAGATTCATACCAACCGGATCCATGCCCAGCAGCTCACCCGGTGTACCTTCCTCCAGCCGCCTCCCCTTGCACGGTTCCAGCAACGAAATTGCGATGGTAAAGACGGAAGCCTGTGACCACACTACTTTAGTAGCAGATCTTTTGAATGAGCACAAGTAGTGGGATCTTAGTAGGATTGCAAATCTCTTTTTTGAATAAGTTCAGCAGCAGGTCAGAGCCATCCTCGAGGTGATGTTCAAGATAAACTCTACTGGAATGGAAAATGCATTTTTCTAAGCTCTCTGTCAGAGCCTTATCTTCTTTCTTAATAAGCAAAGACTAGCCAGAGTCTAATCCAGATGTGGGGATAGGGTGGAACTGGATTTGGAGGCTAAAGACCACTCCTTAGAATGTGGATATGGAAGATTGGGGAGTGCAAACAGCGGATAGAAAGATCACAATGTTTGTGTGCTTTGTCCAAGATGCAATGGTCAGGTGGAGGACTTGGCTCATCTTCTTTGCAGCTGCCCGTTTAGATTTTCTCTAAGAGAAAGATTTCTTTTAATGGATCTCCTCTTGTTCCTCAATCTTGGCCAGTGAGACGGACGCTGCGAAGAAGGGCAAGCAGGTGGTTGGATACACCTAGTGTGAGACACGGTGAGTAGATTTCACATCTACGGGGATATCGCCCGCATGGAGTTATGCGTCAGGGCTGATAGGACTTTGTTATTATATATTTCATGCACCCCATAGACTGTCATTGCATATTGCATTCCTTGCTATACATAGATACATATTGCTTAGAACTGATAGAACTGCCATGATCATATTATTGTATATTGTTGTAACTCATCTATTTTTGATATCTATATCACGGTGGATCATTGCATTGTAGTTCTTTCTCATGTGACATGACTTGATATACACATTGATGCACCTATCACATCGCAGTTACTTGTATTATTGTTGGGATTTCATATGATTTATGGATTTGGGAACCGTGGCCTTTTCAAATAAGTAACCAGTTAAAAACCCGGTTCCCTTGATATGATAATTTGGGGCGTCGCCCCGTGTTTTCTCGGTGCTTGAGGCACGGATTGATATAGGGCTGACCCGGACTGACGGATGCCCGATGGATTGATATAGGGCTGACCCGGACTGACGGATGCCCGATGGGTTGATATAGGGCTGACCCGGACTGACGGATGCCCGATGGGTTGATATAGGGCTGACCCGGACTGACGGATGCCCGATGGATTGATTGAGGGCTGACCCGGACTGACGGATGCCCGATATATATTGAGAGAGGGATGACCCGGACTGACGGATTCCCGGTACATACTTCAGAGAGGGCTGACCCGGATTGACGGAGCCCGATACAGGATGTTTTGCGTGTCGATGCTAGACACGAGTATTTATGATATTTAGGTGCCGATGTTGGGCACTCGGGATTTTCAGGGATATACAGGATATGAGGGCCGATGGAGTACCGGCGTTTGAGATGTTAGGATTTGTGGTGCATACATACTTATGTAGTCCACCTCGATACTTCATGTAGATACTATATCCCCATGCTCAGCATTCATTATCACATCTCACCCTGTAGTATATCACCTGATAGAGGACTGGCATTATTTTATGCATACTGCCACATCGCATTGATATTATCTGCTGGCATTAGTAGAGCCACGCTACATGTGCATGCTTGCGATTACCTTTATATGTTATCTCTATTCACGAGTTGGCAACTCACCCCCGTTGTGCCACAGTGCTTGCAGGTTGCCCTGGGGAGTAATCACGGCTGGCTGTTACCGCATCTTTTGGCACAGATACCCTTTTTGAGCTGAGTTAGCCCTTTTGCTGTTTAGGTGGGTTTTGTACGGTATCTGTTATCTTTCTGTTGTACATTGATGTATCTAGTATTCTCCATCTACTTTTCTGTATTGACTTAGTGACAGTTGTGAGGACGATATGTATGATTTTATATTCTGGTGTCGAGCTCGCATGTGAGCCGACTTTGCTTTATGCAGTCTTATCTTTATGATATTGTCCTTGTTTTACTGTGTATTCTTCGCTACGGCGTCGTATATCATTTTGTGATGCTTCATTCTTGTCACTTGTTATTTCTGCTACACCTTATTTTTACCCGACTTTCGGGGCTAATGTTTTAAAAAGGGGAATGTTACCAAAATTATAAAACTTATAACTTTTGAACTTAAAAAGGTTTTCTACTAAATAAATGGAAGTTTTTCGGACATGTACGATTGTTTTACAAAATGTTTTAAATTCACTCTATATTTATTGGTTTTGATTTCTGGGTTCGGCTTACTTAGCCGCGTTGCGCCTGTAGACGTTGCGTGGTTAAGTGCCGGTCACGAGTCGAATTCTCGGGTCGTGACAAAGTTGGTATCAGAGCGTAGGTTTTACCTTCGGAGTGTAGGATGACCCTGGTATGATGGAGTAGGTAGCTGCAGCAGGGTAGCATAGCGTGCGTATGTTCCGCGGCATACTCACGACACGGTACTCCGCTTACGCGACCTTAGGGCTTGTTGATTTGATTCCTCCTCATATTCTTGTGATTCGATTTCCGTGTTCTTATCGAATCCAATTTTTCTTTCAGCCAATATGCCGCCTAAGACTACGAGGGCACAGAGAGCGGCCGCGAGGGCCGAGATTCGAGTTGACTCGTCCGAGACGAGGACTGATCCGGGCAGTGCACCCGTTGTACCCGAGCAGGCTGTTCCTGCCGTGACAGAGCAGATCGCCACGTTAGGGGCTGGTATGCAGGAGATGCGCCAGACGGTGGGATCTAGCATGCAGGAGATGCGCCAGATGATAGGATCGCTTGTTGAGACGCTTCGAGCGCAGCGACCAGAGGTAGCTCCACCAGTTCCAGAGACCGCTATGGTACCTACCGCACAGCCAGCTGCCCCTGCAGCCACGGAGGTGATTACAGTGTCGCTATCAGAGTTCATGAGGCCGAAGCCTCCGGTTTTCACAGGCACCGATACAGCCGAGGACCCACAGTCTTTCATCGACAGGATGGCCAGGATATGCCGTTCCCTCAGATGCGCAGATGCGAGATGGGTCGAGTTCGCGAGCTTTCGCCTGGAAGGTCTTGCGCAGAAGTGGTGTGATTCCGTGGAGAAGGGCAGAGCCGCAGGTCTTCCTCCTATGACCTGGGCGGAGTTCGTGACTATATTTCTAGCCCGTTTCCTTCCCCGGAGTGTTAGAGATGCCCGAGCACGCAGGTTTGAGTCTTTGCGCCAGACGCCAGGGATGACAGTGGCAGAGTATGACGTACTGTTTACAGAGCTAGCAGTCTACGCCCCACATTTAGTGGCCACCGAGGAGTTGCGAGTCCGGAGATTTGTTCGAGGCTTGATTTCACCAGTGTTCCTCGCGATCAGCGCGCAGCACTACGAGACCTACGCAGCAGCGGTAGATGCAGCCCTAGTGGTCGAGGAGCACCTTGTTGAGACTTCGGCACTCCCAGAGCCGAAGAGAGCTCGTGCGGATACTTCAGCACAGAGACAGCCTTTTCGGCGCCGTGATAGACGTATTGCAGGCAGCAGAGATTCAGGGCGGGGCCGGTTATTCAGTTCTTATTCCCAGGATGGTCAGCGGCCGTCGTCGGGATGTTTTCGCTGTGGGAGTTCTTACCACCGTGTACGGGATTGTCCTGAGTTACCCCGGTCAGAGGCGACAGCACCGCATGTTACATTACCACTTTCACCACCCCAGAGGGCGTTGCCTATCGTGCCTACCGTTGCTCCGCGCCAGACTCATACACAGCGAGGTCGTGGGCGTGGAGGAGTTGCTCAGAGAGGGCGAGGTGACCGAGGCAGAGGGCAGCCAGCCGCAGGTGGTGGACAGGCGAGGGTTTTTGCTTTGACACATCAGGACGCGCAGGCGTCCAATGCAGTGGTTTCAGGTATCCTCCCTGTATGTTCAGTTGATGCACATGTATTGTTCGATCCCGGATCCACACACTCGTACGTATCCACACACTTCGTGCCGAGTTTGGATAGAGAGTCTGGCTTACTTGATCAGCCGCTTGTGGTGACTACTCCTGTGGGAGAGTCGTTTGTTGCTAGGCACGTGTTCCGATCCTGTATCGTCTGTATTGGCAAGAGAGAGTTGCCTGTCGACTTGATCCTTCTGGAGATGTTGGACTTCGACGTTCTTTTGGGCATGGATTGGTTAGCCACGTGCTATGCTTCTTTGGACTGCCGCGAGAAGACAGTTAGATTCTGTTTCCCCGGCGAGTCGGTTTTTGTTGTGTTGGGGGACCGTAGTGCCGCCCCTCACAGTGTGATTTCTTCTTTTCGCGCTGGACAGCTTTTGAGGAAGGGATGTCAGGGAATTCTCGCTTATGTTCGCGATGCTCGCGCCGGAGGTTCCATTGGATCAGGTTCCGGTTGTTAGCGAGTTTCCTGATGTGTTCCCTGACGAGCTTCCTGGGTTGCCGCCCGAGCGCGACATTTCTTTCTGTATTGATTTAGTTCCTGGTTCGGGGCCTATTTCTATACCGCCCTATCGGATGGCCCCGGCAGAACTTCGTGAGCTGAAGGGTCAGTTACAGGATTTGCTAGACAAGGGACTTATTCGACCCAGTGTTTCTCCTTGGGGTGCTCCAGTCCTGTTCGTCAGGAAGAAGGACGGCAGCTTACGTCTTTGTATCGACTACCGCCAGCTGAACAGGGTGACAGTGCGGAACAGGTATCCTTTGCCGCGTATCGACGATTAGTTCGACCAGCTTCAGGTGGCAGGGTACTTTTCGAGGATCGATTTACGATCGGGCTATCATCAGCTGCGGGTTCGACAGGAGGACATTCCTCGGACAGCCTTCCGTACGCGCTACGGCCATTACGAGTTTTTGGTGATGTCGTTCGGACTCACCAATGCGCCAGCAGCCTTCATGGATTTGATGAACCGTATTTTTCGGCCTTACTTGGATCTGTTCATTATAGTCTTCATTGACGATATCTTGGTGTATTCCCGGAGTAGTGAGGAGCACGAGCAGCACCTGCGGGTTACATTGCAGACATTGAGGGAGCACCAGCTCTATACGAAATTCTCCAAGTGTGCTTTTTGTTTAGACAGCGTAGACTTCTTGGGTCACGTGATTTCACGAGACGGTATATGTGTTGACCCGAGGAAGATTGAGGCCGTTCAGCGTTGGCCCAGACCCACATCAGTGACGGAGATTCGCAGCTTTTTGGGATTGGCCGGTTACTACAGGCGTTTTGTGCAGGACTTCTCACGTATTGCTACACCGTTGACCGGGTTGACCCGGAAGGGAGTTCCTTTCGTTTGGACGGAGGAGTGCGAGCACAGCTTTCAGCAGTTACGGACTCAGCTGACGACGGCACCGGTGTTATCTTTACCTTCCGGATCGGGCGGATTTGTGGTCTTTTGTGATGCTTCTCGAGTGGGATTGGGATGCGTTCTGATGCAGCATGATAGGGTGATCGCGTATGCCTCGCGACAATTGAAGAAGCACGAGCAGAACTACCCCACTCATGATTTGGAGATGGCAGCAGTGGTCTTCGCACTTAAGATCTGGCGACATTACCTATACGGCGAGTCGTGCCAGATATTTACGGATCACAAGAGTTTAAAATACATATTCCAGCAGCGGGATCTGAACCTTCGACAGCGTCGATGGATGGAGTTAGTGAAAGATTATGACTGCGAGATCTTATATCACCCGGGCAAGGCAAATGTGGTAGCGGATGCTTTGAGCAGGAGGCCCGGGAGTAGTTTATCATGTTTGAGCGCAGTGCAGGAGCAGTCATCGGCAGATTGGCAGATATTATGCGACAGCCGAGTACAGTTCGAGTTCACGCCGATTGGAGGACAGATAGCGCATGTCCGTGCACGCCCACAGTTGATTGATCGTATACATGAGGCACAGCTCAGTGATGACCGATGTTCAGAGATCATGGCACAGATGGGACAGGACAGATTTTCCGAGTTCGTGACCGATGATCAGGGGATACTACGGTTTGGAGTCAGACTGTGCGTACCTGATGCTGAGGGACTGAGGCGTGAGATTCTTGAAGAGGCACATCGATCGGTGTATAGCGTCCATCCCGGTTCCACCAAGATGTATCATGATATGAGAGATGTTTACTGGTGGGACGGAATGAAGAGGGACATTGCAGATTTTGTATCGAGATGCCTGACTTGTCAGCAAGTCAAGGCTGAGCACCAGAGGCCCGCGGGAGAGCTACAGCCATTGCCCATTCCGGAGTGGAAATGGGAACAGATTTCGATGGACTTCGTGGTGGGTCTACCCAGGACTAGTCGGGGGTATGACTCCATCTGGGTGATCGTGGATCGTTTGACGAAAGCGGCTCACTTCTTACCGGTGAAGACGACTTTCGGATTTACTCAGTACGCTCAGATCTATATTGACGAGATGGTGCGACTACACGGAGTCCCGACGTGCATTGTGTCCGACAGAGGCACCCAGTTTACTAGTAGACTATGGCAGAGGCTTCAGGAGGCTTTGGGCACTCGCTTGAGTTTCAGCACGGCATTTCATCCGCAGACCGACGGACAGTCAGAGCGGACCATTCAGACTCTCGAGGACATGCTCAGAGCTTGTGTACTAGATTTCGGAGGTAGCTGGGATCATCATTTGCCCTTGGTGGAGTTTTCCTACAATAACAGCTACCAGGAGACTATTCAGATGGCACCGTTTGAGGCTCTTTACGGGAGGAGATGCAGGTCACCTACTTGTTGGACAGAGCTCAGTGAGAGCAGTATCTTAGGGCTACAGATCGTTGAGGAGACGACCGCAACGATCCAGTTGATTCGCGATAGGATGAGAGCAGCGCAGAGTAGGCAGAGAGCTTATGCAGACCGTCGACGACGCAGACTTGAGTTTTCCGTTGGTGATCATGTTTTCTTGAGGGTCTCCCCAATGAAAGGTGTGATGAGGTTTGGGAAGAAGGGGAAGCTTAGCCCCCGGTATGTGGGCCCCTTCGAGATCCTCGAGCGTGTTGGTGCAGTAGCTTACCGATTAGCCCTTCCGCCCAGCTTTCCAGACGTGCACCCCGTATTCCATGTCTCGATGCTCCGCAGATATCTTCATGATCCTTCGCATGCGATTCAGCATCCGGCGATCCAGCTTGAGAGCGATCTTTCCTATGCAGAGCACCCGGTGATGATCTTGGATCGACAAGTGAAGAAATTGAGATCGAAGGAGATTCCATCAGTTAAAGTACTTTGGCGTGGTCAGAACCGTGAAGAGGTCACTTGGGAGACCGAAAGTGAGATGATGAAGACGTATCCCCATCTTTTTGAAGGTAACCTTAGTTAGATTTTTGAAATTCGGGGACGAATTTCTTTAAGGGGGAGAGATTGTAACACCTTAGGATAAGGGTTAGTGAATAATTATAATTAAATAATGATTTTTAATAAAAAGTTTACCAAATTGTGTTTTAAGTATTTTTCCTAATTTAATAAACATTTTTCCAAAATTTTCCTAAGCTTGCACACACATGTGCATGTAAACTAGGGTTTTTAAATTAAGTAAATACAATAATTATTAACCATCGTGGGTTAATTGTAGGATTAATTCTTTTGGGTTATAAGCAAGTTTAATTAATTAGCTAATTAGGGGGTTACTTTAATTTGAATTTTAGGGTTAAGTGTTGACTTGTGAGAGAGAGAGAGAGGGCATCATGGCTCAAGCCATGCTTGCCATTAATGAGGTGAGAGAGAGAGTGAGGGGTGACTTTTGTGTGTGATGATTGAGGTAGCCTCTCATTTCTTTATGGGTTTTTCTCACACACTCTCATATACTCTCACAACACACCAACACACTCACACACCACCCCCACTTACCTCAGCCGAGCCAGCAGCAGCAGCAAGCAAAGCAACAGCAACAACTGAAGCTTGCAACAGCAGCAGCAAGCACAAACAGCAGCAGCAGAGGCAGTGAGCAGCAGCAGCAGCCCCAGTTCCAAGTGCAGCGACTTCTCTTCTCTTCTCCACCTTCCTGCAGCTCCCTAGGGTCGAGAGTAAGGTATATTTCCTATCTTGCTTCACTAGTTTGCCTAGTTAGTGTAGTTTTGCATCGGTTACTAGAATTTAGTGCGTTTTAGTGCGATATGGGGTGATTAGTGAGAACCTTGTGCTAATGAGGTGAGATTTGGTTTCAGTAGGATGATTGTGGTCTGTTGAGGCCATTGTAACTTAGTCGAACCCCTATTACACTAAAATACCACCAGATTTCATATTTGATGCAAAATGTCGTATTTGGGCAAAAGGTGAGTTTTCTGGAACTGCTATTGACCCGGTGAGTGCAGAGTGAAATTATGGATACTGTAGCATGGTGGAGAGGAGCTGATACCATAGGTGAAACCCGACCCCCTGACTCCCCACTTTGGCCGCCAAAACCGCCATTCTGGCCGCAAATTGCGGCCAGACAGGAAGGGTTTTGGGTGTTTTTGGGTTCTGTAGGTGTATTTCAGTGTGTAGGGTCTTTTGGTATATATATTTTTGTAAGATCAATTCTGTAGGAAAATCTGGGACCAAATACCTGTTTTGCCGTTTTTCTAAACCTTCGCGACACGCGTGATACGTGAGTAGGTTTGGGTTCTGCGTATCGCAGCGCGTCGGGGTAGTTTCGTGGCGCGTGAGTACACGTTTTAGCGTATCGCGCACACGCGCGATTGGTTTGCGACACAGGTTTCTTGTTGGTTTATAATGTCGCGTTTTGTGACTTAAGCTTATGTGTGATTTGTGTATGTGATTCTAGGTTCGCAGGCCAGTGAGACGGACGCTGCGAAGAAGGGCAAGCAGGTGGTTGGATACACCTAGTGTGAGACACGGTGAGTAGATTTCACATCTACGGGGATATCGCCCGCATGGCGTTATGCGTCAGGGCTGATAGGACTTTGTTATTATATATTTCATGCACCCCATAGACTGTCATTGCATATTGCATTCCTTGCTATACATAGATACATATTTCTTAGAACTGATAGAACTGCCAAGATCATACTATTGTATATTGTTGTAACTCATCTATTTTTGATATCTATATCACGGTGGATCATTGCATTGTAGTTCTTTCTCATGTGACATGACTTGATATACACATTGATGCACCTATCACATCGCAGTTACTTGTATTATTGTTGGGATTTCATATGATTTATGGATTTGGGAACCGTGGCCTTTTCAAATAAGTAACCAGTTAAAAACCCGGTTCCCTTGATATGATAATTTGGGGCGTCGCCCCGTGTTTTCTCGGTGCTTGAGGCACGGATTGATATAGGGCTGACCCGGACTGACGGATGCCCGATGGATTGATATAGGGCTGACCCGGACTGACGGATGCCCGATGGGTTGATATAGGGCTGACCCGGACTGACGGATGCCCGATGGGTTGATATAGGGCTGACCCGGACTGACGGATGCCCGATGGATTGATTGAGGGCTGACCCGGACTGACGGATGCCCGATATATATTGAGAGAGGGATGACCCGGACTGACGGATTCCCGGTACATACTTCAGAGAGGGCTGACCCGGATTGACGGAGCCCGATACAGGATGTTTTGCGTGTCGATGCTAGACACGAGTATTTATGATATTTGGGTGCCGATGTTGGGCACTCGGGATTTTCAGGGATATACAGGATATGAGGGCCGATGGAGTACCGGCGTTTGAGATGTTAGGATTTGTGGTGCATACATACTTATGTAGTCCACCTCGATACTTCATGTAGATACTATATTCCCATGCTCAGCATTCATTATCACATCTCACCCTGTAGTATATCACCTGATAGAGGACTGGCATTATTTTATGCATACTGCCACATCGCATTGATATTATCTGCTGGCATTAGTAGAGCCACGCTACATGTGCATGCTTGCGATTACCTTTATATGTTATCTCTATTCACGAGTTGGCAACTCACCCCCGTTGTGCCACAGTGCTTGCAGGTTGCCCTGGGGAGTAGTCACGGCTGGCTGTTACCGCATCTTTTGGCACAGATACCCTTTTTGAGCTGAGTTAGCCCTTTTGCTGTTTAGGTGGGTTTTGTACGGTATCTGTTATCTTTCTGTTGTACATTGATGTATCTAGTATTCTCCATCTACTTTTCTGTATTGACTTAGAGACAGTTGTGAGGACGATATGTATGATTTTATATTCTGGTGTCGAGCTCGCATGTGAGCCGACTTTGCTTTATGCAGTCTTATCTTTATGATATTGTCCTTGTTTTACTGTGTATTCTTCGCTACGGCGTCGTATATCATTTTGTGATGCTTCATTCTTGTCACTTGTTATTTCTGCTACACCTTATTTTTACCCGACTTTCGGGGCTAATGTTTTAAAAAGGGGAATGTTACCAAAATTATAAAACTTATAACTTTTGAACTTAAAAAGGTTTTCTACTAAATAAATGGAAGTTTTTCGGACATGTACGATTGTTTTACAAAATGTTTTAAATTCACTCTATATTTATTGGTTTTGATTTCTGGGTTCGGCTTACTTAGCCGCGTTGTGCCTGTAGACGTTGCGTGGTTAAGTGCCGGTCACGAGTCGAATTCTCGGGTCGTGACAACAGCATCCACTCACATTCCGTTAGCAACCCTGAGAGTCATATCACGTGCATTGATAATTGTACGGTTTCTTAAAGATAGTAATGAATTACTGATATGAGATCCTGATCCGGTATCTAGTACTCAGGAAGTAGAGTTAATTGACATACAGTTTTCAATCATCAACACACCCGAAGCCGAAACTACAACTTGCTTCGAATTCTGGTTTCTGGCTTTCCAAGCCTTGCAGTCCTTCTGACAATGCGCTTTTCCGTGAGAACAGAAACATCCATTTTTTCCTATTGTTAGCCCCGAAACTTTTGCCCTGTCCTTTCCCTCTACCTCAGCTCTCCTCAATATATTGAGGAGTCCTGAAAGTGTAACTTCCTTCCCTTAAATTTTGAAATTCAATATAAAATGGGCGTAGGTTGAGGGGAGCGACTATAGAATCAAGTTAATACATAACTCGTTCTCCAACGGGTCCCATGTTCCGTGACCTGTTCAATATAACTAATCATCGTAAGGACGTGGTCCCTTACAGATGACCCGATAGCCAATCTCGCCTGAAGCAATATCTTCGAGGTCTCATATTTTGCGACACGAGATTGCTCTCCAAATAAAACATTGGTATGGAGGAAGATGGAAGCTAAGTCCATCTTTTTGTGCTGCCTATGGAGTTTACTATCCATTGAGGCTAACACGAGACACATGGCTCCCACACAATCCTTTTCCCATGTCTTACGGATTAAACATCCGTGACGGTGGAATCTGGACCTGGAACGGTGGGGGCATTGGTAGTAAGGAGGTAGTCCAGATTGTCATGGATAAGTGCAATCAGGACATTCCTTTGCCAATCATCAGAGTTTGGCACAGTCAATTTATTATCTAGTAACTTAAGTCTGGTTATAGTGGTCGCTGCAATAAGTAGAGAGAGAATAAACACTTAGCATGATGCTCTTGCAAGTTTAGATTGGTTATTAATTTATCTAAACAGGATGGCTCCCACTGTTTCCTCGAATCCTTTCTCAAACCATAAAAAAAGAATTAGTCAGGATTAATCTCATTCTTACAATTCTTGCGTAACCTTTCAGCCAGGCTGGTGTCAGTACTTCTAGGGAGGTTTTCCAACGCTTTCACGAAATTCCATAATTACATAACCCTTTTTCCCTGGAGGCGTATCCCCTCTAACACCGTTCTAGATACTTACTTGGTTTATAGCATTGATTTTTTATTGAAAAAATCTCCCAAGGAATAATCCTACTCATCAGTGGGATCGGGATCCAACTATCATTGTGTGATGACCTAGATGGAATCTACTCTAGGCACCACACTCCAGAAGGTATGCTCAAAATGCAAGTTTCCTTTATATTTGAAACTCCCGATGTGGATTTTTGCCCCATGCTCTTATGATCTTGACGAAGGCTAACATATCGTAAGTCACATGTCAAGTTCTACCCGTCATTGTCCAGGTTAATTTGAACCCACCCGTACATACTCTTAACGAAGGACAACATAGTAGTACGACTGTCCCAAACCAACGCATCTATTTATGCTATATATGAATAGCCAGCAGCTACCAATCACTATACATTGGCGAAGGTCAAAATACATAACTTGGATACTACTGAATACCCATATGAAATGACGGAGGGCTACGAATGTTTTTAGCGAAACCGTGAATGTAGTGAACTTGATATAGTCGAAGGAACCATGATAGCTTTTTAAAAGGAGTGGTTTAGGCTCCACATTTAAAATTTTCTTATTGAAGAAAACCGAGTGGTTTGAAACTGTTCCAACGATTAAGCTTTGGTTTGTTTTTCCTTGCATTAATCAATGTTAATGTGGTCCCATCATTTAACCCTATCATTGCAGAAAAAGAAACGAAAACACAACGTATGCTTATGCCATCCGCATTCGCCATGGGGCCCCGTCATGCATCGTTAAGTTACTTAACTATCTGCAGAGCGGGGGCTAGACTAGCGCGAGTGCAAAACATAAGCAATGTCTACTATATATCATATATATATACATTCGCATCACGCAATAATAAGCATTCCAGATCACAGATGAACATATTGGATATACTAGAAATTCCACGTTTCGTTTAATCCTATAAAGAAAGACGGATTTTATGGTCGTGATGAATAGACAAACCCCACCCTAGACCCCTACGGCTGCGGCAAACTACCCGCCAAATTCCCAAAGTGAAGCAACCTCCCTTAATAAAATGATCAGGCCACTCGGCACTTCAAGAACCCGGTAGTTTTTGAACCCCACCTTGGGTCTATCCTAGGAGCTAAAACAGTAAAAGAAATAATACAACAGTGGCTACAACCTCAACCTGAATGTGTCCCGCAAAATAACATTACATCACTTTTACGAATTACATGAATGAAAGAAAAGAAAACACTCTTCTCACATCCCCCCGGCTATTCATCCACGACGATCCAATACTCCATATACATAAACCATCAACACAGATCACAGATATGTGCAACCCCCAACTACTTGACGTATAGAAATTAGCGGAGGTTTACGAACACATATATCAATCACAGAAAACCCGATTAGCGAAGAACCATAGAATTTCGATCGATAAACTAAATTTGAGTCTACCTCATATATAGTACAGTACATAAACAATCCTGGGCAGAAATAAAATATTCCGAAAATCACAACTCAACAAAATAGACGCACTGTAGAAAATCGGGCTGAGGCACCCTTGACTCGGCCACGGAACGGCGGCAGAACACATCGTTCTACTGCGGTTCCACGGCGGTATTGGGAATTCACGAGCCCAAATTTCTGCTGTGTTGTAAGAAAACCCAACACCTATTTTTAAGGCCTCTGAAAAGATTTTTAGGCCAGTTTTAAAAAACGACAGAAAGCGAGTTTTCGAGATGTGTTTTCGAGATTTTTCCACGATCGAATTTCTAAAGACATTGCTAACTAGCTAGTTAAGATTTTGTAGGCTCTGATACCGCTGTAAGCCAATGTCACGCACCCCGTGGTTCGCGGGGAGGCAGAATTTTCAAAAAATTATTCTGAACAACTACGCAACACCGGCTAACTCCACGATCTATACTAAAACCTTAACTAACTAAACTAACTAAGAGGTTTAACTACTCGGTGAGATGGTTATACCTATGAGATCTAGTCCTTCGGGTCTTCCAGTACTCCTCTCCATGGCTCCTTGGTGAACGGATGACGATGGCAACATCGGTCTCCTCGTGTCAAAGATGATCCACCCGAGAGAATGTGCTTCAAGCTCCAACCTCTAAACCGAGATAACTAGTGTAGATTGTTCACTAATCCAACTAGCCTAGGTGATGTAGAGAACGCTAATGGATTGTTTAATCTTACTAAACCGTATGGCTCACAACACATGTGAAGGATTAGGGTTTAGTTTAGAGGAAGTTAGATTGAGAAATCTCAAGAGAGAAGGAGGAGAGCAACCAAAGAAAATAACCAAGTGTGTAGAATGCTAAGTGTGAAGAATGGCTATATCACTTCTCATTAATTCAAGCATGCAATATTTCATAATAGAAAATATCTCCCTTGCTTGAATAGTGAGTCAATACTAATATAAAAATGCAAGAGCCATTCCTCTCACCATGCCACAAAGCCTCCTCCAATATCAACCTCATTAACCCATTTAGAAAATGGATAAAACTAAATAATGAGGTGTCTCCTTCTAGAAGCATGCCTTGCCAAATTATATGAATGCCCCAGACCATATTTACATACCCATATCCGTATTCCGAAAAACATGGATACACTGAGACGATAACAATCCAATATACAATACTAGGATCCGGCTTAAACCAAAGCCCACTAGTATCATCCGCCCGATTAACATTCGTGTACAAGTACACATATGTGATCGAAGCCCTGCCGTAAAACCATACGGCGTCTACATCAATTTCTCGAAGAAGGGAAACCCTCTGTGTGAGACTCTAAAAACTCGACAGTACGCCGGCAGTGGGTTTAACCACAAGCACGTCAGCGGTACTAGCTGCAAGTAATGGCTACCAAAGTATCTGTCGATAAGAAGGACGGTGAATAATCTCATCCGAACTCCTACTGAGCCTGTCTCTGACAATCTCTGTACAGCCCGGTGTGTTCGTCTAAGATACTCGCATATCGGCCATAGTGCATAATTTGTTCTTTCTTGCTATTTGGGTTGAAGTATTATTATTCTATCGAAATATAAATCAAGAACGCATTGTGTGCTTAAAGATTGGTGTATGAATTTTCGCAAGGGGATCTGGAATCACTGTAGCAGGGAGATAAATATCCAGATCATTTCATCAAGATCAGAGAAGTAATTGAAGCAAGTGTAGAAAAAAATATTTTCAAGAACAATCATATTGGCTGCGGAACCGCGGCAAAAAGCTAGAATTGGCCGCGGAAGCACGGTGTTCTTGGCAAATTGTAGCTTCAATGTTCTCAGGTATATTTCGTATTTTCTTCTCTCTCCTCTAAAAAGTCCAATAATAATTTTTCTGCAGGATTCTTTGCCAAAATTCGCCGCTTAAAAAATTCTTGTTGCGTGTTTTGATATTGGTTGTTTTTTCATATTGTAATACGGAAAATTAAGGGGAAAAGACAATATTCAGATTATGTGGGGATTTCATTACCCTTCCTAAGCTCCACAAATCACAAAACTAGCATCTGCATCACCCTTCATTAATTAAAAAATATCTAGACCAAGACTCTAAGGACCGTCGGGCTCAATTAGGATAGAGGAAGGTCGTGGATAATCTACTGTTTATCCGCATTTCTTTTGTGGTGTCTAGGTAAGTGTGTCTAAGGCAAGTGGTTACTTAATTAGGCCCGCTATTTACATAGCGGATGCCTCCCACTTACCTGGCACTTACCTGTCCACAAGAGGGATAAAGAGATAGTAGAGGATTTATCCTACGATTTGTCTTCTGGAAGTCCAGGAGCGGTCTAGTGACTTGACCTAGGTGAGCTTAAATGTAGGGTTGATTGTGCATTTTTGTGATTTTTCTAAATCCGTCTTTTTCAAAACAAACCATAAAACAAACCTTTCTTTTAATTTACACATACGCTGCCACTTGCGCTAAACCCGCTTAGTTCATGCTCGGCTGGATACGGGATTCTAGTGCCCGTCTTGTCTGCGTTTCTTCTATCGACTCCGAAGTCGGTATTTCTTCATCTTTTTTTCCTCACCACCCACAACATCCACCGAGATGGAAGGTTCTCCATCAAATTTTAATAACACCACTCTGCCACCACCCGTAGGTGCGCAGAATCTACAGTGTATATCTCTCCAAGAGAGATGCTACCCTATACGTGGTCCCCTTCCTACTTGTCTTTCTATTCCACCAGTCAATGGGGATAATTTTGAAATTAAACCCCAATTTATCAAACTGTTGCCTAAATTTCATGGGCTTGATTCCAAAGATGCATATGTTCTTATAAACAAATTCGAAAACGTATGTGCAATGATTGGCATGTCACATCTTTCTGTGGATACTGTGCGTTTACGTCTTCTCCCATTTACTTTGTGCGATCTAGCCGAAAAATGGCTTTATAACACAACCGCACACTCTATTTCCAAATGGGATGAATTTGTTATAGCATTCCTTAAGAAATTTTATCCAATGATAAGATCGCCCGCGTTCGAAGCGAGATCAACCAGTTTACCCAACTTCCCAATAAACCATTTTGGAAATGCTTTGAACGGTTTAAGGAACTTCTTTTACAATGCCCTCATTACGGAATCATAGATGGGACTTGTGTCGAATTATATATGAGGGTATTGATCCCGCAACAAAACAGATGCTTGAAACTATGTGTCAATGTCAATTCCTGTCGAAAGACGATGGTGAAGCTTGGAAATACCTGGAAGATCTCGCTGGACACACTTTTCAATGGGAATGCGTTAGACCACCATCGTCTAGGGAAGGTATCCATCAGCTCGATGTTTCCATCACCATGAAGACCGAAATGGCCGCGATACAAAGGAAACTCGATAGTATAGAAAACAAAGTCTCTTCAGCCTCCCTAAACCAGGTGACGCTCCCTAAAATCGTGTGTGGATGCTGTTCCGATCGATCACATCTGACGGAAGAATTTCCTTTGATTTCTCCGTTTCAAGGTCAAGAACACACTAATGCTGTTGTTCAGCAGCAACCTGGAAACGATCCTTATTCTTCCACATATAATCAGGGTTTAAGGAATCACCCTAATTTTTCTTGGAACCAACACCAAACTCAAAATATGTTTCCAAACCGAAATAACTATCAGTGGGCTCCTCCACAGCAACAACAACCAACACAGAGTCAGCACCCCATTCAACCACAAAATTTTCAAAATCCAGCCAACAATTCTGCACCCTATAATAATTCTTTCTAAACGGCCGGTACCGAAAACTCATCTGCACTCGATCTGTTTATTAAATTTTACATGCAAACATCGGCTGATTTAAAGGCTTCTATCCAAACATTAATGCAGAACTCCGCCTCCCACGGTGAGAGTATAAAATCGATGGAAGCACAAATTGCACAATTAAATGCCGCGTTGAGTGCTATAGAGAAAGGGAAACTTCCAACTCAACCCCTACCGAATCCTGGCCACTCGCAACATCATAATGTGAGTGTCGTTACCATGTTGAGATCAGGAACAGTGCTGAATATTCAAGTCGGTGAATAGGATGATAATGGGGAATCAATCAATGATACCCTGGCTTCCACTTCTAACCCTATTTCGTCTAGTCCACCATCTTCTTCTAAGCCTATTCTCCGTTTTCCTCAAGGCTCGAACCCTTCACCCACCCCCTAGAGTCCACCTATAACGATCCCCACTCCAATTCCGGGATCCGTTCCACCCCCATGATCTTCTATGTTGGACCCAACTCTTATTCATAAATCTCCTTATCCAAATAGGTTAAGGGGAAACAGACCAAGTCCAAAAATGGAGAAGATTGTGGAAATGTTTAAGCAGGTTAACATAAATATCCCTCTCCTAGATGTTATATAACAAGTTCCAACTTATGCGAAAATACTTAAGGACTTGTGCACTAGGAAGAGAAGAACTCAAGTACCTAAAAAAGTTTTCATGACGAGTAATGTAAGCACAGCTTTTACCCAGCAATTACCAATGAAACGTTAGGACCCTAGTTGTCCTACAATCTCTATTTCTATTTGAGGTAAAAATATCAATCGTGCTCTACTTGGTTTAGGTGCTAGTGTTAACCTGCTTCCATATTTTGTGTATGAGCAATTGGGTATCGGAGAGTTAAACCCATCGCACTGCACTCTCCAGATGACAGATCGATTTATCACGCAACCTAGAGGTAAGCTTGACGATGTGTTGATAAAAGTCGGGGAATTTATATTCCCTGTAGACTTCATTGTTCTAGATACACAGCCTGTAGCGAACCCACGGAACCAAATTCCGGTGATTTTAGGTCGACCCTTTTTAGCGACTTCCAACGCTGTAATCAATTGTCAAAACGACTTTATGAACCTATCCTACGGGAAGATGTCAATTGAGCTTAACATTTACAAGTTGGGAAGTGAACCCTCCGAACCTTCTGCTCAATTATGTTTTGTCGAATTAATGGATGTCGACAGCAGCAAATTTGAACAGCTTTACGATACTGATCTAGACTCCCTCAATACGTTGTTGTTTGACCCCGCTATTTGTTATACATATACGGACTCATCTATCGAGCCGTCCGGGTCAACATCTAACGCTGATTATGAACCTTTTATGGAGTCTGAGTATCATCCCGTTCTTTCCGATGAGATTATTCTTCGGGGTATCGATGAAAGTTTTGAAGAAATTTCCGCTGATGAACTCGCATTTTTAGAAAACACGGGAGTTGTGATGAATCAACCCCAAACCAAAGAAGTTGAACCATCACCCCTACTTCTTAACAATAATGAGAAAGCGAGTAATCCATCATTATCATTATGTCGTCTCTGCAAACAGAGATGCAAACCCTTTCCATACCATCACTTATCTCTTCCCCACTTCATCATGTCAATAAGTGATGTGTTCTTCTATCAACTTGTGCATTACATTGATAAAATATTTGAATGGTTGGTATTAACTTTTGGTCTTTGTAAAGCTTTATATTGACCAATAACTTTACCCCCCCCTTATAATTTTAAAAGTTTAATTTTGTTTAAATCAAGTTTGCGGGGGTATAATTTTGACTCTTGAAAATAAAATTTGTACACAAAATTGTGAGCCAAAAACAAGTTTGGGGGGAGTTTTCATGTTCATTTATTCTTGTACCCCGTTAACAACTTTTCCTTCCAAGTCTACAGATTTTTGAGATTTAAAAGATGACAACAGTGAGGACACTGCGGTAAATAGGTTTGAGGGAGGTTTGTGCTTATTTACGCATTACTTTGAATTACACTTTGCATAAGGACAAAAATTTTAAATTTTTAAATTTTTTTCTTTTATAATGAAAGGTTAGAAAGTGAAAAATTACATTTAAAAGATTGGAAAAGTTTAAGAAAACTAAGAAAGTTAGATGTTTTCTTAAATGAAACTAGTAATAAATAGTTGTGAGCCGTTATCCCAAGGGTTAGTAAGATGAAGGAAGTCACTAATCTAAGAATAAAAATAAGTCTGAAAAATAGTTCTTATTCTGGAAGCCAAATATTTGAACATTGATACCCTACTATACGCACTTACACACGTCTTGAAACTCGGGATAGTAGAGAATACCTTGAAATGCTCTTGTCTAAAATCCAAAGTACGAAGAAAATAAAAATGAAAAATAAAAGTATAAAATGGTGAAAAAAATGAACACTGGGTTTGTAATCACCAAGGCAACATAAAAAAATATAGCGAGGGTGCTTCATCACCTAGTGCCTTAGACCAACTAGTTTGGGAGTCACTGCTAAGCCTTATATGTTACAAGATGAGGAAATTACTAATTACGCCTAATAAATGAGCACATTTAGTAATCGGTTGATTAGTACCTCAAGAAGTATTAACAGTCGCATAAAAAATGTGTGAGCAATTCCATCCAAAATATTCACCGACTAAAATGTATTAAGGTAGATGGACAAGAATATGATAGGGTGAATTGAATTGTCCAAGTGTAGGGATGTCTTTTACACACACGTAGGGGTATATGATCGGTGTTTGGAGGAAAGGCAAGGATGAAGAATAATGGTGATGTTTTATTGAATAATGGTGATGTTTTATTGAGGAATGATGTGATTTCTAACATTTTTTCATGATTATTAAGATAGGGCTCATGACAACCGAAAAGCTAGTGTAGTTGAAAACTCTGATTTTCAAGTTCTTTCTTTTATAATTATCTTGATATGTAACTTTCACAGTTTTTATTTTATTATATGATTTTGTGGGTGCAATCCGCTAAAACCCTCAGAAGACAACACGCATCCTACTAGAGACACCTAGAGGTTTAAAGGATTGTTACACCTGCTCAGTGCAATCGTGTTGCCTACGAAAATGTGCTAGTTAGTTTTTTCTTTTTCTTTATATTTTTTTCTCCTTCTCTTGAATAAATAAAACTTGCTCGGGATGATCAAAGTCAAGTTTGGGGGTATTTGTTCAGTCGAAAATAGTGCATTTTTAACATGACAATTTCCTTACATTTCTTAATTATCTAAAGACATATGATATAAATATAACACATATTATAAGTTCCTCTGCAAAATATCATTTACCATGTGTTATACATTATAATCAACATTATGAAGGAAATTGTGTGTTTAATATTTCACGCACAATTTTGTATATCTCTAAAATTCTTCATTGAGATCTTGTGCAAAAATTATCCCAGGTCAGATATCGGAATCAGAAATTCGCCGAGTAAAATACAGGAAATCGAAGAACCAAATACTGGCTGAAATTCAGAAGAGATAAGAAAATTCCAGATATCAAATAAAGACCCAGAGATCAACACCAGAAGACCACAGAATTTTGAGGCAACAAGCTCACCAATCAGCCGCGGAATCGCGGCCGAGTCATGCCGAGTCGCCGCAGATCCGCGGCCGATTCAGAGAGTCGGCTATCGAGAATTCTCCAGAAGCTTCATTGCAACGTCCTAGCTTGTTTATGATGCTTCGTTGTAACAACCTTGTTCTGGAAACTTCTCTATAATAACTAGCTTGTTGAGGAAGCTTGATAACTATCTAGCTTATTCTAGAAGCCTCTTTGTAACAACCTAGCTTATGAGGGAAGCTTGATTAAGGGCTATATAAAGGGCCTAAGACTACATTGAAGGGGTTCCCAATTTTGGTTCAAAACTTTTGATCCAAAAACCAAATCAACAAAAAAGCTAAAAAGATCTAATTCCAAATCAAGAATCGTTGAGAAATTCATCGAGCGACATCATTCAAGATTCCTTTACGTGAAGCTGATCGTCATCAACGAGCACGTGGTCCTTGATAGATCCAAGACTCACAGTGATCAAGCGAAGTGAAGATCGACGGAGAAATTACCTCATCAAAGGAGTGATCGAGCGCAATTATTCTTGTAATCTCGGATTGAAGAAGTTATAATAAGAAGTTGAATAATAAAAGTGATCATTACTTTTAATCTCGCTTTCTTTAAATCTCTACATTATGAAATATTTAATTGTTAATTCTTCTATTTTCACGATGTGTGAGTAAATCTCCGCTTGCTAAGATTCAAAAGAATTTGGTAGATCAAATGGTTAGTGAATCTTATATTCATCTTAAGTCTTATGGAGATTATAAATATTAGCAAAAAGAATCATCGATGTCCAAATTGTGAGCGGGATTAATTTATTATGAATTTCGTCAAAATTTGGGAATTAGATTGAAGATCCTTCTTGTTAAAGGCTAGATAAGAATGGAAATCAATGAAAAGACAAGGGGCAATGAAGGAGAAACTCTAGTTTCTTCAAGAGATCCCTAATTCTCATTTTTTGCCATAGAACTAGTGTTAATTCTACCAATAGATAAGATAAATCATTTTGAATAGTCATCCATAACTACCAATTCCGTTTGAATACTACAAGCCTTCTACAATTTTCTTGATAACTAATCTTGAACATTTTCTTGAATTTTCTTTCTTGAAAACGATTTCTTGAACTTCTTGAAACTATTAAATTCAACTAAATCTTGAACTATTTCTTGAATTTCTTTACTAGTTCTTTCGACTCAACTAAAGCAAGAATTTACAAATTCCTCGAATCCCAGAGGACAACCCGTGTTCACTAACGCTCGCTACACGCGACACCGTTATTGATTGCGGTTACTAAACTACTATTACCTATTCTTTCTTAACAAAATCAGCTACCTAGAGTTCATTCATGTATGCATAATTGGATCCAAGCTCATGTCTCCACGCACCGTAGGTCTCGGTTCCTCAACCGAGGCTTTTTCTCTTTTTTCTCACTTGTATGCGTACAAGCGGAAACTGTAAGTCCAGTCATCCTCTCTCCTTTTCCCTTTTGTATACTCTCTTCTATTTTTCCTCGTCGACACTTCGCATCACTTGCAACTATACTAAATCCTCCTTCTACTTTTCTCTCTTTTTGCTTCTCCTATTATATCGACGCGAAAGAATACGGTATTATAAGCAAAATTTAAATTATATATATATATATATATATATATATATATATATATATATATATATATATATATATATTCATTGTAATTCGACATGTTCATCATAAATTTTCATGCCATGATATAAATAAAATACGAATTTACAACTCTATCTATGTCTCATAATTTTAATATGATATTTTTTATGTTAAATAACTTGTAGATTACAAATAACGAATAAATACCCTGAACTTTAAAAGTGCATTTTACCGATAGCTAGAATAGATACCTACAGAAATTCACGGGGTAACGGTCAACCTCATCATATACACTAAGGTTTCATACCATGAATTTTTAGATGTATGTTTAATTTAAAGAATATAGTTTATAATAAAATACCATTGTTTTTACAAATAAACGTTTTTAATCGATATTTTTAAGATCTTTGCAATTGCGCCTTTATAACCCTTTTAGGGGAAGCTATTTATGGAAGGTACAGGTTATCAAATGTCCTTGGCATAGTAGAGTGAGATACATAACTCCTCATGGGGAATTCGATCTTGAAAGGATATAAAATACGGTTTAATGAAATAAGACTTTTTAAAACAAATTAAAACTTTGGAAAATTATATAAAATTATGAATCCGCATTTTCAATAAAATCAAATGGTGAAAATTATATTATAAAATGAAAGAGTGAAATTTTAATAAAATATCATCAATTTTCCAAAAATAGTAGTTTTCAGAAAAATACCATAAACTTCTAAAAGCTAAGTTTCATTACTAAAATACTACCTAAACTAAAATATATTTCTATAAAACTCTTAATATTCTAAATCACCCTCGAGATTTATTTGTAAACAATATTCAAACATTTTTTTCATTAAACCCCCTCGAGAAATGTAAACAATGTAAAGAACTTGAATAAATCTTTAAGGACCCTAGATTAATATAGGTTAAGCGATATCATTTCTCTTGAGCCCCAGGAAGCTGGAGAAAGTAAGTGATTGCCTATCTAGGTTAGACAACACTGTAAATTAACGAAGTTATCAACGGCAATCGTCTTGGAAAAAGACACAAATCCTACCGTCCATGTACAGCGGTGGTTTGATTATTCCTGAATTTAAGAGTTTACAAGATTAAAGCTATTAAAAAGATTTAAATCTAGTAATATGAAATGACTATAACTCGGATCCAAACTCGAACTGGAATTAAACATGAACCTGAAGTTGACACTTGAACTTAACATGAATACCTGAACCCAATGTCTACTCTTGAACTGACTTGACTCGAACTATGAATAAAACATGATATGCATATATGAATACTTGACACGAATACATGATCTTGACATGAACGCAATCTTGGAATTTGATGTATTCATGGATTCGAGCAAGGCTGGTAATTTTAACTGTAATCTAGAATACACGGGGTGTTGGGGTAGTTGAAGTGTGAATACAATGAAATCTCAGGAGTCTCTCTAGATCATAAATCCATGTCTACTAACACAAGTAATCTATCATGAGGGCCCATGTTTCCTTGCTCCTGGATTATTTCCTATTGAGTTTGGAATACTTCAAAACTAGGTTGAAGTCCCGTTACTAACACTTGATTCGGGCCCGTGGTTCCTTATCCCTGGATTACAGCCTGTTGGGTTCGAGAACACTCTTAAGATTGGTTGATATTCGCTTTTGAACTTATTTTATATTAGTTTACCCTTACAGAGACATTTTAGGACAGTTACATGCACTTCATTTTTATTATACCTATACTAAACGGCCATGCTATACTATACTCATGTTACTTTACCATGTTATATAGAACTGTCATGTTACATAGAATTGCCATGCTTATATTAAATGATTTGTTTAAATACCATATCTCCTAGACCATTACTTCATGATATCCATTTCCAACTTGTCATTATACTTTTATACTCCACCCCTTTAATTGGGGACTTACCGAGCAAATGTTCGCTGACGGGCCTCTACCCATCTCCTTCTTATTTTGGATGCTCGTCAGGTGGTCTAGAGGCCGAGGAGATAGACGAGACTGCAGGGGATTACGACCATATCACTACTCAAACTTAGCTTAACTCATCTCTTCTTTCAATTTGTGTATGCCACCTGTTTAGGCAATTTTTGTTCTTTTATTTCCTTTTCGGTTGAACTCATGTATTGTAAATATATCAAGTTTGAATACAAATAAAGTTGTTGGAGTTTAAATCACATGTTAATTTCTTATCATTTTATATTGCTTATTTTACCCTTAGCGTATTTACTCCGGAAAATGACATTCTCAGAACAAATACGTCGCGGACTTATCACATGCCTGTTTTCATCTTCTGGGAAGCGGGGAGTGATATTGTTTATGTCCGTGGATTGTATACGGTGATCAATATGGAGATCCACAATAGGGAAACATATTATTTTAAGGACATTACGGGCCATCACCACGTATATCATTAAGAATATATTGGGTAATATATTAGTTTAGGGATGTTTCGGTCCAGCATTCCCATGTTTGGGACATATATTAGTTTAAGGACATTTCGGTCCAAGATTGCATAATGGGGAACATACGACTTTCATAGTTTTGACTCAAGAAGATAGCGAGCGGACAAAAGCGTCATCAACCATCATTGACCTAAGTCTCGAATCTTCAAGCGTAATATTTTTTGAGGAATCGGTTGTTTATTGGCCAAAATGGTCTTTCTCCATGCATATACATGGGCAGGTAAGCTCCACCGTGGTAAATTTTATCTATGTTGTACGGGCCTTCAAAGTTTGGCTCGAACTTCCCCTGTTTTGCATGATTGGGAATCATTGGTCTTTTGACAACCAGCATGTGTTCGCCTTGGCTAAATGTTCTCGTCCTGGTTAGTCTTTCTTATGATCGCGTCATCCTTTCCTTATAAGCTTCCAGATTTTGTTGTGCTACAAGGCAGGTTTCATTGAGAGCATCGAGCTCCTCGATTCTAAGATGAGCATTTTTTCATCCGTTAACTCGTATTGAACTGCCACTCCTAATGAGGGGAGTTCTATATTCAATGGGAGTACTGCTTTAGTGCCAAACACCAATTTATATGGTGTCGTATTTGTAGTCATCTTGAACGTTGTTCGGTACGTCCAAAGAGCTTCAAGCGGCCTCTCATGCAAGTCTTTCTTCTTCTTGGACACCGTCTTCTTTATAATCTTGGTCAAGGTATTGTTGAATGCTTCAGCTATACTATTGGCCCAAGGATTATAGACCGAAGAGTATCTCCAGTCAATCTTTTGTTGCTGTGCGAATCGACTTATTTTGTGGCTTCTATAGGCTGGTCCATTATCCGAGATTATTCATTGCGGAATCCGAACCGGTAGATGACATGAGTTTTGAAGAAGTGGAGGATATTCTCCATCTTATCCTCCCTTAGCGGTATTGTTTCTGCCCACTTAGAGAAGTAATCGGTTGTTGCTAGTATAAATCGATGTCCTTTGGTTGACGCTGGTTCGATAAGGCCGATTATATCCGTTCCCCACATCTAGAACGGCCAACTGGCTACTGTCGGATGTAGCGAATTTGGATACTGATGTATGAAGTTCCTATGTATTTGGCACCTCTTCACATATTCAAGACAATCCTCAATCATCGTGCTCCGGTAATAGCCCATTCTTTTTTATCTTCAGTTTCATCTTTTGACCTGCTTAATAGGAACCTCAAAGTCCATCATGCACTTCTCAGACAACTTTCTTTGCTTCTTTCAGCCCTAGGCATCTTAACCATATGAAGTCGAAGGATCTCTTGTATCGAGTATCATAGAATGCAAATGACAAAGCTCGTTTCATGAGCTGATGTCTAGATGATGCATTTACAGGTGTTCGTTGGGATTTGAAGTAGTCAATGAAGAATCCCTTCCAGTCTTCGACCTCTTCTTCGTTCTTTATTTGGAAAACTTCTTCTTCGGTCGTTTCTTTTTCTTCGGGTAGTTCCATCAGAGCTTTCGAAGGTATATCTGCTGACTCCAGGATCTTGCGGCTTTGGACAATGATCCTTAAATCATCAAGGTCTTTATCGGTCAATTCTTTAGCCAACTTAGCTAACGCATCCGCCTTACTTTTTACCGCTCGCGATACGTATACAAAAGGATTTGGGTCATCAGTTGCTGCAATCTTTCGTTATAACTTATCATTTCTGGTTTGCATGTCTGATAGTTACCATTTACTTGACTGACGATCAGCTGAGAATTCCTTATAATAGGAGGTCCTTAATTCCCATATCATTAGCGATCTTAAGAATGGCTATCAAAGCTTCGTATTCAACTTCATTATTAGTCCTGGGCTTCATCAAGGAGAAAGCATAACACAATATTCCTCTTTACGGGTTAATGAAAATAAGATCATCCCAGCTTTGATTATAGGGGTGTTCTTCTTTTGCTGCTTCGTAGAAGATGCTACATCGAAGTAGAGCTCCTATTGAGACTCATTTTCTTCTTTCTCCTCTTCGACTGCGTCTAACATATGTTCATCTGGCAAATCGCAATTTAAAGGAGAATCGGCTGGTATCGGATATTCTGCAAGAAATTCGGCGATGGCTTATCCTTTCACCTCTTTGAGGGGTCGATATGTTATCGAAAACTCTATCAATAGGAGGGCCCATTTGGCAAGCCTTCCCATCAATATTGCTTTTGACATCAGATACTTAAGAGGATCCACCTTTTGATACGAGATGGACCTCATATGCCAAGGCATAGTGTCTGAGCTTCATTATTGCGAAGATCAGCCCCAGGTAGTTCTTTTCGATGGGGGAGTAGTTACTTTCTACCCCATGCGAACTCGACTTAAATAGTAAAGAACTCTCTCTTTTCCATGATCATTCTATTGTGCCCACAACGCACCTAGAGAACCTTCAAGGGACGTTGTATATAAAATAAGAGGCTTTCCCTTAACTGGAGCGGCCAATACTGGTGGATTTTGCAGGTATTATTTGATTTCCTCCAACGCGTTTTGGCATTTCTGATCCTAGACGAACGGGTTCCCCTTCTTCATCAGATGGCTATAGGGACAATGTTTTCCGGAGAGGTTGGCTATGAACCGTCGGATATAGGCGAGCTTTCCTTGAAGAGATCGCAATTGTTTGAGGGTTCTTGGCGAGGGCATTTCCATAATTTCTTTGATCTTCAGGATCAATTTCAATACCTTGGTGGTGAATGATGAAGCCTAGGAATTTTCCTGACGAGACTCTAAACGCGCACTTTAAATTTCCGAAGACGCTCGAACACGATACTTAGATGCTCCTAGTGCTCTTCATAAGATTTTCTTTTGACCACAATGTCTTCGATATAGCATTCGATGATCTTGTGTATGAGGTCATCGAATATCATCATCATAGCCCTTTGGTACGTGGCTCAAGAGTTCTTCAAACCAAAGGGCATCATCTTGTAACAAAGCACACATAACGGTGTACAGAAGGCGGAATGTTTCTGGTCTTCAGGATCTATCTTTATTTGGTTGTATCTTGAAAATCATCCATTAAGGAGAAGACTTCATAGGTGGTGTGTTATCGATCATTAGCTCGATAACGGGCACTGGGAAGTCATCTTTCAGGCATACCTTGTTAAGGTCCTGAAAGTCCACGCAAATCCGAACCGTCCCATTTTTCTTCATCACCGGAACGATGTTAGTGATCTATTCGAGATATTGAACTTCTTGGATGAAGACAGAGTCGATTAATTTCTTAACTTTGACCGGATTTATCTCAAGTTCAAACCGCATTCTTTTTGGTGCCTGCTTGACCGGCTTTATCTCTGGTGATATTGCTAGCTTATGTACTGTTACCTCTGGATCTAAACCCGACATTTCAGAGTAGTTCCAAGCGACGCAATCTTTGTACTACATAAGCACATCTCTTAATGTGGCTACATGGTTTTTGGATAGCAGCTCACTGACAAACGTCAGTCTCAGATCATTCTCTGTTCTCAAGTCAATTTTTCTTAGGTTGTCCGCCATGATATATATCTCATCCTCCAGCTCTTTTGGTGCCGGCGGAAATTCTACAATCTCTTCATCGTCCTCTTTGTTTGCAAAGCATTTGAAGAGGTCAGTCGTATTCTTATTATCTCTCTCTTTTGACAATGTTACCACATGGCTGGTACAAGTCCGCTTTCGTTTCTTCGGTTGAGTGGGTCCCAGTCTGATGGCATAAGTTTTCTTTGGCTCATGCTTTTGTGGTGGGCTCATCTTCCAACTATCAGACAGCGTGAACCTGACTTGTTGATATTAGCCTTCCACCTAGTTCTTGAACGTGAAACAGTCTTAAGCGGGTGGCCTATTGCTCGGTGATATGAGCAATAATCTGGATGATGTACTTCATTTTTCTGTTCGGAGAGCTGAGACTCCGGAAGCGTCATCATCTGGTATTTCATGACCAGGCTGAATATTTTCCCTATCTTATCTCGAGGGAAAAATACCTCCAACCCATCTTCTTTATGAGGAACATGCTTCGACCTAACTTTTCACGATTGAATGGTGTCTTGGACCTGCTTTATTGTCCTTAAGCATTGCTCACGATCACTTCCTTATTTTTGTCTCTTCTTCAGGATTTTCATTCTTTGTGAAATACATAGGAGCCTATGGATGGAGAGTATTATGATCTACTTCTTCCACTGATCGCTCAATGAGACGTAGCTTTCTGGCCTTTTCATATAATGCCATTTCACGACCGTGGTTGTTTTGACTCTCTTGACAAGTTTCCTTTATTATCTTGTCAATTTGTTCTTCAAGCGACGGACTTGAGGTTCTTCGAGTGGGACTTTTCTCTTGTTTGGCGACATAGCTACCTAGAGAAACATCTTCTTCTCTATTCGAGTTCTTTATAGTGTGGCGGCTATAGATTTTCTCTTGTTTCTTAGACCGAACATATCCCATCCCAGTTGTTGCCATTTTCCCGTTAGGCATCTTTCGTTGAGTCCCGGGGTTATCCCAAATCCTTTTATAGAAATTGGCTTGCCGAACAGTTTCTTCGAGAGGAATACCTTGGCTCTTTACAAGCTCCTTTAATCCCTCCGCATAAGGCATATGGATGGGCTGGAACTTGTCAAGAGTTGGATCAGCCTCATACCAAACTTTTTTTCCACCTTGGTCTCCATAGATTTATATAAAAGAATCACATTTTCACCTTTTCTCCTTGGAGGCACGTAGAAAGTTTCCAACTTTTGTACTCTATAAGTATTAAACGCATCAAGTTCCTTATAGTGTCAAGGTAGAGCCATCATAATATATAGACTCTGGTCCATTTCAGCGAGAGTCCACATCAATGGACGAATGGAGAACACTGCATTAGTCTCGTATTCGGAGTCGCTGCCAAAGAACGGGATAGGGGTCGAGGGTCCGATTTTTTTGTTCTCTCTCTGAGGTTGTCCCAATTATATTATTTGTTCATCTTCTTCAGTATCACTTCCAAAGACAGGGATGATGGCCATGAATATTTTCTTATTTTTCGGTTTGTGACACTTTTCAGTATCTTCGAAATCCGGCTAAAAGTATTTTGCATCATCATACTTTTGCACCTCATTCACCGAGAAAAGATTGAGTTCTCCCATGACGTGTACTCCAAGCCATCTTTGAAATACTTCATACACTGATGTTGTGTAGAAGAGTTGACGTTGTACTCGTGTAGCCAAGGCCTGCCAAGTAGAGAATTATAATATGTCTTGGAGTCAATGACATGGAATTTGATGTCAGTGACGAGCTGCTCGAAGTGGAGTATCAATATTACGGACCCAAGCTTCCGTTATGACTGTGAGTCGAACCCCAAGATAGTAATCTTGTTTCGAGCAAGGTGCTAAACATTCTTGCATATCTCCTCAGCACTCTCACATTGAGGTGGTTGACAGAAGATCTATTATCGATAAGGATTTTCCCTATCGTAATGTCTTGGCAGTAGCCGGTAACATAGTACGATCGATTATTTTCACATGTACCAAGAAGTTGATCTTCCTTACTGAAGGTAATGTCAGCCGTGTGGACCTCTGTAAGTTCATTCTTCATTTTCTCTTCCGCAAGGAAATCTTGTTACTGATTAGCTTCTTGTAAGGCTTTGATCAAGGAGTCTCGTACCTCTTCGGATAAGAAGGGCATCTAATATGCTCAATTTTGAGAGTATCTTCCTCAAATGTGCAAGAACGTTATAGTCCGCATTGGTTTTCTTGGGAAGGTCCTTTGCGGCGAGCTCTTTGGCCACCTCTTCATCGAGAGCGATTTCTTCAGACATTTCCCCTACTCTTTATCATTTTTATTCAAACCCTTATTTGCGAGTCCGTGGTTCTTTTCAGGAAGAGTGCGGTTGCGCAGCTGGATGATTTCGCAATCCTTTTCTTTCTCTTCTTTTTCTAAGGTGGAGTTCTCAAATGGAGGGTTAAGGGGAATTTCATCTTCAGAATCACTCCCGAACTTGAGAACCCGAGATTTTTTCCCTTTTGAACCGATACCAATCATACGACAGCTGTCGATGATTCTTTGTGCACTGCCATCTTGCTGCTCTCATATCAATGAGCGCGAGCCTCGCGCTTCTCCTTCTTGAAGTGTTTTATATGGGGAAACATATCCTTGCCACCACCTTTTGAAGGCATTGCATTCCTCGATGGGATGAGCAATTCTTCAATGATTTGAGTAGCATTTTGGATGTCCTTCTCCACCATCAAATTTTGGAACCCCATGAGTGTACATAATGAGTGGTGGTAGTTTCTTCCCCATAGATAGGGCCTTGGCAAACCTTTTCTTAGCTTTCTTCCTGCTCTTATTCTTTGTAGTTATACTTCAGTTTGGTCGGAAAGCTCTACTATTCATCCTTTCCGCGACTTCTTTGTTCAAACGTTGATGTTTGGCCTTGTCGTATTTAGTCGTCTCGCGTTCCTGCTCATTTTTGCTTTTTTGAAATGCTTCTTTCAGCAACTTTTCAAATGGGTCCTCCTCTGGCAGTTCTGAGATTTTTTATGCTGATTCTGCCACCAGCTCGTCCATGTCACTTTCCGATGCTAGCGGGGCTTCTTCATCATGAAGGGATGAGTGAGAGACCATATGGCAGCTTGCTACCCGTTCTTCTATTTCGTCAGATGAGAGTTTTTCCTCCTCTTCCTCACTTTCCTTTTCCTCAAGAATATGCTTGAGGAATTTTTCAAGCGTGACTGATGTTCTCACTTTTGGGTTGTATTCTTCGAGCGTGTGTATATATTTCTGGAAGTCTGTGTGTCTGTCGATAATTTCAGCAGGCTGCACAAGCTTCTTAATCTTCTTCTTTCTCTTAGAAGATTTCGAAGGCTTTGAAATTTCCTTGTGCCCTCGTCGTTAACCCGCGGTCAATGCGGAATCCGAAAACAAAAACTTTCATAGCACTAGAAACTTAAACCCAAGATTCTAAACCAAACACCTAGACCTAGAACAACTAAAGAATAGAAATCACAACCTTTGTAGCGTCTTCATTTGCTCCAATTAGGTTGGACTCTAGCATACTCTCAAGAGCTCTGGATTACGCTTGGAAGCCGGTCCTCCTTCGCCGAAGATGATCCACCTGAGGGAACCAAGTTCAAGCTTCAACTTCATCCATGAAGTAACTAAAGATCCTAGGATGCTTTGTGATGTGTGTGAGTGTTATAATGATTTTTCTTTCTCTTACTCCTCTTCAATGTCAACACATTAGAAGGTAGAGGAAGAAGAAGGTGGAGGAGCAAAGGAAGAGCGAGAAACAAAAATGGTGGAATGAAAACTCCTTCACAAATTCAAGCATGCTTCAACACTTTTGTAAAAAGAATTTTTCCATTTTAAAACTACAACCATGTTTGAATAGTATTTGAAAATGAATTATATATCATTTTCCCATACCCTCCACCATTTCTCTTTTCCATCTCATTTCATATTTTCTTAGTAAAACCTTGAAAAAGTTGTCCTTCTTCTAAATGTATTCTTGTATAAATACAAGAATACGTACCCACAAATATATGCCCGTATTCATATCAAAATACGAATACCCAAGAGATGAAAAATACAGAGATCATAATACTAGAATATACATATCAAAATATATGTAAATTATTAAATCAATACTTGATTTAATAATTCAGTTTAATCGTAAGCCGGATAGTACTATCATCTGCCCGATTGAAGTCCGCGTGGCTAGCGCACATACCTAATCGGAATCCTGCACGTATCAATATACGGCCACTATATCATTTTTGCATGAGCCGGGAAAACCCTCTATATGGGACTCTAAAGACTCGTCAATACACTGATAGTCGGTTTAATCATAAGTACGTCAGCGGAACTAACTGTACATAACGGCTACCCAGGTATTGACAGAAAAGAAGGTTGACGAGCAAACTCATCCGTACCCCTACTGAGCCTGTCGGTGACAATCTCCGTACAGTATGGTCTCTTGGTCTAAGATAATCGCATATCGGGTCTACGGGATGGATAATGTCAGACCCCTACTAACCCTTTAAGTCATGTTGGTTTGAAGCTCATCACCTACTAGGAAACTACTGATATCACATCAGTAAATTTCATCCACCTTGGCCAAAGATTTCTGGTGATGGCTGACCCAACACAGTGCGGCATCAACTCCTAATACCAGAAGCGACGAATCCCTGACGATTGTCCACTGCCTCTATGTGGCTCGGGACTATACCTAACTAAAACCTATTTGCATGACGCCATTGAGCCTTGGTAGGGTAGTTATCTAAGTACAGTAGGAACTCACACGAGAAAAATGAAAATCCTAGGTCAAAGGACTAATATGTACTCATGCCACAAGAGAACATCCATCGAACGATAGGTATAATACCATCTAGAAGTTCTTGTCGAGTCCATCTGGTGTACTCACCTCCAGTGTACACCTGTATACTATCTTAGGTCACTCAACACCAATTGCTTGTGAGACCGGCTGCCGTCCCTTGTCAGGATCTCGAAAAGTATACACTATTCTATTCTGGAGCATCGATGCCCTGTCTCGATACTCCCTCGGCAAGAAACATTTAAGGATGTGCTTATGGACCTTTTAGCTCCTACATATATGATCACCATCATAATACTAGTAGTCAAGCAATAATCATACGTGCTTTATCAAAATGTATACACATAATGATAAAGACAAACCAGATAGCATATTACCATCTCGAGTAAGACTATTCTATCTGTATAGGTACTTGTTCAATTATCATAATCGCCTACTTGCAATTACAATAATTGCCTTGAGGGCACTATATCCAACAATCTCCAACTTGCACATAAGGCTAATTATTGCGATATCGTATATTCACAGCTCGTGTGCTACCGAATACCCAACTTCTCTACTGGTCAGTTTCTCAAAAATATTTTGAGAAATTTTACGTGTTCGAGAAATAGACTCAGTGAGTGGATCCGCTCCAATATTTCTATCTATATATCTTTATACCTCAACTTCGTGGGGATCGACTATCACCCAAAATGAGCGACACCTGTCTTAGAACTTGTCTGAATATCTGATGGGACCTTGTTCATAACATGAACACCAAATCCAATAAGCTTCTTAGATTGTATCCATTGCTGATGTAATCAGCACCTAGTGTAATGACCTTCTCAGTATCCTGCTTGGAAAACTATCCAACATATTGCATCTCAGAAGAGGGTAAACTTTTAACTCTAACGGCTACTTGATTAGTCTAAAATATTGCACATTTAAATGAACATTTTCCCTATTATTGTTAAGTACTAAAAAGTGTTTATTGTAATTATAGAACATATGAGGGTTTATGTGTAAAAAGTTTATTGTCATATGTTTCTACATTATAATTAACATAATAAGGGAAAATATATGCATATAATATTTATATGAAATATTGTAATTAAAATATGCATATCATATCAAATAATTCTAATCAATATTCTTAAGATCTAATATCATATAAAATTGTTAGGATAATATCTCAAAAATACCAAATATTACTAACATTATGACTTGAGATATTGTGCAGATATTAACTCATGTCAGGAATTCAGGAGATCCGAATTAAATCGGGATGTCGGAATCTAATTTACCAGAATATGGAAGCAAGTCGAGAGATCTAGCAACGGCAGAGACTCAAAGCATTTTTTTCAGAACCTAGACATCTAAAGGATCTCTAAAAATTAAGATAAAATAGCTCAAAAAATCCCAGAAACTGAAACCACCAACCGTGGCGGAACCGCGGCTAAACAGGCCTATATGCGGCGGTTCCACAGCGGTTCTAGGGCCATCTGATGAGAGATTTTGATGATTTTATTGTAAGAGCATATATTCACTTATGCCATCTAGGGTTTCTGGTTTTGAGACAATATATAGGACCGAGAGCTTCACATTAAATAGAATCACCGAAGAGATCAAGATGTCCAAAGCGATCCACGCATCCGAGTGATCATCAACTAGTCATCTACTTCCAATAAGATATAGATCTAGAGCAACTAGGGTTCTTGTACTCTACTTTCACAAGTTGTATACAATAGTTGATTAATAAAAATAGTGTTTTTATTATTCTTTTTACAATTACTTTCCACACTTACTTTCTGCACTAACATTCTACATATTAACCATGCTTTCATTCTTCAACCTTTCTTCTAAATCTAAAACCATGAGTGAATAATTCCTAGCTTGCTAGGGTTCGTAGGATAGGGTAGATCAATGGATGATAAAATCTTTTAATATCTTTTATACATTTTAAAATCTATATACTTTAGCAAAATAAATATTAACATCCTTATGGGGCGCGCTACCAATTTATTGATAGTCACGACAACGATTCGAGATTGGTTTAACACTCGTTTTGTCAAGGGCTAGACATGAATAGAGATCAATGCAAGGACAAGGGTTAGTAGTGGGAAAACCCTAATTTCCATTCTTCACTATCGATCTAGTTTTAAAATATTAAAAGATAAAAGTAGTCATTTTTAATTATTCATCCATTACTACTAAGTCCTATGAACCCTACAAGACTTCTCTTCATAAATCTTATATCCGTAACGACAAACAATTACTCTTCTTCAATCAACTAGTCTAAAGGAAGAAAAATATTCATGTTTCCCTACGAATAACCCGTACTCATCACAGCTAGCTACTAGCGACACCGTCTTGATTGCGGTTACTTTACACAAACACACTTTTTCAGCATCACAATCAGATGGCGCCGTTGCCGGGGAAACGACTATAATTTTTTTCTTCTTATTCGGGTTGACTTCTTATAAATTCCAGCAAGCATATTATTAACGAGAACCAAAACCGCATCCTGTGTATTTAACGATTATTGTGCGAGTTTTGCAAGGGAGTCAGGAGTAACTGGAGTAAGGAAACAGATATTCAGAGAGTTTCAACATAGCCCAGAGGAGTAGAAGGGAGCACTGAAGAAAATTTGGCAAACAATCCTACCAACTTGCGGCGGAACAACGGCGGGAACAAGGATTTTCGGCAGAACCGCGACGCCTTGGAGGAATTGCGGCGCCAAAATTTTCAGGTAATTTCCTAATATCTTTCTCTCTCCTTTAAGATCCAATAATCTGATCTTTCCTACAGGATTCTTTGCAAATATAGCCGCTTAAAAAATCTTTTTGCGTGTTTTGATAGTGGTTTGTTTTGCATATTTAAACCGGACTATAAGGGGCATTAAAACGAAATTCAGATTAGATGGGGATTTCATCACCATTCCTAAGCTTCACAAATCACAAACGTGCATACGCATCACCCTATATTAATAAAAAATATCTAGACCAAACCCTAAGTAGTGTCATGCTCAATTAGGACAGAGGAAGGTCGTGGGTAATCTATTGCTTATCCGTATTTTTCTTGTGGTGTCTAAGGTAAGTGTGACTAAGGAAAGTGGTTACTTAATTAGGCCCGCTATTTTCGGTGAATAATAGAGCGGATACCTCCCACTTACCTGGCTACAAGATTGATAAAGAGGTAGTAGAGAATTGATCTTGAGACTTGTCCTTTGGAAATCTAGGAGAGATCTAGTGACTTGACCTAGGAGACCCTAGTTCTTGGGATTGATTGTATATTTTGTGATTTGTTGAGTGAAGCCTCACGTCCGAAATATTTTCAAAACAAACCTTCTAAAAATCGTTCTCACACACGCTACCACGTGCGCTAAACCCGCTTAGTGCATGATCGGCTGGACACGGGATTTTAGTGACCGTCTTGTCCGTGTTTTTTCTATCAACTCCGAAATTGGTACTTCTTCATCTTCTATTTCCCCTCCACCAACCACATCTCCCGAAATGGACGGATCTATATCGGGATTTAACGATACCATCTTGCCACCACCCGTAGGTGCGTAGAATTCATCGTGTATCTCTCTCTAATAAAGATGCTACCCCATACATGGAACCCTTCCTACTTGCCTGTCTCTTCCACCGGCCAATGGGGGTAATTTCGAAATTAAACCCACTTCATCAACTTGTTGCCCAAATTCCATGGGCTTGAATCTGAAGACGCATACGTTTTCATAACTAAATTCGAGAACGTATATGCAATGATGAGCACAACCCAACTTTCAGTGGATGCTATGTGATTACGTATTCTCCCTTTTACCTTGTGTGATCTAGCAGAAAAATGGTTTTATAACACTGATGCACATTCTATCGCCAAATGGGATGAATTCGTTATAACATTCCTTAAGAAATTTTATTCTAATCACAAAACCGCCCGTGTTCGAAGCGAGATTAACCAGTTTACCAAACTTCCCAACGAACCATTCTGGAAATGTTTTGAACGGTTTAAAGATCTTCTTGTACAATGCCCTCATCACGGAATTGATAGATGACAATTTTGCCGAATTATATATGAGGGTGTTAATCCTGCCATGAAACCGTTGGGTTACTTAGCACGACTACTAGGTTTCTTAAGGCATCAAGCATGCAATTTTATAAAATTCTAGTGTGCTAAAAACCCGAACCAAGGATCTAACTAGAGAATTAGGGTTTTTAAATAATAATCACATATAACTATAAATGAACAAGGAATACAACCGTTGTAGACCGGTCCTTCACTTCTAAAGCTCTGTGTATTAGTCCCTTCGCTCCAAGTAGTGGTGTCCTGGACTCTCTTTAGGCTCCATTAGGCGAAAGGAACGAACTTGCTCAAAGATCTTCGAGGTCGAAGATGGTCTACGTCGAGGAGACTCTAGCTCAAGCTATCTCTTCACTAATTGATGAATTAGTGAAGCAAACAATCTATACTAAATGGCTAGTTTGGTATAGATTGATGAAGTAGGAATTTTGCTCACTTTAGAATATTTTTTCTCTTTTTTTTTCTTCACCTTAAGAAAACCAAGAAAGGAAAATGAGAGATGATGAAGATGAACTAATAATGAACCATGGGTGAAGAAATATCTCATATCGCTTTTGTAGAGACTTAATCATGGCTAAAGATAATGGTTAGGTTAATAAATATCAAGAGTAAAACAAAATTAGTGAAGTTAGGTCAAGGCTTCTACATACTTCTACAAGCATCCTTAGTCATGCTAATATCCACCTAATTTTGATTTCCCCTAAATAAATAAATGACCTAATTATCTTTGGTATGGTATGAGTCTCATACACCCAAGTCCAATGTGTCATCTAGCATGACAAAAAGAAATAAATACATTTATATATATATATCACATATATATGTATTTGTAGAAAAAAATTCTTAAGTCAGCTTATATTAGTTAACATATATTAATATATCAAATATATAATTACATATTAAATTATTAAATCAACACTTGATTTAATAATCCGGTTATATCAAATATAACTGACTAATATCAAATCATTGATCAACACTTGATTCAATAATCCGGTCATATCACATATAACCAATATCATGAGATTAGAATACGATATCATATATACGTATTGATCTTGGTCCCGCACATATCAAATATGTGCCCTACTTCATTTCGCTTGAGCCAGGAAACCTATGTGTAGGACTCTAAAGACTCACCAATACGCCGGCAGTAGGTAATGATCATATCAGTTACCCACAAGCCGTCTGCGGTACTAGCTGGATATAACGGCTATCCGAGTATTGAGCGATCAAATGATCAGCAAGCTTTCTTGTCTAAACTCCCGTAAAGCCTATCAGTAACATTACCGTACAGTCCGATCTCTTCATCTGATATGTCACATATCTAGTATGGGGTTGGTAAACGTCAGACCCTAATAACTTGATAAGTTATGCCGATGTGAGGCTCATAACGGATTGAGAAACAATTGATAACACTTACCAGTAAATCTCATCATTAGCCATTGCCAGGGACTTCCTATTATGGCCAATCGAGCATAGCGCAACATCAACCCCCAATACCGGGAGAGACGAAACCCCTCATATCGCTCATCGCCACCATGCGACTCGAGACTGTACCCAAAAACCACCTGTTTGCATGCTCTCTTGAACGTGGTAGGGTGGAAATCAAAGAACAGTGGGAATCACACAAGACTCTATGAGGATCTAGGGTCTACTGGTTAAACTATACCAGTGTCACCAGAGAACTGCTATCTGACAATAGGTATAATACCATTTAGGAGTTCTCGGCGAGTCCTGTTCGGTGTTCCCATTCTCTAATGAGCACCTGTGTACATTCTCTGATGTCAAAAACCAATGGTTGTGGGATCAACCATCGCCCCATACAGGGTCAAGAATCATACACACTAGTCTACTCTGGATTATCGATGCCCCGTCTCAATACTCCCTTAACTAGGAACAATTAAAGGATGTACTTGTGGACTATCCTGGCCCCACTAGTATGATCCGCATCATAATCCTGGTAGTCAAGTCCACATCCTAAGGGCTTTATCAACATGTAACAGAGAGAGAGTATAAAAATACAAGTATACATGTTAAGAAAAAGATCAACCAGATAGCAAACTATCATGTCGAGCAAGAAAGTCCTCTCTATATATGTCCAAGAATCCACTATAATATATAATCTTGTACAATAATGGCCTCTACGGCATGCATACAACTAACAATCTCCCACTTGCACCAAGGCCAGCTGTAGTAGTATCTCATACCCAACATCCCGAAGAGTCTGTCAAACTGTATCTTGGGTATGGCCTTCGAGAGTGGATTTGCCGTGTTATTATTCGTGTCAACTCTCCTGACCTCGATCTCCCGGCGATCAACTATCTCTCGGATCAGGTGATACCGTCTAAGAATATGCTTGGATCGCTGATGGGACCAGGATTCCATAGCTAAATCCACAGCTCCATTGTTATCGCAATACAAAGGTATTGGATGCTCGATGGATGGAACCACACCAAGTTCAGTTATGAGCTTCTTCATCCAGACATCCTCTTTGGCGGCATTGTTGGCAGCGATGTATTCAGCCTCCATCGTCGAGTCTTCTACGGTATCTTGCTTGGAACTCTTCCAACATACTACCCCTCCATTTAGGGTGAAGACAAAACCCAAGACCAAACTAGAGTCGTCCTTATCACTTTAGAAGCTCGAATCGGTAAAGGACTCCACTTGGAGTTCACCGTTACCATACACCAAGAACATTTCTTTAGTCTTTCTCAAGTACTTAAGAATATTCGTCACAGCCGTCTAGTAATTCTCCCCAGGATCCGATTGATACCTGCTTACAACACTAAGTGTGTATGCTACATCCGGTCGGGTGCATAACATCGCATACATGACAGACCCGGCTGCCGATGCATAGGGAATCCCTTGCATGCGAGCCCTCTCCAATTTAGTCTTGGGGGACATCTCTTTGGAGAGAGTGATTCCTGAGATCGTGGATAAATTCTCACGCTTAGAATCATCCATACTAAAGCTTTTTACAATGGTGTCAATGTATCTGGGTCGGGACAATCCCGACATCCGTTTAGATCTATCTCTATAGATCTTAATCCCTAGGATGTAGGAGGCATCACCCAGATCCTTCATGGAGAATCTTTGTGATAAGAAGAGCTTGACCGAGTGCAGTATAGGAACATCATTTCCTATCAAGAGTATGCCATCCCCGTACAATACGAGGAAGACAACCTTACTCTATAGTGTTCCTAAGCACACTTGTGAAGGTTCATAAAGCATCAAACATGCCCGAATAAAATTTTACATGTGCCGAACAACCCAAAGACGGGATATTTGCTAGATTATTAGGGTTTAGCATGCAAGATGATATCTTTATAGCTAAGTGTGAGGGATTACAACCTTTGTAGTCCGCTCCTTCGCTTCACAAGCTCCGAGTAGAAGTCCCTTTTCCGCGATCCACGATCTCCCGGACTCAAGAGAGGCTCCACGACTCGAACGATCCATGCTAGCTTGAAGTGTTCCGATTCTCCGATGATCTACGTCGAAGTTTCTATAACCCAAGCTTTCTCACTCTAAAGAGATGAACACCCTAATCTAATGGGCTAGATTAGATGAGGATGATGGAGTAGTATTTATGCTTTCTTTTTAATTCACTTTCTCACAAGAAATCATCACAAAAGAATTAACAAGTAAGCTTTTTCTTTTTGAACTCAAGAGAGAAGAAGATGATAATGAAAAAGATAATCCTTGTGTGATGAATAGTATTCAAGAATATATGATTGATTATCTAACCATGGTCAAGGATGATAGGATAAAAGTTGTAGAGAATAAACTAGATTTAGGGTTTAGTTAGGTTAAGGATAAGTATCAACCATAATATCTTAACCAAGACAAAATAGAATCCTTCTAGAATGAACAAGAAGAAGCTAACCCTAATCAAACCCTAATCAAACCCTAATCCCTTTTTATCATCCTTAAACATGTTTTATAATAAATCATATTATGTCACAATAATATATATCACATATATATTATATATTTGCAACAAAAGAAAATAATACATTTAACATATATCGCATATATATCAATGTATTAATCCGGTGAGAAAATAAAATAATAAAGAGAGCCAATATTAGATAATGTAATACAATATATCATATATATCATTATACATTAAATCATCGAATCAACACTTGATCCAACGATCCGGTTATATCGAATATAACCGGCTAATATATCATGTACCGATTCATCGAATCAACACTTGATCTGATGTCCCGATTCATATCTAAATATCGCGAGAATATAATACGGTATCTCATATCGCATTATCCTCGGTCCTGCACATATCACATATGTGCCTCTACTCCGTTTTGCCTGAGCCAAGAAACCTCTGTGTAGGACTCTAAAGAATCGTCAATACGCCGGTAGCAGGTGATGGTCATATCAAACACCCACAAGCTGCAAGCGGTCAGCTAAACGTAACAGCCACCCAGGTATTGAGCGATCAGAAGATTAACAAGCTAGCCTGTCCGTTCTCCTGTGAATTCAATCAGTAACACTCCCGTACAGTCCGGTCTGTTCGTCTGATATATCGCATATCAAGTCCAGGGGTGGTATACGTCAGACCCCAGTAACCGATAAGTCGTGTCGATGTGAGGCTCATAACAGGTTGAGAAACTACTGGTAACACTTACCAGTATATCTCTATATCAGCCCTGGCCAGGGACTTCCAGTTATAGCCAATCGAACACAGCACGACATCAACTCCCTATACCGGGAGAGACGAATCCCCTCCTATCGCTCATTGCCTCCATGTGATTCGGGACTGTACCCAAAAGCCACCGTTTTGCACGCCCTTTTGGACGTGGTAAGGTGGAAATCAAAGCACAGTGGGAATCATATAAGACTCTATGAAGATCTCGGGTCTACAGACTACCCTGTACCAGTGTCACCGGAGAACTGCCATCTGACGTGTGGTATATCACCATCTGGGAGTTCTCGGCGAGTCCGTCCAGTGTACCCAGTCTCCACTGAGCACCCGTACACCATCCTTGATGTCAAACACCGATGGATATGGGATCATCCATCGCCCATCATTTGGGTCAAGATGCGTATACGCTAGTCTACTCTGGTGTATCGATGCCCTGTCTCGATATACCCTCAACTAGGAACATTTATAGGATGTACTCATCGACTACCGTGGCCCCACTAGTATGATCTCATCATAATCCCAGTAGTCGAGTACAGATCCTAAGGGCTTTATCAACATGTGAGAGAAAGACAGTAAACAAATACAAGTCAACATGTTAAGATAAAGAGAAACCAAATAGCATACTATCATGACGAGCAAGAAAGTCCTCTCTGTATATATCCAAGCATCCATGATAATATACATCATATGTACAACAATGGCCTCTAGGGCATATACATAACTAACATACTCTCTGTAACCTTTTTGTATATACACGGCTCATCTACATTATTGATGAAGTCAAACTCTTTGACTGCCACATCAAAGAAGATGTTTCAACTCCGCGACGCCATCTTTAACCCGTACATTGATTTAAGCAGCATGCACACCTTTCCGCTGCTCCCACTATCTACGAAGCCCTCTGGCTGAGTCATGTACACGCTCTTTTCTAAATCGCCGTTTCAAAGAGGGGTCTTGACATCCATCAGCCAGATTTCATAGTCATGGTATGCAGCGATGGCAAGTAGGATCCGAATGGACTTAAGCAAAGCCACTAGTGAAAATGTTTCATCATTATCCAAACCTGGTCGTTGACGAAAACCATTCTCTAAAAGTCTAGCTTTGAAAGACTCAACTTTTCCATCTACTCCAAGTTTCTTCTTGAAGATCCACTTGCTCTCAATGGGTTTTACCCCTTCAGGAGCATCTTCCAAAGTCCATACTTTGTTGGTGTACATGGATTCCATCTCGGATCGCATTACATCCAGCCATTTCACAGAGTCCCCACTCATGATTGCCAGCTCAAAGCTAGTTAGGTCATCATCTTCCATGATGCAATCCTCGCTCCCACCGTTAATGAGAAAACCGTAGTATCTCTCAGGTGGATGAGGAACCCTACTAGATCGGCGGAGCGGCTGAGGTTCGTTGGGGACCATCGAATCCTCTGGTTCGACAAAATTAGAAGTCGTAGTTTGTATAGCTGGAACCACTTCCAGTTCTACCTCATGACCAATAATTTGTTTTTTAAGAAATTCCTTTTCTAAAAAGGTGCATGCCGAGAAATAAACACCTTTTGTTCTTCGGCGTGGTAGAAGATATAATCTCACGAATGTTTGGGATATCCAACAAACTTGCACATAACTGACCTTGCCTTGAGCTTATCCGAATTTTGTGTTTTCATATATGCAGGAAAACCCCATATCTTAACATAATTAAGACACAACCTCTTTCCTTTCCATATCTCATATGGTGTGGTTGGAACGGATTTGGTGGGAACCATATTCAATAGGTCCGCAGCTGTCTCCAATGCATAACCCCAAAAGGAAATAGGTAACTCAGCAGTACTCATCATAGAGCGCACCATTTCTAATAGGGTGCGGTTTCTCCGCTCCGATACACCGTTGTGCGGTGGTGTATAAGGAGGAGTAAGCTTAGAAAGAATCCCATTCTCTTTTAAATAATCCAGAAACTCTGTGCTTAAGTATTCTCCTCTCCGATCAGATCGAAGGATTTTAATACTTTTACCCGTCTGGTTCTCAACTTCATTTTTATATTCTTTGAATTTCTCAAAATCTTCAGACTTGTGTTTCAACAGGAACAAATGTCCGAATCTTGAGAGATTGTCAGTGAACGTAATAAAGTATGAGGAACCATTCCTGGCATGTGTAGACATGGGACCGCATACATCACTATGTATTTCAAGAGTTTAGTAGCGCTTTCTCCGTGTCCAGTAAATGGAGTTTTAGTCATTTTACCTTTGACACATGACTGGCAAGTTCCATAAGATGAAAATTCAAACGGATTCAAATATCCATCCTTATGTAACTTAGCCAGTCGTGTCGCATTGATATGACCAAGTCTACAATACCATAAGAAGGATTCGTTCATTTCTGAACTTTTCCTCTTGTGTGTGTTCTGTACATTAAGAACTGTATTCTGATTCAGAACGTACAAACCATTACATAACGTACCAAACCCAATCAACAGTTTATTTAGGAAAATGTTCATAACATTTTTCTCTACTACAAAATGATATCCTTCTTTATCTAATAGAGAAATGGATATTAAATTGCATATCATATATGGTACATAGTAACAGTCGTTCAAGATCAGTGTATTACCATGTGGCAATACAAGGTGATACTTGCCAACTGCTTTGGCTGCAACATTTTCACAATTCCCTACTTTCAGAGAATGTTCACCCTTTCCTAGTTCACTACCTCTCCTAAGCCCCTGTAACATATTACATATGTGGGATCCTTATCCGGTATCTAAAACCCATGACGTAGAGTGTACTGAGAAATAGATCTTGGTTACAAACACACCCGAAGAAGATGCATCAATATGCTCATTTCTCATTTGGGTGGCATGGGAATCCTGGTATTCCCCTATTTCCTGCTCAGTCTTATAACAGTTATTAGGAAGAGGGGAACCAACGTTATCCAGCCCAGTATAATAAGCGGGTTCGGTCAATACATCCATATTATTATCTTGATTAAGGCGATTCATGGTCGCTACCTGAAGAGAGAGAGAGAGAAGAAAACATTTAGCGTATGCTCTTGCAAGATTAGATTGGTTATTATCTTATCAAATCGGATGGCTCCCACTGCATTTTATCAAATCTTCCTTCAAACCCAAAAAGGTAACACTAGCCAGAATTAATTACACCCTATAAGTTTGCTAACCGGTCAGCCAGGCCAGTGTCGGTACTTTGAGGGGGTTCCCTGTGCTTTCGCATGGACCCAATTAAAGTAAACCTCTTTTTCCAGAGGCATAACCCCATTGACACCTTTCTAGACACCTAATGGGTTAGCTAACTGTAAATTGCAAAACTCTCCCAGGAGTAACACTTACTGGCAGCGGTTATCGGGATCCAACTATCTCATAGGAGGTATGCAATCTCATTGCAAATTTCAACACTTGAAATTCCCGATAATATTTTTCCCCTAGCGTCCTATGACCTTGACACAGGCTAACAAACCATAGGGCACTAGTCAAGTTCAACCCGTTCATTTCTTGATTGAATTAAACCCACCCGCACGACCCTTGACGCATGCCAACAAGGTCGTACGACTACTCTAATCAAATCGCATCATATGCTAGCAGATAAGTACTAATCAGCTACCGCACACCACGCCTTGACGCAGGCAAACAAACGCAGCACGAATACTAAATAGCACCTATCTGAAATGACGGAGGGCTACAACAGATTTTTAAGAAAAACTTTTGCGTAATGAACTTAATATCGTTATAGAATCGAATAGTTTTAAAAGGAGTGGCTTAAGCTCCTCCTTTTGAAACTTTTTCTATTTCATAAAAAGGCCGAGTGGGTTTCAAATTTGATTCTACATCTTTAAGTTTCTTTCCTTTCATTAATCACATTAATGAAGTCCCATCATTTATACTTCCTAAGCATCACAGAAGAAACAAAAATACAATGTACGCTTATGCCATCCGCATTTCCCTCGGGGTCCCGTCATGCACCGTTAGGTTAGTTAACTAACGGCAGAGTGGGGGCAGGACTAACGCGGGTGTAAAACATAAGCAAAGTTTATTATATATCATATATATATATATATTTATATATAATAAAACAATCGTCTCACGTAGTTATATGATCTCATCACAGAACATTGCATCAGAAGTCAACATATGAAATATAGGATATACTAGGAGGTCCTTGTTTTAAATCAAGCCAGTAAAAAATAAGGATTCCAGGGTCGTGATGAAAAGACAAACCCACATCCCTAAACCCTTACGAGAGTGGCAAGCAATCCTACCAATTCTATAGTTAGGAGACCGGGTCTCCACTCCTTAAGATGGTCTCCCACTGGACTCTAGAACCCGGTTACTTGTGCCCCCCACCTTGGGTCTATCCTAATGCGGAAAAGTAAATAATACACATCAATGGTGACATCATCCTCAATCCGGAAGTGCCCTAATAAAAGAATATTACATACAGTTTTTACATGAATGAAAATGAAAAACTCTTATCTCACGCAAAAACTTCCGGCTATTCAAACACGACGATCCAATATACCATATCACATCAACACATAACATCACATGTCATCAACGTAAGTAAATATGCGTATCCCAATTGTCGTTGACGTATAGCAACGAAACCGGTAATACACCACATATTACACTTATGGTCGCAAAAAAGAAAGTGAAAACTACAACAATTGGAATCCGCAACCACCTTAGACATCATAAATCCGAAATATCACATACTTCGGATTTCATGCCGAACTAAATGTATTCCTTAGACATCATAAACCAGGAATATCTCATATTCCGAATTTCATGCCTAACATTATAAACCCTGCATTTTAGTCTCGATATTGAAAACACTTTTCAATAACTAGTCCGGCAATTCAACAAGATTCTCGATAACCTGATCGAATGATCGTCGGAAACTTTAGTAGATGGCCGCACCCCCGATGCCATCGTCGAAGTGCACAGAGGCGGAATGCCGCGTCCGCGAGCACCCGAACGGGTTCTTTAGGCAACGGGGTTTTCCTACAGTCACTTGGTCGGGGCTACGGGGCTTGGCAATCTAGTAATGCTACCCGACGAGCGCTCGCGTGCACTACGTGATTGCGACGGAGTTTTGATCCAAATCAAAACCCCGTGGCAACCGATCAAAAGAGACTAAATTGCTGGGTTTACAAAATTCAAACCAGTTTTCACAAAACTAATTATTGTGGATTCCAAATATTGTATCACATATCACTGATTGCTTGATGATGTTAAACATTTCGAATGAATCAACAAACACCCACATTTTCCAAAGAGCTCAACACTTGAGGCAGTTTTAAAAATACCAAGAACATGCCACAAGCACTTACGGACCTTCACAAGAAAGCACACTCCCTGCCCCACCAACGGTGCCGCGGAACCGCCGCCAAAGGCATGCTTTGGCCGCGTTTCCGCGGCCATTTGGTCGAGTTAGGCCGTCGTTTTTCTTGTGGGTCCAAAGAAAACCCAGCTTGATTATTTGAATATTTTTAACTTGGAAAAATCCAACATTTGGAAAAATTTCCAAAGAGCATGGGAAATATGGGTTTCGGAGTTCGATCGAACACTTTTACTCCATCTAGGCCACTCCTAATGCTCTAGTTTGGCTCTGATACCACCGTTAGGTTTCTTAAGGCATCAAGCATGCAATTTTATAAAAATCTACCGTGCTAACAAACCCGAACCAAGGATCTAAGTAGAGAATGAAGGTTTTTAAACAAGTAATCAAACATTACTATAAGTGAATAAGGAATACAATCTTTGTAGACCGGTACTTCACTTCTAAAGCTCCGTGTAGTAGTTCCTTCTCTCCAAGTAGTGGTGTCCCGGACACTCTTTAGGCTCCACTAGGCGAAAGGAACGAACTTGCTCAAAGATCTTTGATGCCGAAGATGATATAAATCGAGAAGACTCTAGCTCAAGTTATCTCATCACTAATTGATGAATTAGTAAAGTAAGCAACCTATACTATATGGCTAGTTTGGTATAGATTGATGAAGTAGGAATTTTTCTCACTTTAGAATATTTTTTTCTCTTTTTCTTTCTTCACCTCAAGAAAACCAAGAGAGGAAAATGAGAGATGAAGAAGATGAACTAATAACGAACCATGGGTGAAGAAATATCTCATATCTCTTTTGTAGAGACTTAATCATGGCTAAAGATAATGATTAAGTTAATAAATATCAAGAGTAAAACAAAATTAGTGGGGTTAGATCAAGGCTTCTACATGCTTCTACAAGAATCCTTAGCCATGCTAATATCCACCTAATTTTGACTTTCCCTAAATAAATAAATGCTCTAATTATCTTTGATATGGTATGAGTCTCATACACCCAAGTTCAATGTGTCATCTAGCATGGCAAAAAGAAATAAATACATTTATATATATCACATATATATGTATTTGTAGAAAAGAAATTCTTATGTGAGCTTATATTAGTTAATATATATTAATATATTAAATATATAATTACATATTAAATTATTAAATCAACACTTGATTTAATAATCCGGGTATATCATATATAACCAACTAATATCAAATCATTGAATCAACACTTGATTCAATAATCCGGTCATATCACATATAACCAATATCGCGAGATTAGAATACGGTATCATATGTACGTATTAATCTCGGTCCCGCACATATCACATATGTGTCCTACTTCGTTTCACTTGAGCCAGGAAATCTCTGTGTAGGACTCTAAAGACTCGTCAATACGCCGGCAGTAGGTAATGATCTAATCAGTTACCCACAAGCCGTCAGCGGTACTAGTTGGACGTCACGGCTACCCGGGTATTGAGCGATCAGAAGATCAGCAAGCAAGCTTGTCTAAACTCCCGCAAAGCCTATCGATAACACTACCGTACTGTCCTGTCTTTTCGTCTGATATGTCACATATCTAGTCTGGGGGTGGTAAACGTCAGACCCCAATAATTTGATAAATCATGCCGATGTGAGGCTCATAAAAGGTCAAGAAACTACTGATAACATTTACCAGTAAATCTCATCATCAGCTCTGGCCAGGGACTTCTTGTTATGGTCAATCGAGCATAGCGCAACATCAACCCCCAATACCGAGAGAGCCGAAACCCCTTCTTTCACTCAATGCCTCCATGTGACTCGGGACTGTACCCAAAAACCACCTGTTTGCATGCTCTCTTGAAAGTGGTAAGGTGGAAATCAAAGCACAATAGGAACAAGACTCTATGACGATCTCGGATCTACAGACTAACCTGTACCAGTGTCACCAGAGAACTGCTATCTGAGGATAGGTATAATACCATCAAGGAGTTCTCGGCGAGTCCTGTTCGGTGTACCGATTCTCTAATGAGCACCTGTGTATATTCTCTGATGTCAAAAACCAATGGATATGGGATCAACCATCACCCTATACAGGGTCAAGAACCATACACACTAGTCTACTTTATAATATCGATACTCCCTTGACTAGGAACAATTAAAGGATGTACTTGTGGACTACCCTATCCCCACTAGTATGATCTGCATCATAATCCTGGTAGTCAAGTCCACATCCTAATGGCTTTATCAACATGTAACAGAGAGAGTATAAAGATAGAAGTATACATGTTAAGATAAGGAGCAACCAGATAACATACTATCATGTCGAGCAAGAAAGTCATCTCTATATATGTCCAAGTATCGAATATAATATACAATCATGTACAATAATGGCCTCTAGGGCTTACATACAACTAACAGACAATGCCATTTCATGTCAAAAGACGATTGCGAAGCTTGGCAATTTCTGGAGGATCTCGCCGAACAAACCACACAATGGGAGAGCGCTAGACCAACATCGTCTTCATCTAGGGCGGGTATCCATCAGCTCAACGTTTCTATCAAAGTGAAAGTCGAAATGGCCACGATGCAAAAGAAACTCGAAGCTATCGAAAACAAAGTCTCGCCAACCTCCCCAAATCAAGCTACGCTCCTTAAAACCGTGTATGGTTGCTGTTTTGACCCATCACAATTAACGGAAGAATGTCCTTTGAATCCTCCTTCTCAAGGTCATGAACAAACAAATGCTGCTTTTTAGTAACCTAGAAATGACCCTTATTTATCTACTTATAATCAGGGATGGAGGAATCACCCTAATTTCGCTTGGAACCAGAACCAGTCTCAAAATAAAAATCATTTCCCAAGCCAAAATAGTTATCAAAGGCTTCCTCTAAAGCAACAGCAGCCACCACAACAAAGTCAGCAACCCTTTCAACCGCAATCTTTTCAAAATCCGGCCAACAACTTTGCACCTTATAAAAATTCTTTCCCAACGGCCGGTACCGATAAATCCTCTGCTCTCGAACGAAACTTAGAAACGTTCATTAAACAATCCATGCAAATGATGGTTAATTTAACGTCTTCTATTAAAATGTTAGTGCAAGACACTGCTTCCTACGATGAAAGCATAAAATCGATAGAAGCACAACTTGTACAGTTAAATGCCGCAATGAGTGAGAGGGAGAAAGGGAGACTTCCATCTCAAGCTTTACCAAATCCCGGCCACTCTCAAAGTGCGAATCTCATCCTTCAAAATCATAATGTAAGTGTCGCAACCATGTTGAGATCGGAAAGAGTGCTGAATAACAATGTTGGTGAACAAGTTGAAGTCAATGATATTGATGAAACCCCGGCTACTACTTCTACTCCTATTTCGTCTAACCCAACATCTTCTTCCGAGCCTATTCTCCGTTTTCCACTAGGCTCGAACCCTAAGCCCACTTGCTTGAAAGAATTACCGGCTACCACTATCCCAAATCCAATTTTGAGATCCATTTCATCCCCACAAACTTCTCTTCAAAAGTTGGACCCAACCCTTATTGATAAAGCTCTTTTTCCACACAAGTTGAGGGCCAACAAACCAAATCCCCAAATGGAGAAGACTGTGGATATTTTTAAGCAAGTTAACATAAATATTCCTCTCCTAGATGCTATCAAACAAGTTCTTTCCTATGCGAAAATTTTAAAGCACTTGTGCACTAGGAAAAGAAAAATTCAAGTGCCTAAAAAAGTTTTCTTAGCGAGTAATATGAGTAATTCTCTTACCCAATTGGTGCCCACAAAACGTAAGGACCCCGGTTGTCCTACAATATCTATAACTATTAGGGGTAAAAATATCAATCGTGCTCTACTCGATTTAGGTGCTAGTGTTAACTTGCTGCTGTATTCTGTTTATGAGTAATTAGGCATAGGAGAGTTGAAACCTACGCATTGCACTCTCCAGATGGGCAATCGATCTTTCACCCAATCTCGGGGTGAGCTAGAGGACGTGTTAATCAAATTCGAAGAATTTATATTCCCTGTGGACTTTATAGTCATAGATAGACAGACTGTAGCAAACCCACGAAACCAAATTCCGGTGATTCTAGGTCGACCTTTTCTAGCAACTTCAAATGAGGTAATTAATTGTCGTAACGGTTCTACGAACCTATCCTTTGGGAAGAAGACAATTGAGCTTAACATCTACAAGCTAGGAAATCAACCCTCCGAACCCTATGCTCAGATAAGTGATGTATGTTTTGTTGACATGATAGCTACCGACAGCTGCGAATTTGATGAGCTTTATGATTCTGATCTCGACACCACTAGTGCATTATTGTTTGATCCTACTATCTATTATACAAGTGAAGACCCTTCTGTCGACAAGTCCACATCTAAATCCGAACCCTTTGACTTGTTGAATGATTTAGTCGAGCTATCCGAGTTTCATAACTTCCTTTCCGATGAGATTATCATTCGGAATATCGATGAAAGTTTTGAAGACATTTTTGCCAAAGAACTCGCATTCCTAGAAGACATGGGAGTTGTGATGAATTAATCCCCACCCAAAGAAGTTGAATCACCACCCTTCTTCTTATCAAGAACGAGAATGAGAGTAGGGAACCATCACTATTTCGTCTCTACCAACCGAGATGTAAACCCGATCGATTACGCCTCCTATCTCCCCACTTCTTCATATCTATGATCTTCCACCAACTATGGTGTTATATTGATAAAATATTTGAATGGTTGGTGTTTAGTTTTGGTCTTTATAAAGCTTTGCATAGACTAATAACTATACCCCCTCTTATAATTTTAAATGCTTAATACTGTTTCACTCAAGTTTGGGGGGGGGGAGAAAAATATTTTGGCTCTTGAAAGAAAAAAAATTTTACAAAATTGTGAGCCACAAATAAGTTTGGGGGAGGATTTTACTGTCATTAATTCTTGTCTCCTTTACTAACTTTTCCTCCCAAGTCTACATGTTTTAGCTTAACAGATGACATCAGTGAGGATACTGCTACAAATAGGTTTGGGGGAGGTTTGTGCTTATTCACGCATCATTTTGCATTATACTAAATAAAACCACAAAAAAAATTTGATAATGAAAGTTAGAAAGTGAAAAATACAAATGATAGGAAGGAAAAATTTAAGAAAAGTAAGAAAATTAGATGATTTATAACGTAGCCAGTAATAGGTAGTCATGAGCTGTTGTCCCAAGAGTTAGTAAGATGAAAGAAATTACTAATCTAAGGATAGAAATAAGTCTGAAAAATAGTCCCTATTCTTGAGTCCAAACATCTGAACGTTGATACCCTACTATACGCACTTGCACACATCTTGAAACTTGGGATAATAGAGGATATCGCTCTTGTCTATAAGCTTTAGTATGATGGAAAAAGTATATAAATCAAAAAAATATTTAAAAAATGGTGAAGAAAAATGAACACTGGTTTTGTAATTACTTAAGGCAGCATAAAAAATATAGCGAGGGTGCTTTATTACCCAGTGCCTTAGACCAACTGGTTTGGGATTCACTGCTAAGCCTTAGCTTTTGCAAGACTATGATATTGCTAATTACGCCTTAACGAGTGAGCACATTTGGTAATCGGTTAGTTAGTACCTCAAGAAGTATTAACGATCGCATGAAGATTGTGTGAGCAATTCCATCTATAAAACATTCACCGACTAAAAAGTACTAAGAAAGATGGACAAGAGTATGATATCTTGAATTGAATTCTCCAAGTATAGGGATGTCTGTTACACAAACGTAGGGGTATATGATCTATGTTTGGAATAAAGGTAGAGAGGAAAACTAAAGGCGATGTTTTATTGAGGGATGATGTGATTTTTGACATCTTTTCATGACTATTAAGATAGGGCTCATGGGTATTAAAAAGCTAGTGTAGTTCGAAACTCTTATCTTTCAAGTTCTTTCTTTTATATGTTCTTTATCTTTATATGTAACTTTCATCATCTTTTTTTTATGGGATTTTGTGGGTGTAATCCGCTGAAAACCCTCAGGAGACAACACTCCTACTACTAAGGACACCTAGAGATTTAAAGGCTTGTTGCACTTGCTAAGTGCAATTGTGTTGCCTACGAAAGTGTGCTAGGTTTTTCTTTTTCTTTCTCTCTTTAATAACTAGTTTTCTCGGGATGATCAAAGTTATGTTTAGGGGTATTTAATTAGTCTAAAATATTGCATATTTGAATGAACATTTTCTCTATTACTGTTAAGTACTAAAAAGCGTTTATTGTAATTATAGAACATATGAGAATTTATGTGTAAAAAGTTTATTATCATATATTTCTACAATATAATTAACATAATTAGGGAAAATATATGCATATAATATTTTTATGAAATATTGTAATTAAAATATGCATATCATATCAAATATTTCTAATTATATTCTTAAGATCTAATATCATGTAAAATGGTTAGGATAATATTTCAAAAATACCAAATATTACTAACACTACGACATGAGATATTGTGCTGATATTAGCTCAGGTCTGTAATCCAGGAGATCCGAATTAAATCGGGATGTCGGAATCAAATCTTCCAGAATATGGAAGAAAATCGAGAGATCTAGCAACGGCAGAGACTCAGAGTATTATTTTCAGAACCTAGACATCGAGAGGATCTCCAAAAATCAAGATAAAATAACACAAAAATTCCCAGAAACTTAAGCCACCAAACCACGGCGGAACCGCGGCCAAACAGGCCTATATGCGGCGGTTCCACGGCGGTTCTAGGGCCATCTGATGAGGGATTTTGGTGATTTTATTGTAATGGCATATATTCTCTTTTGACAAGTAGGGTTTCTGGTTTTGGGAATATATATAGACCGAGAGCTTCAAATTAAAGAGAATCACTGAAGAGATCAAGAGGTCCAAAACGATCCACGCATCCGAGTGATCATCAACTAGTCATCTACTTCCAATGAGATAGAGATCTAGAGCAATTAGAGTTCTTGTACTCTATTTTCACAAGTTGTATGCAATAGTTGGTTAATAAAGGTAGTGTTTTTATTATTCTTTTTGCAATTACTTTTCGCACTTACTTTCAGCACTTACTTTCTGTATATTAACCATGTTTTCATTCTTCAACCTTTCTTCTAAATCTCAAACCATGAGTGAGTAATTCCTAGCTTGCTAGGGTTTGTAGGATATGGTAGATCAATGGATGATAAAATCTTTTAACAACTTTTATATATTTTCAAGTTTATAAACTTTAGAAAAATAAATGTTAACATTCTTATCGGGTGCGCAACCAATTTATTGATCGTCACGACCACGATTCGAGATTGGTTTAACACTTTTTTGTCAAGGGATAGACATGAATAGAGATCAATGCAAGGACACAGTTTAGTAGTGGGGAAACCCTAGTTTCTTCCAAAATAACCTAATCTACATTCATCACTATTGATCTAGTTTTAAACTATTAAAAGATAAACGGAGTCATTTTTTATTATTCATCCATTACTACTAAGTCATATGAACCCTACAAGCCTTCTCTTCATAAATCTTACATCCGTAACGACAAACAATCACCCTTCATCAATCAACTCGTCTAAAGCAAGAAAAAGATTCATGTTTCCCTGTGGACGACGCGTACTCATCGCGGCTAGCTACTAGCGACACCGTCTTGATTGCGGTTACTTTACACAAACACACTTTTTCAGCATCGCAATCACTACTCTGTCATCCAGGTCACCTTGAAAGCTTAAACCGGTAACCGCCTCTTGCAGGAGGCTGCTATTTCCTTACACCAAGGGCATCATCTTATGTTCTTAACTTCTTCCCAATATTTCTCTAGGATTGGATTAATATATGCTTATTTCAGCCAATACAAAAGCAATATCCGGTATTGTACTTGACATCTCATGATTGACTCAATTTCCTAAGTAAGTGATATGTCAATCATGCGAATCTATCTCTTCATCAGTCTAGAAGACATCTCTTTAGAGAGGGCGACTCCCTTACCTGTGGGTACTGTTGGGTTTCGGTGCCCGCACCGTGGAAACAGCGGCCGAGGGGAAGCAAAAAAAATTTAAATTTAGCGAGCACCGAACGCCTGTAAAACCCAGGATACGGTCCAATAACCTAAACTATCTAACTAAAAGTGCAAGGGTTGAACTACAACATTTGTCACGTGTCCCCCCAATTGTGGAAGACTCCTCCAAGCTTGTAGCCTCCACGATTGAGCTTGAGAATTGATCACCCTTGTCGAAGAAGATCCACAAGAGGAAAACTGGAGAACGCTCTAACCGACGATCCACACTTGCTAAGTGTGGATGGTCGGTGATGTAGGAATACTTCAGTAAAAATTTCTCTCTAGAATCTATGATCAAAATGGAAAGCAAGAAGAAGAAGGAGAAGAGGAGAGAATGAAAACCATGAAGCATGAATAAGTGAGGAATGAAAAACATCAAGTGTTGAAAAATGAGGATTGCTTGCTTTTATCAACCATGGTGCAATAGTGCACACAAATGATTTTATCATTTTAAAATCTCCAAGCCATACATCTCTACATGCATGCACCATGCTTCATAACTCATCATTTCCACCTTATTACCTTATTTGATTTTCCAAATGAAAATCAAATATGTGGTGGCCATCTTTTATAAGTATTCCCGTATAAATACATAATACTTCACATGGTATATGTATCGCTATATATGCGTATCCGTATAAAAAATTACGGATAGCACCAAACAGAGAAAATAAATAGTGAACAATAATACTAAAATATATGTATCAAAATACATATATAAATTATTAAATCAAAACCTTATTTAAAAATCCGGCTTAATCCTAAGCCAACTAGTATTATCAACTACCTGATTAAAGTCCGTTTATCCTATACATGTATTTAATCGGACCCCTGCATATACCAACATATGGCTCCTACATCTGTTGCCTGAACCAGGAAAACCCTCTGTGTGGGACTTTAAAGACTCGGTAATACGCTGGCAGTGGGTTTAACCACAAGCATGTTAGCGGCACTAGCTGTACGTAACGGCTATCCAGGTACTTGCCAAAAGGGGGGTCGACAATCAAGTACGTCCTTACCCTACTGAGTATGAATATAACATTCTCCGTACAGTTCGGTCTCTTCGTCAATGAGTATCGCATATCGGGTCTAGGTTGTGGATAACGCCAGACCCCTACTAACCCGATAAGTTATGTCTGAGTCAAGCTCATCACCAACAGAGATACTACTGATCAACTATCAGTAAATCACGTCCACCGTGACCATGGATTTCTGGTGATAGCCAACTGAACACGGTGCGACATCGACTCGTAATACCAGGAGAGACGAATCCCTAACAGTCGACTACTGCCTCCATGTGGCGTGGGACTATACCTAACTAAAACCTATTTGTACGACTCCTTTGAGCCGTGGTAGGATAGTAATCAAAATACAGTGGGAACTGTTCAGACTAGAATATTGCATTTTAATACCGCTCATTCATTATCTATTTTCTGTATTTATTGTACCTATTAACCAGTGTTTGCTCAGTAATACAGATTACAGGTATCCATGACAAAATACTAGAAATGCATCCAGAATCACGGATATTACTCTTGTGAGCTGACACTGCAACCAGAACTGCAAACCGATCAAGAATCAAAGATTTTTGTAAATAAACTAGTATACACACATTTTGGTCCAACACATGACAAGTTGTGCACTAGCTCTTTGATGGCTTTGACCTAGTGGGGGGCGGCCCAATGCAAGACACAAGTGGGCATGAAGTGATGTGCATTCAATGCATAAAGTGTGATGTGATCCAAAGTTTCATGTTTCCCTCCAATTCCTGGTGCACCACAAATTCAAATTAGAGAAAACCAGCAGCACCAAAGTGATATTGGGAAGCACACAAGATCACACACCAAGAACGAGCCCCAGAGCTCGGATTTGGGCCAAGCTCAATACTTATGTGGCCGGCCCCCTGCTCCTAAATGCTTCCAGACTTCTATGGGCCCTCCTTTGCTGCTACCTCATCATGTTTTTATTGTTTGTTTATTTTCTTTTCTGCCTATAAAAGCAGGCAGTGGGCAAGGGGTCAAGGGTCTCACATTTTGCCAAGTTTTGTTTCTCTTTTCATTTTGTTCTCTTGTACATAGCTCCCTTTTGAGTTCTTAATCTTCTCTTGATCTTGCAACCTCTTCATTGAGCTTTCAAGTTTAAGGGTTGGTTATTGATTTCAAGGGTTGTATCATTCTTGGAGATTAATAAAGTTCACTTTTTTTCCTTTCATTCACAATGAGTTCTTTGCCTCTTCTTGATCTTGCAACCTCTTAATTGAGCTTGCAAGTTTAAGATTAGGTTATTGAATCCATGTCTTGTATTTTACTCTTTGGTTCCTAGTTCATTCTTTTTTTCTCTTTTAATACCTGCTTTACTTACTTGCACTTAAATTCAATGCACTTACTTACTTGTAATATTTTCTTTTCTTTTCTTTGTTCTTTTCTTTTGCTCTTCTTTGGTTGTTGTCGTGAATGGTTTGTGAATATGTATTGTTAGGAATAGATGCGATTTTGTAAGTTAAACTTTCTTTGCTCATTTCCTTTTCCCGTATTTTCCATTGAACTCCGTCCAAACGTTACGCAAGCGCTCTGTTAGGCACCCTACCCTACCAAGGTATTGGTGATTCCTAATCGCGACCGGTTGTGTTTGGTTTGGCCGGAGGCGAAAGCAAGAGATAAGAACGGACGGACAAGGGTCAATAAGCCGGATTCCATGAATACCATGCTTAAATACCATAATCCACGTTGTTGCCGATTGCTCTAGCTTCAATCGTTAAGTTCGGCTCAAAGGTTTTTAGTGCGGATTTCTTTAGCTTACACAATTGTATTTTTTTCTAACAACTTTATACTTGCATATACACATAGGTTAGATACGAACAATCCGCCTCGCGCATTAACTCGTCAAAACAAGAACATAAAATGCTCTGTCTCCCTGTGGATTGACCCGTGCTCATCGCGGCTAGCTGCAAAGCGACACCGTCCTGATCGCGGTTACACTTTAGAACTCTTAAAACTCGACACGCCAAAAGCGTGCCATCAAATGGCGCCGTTTGCCGCGGAGACGGTAACGTTTTTATTCCTGTTATTTCTGGTTAATCATTGTACATCTCATTTATACAACTAAACTTATTTTCAAAACAAACTAAAAATTTCAAAAATTCTTCAAAACCAAAACAAAAACTAACTAAACTAACCATTTTTGCTCTATGGAATTCTTACCTGCAAGCACTCGGGATCTCAACTAAATGGATAAACAATACCAGTGAGATACTAGTAAAACAGTGGGATCACAGAAGAAGTTTGGAGCCCCAACTCTAAGGCAAAACCGGCGACAACCCTTTAAAATCGGAGCTCGCCGGCCCTATTGCCTCCTTTTGCCTCCAAATTTTCCTCTGTGCTCCAGTGTTCTGTTTTTGTCCCATTTTTATTGCTTGTTTTTTTATAATTTTTAGTGTGCAGGTATTTAGGCGTTCGTATCACTTTTCCGCACTAATATCCGTTTTTTCCGATATTTGTAGATTTTTGCGGATTTGCGAACTGCGAGCGTGGGGAGCAAAGTGTAGATTTAAAGCTAAGGTGATTGCGAAGTACAGTGCCAAAAATCCGGGTAGTTTGACCCGCGCAAGCACTTCAAACGTGGGTTTCTTAACCCGAAAATTTATCGGTATTTCTTAAATCCGATGCATCCAATATAACATCTTTGCAGGATTCTTTGCAAGTTCGCTACCAAACACCAAAATTAACTAACCCGTATTTGTTGCAGTGTCGAGCTTAAACATTAAAAATGATTGTTTGAAATTTTGAACAAATTTTTTTCATTGATTTGCGCATTGCATACATTAATACGGACTTAAGGGCAAGCGAACCCCACAACATACGGTAAAGAATTTCATCACCTTTTCTATGGCTCACAAATCACGAATTGAGCATAACGTGTACCCGCACAAATTTTAAAATAAACTAGACTTTAGGCCTTAAGGACTTCGCGCTCACTAGGAGAAGTTAACTGTGTTTCGAACACCACTTAACGGTATATCATTCCCGGGGTGTCTAGGAAAGTGTTCATGGTGAAACCGCCAAAAGAGAAAGGGTTATTTAATTAAGGACCTGCGCGAAAGCGTCGGAAAATCTCCCCTTATCTCTGCACTTACCTGGCCTCATGATCAGTATATCTTAAGCCCGTTTCTCAACACAGTTTTACTTCGACAATCAAGTTCTTGAGCAGGTCTAGTTGACTTAGGTGAACCCTAGACCGATTATGTGCGTGGTATTTTTTTGTCGTGGTTGTTTTTGTCCAGATTCTTTTTGTTTGTATATTTCATTCTTCTATTAATAACTAACATAAAAAAATTTAAAAAAAACACATTCTTTTTCCCTCCTTTTCTTTTCTTCTTCCTCTCATCATATTATGGGTACCCCACCTCGAAAAACTCTTGCCGAACTTTGGTACTCACAACCAGACATTACCTCTTACTGTTCTTTCTTTGGCCGAATTTCGAACGACCCCTCCATGCCCAAAATCTCTTTGAAAGATCGAATAGACGCGTCTAGGACAAACACTTGCACTCCGCAATCCACTTTGTATCAACCGTTTCAACCTCTACCGCCTTCTTACGTTGATACCCCTTTTTCGAGTCCTATTGTAACTCTAAGACCGATGTCTATTGCTGAACGTAATGAACAATCTCGTAACCGATCTTTCACTTCTTTCACCACTTCAAATTCTTGGGATCAACAATTACATTCACCTTCTTATCCAAATGTTGATCCCACTCCTGTCCAACCATTTAACTCCTACCAGTCCTACCCGACTTTTGCACCTTCCATAGACATTGCTTCTGAGCAACCTTTTGGGAGTTTTCAGTATCCAAACAACTTTGAATCTTTTACTTAAACCCCTTCACAACCTATGTCTAGTCTGGAACAATCGTTAGAAGACTTTCGGGTAGCGTCGTACCAACAGATAATGGATTTGAATGCGTCCATGGCCGCCCTCATACAACCTAGTGACCCGATAGCTAGTTTTCAACTAGCTCCACATTTTCCAATGTATGATGTGGCGATAGGACATGTTGAGAATTTGTGTGGAGAGAGTGAGCTATACACCCTTCCAAATGAAACCTACCCATTCCAAATTGAATCCCACAACTTCGGGTTTGAATGTCTATGTAGTGTCCCAGAGGATTTATCAATTGAAGATAGAATGATTAATGAGTTGTGCGACTTTGTAGTGTTTGATTTGCCCGATTGTGAAGGGTCATTTTCGAGTAAAAACACACCCAATCCTTTTAACCTCTACACCTCCATCTTAGAACTTGAATTGATTGATGTCCATGCTTTTGATGAGGTGTCTGAGAATATTCATTTCACTTGATTGAGGATATTGACGATGGGAATATTTTGGATGATGAACCCGCTCCTTTGGATGAGTTTTTCTCTCTATTTCATCATCCCGAGTCATTAACTGTTCTTCCCGAACTCCATATGCGTCTAGATATTGAAGATAAATGCATGGATGAGCTTAACTTTGAAGAGAATTTTGAGGATATTTTTGAGGATGAACCAATTTTGCTTGATGAGTCGGATTTTCCAATTCTTCCTATCCCTTTCATTGACTGTGTATACCCTCCTGAACCTTTACCTGATACCCTTACTCAATCACTTCCCTCCATCCTTTCCATCATTCCTACTTTGCAAGACACCGTATCACTTTCATTTACTATGTCTGGTTTACCAAGTTTGGTGTACCCATGTTTTCTCACGAATCTTGAGGGATTTGACCCAATTTATCAACAGATTGATAAATTAGCACAATCGCTTTTTACACATCGGTCATTAAAAAATGTGCTAATTTATTCACTCCATTTTCACCCTCAAGTTCATATTCCACTTCTTACTCCACTCCGCCATTCTTCTTTTCATATACCGAGACCTTATACCATCTCTATTCACATACGGTCTTGCATATTCTCCATTTCTTTTCTCTCCGCATTCTTTCACCAACCACTGCATTATAGAGATAGAATTTTTGAATGGTTGGTGCTTACTTTTGGCCTGTGTAAGGCCTTGTATAGATAGATACCGTTCTCTCCCCCCTAATCCTGAACTTCACCGCTTAAATAGTGGAAAAACAGTTTCACTTAAGTTTGGGGGGACCTTTTTGTGTATATATTTTTGTTTTTCGTTTTTTTGTATAAAATTTTCTTTTAGGAAGCGCCGACAATTTTGACCCTCTTGGTGTATCCTGACAGTGAGGGCACTGTCAAGTTTAAGTTTGGGGGTGTGCTCGGTAAGTTTTCTTCCTTCGCATTCATTTGTATATTTTGCATTTGCATACTTATTTAAAAAACCCATAAAAATCGAAAAGTTTTCCAAAAATATAAAAACTTTGTCGTCAAGTTAACTAATAGGGTAACTTAGATTTTATTCCGAAAGTTTAGTTGATACGTTAGAAGTAACTAAATCCTAGGCTTAAGAATTGAAACCATAAAATAACCCTCATTCTGTTTAACTTTGGCAAGTATATGTCCTTACAGTTTTTTTTTTATAGAAGTGGGTAATCTTGAGTTCAGTTCTTGAGTTAAGTCAAGATGAAGGGAAAGTATTGAAACTTTACTAAAGGGTAAGTCTGAAAAATAGTTTCTATTCTTGAGTTCAAATTTAGAATGTATATACCCTACAAATTGCACATACACGCACCTTGAAACTTGGGATAGTAAAGAATACCTAGAAATACTCTTGCCTGAAAACCTAGTATGAAAGGAAAAAAAAAAGGTATTTAAAGCTAAACACCAAAAGAGCATTATTGAAAAATATATCCGGTCTTAAAAAAAGAAAAATAAAGAAAAGAAAAATAAATAAATTAAGTCAATACCTGAAAACTGCTATTTATGATTTAAGCTCACACATTCAGTAATCGGGTGTTAGTGCCCCAAGAAGCATTAATGATCGCATGAAAGATGTGTAAGCAAAACTGTCCATCATTAATGAAAAAGAAATAGTGTTAGTTATTAGGGCAAGAGTACTATAACTTGAATTGAATTCTTAAGTGTAGGGGTGAATAATTTACACACATATAGGGGTATACAATCGATGTTTGGATGAAAGATAGAAATAAAGAATAAGACTTATGTTTTCTGTAAAGTTGATAAAAATCCATGAATTTAGACCGCACTTTTAGAAGGAAAACTCAGGAGATACCAACATCTTTCTAAACTTTTGAAATTAATAATTTAGGATAATAGAATTTCTAATTTAGATACTAAACTGTAGGAGTATAATTGACGTTAACTTATGAAACTAGCTTGACGAGATTTTGGGGTAGTATCCGCTGAAAACCCTCAGGAGACAACAATCCTCCTACTAGGGACACCTAGAGCTTTAACGGCTTGTTGCACGAGCTCAGTGCAATCGCGTTCCCTGCAAAAGTGAGGCTAGGATTTTTTTTGCTCGGGATGAGCAAAAGATAAGTTTGGGGTTATTTTTTCAGACCTGAATATTGCATTTTAATACCGCTCATTCATTATCTATTTTTTGTATTTATCGATACTATTAACCAGTGTTTGCTCAGTAATACATATTACAGGTATCCGTGACAAAATACTAGAAATACATCCAGAATCACGGATAATATATTTGTGAGCTGACACTACAACCAGAACTGCAAACCGATCAGGAATCAAAGATTTTTGTAAATAAGCTATTATACACATTTTGGTCCAACACATGACAATTTGTGCACTAGCTCTTTGATGGCTTTGACCTTGTGGGAGGGCTGCCCAATGCAAGACACAAGTGGGCATGAAGTGATGTGCATTCAATGCATAAAGTGTGATGTGATCCAAAATTTCATGTTTCCCTCCAATCCCTGGTACACCACAGATTCAAATTAGAGAAAACCTACAGCACCAAAGTGATGTTGGGAAGCTCACAATACCACACAACAAGAACGAGCCCTGCAGCTCGGATTTGGGCCGAGCTTAATACCTATGTGGCCGACCCCCCGCTCCCAAATGATTCCAGACTTCTGTAGGCCCTCCTATGCTGCCACCTCATCATGTTTTTATTGTTTGTTTATTTTTCTTTTCTGTCTATAAAAGCAGGCAATGGGAAAGGGGTCAAGGGTCTCAAATTTTGCAATGTTTTGTTTCTCTTTTCATTTTGTTCTCTTGTACATAGCTCCCCCTTGAGTTCTTAACCTTCTCTTGATCTTTCTACCTCTTCATTGAGCTCGCAAGTTTAAGGGTTGGTTATTGATTTCAAGGGTTGTATCATCCTTGAAGATTAATAAAGTTCTCCTTTTGTGCCTTCATTCACCATGAGTTCTTTGCCTCTTCTTGATCTTGCAACCTCTTAATTGAGCTTGCAAGTTTAAGATTAGGTTATTGAACCCATGTCTTGTATTTTGTTCTTTGGTTCCTAATTCTTTCTTTCTTACACTTTTAATACTTGCTTTACTTACTTGCACTTAAATTCCATGCACTTACTTACTTGTAATGTTTTCTTTTCTTCGTTCTTTTCTTTTGCTTTTCTTTGGTTGTTGTTGTGAATGCTTTTTCAATATGTGTTGTTAGGAATAGATGAAGATTTGTAAGTTAAGCTTTCTTTGCTCATTTCCTTTTCCCGTATTTTCCATTGAATTCCGTCCAGACGTTACGCAAGCGCTCCATTAGGCACCTTACCCTTCTAAGGTATCGGTGATTCCTAATCACGAACGGTTGTTTTCGGTTTTGCCAGAGGCAAAAGCAAGAGACAAGAACGGACGGACAAGGGTCAATAAGCCGGATTCCACGAATATCGTTCTTAAGTACCCTAATCCGTGTTGTTCCCGATTGCTCTAGCTTCAATCGTTAAGTTCGGCTCAAAGGTTTTTAGTGCGGATTTCCTTAGCTTACACTATTGTATCTTTTCCTAACAACTTTATACTTGCATATACACATCGGTTAGATACGAACAATCCTCCTCGCGCATTAACTCGTCAAAATATAAACATAAAACGCTCCGTCTCCCTGTGGATCGACTCGTGCTCATCGCAGCTAGCTGCAAAGCGACACCGTCCTGATCGCGGTTACACTTTAGAACTCTTAAAACTCGACACGCCAAAAGAGTGCGATCAGGAACTCACACGAGATAAATGACGACTTCAGGTCAAAGGAATAACCTGTACCCATGCCACCTGAGAACTTCCATCTGATGATAGATACAATACCATATAGAATTTCTCGGCGAGTTCGTCCAGTGTACTCACCTCCAGTGAGCACCTGCATACTATCTTAGGCGAGATAACACCAATGGCTTGTGAGACCGGCAACCGCCCCTCGTCGGGGTCTAGAAGCATATAGACCAGTCTACTCCAGAATATTGATGCCCAGTCTCGATACTCCCATGACTAGGGACATTTAAGGATGTGCTTATAGACAGCCCAGCTCCAATATATATGATCACCATTATAATGCTGTTTTTCAAGCAACAATCCTACGGGCTTCATTAACGATGAAGATAAACCAGATATCATGTTATCATCTCGAGTAAGACTGTTATACCTGTATAAGTCCTCCCTTAATTATCATAATCGCCTACTTGCGATCACAATAATTACCTTGAGGGCACTGTATCCAACAATCTCCTACTTGTACTTAAGGCTAATTATTGCGGTATCGCGTACCCACAGCTCGTGTGCTGCCGAATACCAAACTTCTCTACCAATCAGTTTCATAAACTATGTTTGTGAAACTTAATGTGTTCGAGAAATAGCCTCAGTGAGTGGATCCACTACAATTTCTAACTTCATCTTTCTATATCTCAACTTTGCGTAGATTAACAATCTCCCAAAATGAGCGATACCCCGCCTCAAGAATTTGTCCGGATACTTAATGGGACCAAGTTCATAAATGAACTCCATCTAACAAAGTTCTTGGGTTGTATCCTCTGTTGAGTTATAACCAGCATTCTTCACCATGGTTACCTCAGTATCCCTATTGGAACACTATCCAATATACTGATCCTTAGAAGTGGCCAAACTCAAAAATATCACAGCATCTCTGTCATCCAGGTTACCTTGGAAGCCTAAGCCGATAACCGTCTCCAAGAGGAGGCTGTCGTTATCTTATACCAAGAACAGCCTCTTATGTTTATAATAGCTTCTCTTTGTTTCTCGAGTTAATATATGCTTATTGCAGCCAGTGCAAAAGCAACATCTGGTGTTGTACAAGACATTGCATGATTGAATCGATTGCCAAAGCAAATGATATGTCAATCATGCCAGTCTCTCTCGACATCAGTCCAAAAGACATCATTTTTAGAGAGGGTGACTCCATTACCTGCAGGTACACCAGGAGTCGTCCATTCTAAAATACTTTTAGAATGCTTTCTAAGTACCCAATTAAGAAACTTTCTAAATCTATATCTAAAGCCATAGATCTAGTCAATAGAACTCCTGATATATTGTCCATATCCAACGTGGAGAAAACACTGTGTGACAACCAAAGTTTGACCGATTATAGTATAGGACATCACTTCCTATTTGGAGTATATCATCCAAATCCAGGACAATACTCCCTATATCTTTCTTACTAGGTTCATCTTTTATTTTGATGAAGTCAATCACCTTGACTGTCACATCAAAACAGATGATCCGTCTCCGCTATCCTTGCTTTAGTTTAAGAATAGACATAAGCATCTTACACACCTTTCGCTGCTCCCACTGACTACGATAACCCTCTGGCAGAGTCATATACACGTGCACTTCCAAAATACCATTTGGAAAGACGTTGTAGTCACCACCTGCCAGATATCATAGCCATGAACAGCATGAGCTCCAAATATATCCATATGAATTTCAGCGTACACACTGAAGTAAAAATCACATCACAATCCAAAACGGGTATTTGATGAAAACTCTTTATAATAAGTCTAGCCTTATTAGGTTAGTACTTTTCCACCTGTATAGATCTCGAAAGATCTACTTGCTCCTAATGGGTTTTACTCCTTCAGGAGCAGCCAACAAAATCCAAAATCTATGATTTGATAAAGTGCGTGGAGTCCTTCTTGGTTATGAGATACCTAGTTGTTGGATATATGTATGCCCTAGAGGCCATTATGTGATAGTGGATGTATTTATACATGTATATATATATATTCAGTGTACATTCTTGCTCGACATGATAGTATGCTATCTGGTTCTTCTTTATCTCACATGTTGATTTGATCATGCTTTTACTCATTCATACATGTTGATAAAGCCCTGAGGATATTGGCTTGACTACAGCGACTATGATAGAGATCATACTAGTGGGACATCTATAGTTTATAAGCATATCCTGAAATGTCCCTAGTCGCAGGTGTATCGAGACGGGGCATCGATATACCAGGGTAGACTAGCGTATATGATACTAGACCCATGTGATGGGCGATGGATGTTCCCACATTCATCGATGTTTGACATCAAGATCATATACGGGTGCTCAGTGGTGACTGGGTACACTGGACGGACTCACCGAGAACTCCTATATGGAATTATATCCATCGTCGGATAGCAGTTCTCAGGTGACACTGGTACAGGTTAGTCTGTAGACCCGAGATCGTCATAGAGTCTTGTGTGCTCTCCCACTGTACTTTGATTACCACCCTACCACGGCTCTACTGAGTCGTTCAAACAGGTGGCCGTTGGGTACAGTCCCGAGACACACGAAGGCGATGAGCGATAGGAGGGGTTTCGTCTCTCCCGGTATTGGGAGTTGATGCTGTGCTGTGCTCGACTGGTTATATCAGTAAGTCCCTGGCCAGGGCTGCTGAGATTTACTGATAAGTGTTATCAGTAGTTTCTCGATCTGTTATAGACCATTCACAGGCACGACTTGTTGAGTTATTGGGGTCGACGTTACCATCCCTAGACTCGATATGCAGCATATCTGACGAAGAGACCGGACTGTACGGTAGTGTTGCCGGTTGGCTCGACGGGAGTTGTAACAGGTTCGCTTGTTTTCTTCGGATCGCTCAATACCCGGGTGGCCGTTACGTTTAGCTGACCGCTTGCGGCTTCGGGGTGCTTGATATGATCATCACCCACTGCCGGTGTATTGACGAGTCTTAGGGTCCCACAAAGGAGTTACCTAGTCCAGGCGAAACGTTGTGGTGCGCATATGCGATATGCGCATGGACCCGGCTAAAATGCGCGTATAGGATACCGTATATTGATCGGGCGGCTTGCTTTTGGTGGGGTCGTATGTGATATGGCCGGATTGATAAATCAAGTGTTGATTTATCATTTAACCATTATTTTCTCACTAGAAATCCTTTCTTGTATTTGATGGATGTATGCATGCATGTATGTTTTCTTTCTAGATTCATGCACATATGGATGTGCATACACACATACATACATACATCATCCTTCATGGTTCCTTATACATTGAAAATGGTGGCAATATAAGACTCACACCATGTTTATATGTATGGATAATTATTTCTATTTAACTTAAAACAAAAGAAAAGAAAGAAAGGATAATTAATGGTTTGTTTCTAGTCTCTTCCTTAACCTAACCATGCTCACCTACTTCTAAACTATGGATTAACCTTCTCTTTGTGTTTTAACTCAAATTAAATAATATCTCAAACATTTAACCATGGTTTGAGATGAGAAGTGATAAATATATATACATATATTTTCATTTTCTCTTGATGAGTTAGTCTTTTACTCTTGTTAAAAGAAAAGCCATCATCTTCTTCCTCCTTCTTCCTTTGCTCTCTAGTTTTCTATAGTGAGCAAAACACTCATCAAGATAGGTTTTTGAAGTGAGACAAGTCACCACAACATCATTCTATACAAGTCTAGCCCACTTATTTAGAGTGTTAGCTTCATTTCCTCCACTTGATCTAGTGAAGTTGTTAGCTTGGACAAGGAGCTTCGGGTGGATCGTCGTGGACACTAGGAGACCTCAAGCGAACCCTCCTCCAACCCTCAAGTGCCCAAGAAGTCTAGCGTAGGGAGCTACAAAGGTTGTACTCTCAAAACCCTAGTCTTTGCTACTTGTAATGTTTAGAAACCCTAATTTTCTAGGATAGATCCTTTGTATGCTTACTTAGCACCATAAAAATTTGATCTTTTTGACATGTGATGCTTCCAAACCTTTCATAGGGTTCTAGGTAATCCTAACATTGGTATCAGAGCTACTATGGATTGGATGTCGACCTATGGGGGTTCTCACTGTGTGACAGTGTGGCGAAGCATAGGCTCTTACCCCCACGGTGTCCCGAGACCGGAAGGTGTTCCGGCGGGTTGTAGTCCTCGCGAGGGGGCATGCGTAAAAAGTAGAGGCTGAGGGACCCGTTGGTGCCACAGCGACCCCATTGTATGGGGTGGCTTCCTGACCTAACATTGGTATCAGAGCCGACCTAGAACATTAGGCGATACTTTAGCGAAGTATAAACTCCGATCTAACCGAAATACGGAATTATGGGACACTCTCTGGGCAATTTTTGAAAACTGATATTTTTCAGAATTAAAAATATGCAAAAAATTCAGCAGGTAAATATAAGAAACAGTGTAAAAAAACGATGCAGTGAACAGTTAATCCCACCGCGGAAACGCGGCCAAAGCTTTCTTGGGTCGTGGTTCCGCGGCCGTACAGGTGAGTCAGTGCATGATTTTTTTTACAGTAATGCTTATGTCTGCTTGTATATTTTTGGGGTATTTTTAATCTGAATTTAGTACTGTTAGTTCTGGAGATTGTTTTGAGTTCGTTGATTCGATCGGAATTTTAACTTCTTGTCTTTCCGGGTAAATTAGAAAGTATTGAATTGTTCGAACGAGTGTCGTTTGCTCACTTTTTACGGGGTTTAAATCTTTCGGACAAATGTGCAAGTTTTGTGGTGGACCCTCTAGAAGACAACAAACTTTAACTCGATTATGTGACCATCTTGAATTGTCCTTTGAACCTTAGGGTCTGGGGCAGTACGGCGTGCCACATGTGAGGCGTTGGCTTGACCCTTCTACGGCTGGACCGCTACTACTGTGTCACACTCCGGATTTTTTGAACTCCGCTCAAGTGTTGAGCTTTAGGGAATTTTAGGTATTTGAACATTCGGTCGAAAAATTTAATACTGTCTATTTATCTGGAATGTGATACAATATGTGGAATTCATATAGTTTAGGCATGAAATACGAAGTATATGATATTTCGCATTTATGATGTCTAAAGAGAATATGGATTCCAAATATTGTAGTTTTACACATTCTTTTCTGTGACCGTAAGTGTAGTATGTTCGATATCGCCGGTTTCGTTGCTATACATCAACGACAATCGGGGTACGCATACTTACTTACGTTGATGATATATGATATTATGTGTTGCTGAGATATGATGTGCAGGATTGTCGCGATCGAATAGCCGGGGAGTTTTTATGTGAGATGAGAGTTTTATATTTTCATTCATGTAAATTCAAATGTAATGTAATATTCTTTTATTTGGGGCACTTCCGGGTTGAGGTTGATGTCACCAGTGTTGTATATTATTTACTTTTCCGCATTAGGATAGACCCAAGGAGGGGAGTACAAGTGACCGGGTTCTGGGGTTCAGTGGGAGGCCATCTCGAGGAGTCGAGACCGGGTCTCCTAAACTCCAGGATTGGTAGGGTCGCTTGCCACTCTTATAGGGGTCTAGGGTGTGGGCTTGGCTATTCATCGCGACTGTGGAATCTGTATTTTCTATTGTTGGCTAAAATACTAAATACGGACGTCCTAGTATATCCCATATTATATATATGTTTCTGCTGCCTGTGTTCTGTGATATCTGAGACGAATGATATATTATATATGAGATATATAGTAGACGTTGCTTATGTTTTACACCCGCGCTAGTCCCGTCCCGGTATGCCGTTAGTTATGTAACCTAACGGTGCATAACGGAACATTGCGGCGAATGCGGATGGCATAAGCGTACGTGTTATTTTCGTTTCTTTTTCTGTGATTGGATTAAGGACTTAAATGATGGGATTACATTAATATGATTAATGTGTTGGAGATAGTGCCCTCAGAGTCAATTATTGGATCACAGGCACGTGATTGCAATGATTGAGGGAGGACCTATCCCGGTAGGACAGTCTTACTCAAGATGAAAGTATGCTATCTGGTTTACCTTTATCATCGTGTATTGCTTTAGGTGACCTTACAGGTCACTATTGCACGTTGATAGAGCCCCTAGGATTCTTGCTTGACTACCGGCAGTATGAGAGCGATCATATACGTGGGAGCTGGTAGTCTATAAGCACATCCTTAAATGGTCCCTAGTCGTGCGAGTTTCGAGACATGTCATCGATACTCCAGAGTAGACTAGTGTATACAGTCGAGACCCCGACGAGGGGCGGTGGCCGGTCTCACAAGCCACTGGTGTCAGTTGGTTCACCTAAGATGTATAGAGGTGCTCATTGGGTTATGAGTACACCGGACAGGACTTGCCGGGAACATGCTAGTTGGTCTTATACCTGACGTCAGATAGCAGTTCCCTGGTGACATGTGTACAGGTTAGTTCATCGACCGGAGGATCGTCATTTGTCTCGTGTGAGTTCCCACTGTACTTTGAATACTACCCTACCACGCTCAAAGAAGACGTGCAAACAGGTTTTATTTGGGTACAGTCCCGAGCTACATGGAGGCAGTGAGCGGATCTTCAGGGGTTCGTCTCTCCAGGTATTGGGGGTGAGGTCGCGCTGTGTCTACGAGAGCCCTTATACGAAGTCCTTGGCCAAGACAGGAGAATTACTGGTAGATATTCCAGTAGTATTTCAGGGTGTTCTGGGCTACACTCCGAAACGACTTGTACCGCTTTTGGGAGTCTGACTTTTACCAACCCCCTAGGCCAGCCATGCGATGCTCATAGTCGAACGAACCAGACTGTACGGATATTGTCACTGACAGGCTCAGTAGGGTGTCTGGATGAGTTCGCTCATCGACGTCCCTTTTGGTCAATAGCTGGTAGCCCGTCACGTATGGCTAATACCTCTGACGTGCTAGTGGTTAAATCCACAGCCATAGTATTGACGAGTCTTTAGAGTCCACCACGCACACAGCTACTCAAGCTTCGGGCGAAACGCTGTAGAGGCCGTATGGAGATATGGCAGGGTTCGATCAGATACGTGCGGTATTGCACGGATCAGGATCGGACGGTTAGTACTAGAGGCCGTATGGAGATATGGTAGGGTTCGATCAGATACGTGCGGTATTGCACGAATCAGGATCGGACGGATAATACTAGCCGGCTTTGGTTTAAGCCGGATCCTAATATAGTACTGTGTAGATTTTATCTCTTTGCATTTGTATTCAGTGGGAATATAGATGCGGGCATGTATATGCAGTATCGGGGGTTTCCTGTAATTTATTACAGGATCAGTTTTCTGAAGTTGCCGGTTTGCATTCCGTTCCGGCCAGTTTTCCTTTGTTCCTTCACGGCCGGACTTTTGTGATGAAGGGGGGTTATTTGCAAGTTTGCAAATAACTTATTGTGGAGGGGGTTTCTTGCATTTTGTGGCTTCATGATAGTTCTCTCATCATTAGATGCTTTATCCATCTTTTCTTTTGCATTAATTGAGATTAGAGTTGGATTTGATTTGGTGTGACTTTGTTATCATTGCCTTTTGGATGTGGTCACCATTCTACTTTTCCTACACTCACCTCCCTTCATGGTTGATGTTTTATTCCCTCCACCATTTTAGATGAGAGGGGGTCGGCCACATTTGAGAGGAGAGAATATGAGAGGTTTCATTTTGTATGAGGGATTTTTGATTATCCCATTTTGGCTTGCTCACAAAATCCTTCTCACCTCTTCAAAAGTTCATATTGATTCCTCCATCAATGGCAACTACATAAACCCCAAAGAGACATAGTTTCTACACTACATCTACAGCAAATCTTGGACGCGTCGGCTAGCCAACTTCGCGCCCGAGTTGCCTCGGTCCAGAGGTGGGAGCCCGTAAAAGAACTCGGCTACGTGGTGCCCTTTCCAACGAGGACGTGACGGACGGAGATTCCGCGGGAGATCGGAGGGGAGATGAAGACCGAAGGACACGGATCGCTCGGTATATCTCTCTACCTTTTCTCTAGATAGCTAGGACTAGTTTAATGGCACGATCCGGGTTTATAGTGCGCGGTGGTGCCGGTTTCTAAGTTCGGAAAGTTAAAGTAAATCATCGCTTCCGCACTCCGGCGTCGGATTGACGGCCGGGGCGCCGCCGTGCACTTACAGTGGTATCAGAGCCTCTCCATTAACCCAGTCTAGCTTTGGCTAATTTGTTTTACATGTCCGATCGAACAAAAATCCCAAAACCGCGTTTTCATGTACAATCAGTTTCTGTCGAAATTTTTTTGTCTCCAAAAATTTTTCAGGTTGTCTCAGAATGATGTGCAGAGAATCATAAGAACACTGCAAAAATTTAGTAACGAGATCCTTCCGTACGACCGCGGAACCGCGGCCTTAACCCCTCTTTGGCCGCGGTTCCGCCGCAGGAATTTGGATTCACTTCACCAATTTTTTGCAGTGGGCTTGTGGACTGAAAATAGGGGTTTTGGTATACTTTGTTTGGGCCCAGAATTTCTGTGAGTGCTACAGTATTGCTAGGGGGCCCACTTGGTAAAATTTAATCGATCGGATATTTTAAACACATTACTTCACAGTATTTACATTATATCTGCGACCGTGAATGTCACTTGATCGGTAAATCCTGTCTGACTGCTATAGCCCGGTTAGACGGATTTGCGAACGTGATTTTCACGTTGATGTTCTGTGTTATGCTGTGATGTTGCGGATCGGTCGTGGGGGATAGCCTGGATGTAATGCTAGTACAGTTTTTGTTGTATTATGTACATTTGATATTGCGCGGCGAGCGTCCGACATGTGGACTGCCGTCACTGCCTGTTTGTATTATTATTTTGGGGCACGACCAGGTTGCGGTCGATGTACCCGGTGTATATATATTTTACTTTCTGTATTAGGATTACCCCGCGGAGGGGTGCACGGATAGCCGGGTTCTAGAGGGCAACGGGCCCGCATCTCATAGCATTGAGACGGAGGGGGCTTCACTCTAGGATTGGCGGGCTATTCGCCGCACTCGTAGGGGTACAGGTTGACCCAGGAGGGGTGCCCAAGTTACCGGATTCCGTGAAGTGCTGGGTGGTCCATTCACGGTGCTGAAGGGGACTGCCTCGCTTCAGGTCTTGGCGGGTGACTTGTCGCGCCCGTAGGGGTCTAGGATTTCATTGCACAGGCTATCCACACGACCAGGGGAACGTCGGGTTTCAGTAGTGGCTCTGTGAAACCCGGGGATCCCAGATATCTGTATTGTTCTGTGATGCTGTACATTTCTGTGATGTTGCATTTTATCACGCCTTGAGCGAAATATAATATATTGGTATATATATTAGTAGATGTTGTATATGTTTTGCATCTGCGCTAGTCCAGTCACCGCTCTGTCGTTAGTTAGCTAACCTAACGGGTAATGACGAGACCCAGTGGCGAATGCGGATGGCATATACGTACATCAATATATTTTCGTTCTTTGTGGTGTGATCAATTAATGGGACTACGTTGGTTCGGATCAATGCAAGTTAAAAACAAACCTATTTTGATGTTGTTGGAACACTTTTCAAAAAGCTGTTATTGCAAGGACGTTCACTTTTATTTTGCATCGTGGTATTCAGTTGGAATATCCTGCTCCTCAGTCGACGAGGTAAGGGCCGAGATCCCTTCACCGGGAGTGACCCCTTGGACAAAAGTTTGCGTCAGGGCAATAACTTCACTATAGCCGATTACTTTTTCTTTGCATCGTGGTATTCAGTTGGAATATCCTGCACCTCATTCTTCGGGGAAAGAGCCGAGATCCCTTCACCGGGAGTGACCTCTTTAGCAAAGGTTATCGTCACTATATTTTTATAAAAGCTATCCAGTTCCTTCAACGATATCAAGTTCATTACGTTAAAGGTTTTCGCCAGAAACCATTCGTAGCCCTCCATCGTTTCACATGGATAGTCAATTAGTATTCAAGCTGTGTTTGTTGGCCAAAGTCAAGGCATAGTGATTGGTAGCTATTGGGTATTCATGTGCAGCATAGATAGATGCGTTGGTTTGGGGCAGTCGTATAGCCTTGTTGGCCAAAGTCAAGGGCTTGTGCGGGTGGGCTCAAATTAACCTGGAGAATGACGGGTAGAACTTGACATGTGTCCTATGATTTGTTGTCCAAAGTCAGGTCATAAGAGCATGGGGCAGAAATCACATCGGGTGTTTCTAAAGAAACTGAAACTTGCCTGATATGCGCATACCTTCTAGAGTGTGATGACGTGAGCGGATTCCATCACGTTATCATGCAATGATAGTTGGATCCCGATTCCCACTGATGAGTTGGTTTACTCCTCGGGTGATCCCGACTAATTCTTCTTTCAGGTTTGGAGGAGAATTTGATGGTACAGTGGGAGGTTTCCATATTAGATAAATTGGTAACCATTCTGATCTAGGATAGAGTGCACACTGAGTGTTTCTTTTTTCTCTCTTTGGCAGCGACCATTGACCCGACCCTAAGACTATGACTCAGTGACCAAGTTGACCGAACCTTCTTAAACACTGGCTTTTAGATTGTCAGAGTTGCAAACCTCATTCCCACTCCTACTTTTATCCTTTTCTCCAGGACACCCCGTATTACTACGAACGTCCACTTCCATTGGACAAAACCATCGTATGGTTAGATACGAACTCGAAGGAATTCGAGGATGGTTTCCGGTTCTGGAGAAAACGAATAGGACTATTCAGTTGTCTTTTTCTTTTACCTTCTCTCAGGTTGCGAGTACTCCTTGGTTTAGGAGATAGTACACCTATTACGCAAATTGGATAGTCTTCTTCCAAACCTTAGGCTGGTGCCGAACGGTAGGGAAGGAAGAAAACCATTTGGCCTAAAGAGCTGTACAGAAGGTACTAAGTAAAGACATAATAAGGGATTAGTAAGAGGGCAAAGTAAATTGCGACTGCTATTCACGACCAAACCAAGTATTTATTCGCCAATCCTAAATCACCTTTGTATTTCTCCAGAACACTCCGTATCACTACGAAGATCCACAGTTTATTGGATACTCCATCGTATGGTTATATACGAACTCGAAAGGAACTTGTTCCAGTTCGGGGATGGATTCTGGTTCTGGAGAAATAGGAATAAGGTTTATTCGGTTGTCTTTTATCTTCACCTTCTCTCGCGTTACGAGTGCTCCTAGGATTAGGACAGTACACCCATTATGCTTATTGGATAGTCTTCTTCCAAACCATAGGCTGGTGCCGAACGGTAGGGAAGGAAGAAAACCATTTGGCCTAAAGGGGTGTACAGAAGGTAATGACTAAAGACATATAAAGGGATTTGCAGAGATGGCAAAGAGATATACGGTTATAGTTGTGAATCTGGATAATGGAAGAGGCATTACTAGGAATACAGGGATACCCCATCGAAACATTTCAATGTTTCAGTTTCACTGTGTAATGTTAAAAGAAAACTAATTTCCCGATTAGATACTTACTCCAGGGTATGTATTTACCAGGTATGATTCTCACATTCGTATGGTTTTACAGATGATGAGTGGGAGTGAGTTATTGGGAATTAGGTGATTGTCCTCATTATATCGGAATTCATTGTAATTGGTGATATTTGAGGAAATCACCTGAGCTGTTTGCCGGTCGGCAAATATTTGGTTTTGAATATCCGCTGTCATGCACCAATTTCAAATTGATATATCTGTACGTCTATTTTTGTAAAGTGAGATATACCTTTATGAAATTATGTCTACGACATTTACCTATATCAGTGGATGGTTAGGTAAGGAGTATTAAACAGCGGTGTAATTCTTCTTAACCATAAGTACAGTTTTCAACCTACGACACACAGTGAATGAGTTATCAGACTCAAGGGACTTGTACAGAGTATTGTATGTTGTCCAGGGTCCATCAGGACAGTGGGGTTGGTCCTCGTACTATATTCGGTTTACTTATGACTTCTCTAGTTTTTAGACAGGTGTTTCGTAGAAACACAGGATCCAAGTTTTGAGAAGTTATAGGTAAATGAATAAAGTAGAGAACCAGGTGTTGCAAGTATCAGGATTCTTCAAGGTGATCGAAGATGTAGATACTTGTGTATGGTGTTCAGTTGATAGTAATGTTTAAGAGAACTTGCTTCTCTTTCAGGCTACTCATAATTGGAAGCATTCCTAAGTTGAGTAACGCTGATAGGCCTCCTTCCATCTAGTTGACATGCGCTGGAGACAGCTGCATGATTTGAATCTGGTTCAATTAAATCAGTGCCTCTGTTTCTATATTGGATATAGAACAGTTCATATCTTAAAATAATTAAGGTACGGGGAGTTGTCCGGCTTATGATTAAAACCAGACACTGGATAACTCAAGGCACGTTTCTGTAATGGCTATTTGTGGGTTGACCTAGGCTATGACGAGGGTTGACTTTCTACCATCTGGAAGATCAATAGTGATATTGTTCTAGACTCGCCACAGTTTTAATAAAAATGGATTTTTTCAAGAAAACAGTAGTGGGAGTATGGTAGAACTGGAAGTGATTCCAGAACCACAAACGATTACTGAAGATTTGATAGGAACCTAAAGATTCAATCTGGATTGACATTCCATTGGCCACTCCGCACATAAGGTGGGTAACTTCAGGCACCCGAGAGGTGCTCCGGTAGCCTCAAGGACGGTGACAGGGAAGTTCTTGTTTACCCAAACTTGCCATTGTTGTTGTTCCAGACTGTGAGACCCGGCAGGAGGATGAGTATAGCGTCGTTCTAAACTGGCTTTAGAAGTGTACGTCTATATGACTCTGCCAGAGGGTTGTCGTAGTCAGTGGGAGCAGCGGAAGCATTGGTGGACAAGTGGCTTATGTCTATTTATAGACTAAAGTAGATATAGCGGAGATAGATCATCAATTTCTGATGTGACAGTCATAAGTTTGACTTCATCAGAATAGGGGATGGATCTGTTGAGAAGGCAGTAGGGTGTGATGTCATCGTATTTGGATGACATACACAGAGTAGCAAGTGATATTCCTATACTACGATCGGTTATACTTTGGCCATCACACAGTGGTTTCTCCACATGGGACATGGACATTATATCAAACATACTGGTTACTAGATCTATGGTTTTAGATCTAGATTTGGGTGGTTTCCCAATCAGGGTACTTAGACAGCATTCTAAGAGTATTTAGAATGGACGACTCCTGGCATGGTGGTGTACCTGCAGGTGATGGAGTCACCCTCTCTAAAGGTGTCTTACAGACTAAAGGGGAGAGGGATGTGCATGATTGGCAGATCACTTGCTTAGGCAATTGAGTCAATCATGAGATGTCAAGTACCACACCAGATGTTGCTTTTGCACTAGATGCAATAAGGTAATATTAATCCAATCCTGGAGAAACGATCGGAAGCAGTTTTAGAACATAAGTGGATGTTATAGGGAAATGATAACGGCAGCCTCCTTTGGGAGACAGTTATCATTCCAGGCTTCCAAGGTGACCTGGACGACAAGGAGGTTGTCAGAGTTATAGTTTTTCCTTTTGACGAGGGGCAGTATTTTGGACAGGTGGTCCAAGGTAATACTGAGGGAGGCATGGCGCAGGATACTGATTAAGTTCAGTTGACGATACAGTCTAAGAAGTTTGGATTTGGAGTTCATTTATCAGCTAGGTCCCATCAGACATCCAGACACATTCTAAGACAGGTATTGCTCATTTCGGGAGATGGCTTTCTCCGCGAACTTGAGATATAGAGAGATATAGAAAGAAACATCAAAGCGGATCCACTCACTGAGGCAATTCCTCGAACGCAATAGTTTCATAAACGAGCTTTGTGAGACTGACTAGTAGAGGAGTTGGGTGTTTGGTATCACACGGGCTGTGAGTATGCGACATCGCAATAATTAGCCTTGAGTGCAAGTGGGAGATTGTTGGAGATAGTGCCCTCAGAGTCAATTATTGGATCACAGGAACGTGATTGCAATGATTGAGGGAGGACCTATCCCGGTAGGACAGTCTTACTCAAGATGATAGTATGCTATCTGGTTTACCTTTATCATCGTGTACTACTTTAGGTGACCTTACAGGTCACTATTGCACGTTGATAGAGCCCCTAGGATTCTTGCTTGACTACCGGCAGTATGAGGGCGATCATATACGTGGGAGCTGGTAGTCTATAAGCACATCCATAAATGGTCCCTAGTCGTGGGAGTTTCGAGACAGGGCATCGATACTCCAGAGTAGACTAGTGTATATAGTCGAGACCCCGACGAGGGGCGGTGGCTGGTCTCACAAGCCACTGGTGTCAGTTGGTTCACCTAAGATGTATACAGGTGCTCATTGGGTTATGAGTACACCAGACAGGACTCGCCGGGAACATGCTAGTTGGTCTTATACCTGACGTCAGATAGCAGTTCCCTGGTGACATGTGTACAGGTTAGTTCATCGACCAGAGGATCGTCATTTGTCTCGTGTGAGTTCCCACTGTACTTTGATTACTACCCTACCACGCTCAAAGAAGACGTTCAAACAGGTTTTAGTTGGGTACAGTCCCGAGCCACATGGAGGCAGTGAGCGGATCTTCAGGGGTTCGTCTCTCCCGGTATTGGGGGTGAGGTCGCGCTGTGTCTACGAGAGCCCTTACACGAAATCCTTGGCCAAGGCAGGAGATTTACTGCTAGGTATTCCAGTAGTATCTCAGGGTGTTCTAGGCTACACTCCGACACGACGTGTACCGCTTTTGGTGGTCTGACTTTTACCAACCCCCTAGGCCCGCCATGCGATGCTCATAGACGAACGGACCGGACTGTACGGATATTGTCACTGACAGGCTCAGTAGGGTGTCAGGATGAGTTCGCTCATCGACGTCCCTTTTGGTCAATAGCTAGTAGCCCGTCACGTATGGCTAATACCTATGACGTGCTAGTGGTTAAATCCACAGCCATAGTATTCACGAGTCTTTAGAGTCTACCACACACACAGCTACTCAAGCTTCGAGCGAAACGCAGTAGAGGCCGTATGGAGATATGGCAGGGTTCGATCAGATACGTGCGGTATTGCACGGATCAGGATCGGACGGTTAGTACTAGAAGCCGTATGGAGATATGGCAGGGTTCGATCAGATACGTGCGGTATTGCACGAATCAGGATCGGGCGGATAATACTAGCCGGCTTTTGTTTAAGCCGGATCCTAGTATAGTACTGTGTAGATTTTGTCTCTTTGCATTTGTATTCAGTGGGAATACAGATGCGGGCATGTATATGCAGTATCGGGGGTTTCCTGTAATTTATTACAGGATCAGTTTTCTGAAGTTGCCGGTTTGCATTCCGTTCAGGCCAGTTTTCCTTTGTTCCTTCACGGCCGGACTTTTGTGATGGAGGGGGGTTATTTGCAAGTTTGCAAATAACTTATTGTGGAGGGGGTTTCTTGCATTTTGTGGCTTCATGATAGTTCTCTCATCATTAGATGCTTTATCCATCTTTTCCTTGCATTAATTGAGATTAGAGTTGGATTTGATTTGGTGTGACTTTGTTATCATTGCCTTTCGGATGTGGTCACCATTCTACTTTTCCTACACTCACCTCCCTTCGTGGTTGATGTTTTATTCCCTCCACCATTTTAGATGAGAGGGGGTCGGCCACATTTGAGAGGAGAGAATATGAGAGGTTTCATTTTGTATGAGGGATTTTTGATTATCTCATTTTGGCTTGCTCACAAAATCCTTCTCACCTCTTCAAAAGTTCATATTGATTCCTTCATCAATGGCAACTACATAAACCCCAAAGAGACATAGTTTCTACACTACATCTACAACAAATCTTGGACGCGTCGGCTAGCCAACTTCGTGCCCGAGTTTCCTCGGTCCAGAGGTGGGAGCCCGTAAAAGAACTCGGCTACGTGGTGCCCTTTCCGACGAGGACGTGACGGACGGAGATTCCGCGGGAGATCGGAGTGGAGATGAAGATCGAAGGACACGGATCGCTCGGTATATCTCTCTAACTTTTCTCTAGATAGCTAGGACTAGTTTAATGGCACGATCTGGGTTTATAGTGTGCGGTGGTGCCGGTTTCTAAGTTCGAAAAGTTAAAGTAAATCATCGCTTCCGCACTCCGGCGTCGGATTGACGGCCGGGGCGCCGCCGTGCACTTACATAATGTAAAGAAAATAAACCTAAATAGATGTTGTAGAATCAGATTTGAAAACCACTCGGCTCTTTATGAAAAAGCTATATTTCAAAAACTGCGGAGCACAAGCCACTCCTTTTCAAAACCATTTGATTCTATGACGATATCAAGTTCAAAGCGTTAAAGATTTTCTTAAAAATCATCCGCAACCCTCCATCATTTTAGGAAGTAGAGTACTTAGTATTCGTGCTACGTTTGTTGACTTTAGTTAAGGCGTAGTGTACGGTAGCTAAGTGATGTCTTCCTACACTGCATATGATGCAGATTAATTAGGACATTCATGCGACTTTGTTGACCATAGTTAAGGGTCATATGGGTGGGTCTAATTGATCAAGAAATGACGGGTAGAACTTGACTGGTACTTATGATTTGTTGACCATAGTTAAGGTCATAAGTACTAGGGGTAAAAATCACATCGGGAATTTCAAGTGTTGAGATTTGCAATGAGATTGCATACCTTCCATATGATGGTTGGATCACGATCCCACTGTGGGCAATAGTTGCTCCTAGGAGAGTTTTGCAGTTTACAATTAGCTAATTCATTAGGTGTCTAGAAAGGTGTTAACGGGGCTACGCCTCTGGGAAAACGAGGTTTATTTTAATTAGGTCCGTGCGAAAGCACGGGGAACCTCCCTCAAGTACCGACACTGGCCTGGCTGAACGGTTAGCGAAGTTGTAGACTCTAATTAATCCTAGCTAGTTTTCTTTTTAAGGTTTGAAAGAAAAACTTGATTAAAGCAGTGGGAGACATCGATTAGACAAGATAATAACCAATCTGATCGATGCAAGAGCTTTCGCTGAGTGTATTCTTTTCTCTCTCTTAATCGCAGATACCAATGACTGGACTCAAGCTTCTACTAGATAAAAACAAACTGAATGGGACCAATTATAAAGACTGGCTGAGGAATCTGAAAATAGCCTTGACTTATGATAAAGTATCATATGTCCTCACGGCTTCAGCCCCGCCCACCCCAGGTCCAAAATCCTTAGTTGCGGACATTGAAGTCCGCAAGACATGGGACGCTGACTGTGCCACGGCCAAATGCCTCGCGCTTGCATCGATGGACAATACACATCAAAAGCAGCACGAGAATATGGACATTCAAACCATATTCCTCCATACAAAGGAGTTGTATGGAGAGCAATCCCGCGTATTACGATACGAAGCATCAATGAAATTGTTTCAGATGCGAATGGCCCCTGGCACACCAGTAGGAGACCATGTTCTAAAGATGATAGCTCTTATAGAAGAGCTTGAGGACCTAGGATGGACAATGGACAATGAACAATATACAGATATTATTCTGCAGTCCCTCCCCTCCACCTCTGCTCAGTTCATAGTTAACTTCAACATGCACGGCATGGAGAAGGAGCTACCTGAACTCCTTAATAAGTTAAGGAGTGCAGAGAGCACTATGAAATCAATGAAAACTCCCGTTATGACTATTGGGCAATCTTCTTCTTCTCGCCCAATAGCTAAGGCCAAAGGAAAGAAAAAGAAGAAGCCCACCAATCCTAAGGGTGGAGTTAAAAAGGTGAAGGGAAAGGAAAAGTCCAAAGCTGGAGACTCGGGGAAAGGTGAATGTTTTCATTGCCACAAGACAGGACATTGGAAGAGCAACTGTACAGAGTACTTGAACCTCAAGAAGAAGCATGGGGATACTTCCGCTTCAGGTGTGTTTGTGACAGAAAACTATTTTCATTAAACTCTGCTTCCTGGGTATTAGATACCGGTTCAGGTTCTCATATTTGCAAATCTATGCAGGCACTGAGAAATAGCAAAGTTTTGAAGACAGGTGACCATACTCTCCGCGTTGGAAATGGTTCCAATGTACATACAGTCGCAGTGAGAGAGTATCACTTGGAGTTGCCATCTGGGTGTATATTGGTTTTGAACCCATGTTATTTTGTACCAAGTATGCTATATAATATAATATCAGTTTCTTTGTTAGACAATGAACGATATAACTTTATATTGCAGAACAATGTTATGAACATTCACCTGAATCAAATGTTGGTTGGGTATGGTACACTTAATAACGGGATATACGTCCTAAATCAACACACAGTTTTCAGTATACAACACACTAATAAAAGAAAACTTTCAGAATTAAATGAAGCTTTTCTTTGTCACTGTAGACTTGGTCATATTAACGAAACAAGACTAAACAAGTTACACAAAGATGGATATTTAAACTCTTTTGAATATAAATCTTATGCGACTTGTCAGTCTTGTATCAAGGGTAAAATGACCAAAACTCCGTTTACCGGACACGGAGAAAGAGCTACTGAGCTCCTAGGCCTCATACATAGTGATGTATGTGGGCCAATGTCTACACAGGCTAGAGGCGGTTTTTCATACTTCATTACTTTCACTGACGATTTCTCAAGATTCGGTCATGTATTTTTATTAAAGCACAAGTCCGAAGCTTTCGAGAAATTCATTGAATATAAACAAGAAGTAGAAAAACAAATCGGCTTGAGTATCAAGATGCTTCGATCAGATAGAGGTGGACAGTATCTCAGTACGGAATTTGCAAACTTTCTAAAAGAGAATGGGATTCTCTCTCAGCTCACTCCTCCTTGCATACCACAGCACAACGGTGTGTCTGAACAACGGAATAGGACCCTATTAGATATGGTCCGATCCATGATGAGTGATGCTGAGTTACCTGTCTCATTTTGGGGGTATGCATTGGAGACTGCAGCGTTTCTACTGAACAGGGTTCCAACCAAAACCGTGTCTACCACGCCATATGAGATATGGCATGGTAAGAGACCATCTCTTAAGAGAATTAAGATTTGGGGTTGCCCGGCCTATGTTAAAAAGCAGAATCCAGACAAACTCGAGACACGGTCGGTCATGTGTAACTTTGTGGGATATCCAAAGAACTCATATGGATATCTATTCTACCACAAAGAGGAACAAAAGGTGTTTGTTTCTCAGTATGCCACATTCTTGGAAAAAGAGTTTTTCACAGATAAAGATGATGGCAAAGTGGTGGATCTAGAAGAGGTTCTAGAGACACAAACTACAAATGACGATTTGGTTGAACCGGCTGTTGTAATAGAAACAGAGGAACCTCGGCCACTCCGAAGGTCTGGTAGGACTTCTCGCCCACCGGAGAGGTACTACGGTTTCCTCATTGATGGTGACGGAGAAGACTGCATCATGGATGATGATGATCCTACCAGTTTTCAGCAAGCTATCACGAGTGGAGACTCTGTGAAGTGGCTGGATGCCATGAGATCCGAAATGGAGTCTATGTACACCAATAAAGTATGGACTTCGGACATTGTACCCCCTGGGGTAAAACCTGTGGGATGCAAATGGATCTTTAAAAGAAAGATTGGTGTATATGGGCAGGTAGAGACCTATAAGGCAAGACTTGTGGCGAAAGGTTTTCATCAAAGACCAGGTTTGGACTATGACGAAACTTTTTCGCCCGTAGCCATGCTTAAATCCATTCGGATCCTACTTGCTATTGCTGCTCACTACGACTATGAAATCTGGCAGATGGACGTTAAAACAGCATTTCTAAATGGAGATTTAGAAGAATGCGTTTATATGGATTAGCCAGAGGGCTTCATTGACAGTGGGAGCAGCGGGAGAGCATGTAGATTGCTTAAATCCATATATGGGTTAAAGCAGGCATCTCGGAGTTGGAACATCTGTTTCGATGATGTTATCAAATAGTTTGATTTCATCAAAAATCCAGATGAACCTTGTGTTTATAAGAAGGCTTTAGGAAGAGCTGTCACATTCCTCGTATTGTACGTGGATGACATTCTTCTGATAGGAAATGATATTCCTATGCTACAGTCGGTCAAATCTTTCTTATCACTAAGGTTCTCCATGAAGGACCTGGGTGATGCCACATACATCCTGGGCATAAGGATCTATAGGGATAGATCCAAAAAGTTATTGGGATTGTCCCAAACCAGGTACATCAACACCATCCTAAAAAGGTTTAGTATGGAAGACTCCAAGAGGGGTGCCTTACCCGCTTGCGATGGAGTCACTCTCTCCAAGGATTCTTGTCCAATGACCGATGAAGAGAGAGCTCGCATGACCATTACACCCTATGCTTCGGCAGTAGGATCTATAATGTATGCGATGTTATGTACACGCCCAGATGTAGCTTATGCACTTAGTGTTGTAAGCAGGTATCAATCCAACCCAGGGGAGAACCACTGGACAGCTGTGAAGAACATTCTTAAGTACTTGCGAAGGACTAAAGAATTGTTCTTGGTGTATGGTAATGCAGATCTCCAAATGGAGGCCTTTACCGATTCGAGCTTCCAGAGCGATAAGGACGACAGCAAATCTATCTCAGGGTTTGTATTTACCCTCAATAGAGGGGCGGTAAGTTGGAAGAGTTCCAAACATGATACCATTGCAGAATCTACGATGGAGGCTGAGTACATTGCTGCAAATGATGCCGCCAAGGAAGCCGTCTGGATGAAGAGGTTCGTCTCGGTGCTAGGAGTAGTTCCAACCATTATTTATTCAATACCATTGTATTGTGATAATAATGGGGCTATGGCGTTAGCCAAGGAGCCCAGATCCCATCAGCGGTCCAGACACATCCTGAGGCGCTTTCATTTGATCCGGGAGATTGTAGATCGCCGCGAGATCAAGATTAAGAGAATAGACACAAAGAATAACGCCGCGGATCCACTCACCAAGGCCCTCCCTCAGCCGCAGCATGAGCGACTTTTTGAGATGTTGGGTATGAGATACGCCAATAACTGGCCTTAGTGCAAGTGGGAGATTGTTGGATATATGTATGCCCTAGAGGCCATTATGTGATAGTGGATGTATTTATACATGTATATATATATATATATATTCAGTGTACATTCTTGCTCGACATGATAGTATGCTATCTGGTTCTTCTTTATCTCACATGTTGATTTGATCATGATTTTACTCATTCATACATGTTGATAAAGCCCTGAGGATATTGGCTTGACTACAGTGACTATGATAGAGATCATACTAGTGGGACATCTATAGTTTATAAGCATATCCTGAAATGTCCCCAGTCGCAGGTGTATCGAGACAGGGCATCGATATACCAGGGTAGATTAGCGTATATGATACTAGACCCATGTGATGGGCGATGGATGTTCCCACATTCATCGATGTTTGACATCAAGATCATATACGGGTGCTCAGTGGTGACTGGGTACACTGGACGGACTCACCGAGAACTCCTATATGGAATTATATCTATCGTCGGATAGCAGTTCTCAGGTGACACTGGTACAGGTTAGTCTGTAGACCCGAGATCGTCATAGAGTCTTGTGTGCTCTCCCACTGTACTTTGATTATCACCCTACCACGGCTCTACTGATTCATGCAAACAGGTGGCCGTTGGGTACAGTCCCGAGACACACGAAGGCGATGAGCGATAGGAGGGGTTTCGTCTCTTCCGGTATTGGATGTTGATGCTGTGCTGTGCTCGACTGGTTATATCAGTAAGTCCCTGGCCAGGGCTGCTGAGATTTACTGATAAGTGTTATCAGTAGTTTCTCGATCTGTTATAGACCATTCACTGGCACGACTTATTGAGTTATTAGAGTCGACGTTACCATCCCTAGACTCGATATGCAGCATATCTGACGAAGAGACCGGACTGTACGGTAGTGTTGCCGGTTGGCTCGAAGGGAGTTGTAGCAGGTTCGCTTGTTTTCTTCTGATCGCTCAATACCCGGGTAGCCGTTACGTTTAGCTTACCACTTGCGGCTTGGGGGTGCTTGATATGATCATCACCCACTGCCGGCGTATTGACGAGTCTTCGAGTCCCACAAAGGAGTTACCTAGTCCAGGCGAAACATTGTGGTGCGCATATGCGATATGCGCATGGACCCGGTTAAAATGCGCGTATTGGATACCGTATATTGATCGGGCGGCTTGCTTTTGGTGGGGTCGTATGTGATATGGCCGGATTGATAAATCAAGTGTTGATTTATCATTTAACCATTATTTTCTCACTAGAAATCCTTTCTTGTATTTGATGGATGTATGCATGCATGTATGTTTTCTTTCTAGATTCATGCACATATGGATGTGCATACACACATACATACATACATCATCCTTCATGGTTGCTTGTACATTGAAAATGGTGGCAATATAAGACTCACACCATGTTTATATGTGTGGATAATTATTTCTATTTAAGTTAAAACAAAAGAAAAGAAAGATAGGATAATTCATGGTTTGTTTCTAGTCTCTTCCTTAACCTAACCATGCTCACCTACTTCTAAACCATGGATTAACCTTCTCTTTGTGTTTTAACTCAAATTAAATAATATCTCAAACATTTAACCATGGTTTGAGATGAGAAGTGATAAATATATATACATATATTTTCATTTTCTCTTGATGAGTTAGTCTTTTACTCTTGTTAAAAGAAAAGCCATCATCTTCTTCCTCCTTCTTCCTTTGCTCTCTAGTTTTCTATAGTGAGCAAAACACTCATCAAGATAGGTTTTTGAAGTGAGAAAAGTCACCACAACATCATTCTACACAAGTCTAGCCCACTTGTTTAGAGTGTTAGCTTCATTTCCTCCACTTGATCTAGTGAAGTAGTTAGCTTGGACAAGGAGCTTCGGGTGGATCGTCGTGGACACTAGGAGACCTCAAGCGAACCCTCCTCCAACCCTCAAGTGCCCAAGAAGTCTAGCATAGGGAGATACAAAGGTTGTACTCTCAAAACCCTAGTCTTTGCTACTTGTAATGTTTAGAAACCCTAATTTTCTAGGATAGATCCTTTGTATGCTTACTTTGCACCATAAAAATTTGATCTTTGTGACATGTGATGCTTCCAAACCTCTCATAGGGTGCTAGGTAATCCTAACACTAGTCACCTAGAAGTTACCACCTCCTATGACCTGCTGATAACAAGTATGGGGAATAGCAGTGCCAAGTCATATCCATATGGACTTCAGCATAGACACTGAAAAAAAAGTCTCATCACAATCCACAACGAGTATTTGATGAAAACTCTTTACAACAAGTCTAGCATTATTAGGTTAGTACCTTTCCACTTGCATAAAAGATCTACTTGCTCCTAATGGGTTTTACCCCTTCAGGAGCACCGAGCAAAGTCTAAAATTTATGATTTGCTGAAGTGCGTGGAGTCCATCTTGGATACGAAGCATCTGGTCACCTGGAAGTTACCACTTCCTATGACCTGCTGACAACTAGTAGGGTCATCGTCACCATGATGCTGACCTCCCTGTCACCGTCTACGAGAAAACCGAAGTATCTCTCGGGTGTCTTAGGTCACCTACTAAAATCTACGGAGTGGTTAACAGTTTGTCAAGTCCAATTGAATCCTTAGATTTTAATAAATTTTCGGTAACCATTTGTGGTTCTGGAACCACTTCCAATTCTACCATACTCGCACCAGTTTCTTTTGCAAAAAGATCCTTTTATAAAATGGTGACGAGTCAAGAACAATGTAATTATTGATCTTGAAAATGGTAGAAACAAAATCCTAGCGAATGCTTGGGATAATCCACAAATCGCCATTACCGAAGCGTGCCTCAAATTTATCCGGAGTCTGCTTTTAAACAAAAACCAGATAACAACATATCTTAACAATCTTAAGATATGCAACCATTTTATATCCATATAGAATCAATGCACTAATTTAGATGGAACCATATTCAAATGTCATGCAGCTATTTCCAGTGCATATTACCAAATGGAAAAGGGCCAATATAGAATTACTTATGATGGAGCGCGTCCACGGATGAGTAACCTGTGAGAAAATCAAGTTCTCGATACTATGATGGAATACATAGCATAAGTATCTACATTTTTTATCACCTCGAATAATTCTGATACTTCCAACATATGATTCTCTACTTCATTCTTATACGCATAAACATCTCAACATCTTTGGACCTTGTATTACAACGAATGCGTGTCTAAAAACATAGAACTCATAGGTAAACCTAAATAAAGTAAGAGTACCAACCCCTTGTCTTCAAGGACACCGGACAACATACATTTTCATATATAATTCCTAAGAGTATACTAACTCAAATTCTGTGTTTTGTAAATTGAAAATTGTATCTTGATTAAGAATGTCTTACACTGTTATTCAATGCACCTTACCTTATCCTCAACTGATAAAGGTAAATGTTTACAACACAATTTTCAAAATGATATCTCACTTTATAAAAATAAAAGTACAGATATTTCATTTTAAAATTTGGTGCATAACAACGGTTATTCGATACCAAATATTTGTCGTTAGGCAAAAGCCAGGCGATTTAATCCAATATCACCAATTACAACGAATTTCAATATTTAGGATCAAATCGCCCATTTCCGAATACTCTACTCCTTCTCAACATCTGTAACACCGTATAGATGTGAGATCCAAATCTGTTAAATACATACCGTGGAGTCAGAATTAATTGGGAAAACAGTTCTCTTTTACATGTACACAGAAAAAAAATTGAAACATGAAAATGTTTCATAGGAGATGGTTAGGTATTCCTTATAATGCCTTTTCCATTATCGAAATTCATGACAGTAGTCGCAATTTCCTTTGCCCTCACTTCAGTCCCTTTACATGTCTCTACATCTTACTTTCTGCACACCATCCTTAGTCTAATTTATTTTCTTCCTTCCCTGCCATTCGGCACCAGGCTGAGGTTTGGAAGAAGACTATCTAATAAGCGTAATTAGAGTACTCTCATAGGACAAAGAGCTCTCGCAACCTAAGAGAAGGTAAAGGGAAGAGACAACCGAATATTCCTATTCAATTTCTCCAGAACCTGAGGCTATCCTCGACTGAAGTAACTTCTTCGAGTTCGTATGTAACTATACAATGGCTATTCTAAGAAATATTGATCATCATAGTGATACGACGTGTTCTGAAGAAATGCAAAGGGTAGAGTAGGAGTGGCAGGGATATATGTGACTTTGTCTCAAATTAAGACATTCTAAAGCCAAGGGTTTAAAAAAGTTCGGTCAAATTGGTTCATGAGTTTTTAAGGTAAGTCATGGGTCGTTGTACCAGAAAGAGAAAAGAAACACTCAACATGCACTCTATCAAGATTTGATTGGTTTTTTCTTTATCTAATCATGATGGCTCCCACTGTATCCTCGAATCCTCCTTCAAACCCTAAATGGATAATTAGCCGGGATCATTTACACTTTACAAGTTCGCTAACTGTTCAGTCAGGCCAGAGTTGGTACTCCGAGGGAGGTCCCCCGTGCTTTCGCAGGGATCCAATTAATAACCACGTTTCAGCAGAGGTGTAACCTCGTTAACATTTTCTAGACACCTAATAAGTTAGCTAATTGTGAAGTGAAAAATCTCCCGAGGAGTAATACATACTCATCAGTGGGAATCAGGACCCAACTATCATCATGTGATAACCTGGCGGAATCCACTTAAGTCACCACATTCCAGAAGGTATGTGCATGCCTGGCAAGTTTCCCGTATTTTTGAATCTCCCGATATGGTTTTTTATCCAAGCGTCTTATGACCTTAACAAGGTCAAAATGTCATAAGTCGCAAGTCAAGTTCAACCCGTCATTATCCTTGATTAATCTAAACCCACTCGCACGTACCCTTGACAAGGTCAAAATGACCGTGCGACTGTCCTAGATAATCTCCTCACTATGCAACAGAAAAGCATTACATAGTTGCCGAACACTACGCCTTAACAAGGTCAAAACACGTAGCACGAATACTAAACAATACTAATCTGAAATGACGGTGGGCTAGTACTGGTTTTTGGCGATAAACCTTTAACGTAATGAACTTGATATCGTTGAAGGAACTCAAGTGACTTTGAAATGGAGTGGTTTAAGCTCCGCATTTTAAAACTAGTAAAATAAACTTTTGCTTAAGAGCGAACTCCTAGTGAAGGGATCAAGGTTCTTCCCTCATAGAATGAGGTGCAGGATATTCCTAACCGAATACCTTTATGCAATGAAAAAGAATAGGACTATGAGATTTGAAGAAAACCAAGTAGTTTTAAAATTGGTTCCGGCAACATCATTTCGGTTTATTTTTCCTTGCATTATTCAGATAATGCTTTCCCATCATTTTAAGTTTCCAAGCCACAGAAGAAACAACCAAAATAACATGCTTTTGATCTGCCATCCGCATTTGCCATGAGGCCCCGTCATGCACCGTTAGGTTACTTAACTAACGGCAGAGCGGGGGCAGGACCAGCGAAGATGCAAAACATATAGAAGCATCTACTAAATATATATATAATATATATATCAATATCGCAGGCAGATAACAGTCATCACAAGTAGATAAAAATCATCACAAGCATGCAAACAACAATATAGAATAGCGGATAATCTAGGAGCCCCGCATTCCATTTGAGCCATAAATAAGACACAACGTTCCCCGGTCGTGTGGATAGCCAGTGCAATGAAGATCTTAGACCCATACGAGTGCGGCAAGTTACCCGCCAATCCCTAAAGTGAGGCAACCCTAATTAACAAAGTGAATGGGCCACCCAGCACTTCACGGAATCCGGTAACTTAAGTACCCCTCCGTGGGTCAACCTATACCCCATACGAGTGCGGCGGATAGCCCGGCAATTCTAGAGTAAAGCCCCCCGGTCTCAACGCCATAAGATACGGGCTTGTTGCCCTCTAGAACCCGGCTATTCGATCACTCCTCTGCGGGGTAATCCTTGTATAGAAAAGAAATTATATATACAACGGTGACATTTTCCTCAACCCGGTCATGCCCCAATAAAAGAATATACAAACTGGCAGAAACGGCATTCCACATGTTGGATGCTCGCCCCGCAATAATCAATATACAAATGAATCTGAACCGTATATCTAACATTGAACACAAAGCTATCCATCACGACAATACATCCATAACATCAGTGCAACACAGAACATCAACGGGAATATCATGTTCGTAAACCCGTCTGATTGTACATATAGCAACCAGTCGGATTGTAGCGCTATATGATATTCATGGTCGTAGAAACTAATAAACGCACTGAATAAAATGAATTCAAAATTTCGATCGATTAAAACTTTCCGTATTGGCCCCAAGTACAAACCAGCACTCAAACAAATTTGGTCCAATACTAAACATCCCAAAAATCACATTTCCATATAATAGAGCACCTAAAGAAAATTGGGGCACAACGACCCCAAGATGACCGCGGAACCGCGGCTAAATGCCATGATAGGCGGCGGTTCCGTGGCCAAATATTGGGTGCTTGTTATCCAATTTCTTCTTGGACTTTATAATTGCCTGCACATAATTTTAAGGCAATCTGAACAATTTTTTGAACAACTTTAAAATTTTAACAGCGGGCATACAAATGGAAATGTGATCCGGGAAAAATCCGTCGATCGAAACTCTAAATTTTTGCAAATTAGCTAGTTAAGCTTTATGGAATGGCTCTAATACCATCTTGGGTTTCGTGCCCGCACCGCGGAAACTGCGGCCTAGGCAGAAGCGAAAACAAAATTTTTAGCGAGCACCGAACGCCTGTAAAACCCAGGATACAGCCCAATAACCTAAACTAGCTAACTAAAAATGCAAGGGTTGAAGAACTACATCCTTTGTCGCGTGTCCACCCAATTGTGGAAGACCCCTCTAAGCTCGTAGCCGCCGGGATCGTGCTTGAGAATCGACTACCCTTGTCGAAGACGATCCACCCGAGGAAAACAGGAGGAGGCTCTTACCGATGATCCACACTAGTTAGGTGTGGATGGTCGGTGATGTAGGAATACTTCAATAAAAATTTCTCTCTAGAATCTATGCTCAAAATGGAGAGCAAGAAGAAGAAGGAGAAGAAGAGGGAATGAAAACCATGAAGCATGAATAAGTGAGGAATGAAAAACATCAAGTGTTGAAAATTGAGGTTGCCTTGCTTTTATCAACCATGGTGCAATAGTGCATGCAAATGATTTTATCATTTTGAAATTTTCAAGCCATACCTCTCTGTCATGACCGGGAAAAGGCACGTGACTGGCACTTGAATCACATAAAATTTAAAGGACCCCACCTGATCCAAGTAAGCCAAAAGTCCAGAAATCTAAAACTTTTTGGAAAATAGTGGAGGTGAAGTTTTGAAATAATGGTATAATGAAAATTAAGTTCTTTCTTTAAATGCACAAGTAAGGATATATGAAAATACAAGTGGACTATATACTATAATTGAAAACATTTTCGTCATTTGAAATTTGGGCAGCACCTCCTTTGTAAATTTTGAACTAAAACCAATACATAGCAATAATAATAGGCATCTCCAAGCGGGAGCTAGCTCTTCGCCAAATGGCGGAATCATAACCACACAAATGATATATATATATGACGCCCTAAGGCGAAGATCAAACACAGAAAGAAAGAAAAACAAAAGCATCATCAAAGAAAACAGAAATAAAGAATAAATACATAACCGCGGCTCTAGGTCCGAAAGAATATACAATCTGTGGTTTCTAAGTCTACTAAATACACAAAGTCTGGTTGATGGATCTTTTAACTAGATACAATTGAATAACTATACAAGTACAAATAGTGGTCACAATGCAAGTGTACCCCACCTATCAAAGCAAATCTTCCGGAAAGAAACTGTGTGCCAGCTAGCCGCTACTGAATCTGTGCGGTCAAACCTGCAAGAAAACTGTGGCACAGCGAGGGTGAGTTGCTAACTTGTGAGTAGAAGACATCACCGGGTAGAAATCAAATGTATGACAATCCCCTAAGTCATACAGTAGCATAATAATAATACAATAACGACAATGTGGTAACATGGGTGATAGTGTAAATATAAGTATAACAATGCTAATGTAATCATGTCCGTGTCACAAAATGGTACCATGTCATCTGTATCATATATATATATATGTGTGTGTATGTGTGTGTAGGTGTATCATCCAACGCGTGACCATCAACGACACACCAAATCATCATCAATACCTGAGTGCCCAGTATCGACATTCGAAAACATCATAAAAACCATGTCTAGCAGAGACACATAAGTCCTCATATCTCGGGCGCCGTCTCATCGGATCATCCTTCATGCCCATCCTATCTCACGATTCCGGTACCGAGCCAAACTATCACCGGTCGGTAGTGTTCTCCTGCCGGGTTCAACATCTCTCTATACGATATTCTTGCCCCGGGGTACCATACCGGATCTACTATGCACCCGCAGACGGTGCCTCCACTTTTCTCGAATCGGGTATACATATAGCACAGAACCGAGAAAACTCATGATGCACGCCACACATCATATCAAGAAAAACCGCAATTTTCTTTTAAAATGATTATAAGTTTTCAAAATTCACATGCGGTTTCCCAAATCCAGAAATCTCATGAAAACTGAAATCTCATAAACATGAGCCAATAATGAAACAATGAATACTGACACAGAGCCAATCTATAGTACATAACCAGAATGTATATATAATTGAACGTGGCGTTTAACTAAGTAAGAAATGCAATATCGAAACTAGCCTATGAGATCCTGAATTCTAAGCAATACTATTAAGTTTTATCAGGTTGTACGAATGAAGTAACGGTTTCTAATTTGTACATGGCATGGAAATTACCGATGACGAGTGTGTGAGTCGGCTAGTATGTGTACATGCAACATGCGCATCATCGGTAATGGTGCATGTGTCCTAACAGACGAGATCATAACAGCTAATGAAAAGAACAAGTATATATAAAATGCAAAGAGATTAATATGAGCATAGCATAAAAGTAAACAGTAAACGCAACAATATAAAATATATATAGCTACATACGAGCCATACAGTTATAGAATTTTTAATAGTATGAATTGTTGTTTTTATTAAAATAAGGCTACGGTGTTTTTGAGAAAAAGATACCATTTGAAAATCAGTAGCGTCCTTTGGGTGCGTCCTTTGAAAATGCATACGATTCGTTAGTTTTGAAAACAGGTATGGCTCTAATTATATTCTAACATCTACTTAGGTGATTTGAAGACTAAAATATATTTGAGTCGAAATTGATTAGAAAACTATAACATTTCCGAGTCGAGACATCCATCAGTCGGCGATCCAACTTCATAGTATCACGTACGGTATAGTCCATCATACGACATTCTCAAGTCAAGAGTGCGGATCAATCATCATATATATCATATCTCGTACGGTATAATCCGTCGTACTATATCCTCAAATCAAGATTATGGATCAATTATCATATATATATATATATATATTGTACGGTATAATCTATCGTACGATGTCATAATTCAAGGGTGCGGATAAATGGTCACGTACATTCTATCATCTCTTCTAGTCACATGTAGTCACATGTTATATGTATATCGCCCAGTGATCATTTAATATGTCATATCATAACATGATGTTTTAATCTCAAATCATATATCATAATATCAAGTCTGATCATATCGACTCATATCCTTCTAGCATATCATATCCTCATCTTATATGTATATGTATATATATATATGTGTGTGTGTGTGTGTGTGTGTACCGATACATGTATGTATATATATACATACATATATACATATACACACATATAATACCAAGTGTGTGTGTGTGTGTGTATGTGACAATATATATCCCAAAGGCTCAAAAATAAGAGAAATAGGGCTATAGTCTCCTAGAACCCTATTAGCTAAGTATACATATCCAACATTGACATATATATATATATATATATATATATAAGTACCTTAATCTACGGTTGTGGGGGTGCTATACGCCATCCACCCGGCTTCCCCCGTAAATATACATCTACTCACCTTCTATTCTTGCTTTAGCCGAAGTCGATGACGCCTTGCTCTTCATTGTCATCCTGAAAGTCCACGCGAAGGTACCTACAGTTCAACGCACGTTGTATCGACATAAAAATCAAGTCCGGAAACAGATATGGCAAGCGACACGTACATAGGTTAAAACCTATAGGCCACGCATGCAAGAATAAGCATACAACTCTCGACGTTGACGCACAAACGTTAAATGACCGAGGCAAAACTCAAATACCAAAACTCAAGTTCATAAAAGTCGCAAATAGAAAACAGCAACATGGAAAAATACTCCCAGATTTTACCCTAGGTGAAATTAGGACATATGCCATATGTGATAGGTCTAAATAACAGATGACTGAACCATGGACCAAGAATGAAGCCTGGATTCCATGACCAGGCCGCAAATTGCAGCCAGAAGGTGTATTTTGGCGGCCAGTTCAGGGAGTTAGGGGCTCGGGTCTCTAGGTTATGTTCCTAATGGCCCCCACATCTCTTTGTGTTTGCTAAATATTTTTCAGAGTCTACGAGTTATAGAAAATCATATTTGATCATTATATTTCAACAAAATCCCGATATCGGAAAATTCCAAGTTCATGTTTGGGACTCTAAACTCAAGTTTATTCTAGAATTCTACCATTAGAAGGGTTGTGGTCACTAACTAAGTCTCAAATACACCTCCACAACTCAAAACATCCCCTAAATCTCATCTTAGAATTTTCCAAGATCATTAACCTACACTTGTCTAACTCCAATTCACTATAGGAGATTAGGAAAACTTAATACATAAATAAAAGTAGGGGATTTACCTTCCAAGAGCAACCCAAGAAATTTCTAGGATGGCCAAAGTGCTCAAATTTCCAACTTGATCCTACAATGGTATGTGTAGTGATGTGAGGAATACTTTTTGTGAAAGTTTTGTGTAGTTTTGATTAAGTTTTGGGGATAGTTTCATGGGGGTAGTGATGCAGAAGAAGGTGGAGAATGAGGAGATGAAGGGAATGATGAAGGAGGTGAGAAATTTAGTAGAATGAGGGCATCATGGTGCTAGAACCTTCTCTCTCTCTCTCTCTCTCTATCTATCTATCTCCCTCTCCCCTCAACCATGATACATGTCACCTCACCCTCTCTCTCATCTTTATTCTTTTCTTTTTCTTTTCCAAATTAAAAACAAAAGCCATTTAAATGCAAATGAAACCATGGTTAATAATACAAACAAGTGTTACAATATAAAATGTTGCATGTCATGATACACAAATATGGTTAACACATAATTAGTGAAATATTAATCAAGTTTAGCATTAAACTTGTATACAAATAATTATATAATAACGTATAAAATGTCCAAATCAAATAAATTCTTCCATAATCAATAATTCATATAAATTTCCAATTATTTTCCAAACTATTTGTATATAATCATACTATTCCATTTAAAACTAATTTCCATCCTTCTATAATATTCATAAAATTCATTATTTTATTGTTTAAATTCCGAAAATAATATTTTATATTTCTGAAATGTTGCAATCTTTCCCCCTTAAATAAATTCGGTCCCCGAATTTAAATTTAAACCCTCCGAATATTAAAACATTTTAGTAAAACAATCAAGTCAACGGGGCTCCGAAATCATTAATACATAAGATATATCATAGCGCAACACACACGCATGAAAACGAGTGCAAAACTCAAAATTGAAACTCCATCAAGCGTCACGCAATCATGGGAGTTATGACGAAAATACAAGTTTCAAAATCCACTATGAAAATCAAATATAATACAATTAAGACTATAACATATATATAGTACGCAACATTGTGAAATTGTCTAAACAACTAAATAAAAGTTCGTGCAAAATCCTTTTCAAATCGCCGTGCGAGGCGCATATCAAGGCACAAGTAGCGGACGTTCATTTATAAAGAAAATAGCTATATATATCTACATATCTTTTGTTTAAGTTATACGTCCCGCCTTTTGAAAATGATTTAGAAGAGCTTTCTTTGTAAATTTTTCGTGTCACTCATGGGCACGTAGAAAAATATTGAGACTATACCTCCTTTGAAATCCCTTCGGTAAATATCGGTGCATGCAAAATACTCAGGTACCGTCCTCAGACTAGTCCTGCTCAATTACTATATAATCTAGGATACGTCATAAACATGATGATCGAAGGAAATCAATCTCAAATAGTATATATAAAAATGTAACGTGCGTCTGATGCAGACGGAAATCGAAATCAAATACATGTACCACGAATGTGCACAGAAACAAAAATTATGTGCAACGGGTGTGCACGAAAGCATCTGTCAAGTGCAACGGGTGTGCACAACAACAACATCAAGTGCACCTAATATGCACTTAGAATCTTGATTAAGTGTATCTGGTGTGCACAAAATCATATCATGTGCGCCAAGTGTACGCAAGAATCTAAATCAACGGTATACGAAATACACCAATCAAAATCAAGTATACCGCGGTATATGAACTCGTAAATGTGTGCAACTGCATGCACAAAAACCTATATCAAGTACTGAAAGCGCGTGTAAACTACACCGAATGCATAAATCAAAATCATGTGCATACTATATGCATGAAATCAAAATCAAGTATCTCGGAGTGCGTAAAATCAAAATCGAGTGCAAATGGGTATGCACAAAAACGAAAATCAGTACAACTGATACATAAAAATATGAATCAAGTGCAACTGTGGTGCACATAAGAAATATCAGTCATGAAACTAAATCCACAAAATCCAGAATCAAAACGATGGAAACACGATATCCGAAACACCAAGACGCAATTCATAAATAACTGACGTTGAGGTACACCTCCTTCAATGTCGAAAAGTGTCGGTGCACCCAAGGCTAGCAGAGCAAGAATATCTACTTGCCTCCTGCCCACGGTCTGGCGTCCTCTGCTCTTAAGTCCTTGTTTCTATCTCTATGGAATACCAGTTGCATGACTCCTCGGTTCGACAGCAGGATTAGGAGTACCGACGAAACAGTCCCGTTCAGACACTTCTCTGAACATTTCCTGGCCAATTAACATGGTTACCAGTAATGTATCATGTCAATGATGGAAACCTCTACCCCACTGAGTATGTGTGATACAACCGATCCTGGGTCCAAGTCCTATCGTGTAGTATTCCAGAAGGATCCTGCCAAGGTCTCTCCCAATCTCATCTCTGCCGGACTGCCCGAAAGTTGGCACTCTTTAGATCATCTATTTCTCGTTCCCTATCACGCCCTGCTTTTTAATATACGGGCAGAGGACACGACGAGGCCGCTACGTATTTACTCTGAAGTAAACACGCTAAGCGTATCTAAGAAATATAAGTAAAATCCAAAAGAGACAATGACAATAGACATATATTGAACATCAACTTTATTTATTAACATTCTTTTTATAATAACGCCTAAACAGTGGCATAACAGAAATGGAAAATACAGAATGTAAATGTGTACAAGGAACTAGAGCTCCTGGTCGAAGGCTAGCTGATCCAAGTCCTCGTTGGTGGGCTCGATCTCTTGAAGGTCCGAATCACCTGACAACATTCCAAAGAAGAAAGAAAATGAATGTCGTCAGCAAACAATCGGTCAGTAAGTCCCACAGAATGAGGGAGAAATAGAATCGACATAGAGAGAGTGTAACATTTAAAGTTGTATTATATTGTTATAATATTGTATTTATGTTAGTTATGTATATGCCCTAGAGGCCATTGTTGTACATATGATGTATATTATGATGGATGCTTGGATATATACAGAGAGGACTTTCTTGCTCGTCATGATAATATGCTATTTGGTTTCACTTTATCTTAACTTGTTGACTTGTACTGGTTTACTGTCTTTCTCTCACATGTTGATAAATCCCTTAGGATATGTACTCGACTACTGGGACTATGATGAGATCATACTAGTGGGGCCATGGTAGTCGATGAGTACATACTATAACTGTTCCTAGTCGAGGGTATATCGTGACAGGGCATCGATACACCAGAGTAGACTAGCATATACGCATCTTGACCCATATGATGGGCGATGGATGATCCCATATCCATCGGTGTTTGACATCAAGGATGGTGTACGGGAGCTCAGTGGAGACTGGGTACACTGGACGGACTCGCCGAGAACTCCCAGATGGTGTATACCACACGTCAGATGGCAGTTCTCCGGTGACACTGGTACAGGGTAGTCTGTAGACCCGAGATCGTCATAGAGTTATGTGATTCCCACTGTGCTTTGATTTCCACCTTATCACGTCCAAGGGGGCGTGCAAAACGGTGGCTTTTGGGTACAGTCCTGAATCACATGGAGGCAATGAGCGATAGGAGGGGATTCGACTCTCCCGGTATAGGGAGTTGATGTTGTGGTGTGTTCGATTGGCTATAACTGGAAGTCCCTGGCCAGGGCTGATATAGAGATATACTGCTAAGTGTTACCAGTAGTTTCTCGACTTGTTATGAGCCTCACATCGACACGACTTATCGGTTACTGGGGTCTGACGTATACCACCCCTAGACTTGATATACGACATATCAGACGAACAGACGGGACTGTACGGGAGTGTTACTGATTGGATTCACAGGAGAACAGACAGGCTAGCTTGTTGATCTTATGATCGCTCAATACCTGGGTGGCTGTTACGTTTAGCTGACCGCTTGTAGCTTGTGGGTGTTTGATATGATCATCACCTGCTACCGGCGTATTGACGATTCTTTAGAGTCCTACACAGAGGTTTCTTGGCTCAGGGAAAACGGAGTAGAGGCACATATGTGATATGTGCAGGACCGAGAATAATGCGATATGTGATACCGTATTATATTCTCACGATATTTAGATATGAACCAGGCCATCGGATCAAGTGTTGATTCGATGAATCGGTACATGATATATTAGTCGGTTATATTCGATATAGCCGGATCGTCGGATCAAGTGTTGATTCGATGATTTATTGTATAATGATATATATGATATATTGTATTAGATTATCTAATATTGGCTCGCTTTATTATTTCATTTTCTCACCGGATTAATACATTGATATATATGCGATATATGTTAATTGTATTATTTTCTTTTGTTGCAAATATATAATATATATGTGATATATATTATTGTGACATGATATGATTTATTATGAAACATGTTTAGGGATGATAAAAAGAGATTAGGGTTTGATTAGGGTTAGCTCCTTCTTGTTCATTCTAGAAGGATTTCTTTTGTCTTGGTTAAGATATTATGGTTGATACTTATCCAAGACTCATTCTTAATCTAACCAAACCCTAGCTCTAGTTTATTCTATACAAAGGTTAAGCCTCTCATCCTTGACCATGGTTCCATAATAAATCATATATTCTTATCTACTATTCATCATAAAAGGATTACTCTCATTATTCTTCATCTTCTTCTCTCTTGAGTTTTGAAAAGAGCTCACTAGTTATTTCTTTTGTGATGATTTCTTGTGAGAAAATGATATAAAAAGAAAGCATAAATACTACTCCATCATCCTCATCTAATCTAGCCCATTAGATTAGGGTGTTCACCTCATTAGAGTGGGAGAGCTTGAGCTATTGCAACTTCGACGTAGATCATCGGAGAAAAAGAATACGACAAGCTACCATGGATCGTTCGTGTCGTGGAGCCTCTCTTGAGTCCGGGAGATCGTGGATCGCGGTGAAGGGACTTCTACTCGGAGGTTGTGAAGTGAAGGAGCGGACTATAAAGGTTGTAATCCCTCACACTTAGTAGTAAAGATGTTTACTTGCATGTTCAACCCTAATAATCTTGCAAAAATCCCGGCTTTGGGTTGTTCGGCACGTCTAAATTTTTATTCGGGCATGTTTGATGCCTTATGAACCTTCACAAGAGTGCCTAGGAACCCTACAGTGGTATCAGAACCTAGCTTGAGCATTAGGCGACGTGTATACGAAGTTAAAACTCCGAACGAACCCGATATATCAAAGCTAACCCCCTCTCTGGAAAAATTTTAAAAACTGGGATTTTTCTAAATTAACAATTCATAAAAAATTCAGCAGGGAAATAGAAGAATTACAGTGAAACACGAGTGCATGATCCGTACATTCCACCGCGGAACCGTGGCCGTACAACGCTTGGGCCGCGTTTCCGCGGCCGTACAGATGAGTAATGCACTGGTGTTTGCACTATAATATCTATTTCTGTATGTTATATTTTATCGGTATTTTTAATCTGACTCAAGTGTTGAGTATTCTGGGGTTTATTTTGTAATCATAGATTCGATCGGAATATTTAAATTCGTTATTATTTCCGGATATTTAGAAACTGTAAAAATGTTCGAACGGATATCATTAACTCATTTTTCCCCGGCACGAAAAACTTTCAAGTGTTGAATTTTTATTGGGTTTAAATCTTTCGGAATAATGTGCAAGTAACATGGTGGACCCTCTAGAAGACAACAAACCTTAACTCGATTATGTGACCGTCTTGAACTGCCTCTAAACCTTAGGGTTTGGGGCAGTACGACGTGCCACATGTGAGGCGTTGGCTTGACCCTTCTACGGCTGGATCACTGGTACTGTGACATATTCTGGGATTATTTGAACTCCGCTCAAGTGTTGAGCAATTTAGGAAATTTTGGGTATTTGATTATCTGTTCGGAAAGTTTAATACTGTCTATTTATCTGGAATGTGATACAATATGTGGAATTCATAGAGTTAGGCATGAAATGTGAAGTATGTGATATTTCGGATTTACGTTGTCTAAAGTGATTGTGGATTCCAAATGTTGTAGTTTTACAATTTCTTTTCTGTGACCGTAAGTATAGTATGTAGTTGTATTGCCGGTTTTCGTTGCTATACATCAACGACGATCGGTGTATGCATACTTCTTACGTTGATGATATGTGATAATATGTATTGTTGTGATATGTTATATTGGATCGTCGTGTTTTGAATAGCCGGGGGTTTTATGTGAGATGAGGGTTTTTATTTTCATTCATGTAAAATTCAATTGTATGCAATATTCTTTTATTGGAGCACTTCCGGGATGAGGTTGATGTCACCATTGTATATTATTTACTTTTCCGCATTAGGTAGACCCAAGGAGGGGAGCACAAGTAACCGGGTTCTAGGGTCCAGTGGGAGACCATCTCGAGGAGTTGAAACCGGGTCTCCTAACCGTAGAATTGGCAGTGTTACTTGCCGCTCTCGTAGGGGTCTAGGGATGTGGGTTTGGCTATTCATCGCGACCGTGGAATCCGTGTTTTATACAGGCTCGTATTGAAAATACGGACGTCCTAGTATATCCAATATTTCATATATGTTCTTCTGCTGCAATGTTCTGTGATGAGATCATATTACTGCCTGAGACCAATGCTTATACTATATATATATATGCTGATATATAAATATTACTGCTTTCGTTTCTTCTGTGATGCTTAGGAAGCATAAGCTGATGGGATTTTATTAATGAGATTAATAAAAAGAAAAGAAACCTAAAACATGTTGTAGAATCAAAACTTTATAAAAAGGGTAGCTACAGTTTTGCTTTGCATAGAGGTATATATGATATACCCTGCACCTTATTCGATGAGGAAAGAGCCGAGATCCCTTCACCGGGAGTGACCTCTTTAGCGAAACTGGCAGATGCTACAAAACTCGGTTTGTCTTTTGATTGATTTAAGAGTTTTGCTTTGCATAGCGGTATATATGATATACCCTGCACCTTATTCGATGGGGAAAGAGCCTAGATCCCTTCACCGGGAGTGACCTCTTTAGCAAAACTAAGAAAGCCTAAAAACCACTCCATTTCAAAATTTCACATGATTCTACGACGATATCAAGTTCATTACGCTCATGGTTTTCTGAAAATCCTGCGTAGCCCTCTGCCATTTCAGATAGATATTATTTAGTATTCGTGCTATGTTTGTTGACTTAGTCAAGACGCAGTGTACAGTAGCTAAGTAGTGTTTATCTGCTAAAACATGAGATATGATTGGATTAGGGTATTCGCACGGCTTTGTTGACTCAGTCAAGGGTCGTACGGGTCGGTTTAATTCAATCGGGAAATGTACGGGTTGAACTTGACTTGCGATTTATGGTTTGTTGACTTAGTCAAGGTCATAGATCGCTAGGGTCAAAATATTATCGGGAATTTCAAGTGTTGAAATTTGCAATGAGATTGCATACTTCCTATGAGATAGTTGGATCCCGATACCCACTGCGAGTAAGAGTTACTCCTGGGAGAATTTTACACAGGACAATTAGCCGATCAAGTAGGTGTCTAGAAAAGTGTTAACGGGGTTACGCCTCTGGGAAAACGAGGTTTACTTTAATTAGGTCCGTGCGAAAGCACGGGGAACCTCCCTCAAGTACCGACACTGATCTGGCTGAAAGATTGACGAAATTGTAGGGTGTAATTAATCCCGGCTAATCTTACCTTTTAGGGTTTGAAGATAGATTTGATAAAAACAGTGGGAGACATCCTGATTAGATAAGATAATAACCAATCTAATCTTGCAAGAGCATACGCTAAAGTGTTTTCTTCTCTCTCTCTAGGTAGCGACCATGTCAGGCCATAATCAAAATAATAATATGGATGTATTGACTGAACCCGCTTATTATACTGAGCAGGGGAACGTTGGACCCGTTCTTTCTTATAAGAGATATAAGACTGAACAGGGAATAGGAGAATATCTGGATTCTCAAGCCGCCCAAAAGAACATGCATGTTGATGCATCTTCTTCAGGTGTGCTAGTTATTGAGAACTGTTTCTCAGTTCACCCTACGTCCTGGGTATTAGATACCAGATCAGGATCCCACATATGTAAATTGTTACATGGGCTGCGGAAAGGTAAAGAACTGGGAAAAGGTGATCATTCCGTTCAAGTAGGGAATGGGGCAAATGCTGCAGCCAAAGCAGTTGGCGAATATCACCTTGTATTACCAAGTGGTGATACACTAATTTTGAATGAGTACAATTATATACCGAACATGATATGCAACATTATATCAGTTTCTTTATTAAGTAAAGAAGGATATAATTTTGTAGTACAGGATAATGTTATGAACATATTCCTAGATCAAAAGTTGATTGCATCAGGCTCGTTACATAATGGCATATTCATTCTAAATCATAATACAGTCCTCAATATACAAAACACACACAAGAGGAAGAGTTCAGAAATGAACGAATTCTTCTTGTGGCATTGTTGATTTGGTCATATCAATGCGACACGACTGGCTAAGTTACATAAAGATGGATATTTGAATCCGCTCGAATTATCATCTTATGATAATTGCCATTCATGTCTCAAAGGAAAAATGACCAAAGCTCTGTTTAGTGGACACGGAGAAAGAGTTGCGGAACTCTTAGGACTGGTACATAGTGATGTATGCGGTCCCATGTCTACGCATGCCAGGAACGGTTCTTCCTACTTCATTACATTCACTGACGATCTCTCAAGATTCGGATATGTATTCCTGATGAAACACAAGTCTGAAGCTTTTGAGAAATTCAGAGAATATAAGCACGAAGTAGAGAATCAAATGGGCAAAAGTATTAAGATTCTTCGATCTGATCGAGGAGGTGAATACTTAAGCAATGAGTTCCTAGATTATCTAAAAGAGAATGGGATTCTCTCTCAGCTTACTTCTCCTTATACACCACAGCACAACGGTATATCGGAACGGAGGAATCAGACCCTATTAGATATGGTGCGCTCTATGATGAGCGAAGCTGAGTTACCTATTTCCTTCTGGGGGTATGCGCTTGAGACAGCCATATACATATTGAATCTAGTTCCGTCTAAATCTGTACCTATCACATCATATGAGATATGGAGTGGGAAGAGACCATATTTTAAACGAGTTAAAATATGGGGTTGTCCGGCCTATGTCAAAAGGCAAAATCCAGACAAACTCGAGGCACGATCACTTCTTTGCAAATTTGTGGGATATCCAAAGAATTCTCAAGGATATTTTTTCTACCATGCTGAGGAACAAAAAGTGTTTGTTGCTCAACATGCTACCTTTTTGGAAAAGGAATTTCTTGCAAAAGAAATTAGTGCCAAACAGGTAGAACTGGAAGAGGTTCCAGCACCACAAACTACAACTGATGATTTGTTGGAACCAGAAGATTTAGTAGTACCCGACGAACCCCAGCCTCTCCGCCGATCTAGTAGGGTTTCTCGTCCACCTGAGAGATACTACGCTTTTCTCATTGATGGTGGAAGCGAGGATTGCATCATGGAAGATGATGACCCAACTAGCTTCGAGCAGGCCATCACGAGTGGTGACTCTGTGAAATGGCTGGATACAATGCGATCTGAGATGGAATCCATGTACACCAATAAAGTATGGATTTTGGAAAATGCTCCTGAAGGGGTAAAACCCATTGGGAGCAAGTGGATTTTTAAAAAGAAATTTTGTATAGATGGAAAAGTTGAGACTTTCAAAGCTAGACTTGTAGCAAAGGGTTTTCGTCAACGACCAGGTGTGGATTATGACGAAACCTTTTCTCCAGTGGCTATGCTTAAGTCCATCCGGATCTTACTTGCCATTGCTGCATACCATGACTATGAAATCTGGCAAATGGATGTTAAGACCGTCTTTCTAAACGGTGATTTAGAAGAGTGCGTGTACATGACTCAGCCAGAGGGCTTCGTAGATAATGGGAGCAGCGGAAAGGTGTGCAAGCTGCTTAAATCCATTTATGGGTTAAAGCATGCATCGCGGAGTTGGAACATCTGTTTTGATGTTGTAGTCAAAGAGTTTGACTTCATCAAAAATATAGATGAACCTTGTATCTATAAGAAGGCAGCAGAGAGTAAGGTTGTCTTCCTCGTATTGTACGTGGATGACATACTCTTGATATGAAATGATATTCCTATGCTGCAATCAGTCAAACTCTTCTTATCACAAAGATTCTCGATGAAAGATCTAGGTGATGCCTCCTGCATATTGGGAATTATGATCTATAGAGATAGATCTAAACGGATACTGGGATTGTCCCAATCCAGGTACATTGACACCATACTAAATAGGTTTAGTATGGAAGAATCCAAGCGTGGGTACCAACCCATGATCTCTGGACTCGCTCTCTCCAAAGAGATGTCTCCCAAGACAGATTTGGAGAGAGCTCGCATGCAAGGGATACCCTATGCTTCGGCAGTAGGCTCTATCATGTATGCGATGCTATGTACCAGACCCGATGTAGCATACTCACTAAGTGTAGTGAGTCGGTATCAAGCAGATCCTGGAGAGAGTCACTGGACAGCTGTGAAGAACATTCTCAAGTACTTGCGAAGGACTGGAGACATGTTCTTGGTGTATGGTAACGGAGAACTCCGGGGGGAGTCCTTTACCGATTCCAGCTTCCAAAGTGATAAGGACGACTATAAGTCGCACTCGGGATTTTTCTTTACCCTCAATGGAGGGGCGGTTTGTTGGAAGAGTTCCAAACAGGATACCGTTGCAGACTCGACGATGAAGGATGAATACATCGCTGCCAACGATGCTGCCAAAGAGGCTGTCTGGATGAAGAAGTTCATTAGTGATCTTGGTGTGGTTCCATCCATTGAGCATCTAATACCTTTATATTGCGATAACAATGGAGCTGTGGCTTTGGCCAAGGAACCCAGGTCCCATCAGAAGTCCAGACATATTCTGAGGCGGTATCACCTGATCATGGAGATAGTTGATCGCCGGGAGATCGAGGTCAGGAGAGTAGATACGAAGGACAACACTGCGGATCCACTCACGAAGGCCATTCCCCAGATACAGTTTGAGAGATTATTCGGGATGTTAGGTATGAGATACTACAGCAGCTGGCCTTAGTGCAAGTGGGAGATTGTTAGTTATCTAAATGCCCTAGAGGCCATTGTTGTACATATGATGTATATTATGATGGATGCTTGGATATATACAGAGAGGACTTTCTTGCTCGTCATGATAATATGCTATTTGGTTTCACTTTATCTTAACATGTTGAATTGTACTGGTTTACTGTCTTTCTCTCACATATTAATAAAGCCCTTAGGATCTGTACTCGACTACTGGGACTATGATGAGATCATACTAGTGGGGCCATGGTAGTCGATGAGTACATCCTATAACTGTTCCTAGTCGAGGGTATATCGAGACAGGGCATCGATAAACTAGAGTAGACTAGCGTATACGCATCTTGACCCATATGATGGGCGATGGATGATTCCATATCCATCGGTGTTTGACATCAAGGATGGTGTACGGGTGCTCAGTGGAGACTGGGTACACTGGACGGACTCGCCGAGAACTCCCAGATGGTGTATACTACACGTCAGATGGCAGTTCTCCGGTGACACTGGTACAGGGTAGTCTGTAGACCCGAGATCGTCATAGAGTCTTATATGATTCCCACTGTGCTTTGATTTCCACCTTACCACGTCCAAGAGGGCGTGCAAAACGGTGGCTTTTGGGTACAGTCCTGAATCACATGGAGGCAATGAGCGATAGGAGGGGATTCGACTCTCCCGGTATAGGGAGTTGATGTTGTGCTGTGTTCGATTGGCTATAACTGGAAGTCCCTGGCCAGGGCTGATATAGAGATATACTGCTAAGTGTTACCAGTAGTTTCTCGACATGTTATGAGCCTCACATCGACACGACTTATCGGTTACTGGGGTCTGACGTATACCACCCCTAGACTTGATATGCGACATATCAGACGAACAGACGGGACTGTACGGGAGTGTTACTGATTGGATTCACAGGAGAACGGACAGGCTAGCTTGTTGATCTTATGATCGCTCAATACCTGTGTGGCTGTTACGTTTAGCTGATCGCTTGCATCTTGTGGGTGTTTGATATGATCATCACCTGCTACCGGCGTATTGACGATTCTTTAGAGTCCTACACAGAGGTTTCTTGGCTCAGGGAAAACGGAGTAGAGTCACATATGTGATATGTGCAGGACCGAGGATAATGCGATATGTGATACCGTATTATATTCTCGCGATATTTAGATATGAACCAGGTCATCAGATCAAGTGTTGATTCAATGAATCGGTACATGATATATTAGTCGGTTATATTCGATATAGCCGGATCGTCGGATCAAGTTTGATTCAATAATTTATTGTATAATGATATATATGATATATTGTATTACATTATCTAATATTGGCTCGCTTTATTATTTCATTTTCTCACCGGATTAATACATTGATATATATGCGATATATGTCAATTGTATTATTTTCTTTTGTTGCAAATATATAATATATATGTGATATATATTATTGTGACATGATATGATTTATTATGAAACATGTTTAGGGATGATAAAAAGAGATTAGGGTTTGATTAGGGTTAGCTCCTTCTTGTTCATTCTAGAAAGGATTTCCTTTTGTCTTTGTTAAGATATTATGGTTGATACTTATCCATGACTCATTCTTAACCTAACCAAACCCTAGCTCTAGTTTATTCTCTACAAAGGTTAAGCCTCTCATCCTTGACCATGGTTCCATAATAAATCATATATTCTTATCTACTATTCATCACAATAGGATTACTCTCATTATTCTTCAGCTTCTTCTCTCTTGAGTTTTGAAAAGAACTCACTAGTTATTTCTTTTGTGATGATTTCTTGATAGAAAATGATATAAAAGGAAAGCATAAATACTACTCCATCATCCTCATCTAATCTAGCCCATTAGATTAGGGTGTTCACCTCATTAGAGTGAGAGAGCTTGAGCTATTGCAATTTCGACGTAGATCATCGGAGAAAAAGAATACGACAAGCTATCATGGATCGTTCAAGTCGTGGAGCCTCTCTTGAGTCCGGGAGATCGTGGATCGCGGTGAAGGGACTTCTACTCGGAGCTTGTGAAGCGAAGGAGCGGACTACAAAGGATGTAATCCCTCACACTTAGTAGTAAAGATGTTTACTTGCATGTTAAACCCTAATAATCTAGCAAAGATCCCGGCTTTGGGTTGTTCGGCACGTCTAAATTTTTATTCGGGCATGTTTGATGCCTTATGAACCTTCACAAAAGTTCCTAGGAACCTTACAATTTAGTGTTAACGATGTTGTTTGTAGCTTGGTACAAAAGAGGCCAGTGTATACGGGAGGAGTCTCAATAGACCAGAGACTAAGGTGGACAAAATTAATAGTACAAGGCTCCGTGATAAAACCCGGAATAACGGCAATTGAATTCAGGTTAGGTGTCTTAATGGTTGCAGTCTCGTGCCACTTTTAACACCTTCCGTACCAATCTACCCCTTAAACCCCGTGATGTCTTGATTATATTGTTTATATTGTATTGTAAATTGTATTGTCTTGTATAGATGGATGACTTGCCGAAACCATTATATCGGTAAATGGAAGTAACTGGAGAATCATGTAGATGGATGTATATCCATGGTTCGGTTTAGTCGATACAGATTGAATATATTGAACATATTGATTATATAGATTCATATTGAATTGTTATATATATACTTGAATCTCATTCAAGTCAGATTGATTATATCGAGACTCGGTATGAGTCAGACAATTAGAAAAGATATTGAATCCTGAATTAGGTTTTGGTGTTATCGGTAACCGCTGCACATGGACGGCAGGATTTGTGTCTTTTTCAAAGACGATTACCGTGTTGATAACACCGTTTATTAAGTTATCTACCTTAAATAGGCAAGCACCCATATCTCTGGCTCCCTGAGGCTCAAGAGACTGGTCCCGCTTAAACCTATGTTTACTAGGGTCGTTATTCTAATTTAGTATATTTGAGGGGTTTTATGTAAAAATAATTTTGTATACTTTTCAAAATACACCTCAAGTATTTTATTATCGTCTTTAAAGTTTTCATTGATGTATATTTTATCATTGTGACATTTCTAGTGAATAAAACCTATTTTCATAATATATGGTATTTATTTGTAATATTGGAATTGTTTGGTATTTTCATGTGAATGGAATGTTTTTCTTGAATTTTGGAAATGTGGAATATTATAAATATTAAAAATAGATATTTTGATATTAATTACATATATATATATATATTAAAAATATAAGTTTTATTTATAGTAGAAATCACATTTTCTAAAGAAAATTGTAATTTTAAATCTTTCGAGACCGTATGCATCTTGCTGAGGTCTGCATCTCGCACTACTAAGACCAAGGATGTGTGATAATCCTCATCATCCCGAATGGGTTCCCCAAATGGGTTGTAGCGGGGCTTTACAAAGATTTGTTTAAAATACATAATCTTGTAGAAAATGGTTTTTATATAAGTCGGTGGTAGTTTTATGTAAAACCGTATTTTTCCAAATCTATGTTTTCTAATATCATCGTGCTATGTTACATATGAGTGTTGTGAAGAGGTAGGTCATTACCTTGTGAACTATCTTAAGGTATAGCAAGGAATTATAATGATTTATGTCAAAACTAAACTATATAGTATTTTTCTGTAAAAGTGCGATAAAAATTGAAATATGAATTCTTTGATTTGAAACTTTTCAATATGTTTTGTTAATGTTTAATGATTATGATGTGAGGGTTTGATATTATTGTGTTTAAGAAAAATATGATTTTTAAGGAAATAACGAAGCGAAAGTCGGATTAACTCCACTTCCGTATGGTTTTAGAATTCTAAGTTTTTAGAATAGTAAAGAGAAGGGGGAGAAGGGACTTACTGGATTGTAGTGTAGATAAGAGGAAAAGGAAGAAGCGGGAGGTATCGGTGCGTCGTTTCATCATCGGAAACTCCTCGAATCGTCGTCGGAAGTTCATCGGAGCTTCGCCCTTTGCTAACTCCACTTGCACATAAAAAGTCTATGAAATTTTCTTGAGAGTTTGGACAGAGATTTGGAAGTGAGAAGGGTGAGTTTAGGTGTGGTATTTATAGGAAAAATTAGGGTTTAGGCTAAATGAAAGGGTGTGATAAAAAATGTATTTAATTTTGCATTTAAAAAATTAAAAGGGGTGTTTTAATTCTCTGTTTATTTTCAGAGATTTTAAATGGTGCATGGGAGTGGTGTAAGCCAAAGGACTCTGAAGAGTCAAGAAAATCGGGGATCGGACTCACCAGAACCGGCTCCGCCGGACGATTTGGCCGAGTCGCCGACCCGGGTCGTCCGAGTCGGGCCGGGACTCGTCGCCACGTGTCCCTCGTCGCTTGGTCTACCTCCGGGACTCATTTTTTTTGTGACTCTTGGTTTCTACGAGTTACATGCGTGTAGACTCTTGGGCTTCTAAAAAGATTAAATAAAAACTAATTAAAAAATAATGTGGTTGATAGGATTTGAACTCTGGTGCTTTGGTTCAGCAGTGCAAGGTCTTACCAGTGAGATACAAGCTCCTTCTTGCTATTCAAAAGCAAAACAAATTTATAACTTTTGCTCAGGCTCAATTACCACTTTCTGTATTTTTGAAAAAAATTGTACAGAAAGTTTGGGGTTGTTACATTCCCGGATGGCTGCATTCTTATCATGACTTTCCCACGGAAATGTGGCTGCATCCAACGCTTCTGCATACGTAGCAAACCTCTGACATCAACGGAGTAGAATAACAACTTGTTAAGATTTCGCATGAACCTTTTACTCCGCTTCCCTTCAATATGGACCAATTCGGAATCATCTCTCACAGCTGTGTGGACTGCGCTCCAATTTGACCATAGTCATATCTAGAGTCTCTTGTAAGGAATCGAAACAACGAACTCAGTATCTTCAATACTCTGTAGAAAACATCTGGCCAATTACGTTCTCGGGAACTCGTCCAAATCATCGGAGGAATATGCTTTTTCTCTCCCTTTCTCGATCGACTCACCACACGTTTGAGTGAAGCCCCCTTCTAACTGAAGCTAGTCAATTTGATGAGCTTGCATCGGAGCATCCAAACGAACAAAATTTCCTAGTAACTTATCCAAGGGTGACTAGCGACCTTCCATCACATCCCTGCCTGCAAACTCATGCGACATTAGCTTCAAAAGTCTGGGGGCAATATCTTATCAAACTCAGCAACAGCTGGCCCATCTGTCCGCACGGTAGACAATGCATCAATCTTCTGGAGTAAGTTGTACATCAACGGTCCTCTCAATCTAACCGGCCTCAAGCAATGGCCCGATTCATCCGGTGCAGATCCTGAACACTCGCATCAACGAGAAATCCTAGTAAAACAATAAATCAATGCGTTCGTATGTCACCGAAATACATCCTGATCAGTCCCCGTCCCTGATGAGCTCACTCTGACCATATCTGTAGCAGCAGCTCTCTCTTCTGGTATAGCCAAGGTAACAGAAACCACAATCCGATATCAACGAGGATAGATCATAGGAACAAATAGATATACGGTGCCTATGAAATGTACATCCTAAGGCTACTTAAGCGGAGTAGCGTATCATAAGTATGCCGCGGAACATATACACGGTACATAACTCTACTTAAGTTACATACTCCATCAACCAAGGTCAACCTACCCGATGAAAGTTCGGGTCTAATACCCCCTCAGCCAAGTCTAAGTCCCGTAAGGTCAAGCCTAGGTTCCGAAATATATATACGCCCTAGACTCCGCATAGTCAAACCAAGACTCGAACCAAGGTTAAACCTAACGCTCTGATACCAACTTGGTCATGACCCGGAAAAGGCACGTGACTGGCACATGAATCACGTGAAGTCTATAGGACCCCACCTAATCCAAGTAAGCCAAAAGCCCAGATATCTAAACCTTTTTGGATAATAGTGGAGGTGAAGTTTTAAAATAAAGGTACAATGAAAATCAAGTTCTTTCTTTAAATGCATAAGTAATGATATATGAAAATACAAGTTGTCTATGTACTATAATTGAAAACATTTTCGTCATTTGAAATTTGGGCAGCACCTCCTTTTTAAATTTTGAACCAAAACCAATACATAGAAATAATAATTGGCATCCTCAAGCGAGAGCTAGCTCTTCACCAATTGACGGAATCACAACCATACAAATGATATATATATATATATATATGACGCCCTAAAGAGAAAATCAAACACAGAAAGAAAGAAAAACCAAAACATCATCAAAGAAAACAGAAATAAAGAATAAATACATAACCGTGACTTTAGGTCCGAAAGAATATACAATCTGTGGTTTCTAAGTCTACTAAATACACAAAGTCTGGTTGATGGAGCTTTTAACTAGATACAACTGAATAACTATACAAGTACAAATGGTGATCACAATGCAAGTGTATCCCACTTACCAGAGCAAATCACTCGGAAGGAAACTGTGTGCCAGCTAGCAGCTACTGAATCCTTGCGGTCAAACCTGCAAGAAAACTGTGGCACAACGGGTGTGAGTTGCCAACTCATGAGTAGAAGACATCACCGGGTAGAAATCGATTGTATGACGATCTCCAAGGTCATACAGTAGCATAATAATAATACAATAACGACGATGTGGTAACAACGGTGACAGTGTAAACATAAGTATAACAATGCTAATGTAATTATTTTCATGACACAAAGTGGTACCATGTCATCTGTATTATATATGTGTGTGTGTATAGGTGTATCATCCAACGTGTGCCCATCAATGACACACCAAATCATCTTCAATACTTGAGTGCCCAGCATCGACACTCGAAAACATCATAAAAACCTTGTTCAGCAGCGACACATAAGTCCTCATATCCCGGGTGCCGTCTCATCGGATCGGCCCTCATGCCCATCTGATCTCATGACTCTGGTCGGTATCCTCCGGATATCTGCCGAGTGAAACTATCACCGGTCGTTAGTGCTCCCTTGCTGGGCTCAACATCTCTCTATACGATCTTCTTGTCCCGGGGTACCGTACCGGGTCCACCATGTACCCGCAGACGGTACCTCCTCTTTCCTCGAATCGAGTATACATATAGCTCAGAGCCGAGAAAACTCATCGTGGACGCCACACATCATATCAAGGAAAATCTTATTTTCTTTTAAAATGATTATAAGTTTTCAAAATTCACTTGCGGTTTCCCAAATTCAGAAATCTCATGAAAACCGAAATCTCATAAACATGAGCCAATAATGAAACAATGAATACCGACATAAAGCCAATATACAGTGCATTAACAGAATGTATATCTAAATGAACGTGGCATTTAACTAAGTAAGAAATGCAATATCTAAACTAGCTTGTGAGATCCTGAATGCTAAGCAATACTATTAAGTTACAAGTTATCAGGTTGTACGAGTGAAGTAACGGTTTCTAATGTGTACGTGGCATGGCAACTATCAATGACGAGTGTGTGAGCCGGCAAGTAAGTGTACGTTCAACATGCGCATCATCGGTAATGGTGCATGTGTCCTAACAGACGAGGTTATAACAGCTAATAAAAAGAACATGTATATATAAAATGTAAAGAGAATAATATGAGCATAGCAGAAAAGTAAACAGTAAACGCAACAATATAAAATATATATAGCTATATACGAGCCATACATTTATAGTATTTAAAATACTACGAATCGGTGTTTTTAGAAAAATAGGGGCTACGGTGTTTTTGAGAAAAAGATACCATTTGAAAATCCGTAGCGTCTTTTGGCTTTGTCCTTTGAAAATGCATACGATTCGTTAGTTTTGAAAATAGATATGGCTCAAATTATATTCTAATATCTACTTAAGTGATTTGAAGACAAAACTATATCCGAGTCGAAAGTGATTCGAAAACTATAACATTTTCGAGTCGATACATCCATCAGTCGGCGATCCAGCCACATAGTATCACGTACGGTATAGTCCATCGTACGGCATCCTCGAGTCAAGGGTGCGGATCAATCATCATATATATCATATCTCGTACAGTGCAATCCGTTGTACGATATTCACAAATCAAGAGTACGGGTCAATTATCATATATATATATATATATATATATATATATATATATATTGTACTGTATAATCCGTCATATGGTGTCATAGTTCAAGGGTACGGATCTTTGGTCATGTTTATTCTATCATCTCATCTAGTCACATGTCGTCACATGTTATATGTATGTCGCCCAAAGATCATCTAATATGCTATATCATAACATGATGTTTCAATCTCAAATCATATATCATAACCCCGTGACATCATGTCCGATCAAATCGACTCATATCCTTCTAGCATATCATATTCTCATCTTACACGTATTTGTGTGTGTGTGTGTATATGAACCTATACATGTATATATATACATATATACATATACACACATCTACATACACACACATATAATACCAAGTGTGTGTGCGTGACAACATATATCATAAAGCCTATACATGTATATATATACATATATACATATACACACATATACATATACACACATATAATACCAAGTGTGTGTGTGTGTGTGTGTGACAACATATATCATAAAGGCTCAAGACAAAGAGAAATAGGGCTAAGGATATACCTTTCTATGAGTACGCTTATTCTAACCTATAGTCTCCTAGAACCATATTAGCTAAGTATACATATCCAACATTGACATATATATAAATATATATAAGTACCTTAATTTACGGTTGCGGGGGTGCTATACGCCATCCACCCGACTTCCCCCGTAGATATACATCTACTCACCTACTATCCTTGCTTTATCCGAAGTCAATGACGCTTTGCTCTCCTTTGTTGTCATAAAAGTCCATGTGAAGGACACGTTCAACGCACGTCGTATCAAGCATATACCTACAGTTCAACGCACGTCGTATCAACATCAAAATCAAGTCTGGAAACCGATATGGCAAGCGACACGTTCTTAGGTTAGAAGTTATGGTCCACGCATGCAAGAATAACCAAACAACTCTCTATGTTGATGTACAAACGTCAAACGGCCTAGACAAAACTCAAATACCAAAACTCAAGTTAATAAAATTCGCAAATCGAAAACAGGAAGTTAGAAAAACATTCCCAGATTTTATCCTAGGTGAAATTAGGATATTTTGCATATATGATAGGTCTAAATATCTGATGACTGAACCATGGACCAAGAACGAAGCCTGGATTCCTTGCCTATGCCATAAATTGCGGCCAGAAGGTGTATTTTGGCAGCCAGTTTAGGGAGTTAGAGGCTTGGGTCTGTATGGTATGTTCTTAATGGCCGGCACATCTCTCTGTGTTTGCTAAATATTTTTCAGAGTTTCTAAGTTATAGAAGATCCTATTTGATCATCACATTTCCACAAAACCCCGATATCGAAAAATTCCAAGTTCATGTTTGGGACTCTAAACTCAAGTTTAGTCCAGAATTCTACCACTAGAAGGGTTGTGGTCACTAACTAAGCCTCAAATATACCTCGACAAATTAAAACATCCCTTAAATCTCATCTTAGAATTTTACAAGATCATTTACCTACACTTGTCTAACCCTAATTCACTATAATAGATTAAGAAAACTTAATACTAAACTAAAAGTGAAGGATTTACCTTCCAGGAGAAACCCAAGAAATTTCTAGGATGGCCAAAGTGCTCAAAGTTCTAACTTGATCTTACCATGTTGTGTGTATTGATGTGAGGAATGATTTTTGTGAAAGTTTTGTGTAGTTTTAATGAAGTTTTGGGGATCGGTTCATGGGGGCAGTAAGGTTGAAGGAGGTGGGTGTTAGTTATATGTATGCCCTAGAGGCCATTATTGTACATATGATGTATATTATAGTGGATGCTTGGACATACATAGGGAGGACTTTCTTGCTCGACATGATTGTATGCTATCTGGTTACTCTTTATCTTAACATGTACACTGATTGTCTCTCTGTTACATGTTGATAAAGCCCTTAGGATGTGTACTTGACAACCTGGATTATGATGCGGATCATACTAGTGGGACAAAGGTAGTCCATGAGTACATCCTTTAATATCCCTAGTCGTGGATGTATCGAGACGGGCATCGATATTCCAGAGTAGATTAGCGTATACATTCTCGACCCATGTAGATGAGCGATGGATGATCCCATATCCATTGGTGTTTGACATCAGAGATGATATACGGGTACTCAGTGGAGACTGGGTACACTGGACTGACTCGCCGAGAACTCATAGATGGTATTATACCTCACGTCAGATGGCAGTTCTCTGGTGACACTGGTACAGATTAGTCTGTTGACCCGATATCGTCATAGAGTCTTGTATGATTCCCACTGTGCTTTGATTTCCACCTTACCACGTTCAAGAGAACGTGCAAAACGATGCTTTTTGGATACAGTCCCGAGTCACATGGAGGCAATGGGCGATAGGAGAGGATTTCGTCTCTTCCGGTATTGGGGGTTGTTGTTGCGCTGTGCTCGATTGGCCATGACAGGAAGTCCCTGGCCAAGGCTGTTTATGAGATTTACTGGTAATTGTTATCAGTAGTCCCAGGCCAGGGCTGTTTATAAGTCTACGGTAGCATCCCGGCCGTCGATCCGAGGCCAAAATGCGGAAACGAAACTTTTTCATAAACTTGAAACCGGTGGTATAGCAGACTTTAATCCCGGATCGAACCATTAATCTATAACTAGCAAACTAGAGAAGGGTTAGAAAATCTATACCGTTCGATCCGTGTCCTTCGGTCTTTGACCACCAACCCAAGCTCCTCGCGGCATCTCTGATCTACGATCTCCTCGTCGGAAAGGGCACCACATCTTTGAATCCTTTTACCGCTCCGGCTTCGTCCGAAGCAACTCGGAAACGAAGTTTGCTAGCCGACGTGTCCAAGATGATGTAGAGAATGTGTGTGATCACTTTGTCTCAAGCATCCATTGATTCTCAACACATGAGAGTGTATGGATGGAGGTTGAAGATGATGCCATTAATGGAGATAGTGAGCTCAAGAAAGAAGGAGGAAGAAGAAGAGCTTTCTTTTTGTTTCTTGTTGCAATGATAAAGTGAGAGTGATATCAAATAATACACGAGCTAACCTCTCATATGGATGCCCTTCTCTCTCTTCTTATCATTTCAACTCACAAATCAATCAAATAATGTGACACATGCACAAAGAAAGAGACCATGAGTCATCACTTGTGCATGTGTCATAATTAATGCTCCAAATGATGACTTTAAGCTCATTATTTCCATTTGTAAACATTAATCCAAATGTTTGCAACAATAAAAAGATATGGCAACATCTAAAGTAAACTCGTGACGGATCACAAGGATACCACTCACCTGTATATACATACCTGCATCCGCATTCCGATTGAATGCGAATGCGATGTGACTAAAGTAATCCAACAAATCTAATACTACGATCCGACTTAAACCAAAGCCCACTAGTATGATCCGTGCACGACTGCACGTATATGATCGAACCCTGCCATAATACCATACGGCCTCTACAATGTTTCCCCCGAAACTTGAGAAACTGTCTGTGGGGGACTCTAAAGACTCGTCAATACTTTGGCTGTGGATTTAACCACTAGCATGTTAGTGGTACTAGCCGTACGTAACGGGCTACCAGGTATTGACCAAAAGGGAGGTCGATGAGCGAACTCATCCTGACACCCTACTGAGCCTGTCAGTGACAATATCCATACAGTCGGGTCCGTTCGTCTATGAGTATCGCATGTCGGGCCTAGGAGGTTGGTAAAAGTCAGACCCCCAAAAGCGGTACAAGTCGTGTCGGAGTGTAGCCCAGAACACCCTGAGATACTACTGGAATACCTACCAGTAAATCTCCTGCCTTGGCCAAGGACTTCGTGTAATGGCTCTCCTAGACACAACACGATCTCACCCCCAATACCAGGAGAGACGAAACCCTTGCCGATCTGCTCACTGCCTCTATGTGGCTCGGGACTGTACCCAACTAAAACCTGTTTGCACGACTCCTTTGTGCCGTGGTAGGGTAGTAATCAAAGCACAGTGGGAACTCACACGAGACAAATGATGATCTCAGGTCGATGAACTAACCTGTACACATGTCACCAGGGAACTGCTATCTGACGTCAGGTATAATACCAACTAGCATGTTCCCGGCGAGTCCTGTCCGGTGTACTCATAACCCAATGAGCACCTGTATACATCTTAGGTGAACAAACTGACACCAATGGCTTGTGAGACTGGCCACCGCCCCTCGTCGGAGTCTCGACTCTATACACTTGTCTACTCCGGAGTATCGTTGCCCTGTCTCGAAAACTCCTACGACTAAGGACACTTTAAGGATGTGCTTATAGACCCCAGCTCCCACGTATATGATCGCCATCATACTGCTGGCCGTCAAGCAATAATCCTAAGGGCTCTATCAACGTGCAATAGTGACATGTAATGTCACCTAAAGCATGTACACGATGATAAAGATAAACCAGATAGCATACTATCATCTTGAGTAAGACTGTCCTACCGGTATAAGTCCTCCCTCAATCATTGCAATCACGTGCCTGCGATCCAATAATTGACTTTGAGGGCACTATATCCAACAATCTCCCGCTTGCACTCAAGGCTAATTATTGTGATGCCGCATACTCACAGCCCGTATGATACCGAACACCCAACTCCTCTACTAATCAGTTTCACAAAGCCCATTTGCGAAACTATTGCATTCGAGGAATAGCCTTAGTGAGTGGATCCGCCCTAATGTTTCTTTCTATGTCTCTCTTTATCTCAAGTTCGCGGAGAAAGCCATCTCCCGAAATGAGCAATACCTGTCTTAGAATATGTCTGGATATCTGATGGGACCTAGTTCATAAATGAACACCAAATCCAAACTTCATAGACTGTATCGTCAACTGTACTTAATCAGTATCCTGCGTCATGCCTCCCTCATTTTCTGCTTGGATCACCTGTCCAAACCACTGCCCCTCGTCAGAGGGAAAATGTAAGTCGACGTTAGACACCCCACGAGTTGCAGGGAGGCGGAATAGGTAAAACAATCATTTTGTTTAAAACAAACATCGACTAACTTACGTATCTTTGCCAAACCCTAACTAACAAAACCATAGGAGTCATTAGCTACTATGAAAGAAGATTATACCTAATGAACCAAGTCCTTCTTGTTCTCTTTGATCACCTCCTCGTCGGCCTCCTCTTTGTGATAGAAGATCCACCCGAGAGCTGCTACTCCAAGATTGACCTCTAACTTGAGATAACTAGGTTATTCAAAGTGCCAATCAAAGCAACCTAGGGAATATAGAGTAGGATTAGGGATTAATAAGTCTTGCAAACCCTTGATCTCAACACATGAGAGCTCAGGGTTAGGGTTTGAAGAGAGAGAGCTTGAGGAAAGAGAAGGTGAGAGTGAGAATCCTTTTGGAATAATGATATCATTGTGAATATATGAAGCATATGTTATTATTAAATGAATAACAAATAATAATGTGTCATCATGCTTCATTAACTCACATAGTGATTCATCTCATGAGTCATTTAAATCATAAATGCATCATTAACTCCATGAATGAATCACACCATGACTCATTAATCCAATAAATGCAAATGCCACCTTAGCCTCCAAGTCATCATCCTTCAAGAAGCTTCTCGACAATTTACGAGAACGCCCCTCCTATCCGTGAAAACACGGAAATACTTTAGACTGTATAAATCCAATAATCCGATACTAGAATTTGGCTTAAACCAAAGCCCGCTAGTAAAATCTGTCCGAACATCGTACGTGCATAAACACGTGCGTGTCCGAACCCTGTCGTAAAACCATATGACCTCTATATCGTTTCGCCCGAAGCAGGGAAACTCTCTGTGTGGGACTCTAAAGACTCGACTACTATGCTGGCAGTGGGTTTAACCACAGACCGCAAGCGGCACTAGCTGTACGTAACGGTCCCCAGGTAGATGTCGATAAGAAGGCCGATGAGGAAACCCATCCGAACTCCTACTGAGCCTGATGTGACAATCTTCGTACAGTCCGGTCTGTTCGTCTAGAACTATCGCATATCGGGCCTAGGGAGGCGGCAAGCGTCAGTCCCCTAAAAGCGGTATAAGTCGTGTCGGAGCGAAGCCTATTACACCTTGGGAAACTACGGGAAAACCTACCAGTAAATCTCGCTTGCCCTGGACAGGGACTTTGCGTAATGGCTCTCCAGACACAGCGCGATATCAACTCCCAATACCGGGAGAGAAAAATCCTGTCTAACCGTGACTGCCTCCAAGTGCTTCGGGACTGCACCCAACTGCTACCTGTTTGCACGACTCCTTTGAGCCGTGGTAGGGTAGCAATCTAAGAACAGTGGGAACACACTCGAGGCGAAGCAGCAGTGTCAAGTCTGCGGACTATGCTGTACTCATGTCACCTGGGAACTGTTAACTGACGACGGGTATAATACCAACCAACAGTTCCCTGCGAGTCCTGTCCGTTGTACCCGTAACCCAACGAACTATCTCCAGTACGACGTACTGATGGCTGTGGGACCGACCATCTCCCCAACTGGGATGAGAAGCGTACACACTAATCTATTCCGGAGTATCAATGCCCTGTCTCGATAATCCTACGACTAGGGACCAGAAAATGGATGTGCTTGTAGACTACCTAGCCCCCACTATTTTGACTGCCATCACAACGCTGGTAGTCAACCAAGATCCTAAGGGCTCTATCAATACGTACACACATATTAAGATAGATATAACCCAAGTAGCATACTACCATATTTAGCAAGACTGTTAATATAACTGTGAATATCCCAACCTTCCATTAAGTAATATACAAGCGAGTATGATACAATAATGGCCCCTAGGGCATATACACTAACAATCTCCCACTTGCACTAGGGCCATGTACTGGCATATCGAAGACCGATCATCTCGAGTAGCCTCTCGAACTGAATCTGAGGTAAGGCCTTTGTGAATGGATCAACAGTGTTCTCCTCTGTAGCAACTCTCCGGACCTCGATCTCCCGGCGATCTATGATCTCCCTGATCAGGTGATACCGCCTTAAGATGTGTCTGGACTTCTTATGGGACCTGGGTTCCTTCGCTAAAGCTATAGCTCCGTTGTTGTCGCAATACAGCGGTACTGGATCAACAATGGTAGGAACGACCTGAAGTTCTGTGAGGAACTTTTTCATCCAGACCGCTTCATTTGCGGCATCGCAAGCAGCAATATACTCCGCTTCCATCGTCGAGTCATCAACGGTGTCCTGCTTGGAACTCTTCCAGCACACCACCAATCCATTGAGGGTAAAGACATAACCTGATATGGAATTGGAGTCATCCTTATCACTCTGGAAGCTGGAATCAGCAAAGGCCTCTATCTTGAGGTCTTTTCCGCCGTAAACCAAGAACATCTCCTTAGTTCTTCTCAGGTACTTGAGAATGTTCTTTACTACTATCCAGTGCTTCTCCCCTGGGTCTGACCGATACCTGCTTACCACACTCAGTGCGTAAGCTACATCTGGTCTGGTGCACAACATCACATACATTATAGAGCCTATCGCAGAAGCATAGGGTATAACTGACATGCGATCCCTTTCCAAATCAGTCTTGGGAGACATCTCTTTGGATAGGGTGATTCCGTGACAAGCCGGTAAATTACCGCGCTTAGAATCTTCCATACTGAATCTTTTCAGTACAGTGTTGATATACCTGGACTGCGAAAGTCCCAACATCCTCTTGGATCTATCACGATAGATCCGGATCCCCAGAATGTAAGAGGCATCACCCAGGTCTTTCATGGAGAACCTGTGTGACAAGAATCCTTTGACAGATTGTAGCATAGGAATGTCATTTTCTATCAATAGAATGTCATCTACGTACAAGACGAGGAATACGACAGTTCGTGCTAAAAATTTACTATATATACATAGTTCATCTGGATTTTTGATAAAGTCATATTCTTTGACCGTTTCATCAAAACAGACGTTCCAACTCCGCGATGCCTGCTATAGTCCATAAATGGACTTAAGCAACTTGCATACTTTCCCGCTGCTTCCACTCTGATTGAAGCCTTCTGGCTGATCCATATAGACGCACTCTTCTAAATTACCATTTAGAAAAGCCGTCTTTACGTCCATCTGCCAGATCTCATAATCATGGAAGGCGGCAATAGCAAGAAGGACCCGAATGGATTTGAGCATAGTCACTGGAGAAAAAGTTTCGTCATAGTCCAAACCAGGTCTTTAACGAAAACCCTTTGCAACAAGTCTAGCTTTATAGGTTTCCACCTGTCCATCTACACCAATCTTTTTCTTGAAGATCCATTTGCATCCTATGGGTTTTACCCCATCTAGAGAAAAGTCCAAAGTCCATACTTTGTTGGTGTACATGGACTCTATCTTGGTCTGCATTGCATCTAGCCATCGTATCGAGTAGCCGCTCTAGATGGCCTGCTGGAAGCTAGTAGGTTCATCATCATCAATGATGCAATCCTCTCTATCCCCTGTTAGTGTATATACCCTAGAGGCCATTACTGTATCATACTAGTTTGTATATTACTTAATGGAAGCTTGGGATATTCACCTTGTATATAGAATCTTGCTCAAAATAGTAGTATGCTACTTGGTTTGTTTCTACTTCAATATGTACATGTGTTTATTTTAGTATATCACCTATACACATTAGTGGAGCCCTTAGGATCTTTGCTTGATTACCAGCGTTGTGATGGCAGTCACACTAGTGGGGGCTGGGTAATCTATAAGCACATCCTTATACAGGTCCCTAGTCGCAGGACTATCGAGACAGGGCATCGATACTCCGGAGTAGACTAGCGTATGCGCTTCTCATCCCAGTGTGGGAGATGGTCTGTCCCACAGCCATCAGTACGTCGTACTGGAGATAGTATACGGATGCTCGTTGGGTTACGAGTACACTGGACAGGACTCGTCGGGAACTGACCGGTTGGTATTAAACCTATCGTCAGTTTTCAGTTCCCAGGTGACATGAGTACAGCTTAGTCCGCTGACTTGACACTGTCACTTCGCCTCGAGTGTGTTCCCACTGTACTTTGATTACTACCCTACCACGGCTCAAAGGAGTCGTGCAAACAGGTAGTGGTTGGGTACAGTCCCGAAGCACTTGGAGGCAGTGACGGTTAGACAGGATTCCTCTCTCCCGGTATTGGGGGTTGACATCGCGCTGTGTCTAGGAGAGCCATTACACGAGTAGTCCCTGGCCAGGGCAATCGAGATATACTGGTAGGCTTCCAGTGTTTTCTCAGGGTGTTTTGGGCTTCACTCCGACACGACTTGTACCGCTATTAGGGGACTGACGTTTACCGCCCCCTAGGCCCGCCATGCGATGTATCAGACGAATAGACCGGACTGTACGGAGAATGTCACATTCAGGCTCAGTAGGAGTTCAGATGGGTTTCACCTCGTCAGTCTTCTTGTCGGCATCTACCTGGGGACCGTTACGCACAGCTAGTGCCGCTTGCGGTCTGTGGTTAAACCCACTGCCAGCGTAGTGTCGAGTCTTTAGAATCCCACACAGAAAGCTATTCGCCTTTAGGCAAAAGAGTAAGGTCGCATGGTTTTGCGGCAGGTCGCATGGTTTTGCGACAGGGTTCGGTCACATCCGTGCACTTGTGCACGTACAGTGTCCTGACAGTTGACACTAGCGGGCTTTGGTTTAAGCCAGATCCTAGTGTATGTATTGGGATTGGATTTATCCAGTTTGTATTCGTGTTCCTCGGAACGCGGATGCGGGTGTGTATGCACAGTTGACGGAGAGACAGAGGCGGAGGATTCTCATTAGGGTTGTTGACCGTTGACAGTTGACTATTGACATTTTGCTCAACCCTAATGAGAATATGATATATGATTAACAATTATATTAATTAAGAATTATGGTGACATGGTTGTTGAGGGATTGACTTTGTTGACTTTTGTTGACTTGTTGACTTTGTTGACCGGTTGACTAGGCTTGACTAGTTGACCATCATGATAACTATAGCTATCATTTCATGGCAAAGACTTTTGCTTGCTTGCTCTTTTGTGCAAAATGAGTGCATGAAATGATATGGCTATGGTTGCTTAAACCATCACATTATACTTGATTGATATTATGTGTTATGATTGTTTTGGATTATGAGAGACAAATGAGAAAAGTTTTCTCTCATTTCTTTCATGCTCATTCTCTCTCTCTTGTTCTTGAGCTCTCATCTTCCTCCTCTTGCTCTCCCTCTCTTGACTCTATGGTTCACTTTTCTCATGAGTTGAGAACCAAGAACCATAGATAAAATCCCATACAAACTCTTCTCTACTCACTCTAGTTCACAAGGTTTAGCAAACCAAGTGAACTAGTTTCTTCAAAGACCGAAGAAGGAGCCAAAGGTTGAAGCTTTCGAGGTGGATCTATCTTCGGCGCAAGGAGACGACGGAGTGAAGGCGATCCGGACGACCATCGAAGCTTGAAGACGAAGGAGTTCGAGAAATAGAAAGGTATAACCCCCTAACCGAGTAGTTAGCAACTCGTAGTTAGGTTGTTAGTTAGATGTTTAACAAAGATCCGGGTTTTAAGTCCATGTTACCACCTCTAAGAAAATCGTTTTTTATCAAATTCCGCATGCCCGAAAGTACCGGGAGAGGTAGCATGGACTTACAGTGGTATCAGAGCCTAGTTAAACTCTATCTAACATGTTAGCAAGTAACTTGAAGATCGATCAAAGAAAAAGTCACGAAAACGAACCCGAGAATTTCAAGTTTCTGCCGATTTTTATTCTGTTCAAAAGTTGATAATTTTCATCTTAAAAATCGGCTCAGGCTTTTGTGTGAACACCCACCAAATTTGGTCCAACGATCGAGTCAAAGCGCCGCGGAAACGCGGCGGGAGCACGCTCCCGCCGCGGATCCGCGGCCGAGTTGACTCGGTCGAGGTCCAAGTTTGGTGCAGTGTTTTACTGGGGTTGTTTTGGGATTTTTGGAATATATATTTTCTGCCCAGATTTTCCAGAACGAAATTTTTTTTTTTGGGGTCCTGAAAATCCGTATTTTTTATCGAACTTCTAAAAGACTTTAGCTGACGGGTTTTTCTGTGATGTGATATTTGTATTGAACGTCTGCTAATCGCTATATGTCGATTAGTGGGGGTTATACAAATCTGTAATCTGTAATGTTGCTGGAATGTGTATATGAATATGTTGGATTGTCGCGGGTGAATAGCCGGGGTTTGTGAGACGAGAGTTTTTCTTTTCTTTCAATTCATGTAAATTTGTAAATTGATGTAATAATTATTTGTATGGCCGTACAACCGGGTCGGGGTTGTAGCCGTCATTGTATAATTTCTTTTTACTGTTTTTGCTCCTAGGATAGACCCATGGAGGGGGTGCACAAACTACCGGGTATGCCGAAGTGCCGAGTGGCCTACTCACGGGGATGAGGGAGCTTGCTTCGCTTCGGGTACTTGGCGGGTAGTTTGCCGCACCCGTAGGGGTCTTGGGTGGGGTAATGGCTATTCACCGCGACCGTGTAATCTGCTTTTCGTTACAGGCTCGTACGAATTGCAGCTTCCTAGTATATCCAATGTGTTCATCTGTGATCTGAAATGTCTATCATTGCAATATATCTATATATGATATTATTTAGGCGTTGCTTATGTTTTACAGCCGCGCTAGCCCAGCCCCCGCTCTGTCGTTAGTTAAGTAACCTAACGGGTAATGACGGGGCCCAGTGGCGAATGTGAATGGCATAAGCGTACGTCATATTTTGGTTGTTTTCTGCAATGGTAGGATTAAATGATGGGACGCATTAAAGGAACTAATGCAAGAATATCACGCATTAAAAGAACTAATGCAAGAAAATAAACCAAGTAAAAGTCGTTGGAACACTTTCGAAAAACCACTCGGTTCTTTTCAAAACAAACCTTTAAATGCGGAGTTTGAGCCACTCCTTTTAAAAGCTATCTCGTTCCATCGACCATATCAAGTTCACTACGTTCACGGTTTCGCCAAAACCATTCGTAGCCCTCCGTCGTTTCTTATGAATATTCAATAGTATTCAAGCTATGTTTGTTGACCTTCGTCAAGGCATAGTGATTGGTAGCTGTTGGGTATTAATATGTAGCATATATAGATGCGTTGGTTTGGGACATTTGCATTACCATGTTGACCTTCGTCAAAGGTATATACGGGTGGGTTCAAATTAACCTGGATGATGACGGGCAGAACTTGACATGTGACTTATGATTTGTTGACCTTCGTCAAGGTCATAAGAGCATGGGGCAAAAATCCACATCGGGAGTTTCAAAAGAACTGAAACTTGCTAGTGTTGCATACCATTTGGAGTGTGATGATTCTGGTAGGATTCCTTCAGTTTCGTCACGCAATGATATTTGGATCCCGATCCTACTGTGAGTATATGCTACTCTTCGGGAAATTTCTCACTTAACGATCAATGCTATAAACCTAGTAGGTGTCTAGAAAGGTGTTAGCGGGGCTACGCCCCCAGGGAAAAGAGGTTATTTAATTAAGGAACTTCGCGAAAGCGTTGGAAAACCTCCCTCGAAGTACCGACACCAGCCTGGCCGAACGGTTAAGCAAGTATTGTACGGTGAGATTGATCCTGACTAATTCTTCCTTTCTGGTTTGAGGAGGGATTCGAGAAACAGTGGGAGCTATCCTGTTTAGACAAACTAAAAACCACTCTAAACTTGCAAGAGCATCATGCTGAGTGTTTCTTCTTCTCTCTCCTAATTGCAGTGACCAATCGACATGACTGGACTTAAGTTACTTCTAGATAAAAACATACTGACAGGGCCAAACTACAAAGATTGGCTCAGGAATGTCAAAATGGCAATCACTTACGACAAGCTGGGGTATCTTCTTACCACCAAAGCTCCCCCTGTCCCAAGTCCCACCTCCAGCGTCGCGGATAAGGAAATCCGTAAAACCTGGGAGATTGATAGCACGAAGGCCAAGTGCCTCGTACTTGCCTCGATGGACAACGAACATCAGAGGAGGCACGAGAATATGGACCTTGAATCCATATTTCTCCATACAAAAGATCTGTATGGAGAGCAATCTCGTATCGCAAGATACGAAGTGTCGAAGAAGTTTTTTTCGGCAAGGTTGGCCATCGGATCATCGGTAGCAGAACACGTGCTTAAGATTATTGGCTTCATTGAGGAGCTCGCGGAACTTGGAACCATGTTGGAGAATGAGCTCTATACGGACTTGATTCTACAGTCTCTTCCTTCCACTTACGCCCCGTTTATACTGAACTACAACTTACAAGAAAAAGAAGTTGAACTTTCAGAGCTCCTCAACATGCTGAGGAGCGCAGAGGGCACCCTACAGAAATGTAGGGAAACATCCACTTTGTTTGTAGGAGGATCATCTTCTTCTAGGTCCAAGGCGAAAGCCAAGGGAAAGAAGAAGAAAGCCCCCGCCAAACCAAGAGGCGGTGTTAGTAAAGTGGATACGAAGGGAAAAGCTAAAGCAACAAAGATAGCGGGGAAGCTTGTGGATAAGGAAGAATGCTTCTATTGTCATAAGAAAGGTCACTGGAAGAATGATTGCAGGGCTTGGAAAGCCAGGACACAGGAATTGAAGCAGGTTGCAGCTTCGGCTTCAGGTGTGTATGTTATTGAAAACTGTCTTTCAATAAACTCTACTTCCTGGGTATTGGATACCGGATCAGGATCTCATATCTGTAATTCTTTGCAGGCGTTGAGAAACCGTAGGGTTTTGAAAGCAGGTGACATGACCCTCAAAGTTGCAAACGGAGCTAGCATGGATGCTAAGGCCGTGGGGGACTATCACCTGGGAATGTCAGATGGACATATTTTGGTTTTGCGTAATTGCTTTTTTGTACCCAACGCAACTTGTAATATCATTTCTGTATCTTTAGTTTCTAAAGAAGGTTATGAATTTGCGTTTGTAAGTAATGTTGTAAACATTCACCTTAATCAAGTTTTGATTGGGTCAGGTACATTGAGCAATGGTATATACGTATTAAACCAACCACAGATTTTCAATGTCCAGAATACACACAAAAGAATGTCTCCGGAAATAAATCAGACTTTCTTATGGCATTGTAGACTAGGTCACATCAATGAGAGAAGGTTGACGAAGTTACATGCAGAAGGATATTTGAATCCGTTCGAATATCAATCGTATGCCACTTGTCAATCCTGTCTCAAAGGAAAGATGACAATGACTCCGTTCACTGGACACGGAGTAAGAGCGAGCGAGCTCTTTGGACTCGTACACAGCGACGTGTGCGGTCCAATGTCTACACATGCGCGAAGCGGTTATTCTTACTTCATTACTTTTACGGATGACTTTTCAAGGTACGGTTATGTCTTCTTAATGAAACATAAGTCCGAAGCCTTTGGAAAGTTCCAGGAATATAAGAATGAAATAGAAAAACAAACCGGCAAAAGTATCAAGATCCTAAGATCGGATCGAGGTGGAGAATACTTAAGTGCCGAGTTCCTGGATTATTTAAAAGAGAACGGAATTCTCTCTCAGCTTACTCCTCCATACACTCCGCAACATAACGGTGTATCGGAGAGACGGAACCGAACCCTATTGGATATGGTTTGGTCCATGATGAGTAACGCAGAGTTACCGCGATCATTCTGGGGATATGCGCTAGAATCAGCTGCATACCTTTTGAACCGAGTTCCTACTAAGACTGTGCCTACTACACCATATGAGATTTGGTGTGGGAAGAGACCCTATCTTAAGCACATTAAGACATGGGGATGTCCATCTTTTATTAAAAAGCAGCATGCGGACAAGCTCGAGGCACGCTCAGTACAGTGTAAGTTCGTGGGATATCCAAAGAACTCCAAGGGATATTTCTTCTACTGTGAAGAGGAACAAAAAGTTCTTGTTTCTCGTCATGCCTACTTCTTGGAAACTGAGTTTTTGGAAACCGAGATAAGTGGGAGCACAGTAGAACTGGAAGAAATTCCATAACCACAGACTATTACTGAAAGCTTAGTGGAACCAGAGGGTTCAAAAGAAGAGGACATTCCTACGCCGCTCCGCATGAGTAGTAGGCAGTCTCATCCGCCCGAGAGATACTATGGTTTTCTCATAGACGGGGATAGAGAGGATTGCATCATAGATTATGATGAGCCTACTAGCTTCCAGCAAGCCGTTCAGAGCGTCGACTCGGTAAAATGGCTGGATGCAATGCGGACCGAAATGGAGTTCATGTACACCAACAAAGTATGGACGTTGGACATTGCTCCAGACGGGGTAAAACCCGTAGGATGCAAGTGGATCTTCAAAAGGAAGATTGGAGTAGATGGACAGGTTGAGACCTATAAAGCTAGACTTGTTGCAAAGGGTTTCCGTCAAAGACCTGGCTTGGACTATGACGAAACCTTTTCTCCAGTGGCTATGCTGAAATCCATTCGGATCCTTCTTGCCATTGCTGCCTTCCACGACTATTAGATCTGGCAAATGGACGTAAAGACCGCTTTTCTAAATGGAAATTTAGAGGAGTGCGTCTATATGGACCAACCAGAGGGTTTCATTCAGAGTGGGAGCAGCGGAAAGGTGTGCAAGCTGCTTAAGTCCATTTACGGACTAAAGCAGGCATCGCGGAGTTGGAACATCTGTTTTGATGAGACGGTCAAGGAATTTGGCTTTATCAAAAATCCAGATGAACCATGCATCTATAGTAGATTTGTAGCGAGAACTGTAGTATTCCTCGTTTTATACGTGGATGACATTCTCTTAATAGGAAATGAAATTCCTATGCTACAATCTGTCAAGGGGTTCTTGTCACACAGGTTCTCCATGAAAGACCTGGGTGATGCCTCATAGATTCTGGGTATCCGGATCTACCGTGACAGATCCAAGAGGATATTAGGACTTTCGCTGTCCAGGTACATCGACACCATACTGAAAAGATTCAGTATGGAAGATTCCAAGCGCGGTAACCTACCGGCTTGTCACGGGATCACCCTCTCTAAAGAGATGTCTCCCAAGACTGATTCGGAGAGGGATCGCATGTCCATTATACCCTACGCTTCTGCGGTAGGCTCTATAATGTATGCGATGTTGTGTACCAGACCGGATGTAGCTTATGCACTGAGTGTGGTAAGCCGATATCAGTAAAACCCTGGGGAGAAACACAGGATAGCAGTAAAGAACATTCTCAAGTACCTGAGAAGGACTAAGGAGATGTTCTTGGTGTATGGCGGAAAAGACCTCCAGATCGAGGCCTTTGCTGACTCCAGCTTCCAGAGTGACAAGGATGATTCCAAGTCCATGTCGGGTTTTGTCTTTACCCTCAATGGAGGGGCGGTGTGTTGGAAGAGTTCCAAACAGGAAACCGTTGCAGACTCGACGATGGAAGCGGAATACATCGCTACATCTGATGCCGCAAAAGAAGCTGTCTGGATGAGGAAGTTCTTGAAAGAACTTCAGGTGGTTCCGTCCATTGTTGATCCAATACCTCTGTATTGCGACAACAACGGGGCTATAGCTTTAGCGAAGGAACCCAGGTCCCATCAGAGATCCAGACACATCTTGAGGCGGTATCACCTGATCAGGGAGATCGTGGATCGCCAGGAGATCGAGGTTCGGAGAGTCGCTTCAGAAGATAACACTGCAGATCCATTCACCAAGGCCTTGCCCCAGACTCAGTTCGAACGGCTGATCGAGATGATAGGTCTTCGATACGCCAGTACATGGCCTTAGTGCAAGTGGGAGATTGTTAGTGTATATGCCCTAGAGGCCATTACTGTATCATACTAGTTTGTATATTACTTAATGGAAGCTTGAGATATTCACCTTGTATATACAATCTTGCTCAAAATAGTAGTATGCTACTTGGTTTGTTTCTACTTCAATGTGTACATGTGTTTATTTTAGTATATCACCTATACATATTAGTGGAGCCCTTAGGATCTTTGCTTGATTACCAGCGTTGTGATGGCAGTCACACTAGTGGGGGCTGGGTAATCTATAAGCATATCCTTATACAGGTCCCTAGTCACAGGACTATCGAGACAGGGCATCGATACTCCGGAGTAGACTAGCGTATGCGCTTCTCATCCCAGTATGGGAGATGGTCTGTCCCACAGCCATCAGTACGTCGTACTGGAGATAGTATACGGGTGCTCATTAGGTTACGAGTACACTGGACAGGACGCGTCGGGAACTGACCGGTTGGTATTATACCTATCGTCAGTTATCAGTTCCCAGGTGACATGAGTACAGCTTAGTCCGCTGACTTGACACTGTCACTTCGCCTCGAGTGTGTTCCCACTGTACTTTGATTACTACCCTACCACGGCTCAAAGAAGTCGTGCAAACAGGTAGTGGTTGGGTACAGTCCCGAAGCACTTGGAGGCAGTGACGGTTAGACAGGATTCGTCTCTCCCGGTATTGGGGGTTGACATCGCGCTGTGTCTAGGAGAGCCATTACACGAGTAGTCCCTGGCCAGGGCAATCGAGATATACTGGTAGGCTTCCAGTGTTATCTCAGGGTGTTTTGGGCTTCACTCCGACACGACTTATACCGATATTAGGGGACTGACGTTTACCGCCCCCCTAGGCCCGCCATGCGATGTATCAGACGAACAGACCGGACTGTACGGAGAATGTCATATTCAGGCTCAGTAGAAGTTCAGATGGGTTTCACCTCGTCAGTCTTCTTGTCGGCATCTACCTGGGGACCGTTACGCACAGCTAGTGCCGCTTGCGGTCTGTGGTTAAACCCACTGCCAGCGTAGTGTCGAGTCTTTAGAGTCCCACACAGAAAGCTATTCTCCTTTAGGCAAAAGAGTAGAGGTCTCATGGTTTTGCGGCAGGTCGCATGGTTTTGCGACAGGGTTCGGTCACATCCGTGCACTTGTGCACGTACAGTGTCCGGACAGTTGACACTAGCGGGCTTTGGTTTAAGCCAGATCCTAGTGTATGTATTGGGATTGGATTTATCCAGTTTGTATTCGTGTTCCTCGGAACGCGGATGCGGGTGTGTATGCACAGTTGACGGAGAGACAGAGGCGGAGGATTCTCATTAGGGTTGTTGACCGTTGACAGTTGACTATTGACTTTTTGCTCAACCCTAATGAGAATATGATATATGATTAACAATTATATTAATTAAGTATTATGGTGACATGGTTGTTGAGGGATTGACTTTGTTGACTTGTTGACTTTTGTTGACTTGTTGACTTTGTTGACCGGTTGACTAGGCCTGACTAGTTGACCATCATGATAACTATAGCTATCATTTCATGACAAAGACTTTTGTTTGCTTGCTCTTTTGTGCAAAATGAGTGCATGAAATGATATGGCTATGGTTGCTTAAACCATCACATTATACTTGATTGATATTATGTGTTATGATTGTTTTGGATTATGAAAGACAAATGAGAAAAGTTTTCTCTCATTTCTTTCATGATCATTCTCTCTCTTGTTCTTGAGCTCTCATCTTCCTCCTCTTGCTCTCCCTCTCTTGACTCTATGGTTCACTTGTCTCATGAGTTGAGAACCAAGAACCATAGATAAAATCCCATAAAAACTCTTCTCTACTCACTCTAGTTCACAAGGTTTAGCAAACCAAGTGAACTAGTTTCTTCAAAGACCGAAGAAGGAGCCAAAGGTTGAAGCTTTCGAGGTGGATCTATCTTCGGCGCAAGGAGACGACGGAGTGAAGGCGATCCGGACGACCATCGAAGCTTGAAGACGAAGGAGTTCGAGAAATAGAAAGGTATAACCCCCTAACCGAGTAGTTAGCAACTTGTAGTTAGGTTGTTAGTTAAATGTTTAACAAAGATCCGGGTTTTAAGTCCATGTTACCACCTCTAAGAAAATCGTTTTTTATCAAATTCCGCATGCCTGAAAGTACCGGGAGAGGTAGCATGGACTTACATCCCCATCTATGAGAAAACCGTAGTATCTCTTAGGCGGATGAGACGACCTACTACTCCTGCGGAGGGGTGCGGGAATGTCCTGATCTTCTTGAACTATTAGTTCTACCAAACTTTCAGTAGTAGTTTGTGGTTCTGGAATTTCTTCCAGTTCTATTTCGCTCCCACTTGTTTCCTTTTCTAAAACCTGCTGTTCTAGAAAATGGGCATGACGAGAAACAAAAACCTTCTGTTCCTCTGCGTAATAGAAGAAATACCGCTTGGATTTCTTTGGATATCCCACAAACTTACACTGTACTGATCATGCCTCGAGTTTGTCCGCATGCTGCTTTTTAACAAAAGCTGGACAACCCCATATCTTCAGATGCTGAAGATAAGGTTTCTTCCCACTCCATATCTGATATGGCGTGGTAGGCATAGTCTTGGTAGGAGCCATGTTCAAAAGATATGCCGCTGACAAAACCCCAGAAAGATCGCGGTAACTCAGCATTACTCATCATGGAACGTACCATATCCAATAGTGTTCGATTCCGTCTCTCCGATACACCGTTATGCTGTGGATTGTATGGAGGAGTGAGCTGAGAGAGAATTCCTTTCTCTTTTAGGTAACCTAGGAACTCGGCACTTAAGTATTCACCACCTCGATCAGATCTCAGTGTCTTGATACTTTTTCCGGTTTGGTTTTCTACTTCATTCTTATACTCTTGGAATTTCTCAAAAGCCTCGGATTTATGTTTCATCAAAAAAATGAATCCGTACCTAGAGTAATCATCCGTAAAAGTAATGAAATAGGAAAAACCACATCTTGCATGTGTAGACATTGGACCACATACATCGCTGTGTATGAATCCTAAGAGCTCGCTCGCACTTACTCCATGTCCAGTGAATGGAGTCTTTGTCATCTTTTCTTTGAGACATGATTGACAAGTGGCATAAGTTTGATATTCGAAAGAATCCAAATATCCTTCTCTATGTAACTTAGTTAACCTTGTCTCATTGATGTGACCCAGTCTACAATACCATAAGAAAGCCTTATTTAAATCTGGAGACTTTCTTTTTAGTGTGTTCTGGACATTGAAAATCTGTAATTGGTTTAAGACATATTTACCGTTATCTAGTGTACCGGACCCAATCAAACCATGATTAAGGTGGATGTTAACAACATCGCTTACAAACGTGAAATCATAACCTTCTTTTGATAACAACGAAACCGATATGATATTACACGTTAAAATCGGTACACAAAAACAGTTATGCAAAACCAAAATATGTCCACTCGTCAATCCTAAGTGATAATCCCCTACGGACACAGCACCCACGCTAGCTCCGTTAGCAACCTGGAGGGTCATATCACCAACCTTCAGCTCTCTACGATCTCTCAGTGCCTGCAATGAATTGCATATATGAGATCCTGATCCGGTATCCAATACCCAGGAAGTAAAGTTGATTGACAGACATTTTTCAATTACAAACACACCTGAAGTCGAAGACACAGCTTGCTTCGGTTCCTGGTTCTTGGATTTCCAAGCTTTGCAATCCTTTTTTTCCAGTGCCCTTTCCTACGACAGTGGAAGCATTCGTCCTTTTCCACTACTGGCACCGCAATCTTTTTCTTTCCCTTGACTCCCACCTTACTGACACCTCCTCTAGGTTTGGTAGCGGCCTTATTCTTCCTTCCTTTGGCCCTAGCCTTGGACCCGGAAGAAGAAGCACCGCGAACAAATATAGCGGGTGTTTCCCTTGCCTTCAGCAAGGTGCCCTCTGCACTCCTCAACATGTTAAGGAGTTCTGGAAGTTCAACTTCTTTTCTTTGAATGTTGAAATTCAGAATAAACTGGGCGTAGGTGGAAGGAAGGGACTGGAGAATCAAGTCTGTATAAAGCTCGTTCTCCAAAGTCGTCCCGAGGTCTGCGAGCTCTTCTATATAGCCAATCATCTTCAGGACATGTTCTCCTACAGACGATCCGACGGCTAACCTCGACTGAAACAGGTTCTTCGAGGTCTCGTATCTTTCTATACGATATTGCTCCCCATACAGATCCTTCGTATGGAGAAATATGGATTCAAGATCCATATCGTCGTGCCTCCTCTGATGTTCATTATTCATAGAGGCAAGCACGATGCACTTGGCCTTCGCGCAATCTAAATCCCCGGTCTTGTGGATTTCCTTATCCGCAATACTGGATTTTGGACCAGGGACAGCAGGTGCCTTAGTGGTAAGGACATACTCCAATTTTTCATAAGTCAAAGCCATCTTGACATTCCGCAGCCAATCTTTATAGTTTGGCCCTGTCAATATATTTTTCTCTAATAGTAACTTAAGGCCTGTCATGTTTTGGATCGCTGCAATGAGTGAGAGAGAGAACACTTTAGCATGATGCTCTTGCAAGTTTAGAGTGGTTTTTAGTTTATCTAAACTGGATGGCTCCCACTGTTTTTCGAATCCCTCCTCAAACCAAAAAGGAAGAACTAGCCAGGACTATTCTCACCGTACAATACTTGCTCAACCGTTCAGCCAGGCCGGTGTCGGTACTTCGAGGGAGGTTTTCCAACGCCTTCGCGATGGTACTTAATTAAATAACCACTTTTTTCTGGCGGTGTAGCCCCGCTGACACCTTTCTTGGCACCTACTTGGTTTATAGCATTGATCGTTAAGTGACGAATCTCCTGATGAGTAGCGGATACTCACAATAGGATCGGGATCCAAATATCATCGTGTGATAATGCTGAAGGAATCCTACCAACATTCATCAAACTCCAAATGGTATGCATCTCTTTGCAAATTTCAGTTTCTTTAGAAATTCCCGATATAAATTTTTGCCCCATGCTCTTATGACCTTGGCTTTGGTCAAAATGTCATAAGTCACATGTCAAGTTCTACCCATCATTATCTTGTTAATTTGACCCCATCCGTACATACCCCTGACTTTGGTCAATTGATAATACGACTGCCCCAAACTAACTTATCTATCTATGCAACAAATGAATACCCAGCAGCTACCAAACACTATGCCTTGGCTTTGGTCAAAATACATAGCTTGAATACTACTGAATACCCAAATGAAATGACGGAGGGCTACGAATGGTTTTGGCGAAACCGTGAACGTAGTGAACTTGATATGACCGAAGAAACCTGATAGCTTTTAAAAGGAGTGGTTAAAGCTCCGCAATTTATATCCTCTGTTTTAAACTAACCGAGTGGTTTCTTTTAAACTGTTCCAACGATTCAAGTTTGGTTTATTTTCTTTACATTAATATAATGCGTCCCATCAATTAACCTATCATTGCAGAATACAACGAAAATACAACGTCCTCTTATGCCATCCGCATTCGCCAATGGGTCCCGTCATCACCCGTTAGGTTACTTAACTAACGACAGAGCGGGGGCTGGCCTAGCACGGGTGTAAAACATAAGTGACGTCTAATAGCTATCATATATAGATATTGTACATTCGTCAGACGTAGTAATAGGCATTCCAGATCATAGATGAACATATTGGATTTTCTACGAATCCGCACTCTTTTGAGCCTGCGAAGAAAGACGGATCACACAGTCGCAATGAATAGCCAAAACCCCTACCCTAGACCCCTACGGGTACGTTAAACTACCCGCCAAGTATCCGAAGTGAAGCGGTCTCCCTCAACAACATGAGTAGGCCATTAAACACTTCAAAGTACCCGGTAGTTTGTGCACCCCACCTTCGGTCTATGTTAGGAGCAAAAATCAGTAAATGAAATAATACAACGGTGGCTACAACCGCAACCTGGATGTGCCCCATAAAAGAATATTAAACAATTTACAAATAACATTTGAATGAAAGAAACACTCCTCTCACATCCCCGGCTATCCATTCACGACAATCCAACAAGTCCACAAAGGCAAACAGTAAAAACTATTATAGAAATGTGCAACCCCCTGCCAACAAACATACTAGCAGTTAAGGAAGGTTTACGAACACATTATTCAAATCACAGATATAATCTAATTAGCCAAACATCATAGAATTTTGATCGAGCAAACACAAATGATTCTACTCCAAAAACTTCTCTGTGCACCTGAGACTTGAGCAGAAACAAAATATCCCAGAAATACCAAAATTAACACAGAAGAGTTACTGGGGAATTTTGGGGTGACTCGGCTTCAACTCGGCCGCAGATCCACGGCGGATCGCTTGGATCGGCCGCGGATCCGCGGCTGTTTGACCGAGTCAGGAACCCAAATTTCTCCAGTATTCTTATAATTCCCTGCTTGTAATTTTAAGGGCCCCTGAATAATTTTTAGACCCCGTTATAAAATCGACAGAAACTATGTGAAAATGATGATTTTTCCGGTTCGTTTCGCGATCGAATTTCTAACGACTTTGCTGACAAGTTAGTTATGGTTTAGGGAGGCTCTGATACCACTGTAAGTCGACGTTAGACACCCCACGAGTTGCGGGGAGGCGGAATAGGTAAAACAATCATTTTGTTTAAAACAAACATCGACTAACTTACGGATCTTTGCCAAACCCTAACTAACAAAACCATAGGAGTCATTAGCTACTATGAAAGAAGATTATACCTAATGAACCAAGTCCTTCTTGTTCTCTTTGATCACCTCCTCGTCGGCCGCCTCTTTGTGATAGAAGATCCACCTGAGAGCTGCTACTCCAAGCTTTACCTCTAACTTGAGGTAACTAGGTTACTCAAAGTGCTAATCAAAGCAACCTACGGAATATAGAGTAGGATTAGGGATTAATAAGTCTTACTAACCCTTGATCTCAACACATGAGAGGTTAGGGTTAGGGTTTGAAGAGAGAGAGCTTGAGGAAAGAGAAGGTGTGAGTGAGAATCCTTTTGGAATACTGATATCATTGTGAATATATGAAGCATATGTTATTATTAAATGAATAACAAATAATAATGTGTCATCATGCTTCATTAACTCATATAGTGATTCATCTCATGAGTCATTTAAATCATAAATGCATCATTAACTCCATGAATAAATCACACCATGACTCATTAATCCAATAAATGCAAATGCCTCCTTAGCCTGCAAGTCATCATCCTTCTAGAAGCATCTCGACAATTTACGAGAATGCCCCTCCTATCCGTGAAAACACGGAAATACTTTAGACTGTATAAATCCAATAATCCGATACTAGAATCTGGCTTAAACCAAAGCCCGCTAGTAAAAACTGTCCAAACATCGTAAATGCATAAATGCACGTGCGTGTCCGAACCCTGTCGTAAAACCATACGACCTCTATATCGTTTCTCCCGAAGTAGGGAAACTCTCTGTATGGGACTCTAAAGAGTCAACTACTACGCTGGCAGTGGGTTTAACCACAGACCGCAAGCAGCACTAGCTGTACGTAACGGTCCCTAGGTAGATGTCGATAAGAAGGCCGATGAGGAAACCCATCCGAACTCCTACTGAGCCTGATGTGACAATCTCCGTACAGTCCGGTCTGTTCGTTTAGGGCTATCGCATATCGGGCCTAGGGGCGGCAAGCATCAGTCCCCTAAAAGCGGTATAAGTCATGTCGGAGCGAAGCCCATTACACCTTGAGAAACTACTGGAAAACCTTCCAGTAAGTCTCGCTTACCTTGGCCACGGACTTTGCGTAATGGCTCTCCAGACACAGCGCGATATCAACTCCCAATACTGGGAGAGACGAATCCTATCTAACCGCCACTGCCTCCAAGTGCTTCGGGACTGCACCCAACTGCTACCTGTTTGCACGACTCCTTTGAGCCGTGGTAGGGTAGCAATCTAAGAACAGTGGGAACACACTCGAGGCGAAGCAGCAGTGTCAAGTCTGCGGACTATGTTGTCCTCATGTCACCTGGGAACTGTTAACTGACGACGGGTATAATACCAACCAACAGTTCCCTGCGAGTCCTGTCCGGGGTACCCGTAACCCAACGAGCACCTGTATACTATCTCCAGTACGACGTACTGATGGCTGTGGGACAGACCATCTACCCAACTGGGATGAGAAGCGTACACACTAGTCTACTCCGGAGTATCGATGCCCTGTCTCGATAATCCTACGACTAGGGACCTGAAAAAGGATGTGCTTGTAGACTATCCAGCCCCCACTAGTGTGACTGCCATCACAACGCTGGTAGTCAAGCAAGATTCTAAGGGCTCTATCAATACGTACACACATATTAAGATAAATATAACCCAAGTAGCATACTACCATGTTTAGCAAGACTGTTAATATAACTGTGCATATCCCAATCTTCCATTGAGTAATATACAAGCCAGTATGATACAATAATGGCCTCTTAGGCATATACACTAACAGAAAACTATAACTCTGACAGCCACTCTGTCATCCAGGTCACCTTGGAAGCCTGGAATGATAACCGTCTACTGAAAGAGGCTATCGTTGTCATATCCCTAGAACATCTACTTATGTTCTAAAACTGCTTCCGAATGTTTCTCCAGGATTGGATTAATATCTGAACTTATAGCAGCTAGTGCAAAATTGACATCTGGTGTGGTACTTGACATCTCATGATTGACTCAATTTCCTAAGCAAGTGATATGTCAATCATGCACATCCTTCTTCCCTTTAGCCTGTAAGACACCTTTAGAGAGGGTGACTCCATCATCTGTAGGTATACTACCGTGCCAAGAGTCGTCCATTCTAAAACACTTTTAGAATGCTGTCTGAGTACCCAGATTGGGAAACTACCCAAATCTAAATCTAAAACCATAGATTTAGTAACCAGAATATCTGATATAAAATCCATGTCCTTTGTGGAGAAACCACTGTATGAAAACCAAAGTATAACCGATCGTAGTATAGGAATTTCCCTTCCTACTCTGTGTATGTCATCCATGTACCAAGACATCGCCCTACTACCTTCTTAACAGATCCATCCCCTATTCTGATGAAGTCAAATCTATGACTGTCACATCATAAATAGATGATCTCTCTCCTCTATATCTGCTTTAGTCCATAGACATAAGCTACTTGTCCACTATGCTTCCGCTGCTCCCACTGACTACGACAACCCTCTGGCAGAGTCATATACACATACACTTCTAGAGTTAGTTTAGAATGATGCTATACTCATCCTCTTGCCGGGTCTCATAGCCTGGAACAACAGTAGTGTCAAGTCTGGGTAAACAAGAACCTCCCTGTCACCGTCCTTGAGGCTACCGGAGTACCTCTCGGGTACCTGAGGTTACCCACCATATCTGCGGAGTGGCTAATGGAATGTCAAACCAGATTGAATCTTTAGGTCCTATTAAATTTTCAGTAATCATTTGCGGTTCTGGAATCACTTCCAGTTCTACCATACTCCCACTACTGTTTTCTGAAAAAGAATCCATTTTACTAAAACTGTGGCGAGTCAAGAACAATATCACTATTGATCTTCCAGATGGTAGAAAGTCAACCCTCGTCATAGCCCGGGTTAACCCACAAACAGCCATTACAGAAACGCGCCTTGAGTTATCCAGAGTCTGGTTTTAAGCATAAGCCGGACAACTCCCCGTACCTTAGCATTGTTAAGATATGAACTATTCTATATCCAATATAAAAACAGAGGCACTGATTTAATTGGAACCAGATTCAAATCATGCAGCTGTCTCCAGTGCATGTTAACTAAATGGAGAGAGGCCGATCAGCATTACTCAACTTAAGAGTACATCCAGATATGAGTAACCTGAAAGAGAAGCAAGTTCTCATAATTATTACAATCAATTGAATACCATACACAAGTAGCTACATCTTCGATTACCTTGAAGAATCCTGATACTTGCAACATGTGGTTCTCTACTTTACTCTTATACCTATAACTTCTCAAAAACTTAGACCTTGTATTTCTACGAAACACTTGTCTAAAAACTACAGAAGTCATAAGTAAACTGAATATAGTACGAGGACCAACCCCTCTGTCCTAATGGACACTGGACAATATACAGTACTCTGTATAAGTCCCCTGAGTCTAATAACTCAAACCCTGTGCGTCATATGTTGAAAAATGTACTTATGGTTAAGAAAAATTACACCGTTGTTTAATACTCCTTACCTAACCATCCACTGATATAGGTAAATGTCATGGACATAATTTCAAAAAGTTATATCTCACTATATAAAAATAAACGTACAGATTTATCAATTTGAAATTGATGCACAACAACGGATATTCAAAACCAAATATTTGTCGTCCGGCAAATAACCAGGAGATTTTCTCAAATATCACCAATTACAACGAATCCCGATATAATGAGGATGATCACCCAATTCCTAATAACTTACTCCCACTCATCATCTGTAAAACCATACAGATGTGAGATTCAAACCTGGTAAATACATACCCTGGAGCAAGGGCTAATTAGGAAATCAGTTTTCTCTTGACAATACATAGTGAAACTGAAACATGTAAATGTTTCGAAGGGGTATCCGGGTATTCTTAGTAATACCTCTTCCATTATCAGATTCATGACTGTAACCGTATATTTCCTTGCCATCTCTCCAAATCCCTTTATATGTCTTTAGTCATTACCTTCTGTACACCCCATTAGGCTAAATGGTTTTCTTCCCTCCCTACCGTTCGGCACCCTCCTATGGTTTGGACGAAGACTATCCAATAAGCATAATGGGTGTACTCTCCTAATCCTAGGAGTACTCGCAACCCGAGAGAGGGTAAAGATAAAATACAACTGAATAAACTTTAATCCTATTTCTCCTGAACCAGAATCCATCTCCGAACTGGAACAAGTCCCTTCGAGTTCGTATATAACCATACGATGGAGTATCCAATAAACTGTGGATCTTCGTAGTGATACGGGGTATTCCGGAGAAATACAACGGTGAAGTAGGAGTGGCGATGAAATACTTGGTTTGGTCGTGAATGATAGCAGTCGCAATTTACTTTGCCCGTTTACTAATCCCTTTATTTGTCTTTACTTACCTTCTGTACACCTTTTAGGCTAAATGGTTTTCATCATTTCCTACCGTTCGGCACCTGCCTATGGTTCGGATGAAGACTATCTAATTAGCGCAACAGGTGTACCGTCCTAATCCAAGGAGCACTCGCAACTTGAGAGAAGGTAAAAGGAAAAGACAACTGAATAGTCTTATTCATTTTCTCCAGAACCAGAAACCATCCTTGAATCTGGAACAAGTTCCTTCGAGTTCGTATATAACAATACGATGGTTTTATCCAATGGAAGTGGATGTTCATAGTAATACGGGGTGTTCTGGAGAACAGGGTAAAAGTAGGCGTGGCAATGAGGTATGCAACTCAGACAATCCAAAAGACAGTGTTTTAAGAAGGTTCGGTTAACTTGGTCACTGAGTCATAGTCTATGGTCGGGCCATGGTCGCTGCCAAAGAGAGAGAGAAAAGAAACACTCTGCGTGCACTCTAACCTAGATCAGAATGGTTATCAATTTATCCAATCAGGAAACCTCCCACAGTAACCTCAAATTCTCCTCCAAACCTGAAAGAAGAATTAGTAGGGATCACCCGAGGAGTAAAACAACTCATCAGTGGGAATCGGGATCCAACTATCATCGCATGATAATGTGATGGAATCCACTCACATTATCACACTCCAGAAGGTATGCGCATTCCTGGCAAGTTTCAGTTTCTTTAGAAACTCCCGATGTGATTTTTACCCCATGCTCATATGACCTTGACTTTGGCCAACAAATCATAAGTCACATGTCAAGTTCTACCCGTCATTATCGAGGTTAATTTGAACCCACCCGTACCTACCCTTGACTTTGGCCAACAAAGCAGTACGACTGTCCCAAACCAACACATCTATCTATGCAACAGAAAGGTAACAAATTGCCACCATACACTATGCCTTGACTTTGGCCAACAAACATAGCATGAATACTAAGTGCTACCCGTCTGAAATGACGGAGGGCTACGAATGGTTTTTGGCGAAAAACTTTTAACGTAATTAACTTAATATCGTTGAAGGAACCGGATAGCTTTTTATAAAAATATAGTGGCGAAAACCTTTGCTAAAGAGGTCACTCCCGGTGAGGGGATCTCGGCTCTTTCCCCGTAAAATGAGGTGTAGGATATTCCAACTGAATACCACGATGCAAAGCAAAAAGGCAATCGGTTATAGTGAAGTTATTACCCTGATGCAAACTTCTGTCCAAGGGGTCACTCCCGGTGAAAGGATCTCGGCCCTTGCCTCATCGACAGAGGTGCTGGATATTCATAACCGAATACCACTGTGCAAAACAAAAGAGAACGTCCTTGCAATAACAGCTTTTTGAAAAAAATTGTTCCAACAACATCAGAATAGGTTTGTTTAGCTTGCATTGATCCGAATCAATGCAGTCCCATCATTTAATCACACCACAAAAGAACGAAAATATGATGTACGTATATGCCATCCGCATTCGCCACTGGGTCCCGTCATCACCCGTTAGGTTACTTAACTAACGACAGAACGGTGACTGGACTAGCGCGGGTGTAAAATATATACAACATCTACTAGTATATATATATATATATATATATATCAATATAGAGTAATCGCTTTAGGCATGATAAAATGCAACATCACAGAAATATAATAAGCATCACAGAACAATACAGATAATTTGGGATCCCCGGGTTTCCTTTGAGCCGCAAGTGAAACCCGACGTTCCCCTGGTCGTGTGGATAGCATGTGCAATGAAATCCTATACCCCTACGGGCACGGCAAGTTACCCGCCAAAACCTGAAGCGAGGTAGACCCCTACAGCAAAGTGAATGGACCACCCAGCACTTCACGGAATCCAGTAACTTGAGCACCCCTCCTTTGGTCAACCTATACCCCCTACGAGTGCGGCGAATAGCCCGCCAATTATAGAGTGAAGCCCCCTTCGTCTCAAAGCCATGAGATGCGGGCTCGTTGCCCTATAGAACCCGGCTATCCGTGCACCCCACCGCGGGGTAATCCTAGTACAGAAAGTAAAATATATACAACGGGTACATCGACCTCAGCCCGGTCGTGCCCCAAAAGAATAATATACAAACAGGCAGTGACGTCAGTCCACATGTCGGACGCTCGCCCCGCAATATCAAATGTACAAATAATACCAATCTGTACTACCATTGCATCCAGGCTATCCACCACGACAAATCCGCAACATCACAGCACAACACAGAACATCAACGTGAATGTCGCGTTCGCAAATCCGTCTAAAAGAGCTATAGCAATTAGACAAGATTTACCGATCAAATGACATTCACGGTCATAAATAGTAATGTAAGTACCGCGAACTAACTTATTTAAAATATTCGATCGACAAAATTTCCCGAAGTGGGCCCCAAGCACAAATCCAGTACTGTAAATAATCTGGGCAAAAACTAAAAATACCAGAAATCCCAATTTCAAATCAGAGACCACAGTAGAAAAATTGGTGCATTGAAGCTACAGTAGTGCGGCGGAATTGCGGCCAAAACGTGGGTTATGCTGCGGTTCCGCGGCGCTATGGTGGAGTCACACTTCCAAATTTCTACAGTGGTCTTAGAAAAGCCTGCCTGATTTTGTGACGTACCCAAAATAATTTTTAGACAACACAAAAAAAATTCGACAGAAACTTCATGAAATGGAATCGCAGTTTCGGAAATTTCGTTCGATCGATATTTTAAACACGTTAGAGCAAGCTAGTAAAGGTTAATGGCGTGGCTCTGATACCATGTAAGTCTACGGTAGCACCCCGGCCGTCGATCCGAGGCCAAAATGCGGAAACGAAACTTTTTCATAAACTTGAAACCGGCGCTATCACAGACTTTAATCCCTGATCGAACCATTAACCTATAACGAGCAAACTAGAGAAGGGTTAGAAAAGCTATACCGATCGATCCGTGTCCTTCGTTCTTTGGCCACCAACCCAAGCTCCTCGCGGCATCTTCGATCTCCGGTCTCCTCGTCGGAAAGGGCACCACATCTTCGAATCCTTTTATGGGCTCCCGCTTCGTCCGAAGAAACTCGGACATGAAGTTTGCTAGGCGATGTGTCCAAGGTGATGTAGAGAATGTGTGTGATCACTTTGTCTCAAGCATCCATTAATTCTCAACACATGAGAGTGTATGGATGGAGGTTGAAGATGATGCCATTAATGGAGATAGTGAGCTCAAGAAAGAAGGAGGAAGAAGAAGAGCTTTCTTTTTGTTTCTTGTTGTAATGATAAAGTGAGAGTGATATCAAATAATACAAGAGCTAACCTCTCATATGGCTGCCCTTCTCTCTCTTCTTATCATTTCAACTCACAAACCAATCAAATAATGTGACACATGCACAAAGAAAGAGACCATGAGTCATCACTTGTGCATGTGTCATAATTAACGCTCCTAATCATGACTTTGAGCTCATTATTTCCATTTGTAAACATTAATCCAATTGTTTGCAACAATAAAAAGATATGGAAACATATAAAGTAAACTCGTGACGGATCACAAGGATACCCCTCACCTGTATATACATACATGCATCCGCATTCCGACTGAATGCGAATGCGATGAGACTAAAGTAATCCAACAAATCTAATACTAGGACCGGCTTAAACCAAAGCCCACTAGTATGATCCGTCCGATCATGATCCGTGCACGATTGCACGTATATGATCGAACCCTGCCATAATACCATACGGCCTCTACAATGTCTCGCCCGAAACTTGAGAAACTGTCTGTGGGGGACTCTAAAGACTCGTCAATACTTTGGCTGTGGATTTAACCACTAGCACGTCAGTGTTACTAGCCGTACGTAACGGGCTAGCGGGTATTGACCAAAAGGGAGGTCGATGAGCGAACTCATCCTGACACCCTACTGATCTTGTCAGTGAAAATATCCGTATAGTCTGGTCCGTTCGTCTATGAGTATCGCATGTCGGGCCTAGAGTGTTGGTAAAAGTCAGACCCCCAAAAGCGGTACAAGTCGTGTCGGAGTGTAGCCCAGAACACCCTGAGATACTACTGGAATACCTACCAGTAAATCTCCTGCCTTGGCCAAGGACTTCGTGTAATGGCTCTCCTAGACACAGCGCGATCTCACCCCCAATACCGGGAGAGACGAAACCCTTGCCGATCCGCTCACTGCCTCTATGTAGCTCGGGACTGTACCCAACTAAAACCTGTTTGCACGACTCCTTTAAGCCTTGGTAGGGTAGTAATCAAAGTACAGTGGGAACTCACATGAGACAAATGACGATCTCAGGTCGATGAACTAACATGTACACATGTCTCCAAGGAACTGCTATCTGACGTCAGGTATAATACCAACTAGCATGTTCCCGGCGAGTCCTTTCCGTTGTACTCATAACCCAATGAGCACCTGTATACATCTTAGGTGAACCAACTGACATCAATGGCTTGTGAGACCATCCACAACCCCTCGTCGGGGTCTCGACTGTATACACTAGTCTACTCCGGAGTATTGATGCCCTGTCTCGAAAACTCCCACGACTAAGGACACTTTAAGGATGTGCTTATAGACCCCATCTCCCACGTATATGATCGCCATCATACTGCTAGCCGTCAAGCAATAATCCTAAGGGCTCTATCAACGTGCAATAGTGACCTGTAATGTCACCTAAAGCATTTACACGATGATAAAGATAAACCAGATAGCATACTATCATCTTGAATAAGACTGTCCTACCGGTATAGGTCCTCCCTCAATCATTGCAATCACGTGCCTGCGATCCAATAATTGACTTTGAGGGCACTATATCCAACACACCGGGAGTGACCACTTTAGCGAAACTAGCAAAAGCCTCAAAAACACTCCATTTCAAATCATTTGATTCTACAACTATATCAAGTTCATTACGCAATAGGTTTTCTTAAAAACCTGTCGTAGCCCTCTGTCATTTCATATAAGTACTTCATAGTATTCGTGCTACGTTTGTTGGCCTTCATCAAGGCGTAGTGTGATGTATCTATTTATGCTTATTTGCTTATGCATATGATGCGATTGAGTTAACGTAGTCGTGCGACTTTGTTGGCCTTCGTCAAGGGTCGTGTGAGTGGGTTTAATTCAATCATGAAATGTACGGGTTGAACTTGACTAGCCGCCTATGGTTTGTTGGCCTTCGTCAAGGTCATAGGATACTAGGGGAAAAATTATCGGGAACTTCAAGTGTTAAAATTTTCAATAAGATTGCATACCTTCTATAATATAGTTGGATCCGGATACCCACTGCGAGTAATAGTTACTCCTGGGATAGTTTTGCACTTTACAATTAGCCGATCAAGTAGGTATCTAGAAAGGTGTCAACGGGGTTACAGCCGTTGGAAAACGAGGTTTATTTTAATTAGGTCCGTGCGGAAGCAAGGGGAATCTCCCTCAAAGTACCGGCACTGGCCTGGCTGAAAGATTGGCGAACTTTTTAGGGTGTAATAAATCCCCGCTAGTTTTTCCTTCTAGGGTTTGAAGGATGATTTGATAAAAACAGTGGGAACCATTCTGATTAGATAAAATAATAATCAATCTGATCTTGCAAGAGCATACGCTGAGTGTTTTCTTCTCTTTCTCTCCAGGTAGCGACCATGTCACGCCTTAATCAAGATAATAATATGGATGTATTGACGAAACCCCCTTGTTATACTGTGCTGGGGAACGTTGGTCCCGCTCCAACTTATAATTGTTATAAGACCGAGCAGGAAATTGGGGAATACAAGGATTCCCGTGCCGCCTAAATGAAGAAAGTACATGATGATGCATCTTCTTCGGGTGTGTTCATTACCGAGAACTGTTTCTCAGTATCCTCTACGTCCTGGGTACGAGATACCGGATCAGGATCTCACATATATAATCTGTTATATAGGCTACAGAGAGGTAGAGAACAGAGAATGGGTGATAAGTTTTAAGAGTTAAAAACAGTGCAATTGTTGCAACCAAGGTTGGTTGGCAATTATCATCTTGTATTACCAAATACATTGATTCCGAACGAATATTATTAGATACCGAACCTGATATGCAACATTATATTAGTCTCTTTATTTAGTAAAGTAGTATATAATTTTGTATTGTTGGATAATATTTTGAACATTTCCTATATCAGGAGTTGATCAGTTCTGGCACGTTATCTAAAAGCATATACGTTCTAAATCAAACTACAGTTCTCAATGTACAGAACAGACACAAGAGAAAGATTTAAGAAATGAACGAATCCTTTTTGAGGCATTGTAGACTAGGTCATATCAATGCGACCCGACTAGCTAAGTTACATTAATATGCATATTTAAATCAGTTTGAATTTACATCTTGTGAAACTTTCCAGTCATGTCACAAAGATAAGATGACCATAACTCCGTTTATTGGAAACAGAGAAAAAGTTAGCGAACTCTTGGGATTGATACATGATGATGTATGTAGGTCCCCTGTCTACACATGCCAGGACTGGTTCTTTTTACTTCATTACATTCACTAATGATCTCTCAAGATTCGCACATGTGTTCCTGTTGAAACACAAGTCTGAAGCTTTTGAGAAATTCAAGGAATATAAGTGCGAAGAAGAGAACCAAAACGGGTATAAGTATTATGTACTTTGATGTGATCAGGGAGGAGAATATTTGAGCATAGAAGTTCCAGGACTATTCAAAAGGAGAATGAGATTCTCTCAGCATTACTCCTCCGTATACACCACAGCACGTCGGTGTATCGGGGCGGAGCATTCGCACCCTATTAGATATAGTGTGCTCTATGATGAGTATTACTGACTTGCCTATTTCCTTTTAGGGTTATGCGCTTGAGTAAGCTGCATACCTATTGAATTGGTTTCCAACCAAATCAGGTACCTACCACTCCATATGCGATATGGTATGGGAAGAGCCCATCTCTTAGGTAAGTTAAGATTTGGGGTTGTCCGGCCTATGTCTCAAAGCAAAATCCATACAACCTCGAGGCAAGGTCAGTTCTGTGGAAGTTTGTTAGATATCCCAAGCATTTGCAAGGTATATCTTCTACTACACAGAGGAACAAAAGGTGTTTTATTTCTCGGCATGCCTCCTTTTTAGAAAAAGGATTTTTTTATGAAAAAAATTTATGGTCATGAGGTAGAATTGGAAGGAGTTCCAGCTATACAAACTACAGCTGATGATTTGGTAGAACCAGAGGATTCAATAACTCCCGACGAACCTCGACCTCTCCATCGATCTAGTAGGGTTCCTCACCCACCTGAGAGATACTTCGGTTTTCTCTATGACAGTGGGAGCGAGGATTGCATCATGAGATGATGACCCAACTAGTTTCGAGCAGACCATCAAGAGTAGGGACTCTGTAAGAATGACTGGATGCTATGTTATCTGAGATGAAATCCATATACACCAACAAAGTATGGACTTTAGTTGCTTTATCTGAAGGGTTAAACCCCTATCAGGAGAAAGTATATCTTGAGAAGATTACTTGGTGTAGATGGAAAAGTTGAAACTTTCAAAGATAGAGATGTTGTAAGAGGTTCTCGTCATCGACCAGGTGTGGATTATGATGAAACCTTTTCTCCAGTACCTATGCTTAAGTCCATCTGGATCCTACTTGTCATTGCTACATACCATGAGTACGATATCTTGTGGTTGGGTGTCATGACTGCTTTTCTAAATAGTGATTTAGAAGAGAGCGTCTATAAGTACACAGCCAGAGGACTTCATAGACAGTGGGAGCAGCGGAAACATGTGCAACTTGCTTTACGGGTTAAAGCAGGCATCGCGGAGTTGGAACATCTGTTTTGATATGGTAGTCAAAGCGTTTGACTTCATCAAAATGGTAGATGAACCTTGTATATACGAAAAGGTAGTGGGGAGTAAGGTGGTCTTCCTCGTATTGTACGTAGATGACATACTTTTGATAGGGAAGGTTTTTCCTATGCTACACTCGGTCAATCTCCTCTTATTACATTGATTCTCCATATAGGATCAAGGTAATACCTCTTAAATCCTATGTTTTGGATCTATGACATAGATCTAAGTAGATGTTAGGATTCTCACTAGGTGTAGTGAGATGGTATCAATAGATCCTGGGGAGAATCACTAGATAGCTTCCAGGGTGGTAAGGTCGACTGAATGTCAGTCACAGGCATTGTCTTTACCCTCAGTGGAGGGACGGTATGTTGGAAGAGTTCCAAGCTAGATACCGTGGCAAACTAGATGATAAAGGCTCGATACATCGCTACCAAAGATGCTACCAAATAGGCAGTCTGGGTGTATATTAGTTCATGAGATGAACATCGTTCCTACCATTGTGTAACATTGGAGTTGTGGCTTATGCCCAAGAACCCCCATCCCATTAGTGACCCACACATATTCTAAGGCAGTATCACCTGATCATGGAGATGGTTGATCTCCAGGGAGATCAAGATTAGTGGAGTAGACTCAGAGGACAATACGGCGGATCCACTCACAAAGGCCTTTTTCCCAAAAGAGACTTTTATAGGATGGTTGAGTATGGGATACTACAACTACTACTTTATGATGGCCCTAGTGCAAATGGGAGATTGTTAGTTATACGTATGCCCTAGTGGCCATTATTGTACATTTGATATATATTAAAGTAGATACTTGGACATACATAGGGATAACTTTCTTACTTTATGACTTTCTTGCTCGACATGATACTATCTGGTTACTCTTTATATTAACATGTACACTGATTGTCTCTCTGTTACAGGTTGATAAAGCCCTTAGGATGTGTACTTAAATACCTGGATTATGATGCAGATCATACTAGTGGGACAAAGGTAGTCCATGAGTACATCCTTTAATGTCCCTAGTCGTGGGTGTATCGAGACGGGGCATCGATATACCAGAGTAGACTAGCGTATACCCTCTCAACCCATGTAGATGGACGATGGATGATCCCATATCCATTGGTGTTTGACATCCGAGATGATATAGTGTGCTCGGTGGAGTCTGGGTACATTGGACGGACTCGCCGAGAACTTCTAGATGCTACTATACCTCATATCAGATGGCAGTTCTCTAGTGACACTGGTACAGATTAGTCTATCAACCTGAGATTGTCATAGAGTCTTGTGTGATTCCCACTGTGCTTTGATTTCCACCTTACCACATTCAGGAGAATGTGCAAAACGGTGGTTTTTGGGTACAATCCCGAGTCACATGGAGGCAATGAACGATAGGTGGGGATTTCGTCTCTCCCGGTATTGGGAGTTGATGTTGCGCTGTGCTCGATTGGCCATGACTGGAAGTCCCTGGCCAGGGCTGTTTATGAGATTTACTGGTAAGTGTTATCAGTAGTTTCTTGACCCGTTATGAGCCTCACATCGGCTTGACTTATCAAGATTTTGGGATCTGACATTTACCACCCCTAGGCAAGATATGCGACATATCTGACGAAGAGACCAGACTGTACGGTAGTGTTACTGATTGGATTTGCAGGAGTATGAGCAGGCTTGCTTGTTGATCTTCTAATCGCTCAATATCCAGGTGGCTGTTACGTTTAGCAGACCGCTTACGGCTTGTGGTTGTTTGATATGATCATCACCTACTGCCGGCGTATTGACGAGTCTTTAGAGTCCTACACAGAGGTTTCCTAGTTTATGCGAAACGAAGTAGGAGCACATATGTGATATGTGCGGGACCGAGATTAATGCGTGTATGTGATACCGCATTCTATTCTCGCAATATGTGATATCGGTCGGTTATATGTGATATAGCCGGGTTATCGGATCAAGTGTTGATTCGATAAGTTATTGCATTTGATATTAGTCGGTTGTATGTGATATAGCCGGATTATTAAATCAACAGTTGATTTAATAATTTAATGTATAATTGTATATTTGATATACGAGATTACATTAACTAATATTAGCTCACTTAAACATTTCTTTTTATCACTTGTGTGCATTAGTGTATATGTGAAATATATTAAAGTATAACTTTTTGTGTCATGCTTGATGACACATACTTCATGGGCGTATGAGACTCACACCATACTAATAATAATGTTAACGTTTTGTTTATTTAAAGTAAATTAAATTTAGTGGAATTAAGTCACATGGTTGAAGCTTGTAGAAGCTTGTGGAACCATTGACCAAGTCCACTAGTTTTGTTTTACTTGTAGATATTTATTAACCTAACCATTATTGTAACCCATGGTTTATTCTCCACATGAGTTAGTGTATGACACTAACTCACCCATGTTTTCTATTCTCACCTCATGAGTTCATTCTCTGATTCTTCACTTGATCTTCTTCTTCCTAAAGAGAAAAGCTAACTAGATTTTCTCAAGATGAGAAAATATTATGAGAAAAATAAAACTAAAGTGAGCCCATTTCCTACTTCATCATCCTCTACTATATTAGCCATTTAGTTTAGGGTGTTTGCTTCACTAATCTACCATTAGTGAAGATGTAGCATTAGCTTGAGTCTTCTCGACGTAGATCATCTTCGGCTTCGAAGATATTGAGCAAGCTCGTTCATTTCTTCAAGTGAACCTTTCAAGAGTCTGAGAGTTCACTACACGCGGCGAAAGGGCTACTACATGGAGCTGTAGAAGTAAAGGACCGGTCTACAAAGGTTGTATTCCTCATTCACTTAGTTGTAAATTAGTTTACATATTGTTTCGTCGCATTTTCTAGTAAAAATTCTATGATTAAGGTTAGCTAGAATGGTAAATTTTTAAATTGGCATGGATGATCCCTCCCGAAACCTCGCTGCCGTGCGAGGCAATCCAGCAGTAGAGAATGAGGAGATGAAGAGAAGAATGATGAAGGAGGTGAAGAAATTAAGTAGAATAAGAGCATCATGGTGCTAGAACCTTCTCTCTCCCTCCCTCTCTCTTTCCTCAACCATGATACATGTCACATCACCCTCTCTCTCATCTTTATTCTTTTCCTTTTCTTTTCCAAATTAAAAACAAAAACCATTTAAATGCAAATGAAACCATGGTTAGCAATATAAACAAGTGTCACAACATAAAATATTGCATGTCATGATACACAAATAAGGTTAATACATAATTAGTGCAATATTAATCAAGTTTAGCATTAAACTTGTATACAAATAATTGTATAATAACTTATAAAATGTCCAAATCAAATAAATGCTTCCATAATCAATAATTCATATAAATTTCCAGTTATTTTCGAAACTATATGTATATAATCATACTATTCCATTTAAAACTAATTTCCATCCTTCTATAATATTCATAAAATTAATTATTTTATTATTTAAATTCTGAAAATAATATTTTATATTTCTGAAATGTTACACTCTCTACATGAATGCACCATGCTTCATAACTCCTCCTTTCCCCCTCGTTACTTTATTTGATTTTCCAAATGAAAATCAAATATGAGGTGTCCATCTTCTAGAAGTATTCCCGTATAAATACAGAATACTTCACTTGGTATATGTATCGCTACATATATGCGTATCCGTATAAAAAAATACGGGTACCACCAAAGAGAGAAAATAAATGGTGAACAATAATACTAAAATATATGTATCAAAATACATATATAAATTATTAAATTAAAACTTGATTTAATAATCCGGTTTAATCCTAAGCCGACTAGTATTATCAACCACCAGATTAAAATCTGTGTATCCCGTATACGTATTTAATCAGACCCCTGCACGTACCAACGTACGGCTCCTACATCTGTCGCCTGAACCGATAAAACTCGGTGTGGGACTCTAAAGACTCGGCAATACACTGGTAGTGGGTTTAACCGCAAGCACTTCGGCGGCACTAGATGTACGTAACGGCTACCCAGGTACTTGCTGAAAGGAGGGCCAACAATCAAGTGCATCCTTACCCTACTGGTCCTGAATGTGACAATCTCCGTACAGTCCGGTCTCTTCGTCAAAGAGTATCGCATATCGAGTCTAGGGGATGGATAACTTCAGACCCCTATTAATCCGATAAATCGTGACTAGGTCAAGCTCATCGCCAATAGAGATACTGCTAATCAACTATCAGTAAATCTCATCCACCGTGGCCACGGATTTCTGGTGATAGCCAACTGAACACAGTGCGACATCGACTCCTAATACTAAGAGAGACAAATCCTTGACAGTCGACCGCTGCCTCCATGTGTCTCAGGACGGTACCCAACTAAAACCTGTTTCCACGACTTTTTTGAGCCGTGGTAGGGTAGTAATCAAAGTACAGTAGGAACTCATACTAGAAAATTGAAGATTTCAGGTCAAAGGACTAACCTGTACTCATGACACCTGAGAACTTCCATCGGACAATAGATATAATACCATCTAGAAGTTCTTGGTGGGTCTGTCCACTGCACTCACCTCTAGTAAGCACTTGTATACTATCTCAGGTAACACAACACCAATGGCTTGTGAGACCGGCCACCGCCTCTTATCGGGGTCTAGAAGCATATACACTAGTCTACTCCGGAATATCGATGCCCAGTCTCGATACTCCAACGACTAGGGACATTTAAGGATGTGCTTATAGACAGCCCAGCTCCCACATATATGATCGCCATCATAATGCTGGTTTTCAAGCAACAATCTTACGAGCTTCATCAATGATGAAGATAAACTAGATAGCATACTATCATCTCGAGTAAGACTGTTATACATGTATAGGTCCTCCCTCAATTAGATTAATCGCCTACTTACGATCAAAATAATTTCCTTGAGGGCACTATATCCAACAGGTACACCACTACGCCAGTAGTCATCCATTCTAAAACACTTTAGAATAGTCTCAAGGTACCCTGGTTGGGACACTTCCCAAATTTAGATCTAAAACCAAAGATCTAGTTACCAGAATCCGTGATATAATGTCCATATCCTATATGCAGAAATACCTTGTGACAACCAAAGTTTGACCGATCGTAGTATAGGAACGTCATTTCCTATCAGGAGTATGTCATCCAAATACCAGGATATCACTCCCCACTACTTTCTTACCAGGTCCATCTGTTGTTCTGATGAAGAAAAGATCTTTGACTTTCACATCAAACTAGATGACCAATTCCACTCTCTTTGCTTTAGTCTATAAATAAACATAAATAACTTGCCCACCACGCTTCTGCTGCTCCTACTGACTACAACAACTATCTGGCAGAGTCATATACATGTGCACTTCTAAATTCAATTTAGAATGACGTTACTGTCATCCACTTGCCAGATTTCATAGTCAAGGACAGCAGCAGTGACAAGCTTGGGTTATCAAAATCTCCTTGTCATCGTCTTTGAGGAAGCAAAAGTACCTCTCGGATGGCTGAGATTACCCACTAAATCTATGGAGTGGCTAATGGATTGTCAAATCCAGTTGAATCTCCAAGTTCTACTAAATTTTCAGTAACCATTTGTAGTTCTGGAATCACTTCCAGTTCTACTATACTCCCACTTGTTTCTTTTCAAAAAAGATTCCTTTTATAAAAAGGTGGCGAGACAGGAACAAAATAAACTTTATCTTGCAAATGGTAGAATATTAAACCCTTGCTAAAAAGTCTGGAATAACTCATAAACGCCATTATAGAAATATTCCTTGAGTTTTTCCGGATTCAGCTTTTAAACAGAAACCGAATAACTTCATAGCTTAACATCCTCATGATATGCAACCATTCTATGTCCATATAGAATCTAAGGCACTAATTTAAATGGAACCATATTCAATTGGCCTGCAACTGTTTCCAGTGCATATCACCTAAATGGAAGAAGGCAATGCAACATTACTCATCAAGGAGCACACCCACATTTTCTATGATGGAATACCTAGCATAAGTATCTACATTTTCTATCACCTCGAAGAATCCTGATACTTCCAACGCATCGTTCTCTACTTTATTTTTATACCTATAAAATTCTCAAAATCTTTGGACCGCACATTACAATGAATGCGTGTCTAAAATTAGAGAACTTATAAATAAACTGAATGAAGTAAGGTTACCAACCCCTTGTCCTGAAGGACACTGGACAATATACATTTCCATGTATAAGTCCTCAGAGTATACCAACTTAAATTTCGTGTGTTGTAAGTTGAAAACAGTATTTTGGTTAAGAATGTCTATACTGTTAATCAATGCACTTTATCTTATCCTCAACTGATAAAGATAAATATTTAGAACACAATTTTTCAAAATTTTATCTCACTTTATAGAATAAAAATACAGATATTCAATTTTAAAAATTGGTGCAAAATAACGGTTATTCAAAACCAAATATTTGCCGTAAAGCAAAACCCAGGTGATTTTCTCAAATATCACCAATTACAAAGAATTCTGATATTGAGGATCTAATCACCCAATTTCCAATATTCTACTTCTACTCAGCATCTGTAACGCTATACTTGTAAGTCCACGTTGCCCACCCCGGTGCTTGCGGGGAGGCGGAAACGGTATAAAAATCGGATTTTTATTATGCTAGGCAACATGGACTAGACAAAGGCGGGATCTTTACTAAACAAAAACTAACTAAAGCTAACTAGAAATTAGCTACATGGAAGAATGGTTATACCTAGGGCTTTATGTCCTTCTCTCCTTGCTCCTTGGAGTGGTAGAAAGGGATCACCTTGTCGCCTTCTCTAGTCGAAGAAGGATCCACCCGAGAGCCTCAACCTTTGGCTTCAACTTCAAGCTAGAAGTAACTAAGGTGCTAGAAGTGCTAATCCTAGAACCCTAGATGAGAGTAGAGATTATCTAGAAGAGGTTTTCTCAAGCTCAAGTGTTTCTCAACACATGAGAGGGGAGAGCTTGAGAAAGAGGAAGAGTAGGAGAGAGAATGAATATGAGAGAATGAGAGAATAATGAAGCATTCTCACATATATGTGTGAATTATTGTAAATTGATAATTAGTGAGATAATTGTCAAGGCTTAATCAAGACATGACTATTATCATTACATATTTAATGCTAATTGCAAGGATCAAAGAGCATCTTTTATATGGAATGATGATGGTCAAACTGTCAACCTAGGTCAACAAGTCAAGAGTGGTCAAAAAGTCATCAACCCTAACCATGCACAATTATATATAACTAATATCAATTAACCATAATACACACATAAGCATTAGGGTTAGCAAAATGACAATGGTCATTAACCTTAATCAAAGTCCTCTCCTTCTGTCTCAATCAACTGTGCATACGCACCCGTATTCGTGATCCGAGGAACACGAATACAAAGAGATAAAACCAATCCCAAATCATATACTAGGATCTGACTTAAACCAAAGCCCACTAGTATAAGCTGTCCGGACAGCAAACGTGCACAAGTGCGCGGATGTGAACGAACCCTGTCGCAAAACCATGCGACCTCTACTCATTTTGCCTAAAGGCGAATAACTTTCTGTGTGGGACTCTAAAGACTCGACACTACGCTGGCAGTGGGTTTAACCACAGACCGCAAGCGGCACTAGCTGTACGTAACGGTTCCCCAGGTAGATGCCGATAAGAAGACTGACGAGGTGACCCCATCTGAACTCCTACTGAGCCTGTATGTGACAGTCTCCGTACAGTCCGGTCTGTTCGTCTGATACATCGCATGGCGGGCCTAGGGGGCGGTGAACGTCAGTCCCCTAATAGCGGTACAAGTCGTGTCGGAGTGTAGCCCAGAACACCCTGAGATAACACTGGAAACCTACTAGTATATCTCGCTTGCCCTGGCCAGGGACTACTTGTGTAATGGCTCTCCTGGACACAGCGCGATGTCAACCCCCAATACCGGGAGAGACGAATCATGTCTAACCGTCACTGCCTCCAAGTGCTTCGGGACTGCACCCAAAAACTACCTGTTTGCACGACTCCTTTGAGCCGTGGTAGGGTAGTAATCAAAGTGCAGTGGGAACACACTCGAGGCGAAGTGACAGTGTCAAGTCAGCGGACTAAGCTGTACTCATGTCACCTAGGAACTGATAACCGACGATAGGTATAATACCAACCAACAGTTCCCGACGAGTCCTGTCCAGTGTACTCGTAACCTAACGAGCACCCGCATACTATCTCAAGTACGACGTACTGATGGCTGCGGGACAGACCGTCTCCCCCGCTGGGATGAGAAGCGCATACGCTAGTCTACTCTGGAGTATCGATGCCCTGTCTCGATAGCCCAACGACTAGGGACCTGTATAAGGATGTGCTTATGGATTACCCAGCCCCCACGAGTGTGAGCGCCATCACAACGCTGGTAATCAAGCAAAGATCCTAAGGGCTCTACTAATATGTATATATAAGCGATATGCTAAAAGAAACACATGCACATATTGAAGTAGAGACAAACCAAGTAGCATACTACCATTTCGAGCAAGATTGTATATACAACTGTGAATATCTTAAGCTTCAATCAAGTAATATACAAACTAGTATGATACAGTAATGGCCTCTAGGGCATATACACTAACAATACTAATATGAGAATCTAGTCTGGTAAATACATATTCTGGAATCAGAATCTAATTGGGAAAGCAGTTTTCAATTATTATCGCATAAGAAACTGAAACATGAAAATCTTTCGAGGGGCTGGCCGGGTTTTCTTAGTAACGCCTTTTCCACTATCCAAATTTATGGTAGTAGTCCAAATTTCCTTGCCCTCACACCAATCGCTTTATATGTCTTTATTTCTTACCTTCTATACACCACACTTAGGCTAATTTTTTTTTCTTTCCCTACCATTCGACACCGGCCTATGATTTGGAAGAAGACCATCCAATAAGTATAATAGGTGTACTCTTTTAATACTAGGAGCCCACATAACCTGAGAGATGGTAAACATAAAAGACAACCGAAAAATCTTATTCAATTTCTCTAGAACCCATGGTCATCCTCGAATTGAAACAAGTTTCTTCGAGTTCGTATGTAACTATACGAGATGGTCTTTCCAAACAATATGGATCTTCGTGGTGATACGGAGTGTTTTGGAGAAAAGCAAAAGGAAAGTAAGATTAGCAGGGATATATGCGACTTTGTCGTGAATCATGACAATCCAAAACCGGATGGTAAAAAGGTCGGTCAACTAAGTGTTGAGTTATAGTTTAAGTTAGGTCATGGTCGCAAACTAGACAGAAAGAGAAAAGAAACACTCAGCGTACACTCTAACCTAGATTAGATTGGTTAATAACTTTATCTAATTAGGATGGCTCCCACAGTTTCCTCGAATTCTCTTTCAAATCATAAAAGGAGAATTAGTCGGGATAATCCGAGGAGTAAACTACTCATCAGTAGGAATCGACATCCAACTATCATTGTGTGATAATCTTGATGGAAGCCGACCAAAATTACCACACTCCAGAAAGTATGCGCAAACATGGCAAATTTTCCTTATGTTTGAAACTCCCGGTATGGTTTTTACCCCTAGGACCCCAGTGACCATGACTAAGACAACAAATCATATGGTCCTAGTCAAGTTCAACCCGTTATATTCTTGATTGCATTAAACCCACCAGCATGGGCCCTTGACTGAGCCAACAAGGTCGTGCGAGTGTCATAACCAATCGCAATACCATGCAAACAGAAAAGTACTACATATCTACAAATCACTACGCCTCGGTTAAGCACGACAAACGTATTACGAATACTAAGTAATACTAATATGAAATGATGGAGGGCTACGGTTGGTTTTTGGCGAAAAACCTTTAACGTAATGAACTTGATATCGTTGAAGGAACTCAAGCAGTTTTGAAAAGAAGTGGTTTAGGCTCCAAATTTAAAACTAGTAACATAAACTTTTGTTTAAGAGTGAACTCCTCGTGAAGGGATCAAGGGTCTTTCCTCATAGAATTAGGTGCAGGATATTCCTAACCGAATACCTCTATGCAAAACAAAAGAGTATGACTATGGTTTTGAAGAAAATCGAGTAGTTTTAAAATTTGGTTCCGAAAAAATCATTTAGGTTTATTTTCCTTAATCAGAATTAATGTAATCCTATCAATTAATCATATCATGGTAGAAGAGAAACGAAAATAAGCACGAACATATATGCCATCCGCATTCGCCACAAGGTCCCGGGTCTTCACCGTAAAGTTACTTAACGTACGGCAGGGCGGGGACATAACTAGCACAGATGCAAAACATATATAGCATCTACTAAATACATAATATATATATATAGAAACATCGTATCATGCATGATATCAAGTAACATCATAGAAGAATCACAGTAGAAGTAAACACAGAATGGAAATGCGGGTAATATAGGAAAAATACATTTCAATGGAGCCAAATATGAAAAGAAATTTCCCCGGTCGTGTGGATAGTCCATAGTATCAGATCCTAGACCCCTATGAGTACGGCAAGCCACCCGCCGATTCCACAAGTGAGGAAACCCTAATCAACAAAGTGAGTGGGCCACCTAGCACTTCCAAAATCCGGTGACCTGGGTACCCATCCACGGGTCAAACCTATACCCCCTACGAGTGTGGCTAATAGCCCGCTAGAGTAAGGCACGCAGGTCTCAATGCAATGAGATGGATGCCCGTTGCCCTCTAGAACCCGACTACTCGAGCACTCCACCGCGGGGTAATCCTAGTGCATGTAATAAAAAACTGAATATGCAACGGTGACTACGTCCGCAACCTAGACGCATCCCAAAGAATTATACAGGCCGTAGTGAAGGCAGTCCACTTTTCGGACGCTCACCACGCAATATGAATATACATTACATCATAGAGAACTATATCTAATACTACATACTCCGGGCTATCTATCATGGCAAATCCAACAAAACAATAACTACTAAGCAATATCCATCAGAGAACATGCAAATTTGCAATTATCAATTACGTAACCCCGTCTAATTGATACAAATAACAATTAGACAACGTTTTACCAAACATTAGATACACTTAGCCATCACAAATCCTATGACAATTGAATACCACACACATATATCCGACACTTCATTTTTCCAAAACATCGAAAATCAAGTGTGCTAAAAACCGACAGAAATTCCATGCTAAAAACCACTTCGGGAGTCCGAAATGAACTCGGATTGAGCCGAAACATTGCGGAGAACCTCAGAATGAAATTAACATTGTCTCGGAGCCACCTAGCGGGGGTACCAACCCCTTAAGCCACCCTAAGGAGGCCCAAGGGCTAGGTAGACCGGAAACTGCCTTCTGAGCCAGTTTCGGGTCCTCACACCTTCAAGGCCACTTTTGAGTGGTCTCGGGGTGTGGTCCCTTCCTAGGCCCCCAAGGATATCCCTGGGGTCCCCGCGCATCTCCTCGCATCTTCTCGGTCCAAACCGAGAGCCTGCGGGGAGTCAAAACATCATTGCAATATGGAATTGCTCAATGGTTTTACAGTAGTTTTTGCGGAGCAAAAACCGGCGAGATTCAGAAGTCGTAACTATCTAGTTGAAGGTGTTTGGGTGGCTCCGATACCTGTTCATCTCAGAATATTGCATTTTATACCGCCCATTCTTACGCTCGTGTGTTTATAGGTAGGTGCTTTTAATCCGTGTTTGTTACATGTTTACGGAATACAGGTTTCCAGTACAAATATTGCAAATCAGGATAAAATCTCCACAGTTACGCCAAAAGCAGAACATCTGTCAACAGCAGATAAAAGCCGGGTTCCGGTCATCCATATCCATCCAGTGCCGAGTACCGGTTCCCGATACAAGACATGTGACAGTAGTCATTCGTGTCTGGGACAAGCACAGAGCACGAGGGGGCTGCACAAGAATCAATGGGTGCGCGGAGCTCGAGGGAGATAAAGTCAAAAGTAAACAAAGATAATGCAATCTTGGACTTGGAAATCTGGAGATATTCTGAAGACTTTTGCGCATTTTGAAGATTGCAAACACGAGGAAAAAACCAACCAGGGACACCAACCAAAATTGACCAGTCAACTCCACTAGACTGCCGCGTTTCCGCGGCCAATAGGGGGTATTGGCCGCGGAAACGCGGCCGTACTGTGGCCTCCTTTTGTCATTTTTCTGGGGCATTTTGGGCATTTCATATGGGGTCTGCTGGTTGCCCTAGAACTCCATTCTCCTGCCTATAAATACAGCAGATCCGAGCCAAACTAGGAGAGCATTTTCTTGAGCTTTTCTTTAGCCTCTTTTTTGTGTAGTTTTGTTCTTCTTCTTCTTCTTCTTCATTCTTTCTCCATTAAAATTATAGTGAGAGCTTTTTGAGTGGAAGATTAATGAAGATGAGGGATTTTTATCTTTCTTGTTAGTTTCGCTCCCCCTTGAGATTTTTGCTTTCTCTTGATCATTCAACCTCTTCATTGAGCTTGAATGGTTAAGGGTTAGTTATTGATCTCAAGGGTCGTATTTTCTCACGGGACTAGTTCTTCACTTCACATTCGTTCTCTACCCTTCCCTTGATCTTGCAACCTCTTCATTGAGCTTGCAAGTTTAAGGGTTGGCTATTGATCACATGCTTGGCTTGAGTTCTACTTCCGTGTTCTTTTTATTTGCTTATTACTTGCATTCTTCATTCTTGCTTTACTTACTTGCAATTTTATTCCATGTACTTTAATTACTTGTATCTTTTCTTTTCTTTGTTCTTTTCTTTTTGTTCTCTCTTTTTGGTTCTTTCTTGTGAATGAATGTAATTATTATTGTTAAGAAGAAATACGGTATTATAAGTTAACATTTCTTTGCCAATTCCTTTTCCCGTTATTTTCCATTGAACTCCGCCCAAACTATACGCAAGCGCTCCGTTAGGCACCCTACCCTGACAAGGTAACGGTGATTCCTAACCGCGACCGGTTGCGTTCGGTTTGGCCGGAGGCGAAAGCAAGAGACAAGAACGGAAGGACAAGGGTAAATAAGCCGGATTCCACGAATACCGCGCTTAAATCCCCTAATCCACGTTGTTGCCAATTGCTTAGCTTCAATTGGTCAAGACTCGGCTCAAAGGTTTTGAGTACGGATTTCTTTAGCTTATAATCTCGTATCTTTTCTTAACAACTTTATACTTGCAAATAATACACATAGGTTAGATCAAACAACATACAGATTCTTTATTGACTCGTCTAAGACAAGAAGGTAAGATACCACCATCTCCCTGTGGACCGACCCGTGCTCAACCGGCTAGCTGCAAAGCGACACCGTCCTGATCGCGGTTATACTTTAATTCTTTGAACATCCGACACGCCAAAAGCGTGCGATCAATACCATCGAAAGTTCCTAGTGCCTTCGCCGCTAACCCGCGGCCAATGCGAAATCAGAAAACAAAAATTTTCATGGCACTAGAAACTTAAACCCAAGATTCTAAACCAAACACCTAAAACTAGAACAACTAAAGGATAGAAATCACAACCTTTGTAGCATCTTCATTTGCTCCAGTTGGGTTGGACTCTAGCATGATCTCAAGAGCTCTAGATTGCACTTGCAAGTTGTTCCTCCTTCACCAAAGATGATCCATCCGAAGGAACCAAGTTCAAGCTTCAACTTCGTCCATGAAGTAACTAAAGATCCTAGGATGCTAATCTAGGATGCTTAGTGATATGTGTGAGTGTTCTAATGATTTTTCTTTCTCTTAATCCTCTTGAATTTCAACACATGAGAAGGTAGAGGAAGAAGAAGAAGGAAGAGCCATGGAAGAGAGAAACAAAAATGGTGGAATGAAAACTCCACAAATTCAAGCATGCTTCAACACTTTTGTAAAAAGAATTTTTCCATTTTAAAGCTACAACCATGCTTGAATAGTATTTGGAAATGAATTTATAATTCATTTTCCTACACCCTCCACCATTTCTCTTTTCCATCTCATTTCATATTTTCTTAAAAAAGAAAAACCTTGAAAAGAGTTCTTCTTCTTCTAGAAGATTGCTTATATAAATACAAGAATACGTCCCTGCAAATACATGCACGTATTCGTATCAAAATACAAATACTTAAGAGATAGAAAAATATAATGAACATAATACTAGAATATACATATCGAAATATATGTAAATTATTAAATCAAAACTTGATTTAATAATCCAGCTTAATCTTAAGCCGGCTAGGATTATCATCTGCCCGATTGAAGTCCACATGGCTAGCGCACATACCTAATCGGAACCTTGCATGTTTCAATATACGGCCACCACATCATTTTTACTGAACCGGGAAAACCCTCTGTGTGGGACTCTAAAGACGCATCAATACGTTGGCAGTAGGTTTAACCACAAGCACGTCGGCGGCATTAGCTGTATGTAACAGCTACCCTGGTATTAAGCAAAAGGAAGGCCGACAAGAAAACTCATCCGTACCCCTACTGAGCCTGTTGATTGTTAGCTTTTGTACTAGGTGTTTTATATTTTCTATTTATTCTACTTTCCGCAATTAAGTCGGTTTCGCACGTAGCTTGCCGATTGAGTACGGGTCGTCCACTAGGAGATAGTTCGTATTTTCGTTCGTATTTTAGATGAGTCAATTAAAGAATTTATATGAATGTTTAAGTCTACCTAAGTGTTTGTATTTTATGTTCAAGTGAACTTGCTAGGGTTGGAGTTGGTTAGTAGAGTTAGGATTAGTCTTGTTCTTGTCTTTTTCCATTCTTGAAATGATATTGGGTTAATCGGAAATAGCGGGGATTAGGAGTACATAAGAATGGGATTTGCAAGTTTAAGCAAGCTTTCGAACGCTAAATCCATTCCTAGTTCCCCTTTTTCGTCCGTAACATGCTCTTATTTCCAACCCTAAGCCAAACATACTTAACCTAGTCTCCAATCAAGTCACAACTACATGTCACGTTGTAGTATGCCTAAAGAAATTCTTAACTTAGGTTGCGACTATACGTCACTTATAGCGCGCCTAAGTGAGGGTGTTCAAGTGAACTTGTTTGGTCTAGGTTCACTTTAAACCTTTCAAGATTTGCAAGAAAACATGGGCCAACCGAACTTGGTGAACCAGACATAGGAGAGGAAGCTGATACAACGTCTTGCAAAGTGGAAACGATGGAAAGGATGGAGGGAAGTGATCGAGAAATGATATTGGTTAAACATTCGGGAGGGTGTGCATAGTCCATGGAAGGGACATGATGAATTGGAAAATCCGACTCATCAAATAAAACTGGATCATCCTCAATGATATCCTCAAAATTCAGCTCATCCATGCATTCATCATTAACTACTTCCAAACACATATGGGGTTCAGGAAAAACAGTTAATGGTTTGGGATGATACCCACATGGATGTGAAAGGACATGATAAATTGGTGAGAAAAACTCATCCAAAATTTTGGGTGCATCATCCAAGTTATCTCCATTGTCGATATCATCAATAAAATAAAAGTTAAATTTTTCAGACACCTCATCAAAAGCACGGTTTTCAATCAGTTGTGGTTCAAGAGTGGAGGTGTAGAGATCAAAGGGATTGGCATTGGTTTCACTTGAAATGGACCTTTCACAATCGAGGCTAAGTCAGTTCTGTATAAGTTTGTTTGGATATCCCAAACATTTGCGAGGGAATATCTTCAACCAAACTGAGGACCAAAAGGTGTTTTGTTTCTCAGCATGCCACCTTTTTACAAAAAGGAATTTCTTGTGAAGAAATTTATGGTCGTGAGATAGAATTGGAAAGAGTTCGAGCTAAACAAACTAATAGCTGATAATTTGGTGAAACCAAAGGATTCAATAGTCTCCAACGAACATCATCCTCTCCCCGAATCTAGTAGGGTTCCTCATCCACTTGAGAGATACTAAGGTCTTCTCGGTGACAGTGGGAGCAAGGATTGCATCATGGTAGATGATGGCCCAATTAGGTTCAGGCAGGCCATCACAAGTGGAGACTTTGTGAAATGGCTGGATGCAATCAAAGATGGAATCCATGTACACCACAAATTATGACTTTGAATGTTGCACCTAAAGGGGTAAAAACCATTAGGAGCAAATGGATCTTGAGAAGATTCTTGGTGTAGATGGAAAAGTTGAGACTTTCAAAGCTATGATTAAGTCTATCAGGATTAAAACAAGTATCGCGGAGTTAGAACATCTGTTTTGATGTGGCAGTCAAAGAGTTTGACTTCATCAACAAGGTAGATGAACCTTGTATATACAAGACGGTAGTAGAGAGTAAGCCTGTCTTCCATGTATTGTACGTAGATGACATACTCTTGATAGGAAATGGTTTCCTATGCTACACTCGGTCATGCTCCTCTTATCACGTGGATTCTCCATGGAAGATCTGGATGATACCTTGTCACACCCCGAAATAGCACGTCACTGGCACTTGAATCATGTGAAGTCTATAAGACCCCACCTAATCAAGTAAGCTATAAAGCCCAGAAATCTAAACCATTTTAAATAAGAAGTGAAGGAAACTTGTTTAAAGAAAGTGGTTTAAATAAAATAAATGGCATTAAACATTTAAAAGCAACATCATATTTTCCTGAAATTTTCGTCTGAGTCTCCTTTTTAAATACCGGCCCCAAACGGGTACAAACATGAAAAATATACATAATGAATAAAGGCATCCCCAAGCGGGAGCTAGCTCTTCGCCAAGTGGCAGACACAACCACGCAAGCAATATAATATACAACGCCGAAGGGCGAGAACCAAAACTCAAAAGAAAACCAATATCCACCAGAAAACCATAATAATACAAGCGCGACTCTAAGGTCAAAAGAATATACATACTGGTCTTTTAAGTCTATCAAATAATACAAGTCTGGTTGTTGGAGTTTACTAGATACAACAGAATGAAAATAAAGTACAATGGTGGTCACGATGCAAGTGAACCCACCTACCAAGCAATTACCCGGAAGGAAGCAATGTGCGAGCAAGCCGCAATGAAGCCTGTACGGCAAAACCTACAAGAAACTGTGGCACAACAGGGGTGAGTTGCCAACTCGTGAGTTGGAAAATATCACCAAGAAGAAATCTCATGTATGACTCTATCTTAGGCCATACATTAATATATCCTCAATACATAACGTGAAGCTTCTAAATAATGGCAAGGGTAAACATCTATAGATAAGTGTAATACCAATGTGCTCGTGCCAGTGCCTTAGGTAGCAACATAATACATATATGATGTATGCATGCATGAAAACAAAATGCAACTGAATGAGAAAAATGTTTTCATATCTCAATGAGATTTCTGTATAAAAATCGAAGTATCATCAATTAAATCAATAGAGAATCCGTCTCAAGCATCGACACAAAATATATATCTCAATATCTCGAGCTTCGGCAATCGGGACTGGCCTATATCATCAAATCTCAATATCTCGGGCTCCGCATGACTAGGATCGGCCCATAACTCCGAACGGTATCCTCCGGATATCTGTCGAGTCTCCATAAAGTCACCAGTCGGTAGTGCTCCCCTGCCAGGCTCAACGCCTTTCTATCGGATCTTCTTGCCACGGGGTACCGCACCGGGTCTACCATGCAGCAGACGGTCCCGCCCCCTACCTCGAATCGGGTGTATGATACCACTCGAGAACCGAGAAAACTCATGGTGGACATCACAAATATCATAGCACGAGAAAACCGCAATTTTTTATCTTTAAAATGATAATAAGTTTATAAATTCTTGTGGTTTCTCCATATCCAGAAATCTCATGGAAATCCGAAATCCCAATTTCAAGAGTAAATAACAGTGAATTACCGGCATAAAGCCCCATAATATTGCATGACAATGAATATGTAATACATCGGATATCAAGCAAGGAATGCAATAATTAAACTAGCATATAAAAGCAATAACATAATGGAACTATCAGCTAGCAAGTCATGTCAATGAAGTAATATATTTAAAGTATGTGTGTCATGGCAATTACCGATGATGATGTGTGTGAGCCGGCAAGCAAGTGTTCGTAGACATACGCATCATCGGTAATGGTGTTGGTGTCCAAACAGCATGGGTTCATAATAATTAATAAAAACACAATTAAGCATGCAATGCGATGCGAACAGCAAGAATATATGGAAAATGAATAGTATAAGAACATACAATATATATACGAGTCATACAGTTTTGCCATTTGAAATAACACGAAACATGGTGTTTAGAAAATAGGGGCTATGGTTTTTTTAAGAAAAGGTACGTCCTTTGAAATATCCGTAGTATCACTTGGCCGGACTTTAAGATACTCATGATTCATTAATTTTGGAAATACGTATGACTCGAGCCTAGTCTAACATCTACTCAGTAAACTAGAGGACAAAGCTAAGAGACTAATCAAAAGGGTAAGGAAAACCATCTAAGTCCGAGTCGATATATCTAGTAGTCGGTGATCCCTCCACAATAGCGTCACGTACGATAAACTATATAATACGACATCCTCAAATCAAGAGTGAGCATCTATCATAATTTTTGTATCTCGTACGGTAAATCCTTCATACGGCATCCGAAAATTGGGGTACGGGTCGAATATCAGATATAAAACATTATTCATATGGTATCATCATCATAATATCATGAACTAGGGTACTGATCTAAGTCTAGTACATACCGATACCATCAACATATAGTCGCGTGTGTATGAAAACACATCGCCCAGCAATCCGCTAATATAATATGTCGTATCTCATAACACGACCCAAATCACATCACCGATCTCATGGCATCATGCCCAATCACATCGACTCATCTCCAAGAATCATATACTATCCTCATCATGCGTGTATACGTATAAGTGTGTGTGTATAGCAACACACACACACACACACACACACACACACACACACACATATATATATTCATATATCATATACACCAAAACATAACCCGTGTGTGCATGTGTGTGTGTATACCTTATTATAAGGTTTCGCGACTAAGAAATTACACAAAGCGCTATCTTACAATTAGACTAAATTTAACCTGCGAACACCTAGAGCCCATCTTGATAATCATCCATGTATCACAATACATATATATATATATATATAGTATAATGTATTCGTATATTACACTACGAAACTGCGGGGGTGCTATACGCCATCCACCCGACTTCCACCGTAGATATATATCTACTCACCTTGATCCTTGCTTGCCGAAGTCGATGTCTCCATACTCGTCCTTATCATCCGAAGTCCGCATGAGGGTGCCTACACATATAAACACAATGTATCGTAAACCGAAATCGCGCACGAAAACCAAAATGGCACACGTATCATACATATGTTAGAACCTATGGTCTACTCATGCCAATCGACCAAATAACACCCGATATCAACGTACCAACGTCAAGTGACTGATACAAAACACAAATATCAAAACATCAATTCATGAACATCAAGGAATTCAAAGCAGCAACTCAAGAAAACACTTCCAGATTTTGTTTCAGGTAAAATTAGTCAAAACAAGCAATGCAGTGGGTTTGTATATGAAGTAACTCAGCTACAGACCAAACCTAGACACCAGATACCACATTATGACCGGCCACATACCCTAAATTTCCGGCCTGCTCGGCCAAAGAGGCTTGGTTGGAGTTCGTATTTGCAGGGTGGCGTCCTAGTGGTCCATCTAGGTTAGTGGTGTTGCTAGTTTTTCTAGTAAAAGCCCCGGGTCACTCCAGATTCCCTGTAGGCCTCAATTTCACACAAAACCAACACGGAAGTTTTAAGTTTCAAGTTTCAGGGTTCAGTTCAGGTTTGGTCTGGGCTTTAAACAATAAGGAGGGGTTTGTAGTCACTAATACATTCACAAGCATCATCACTGTTAGTGTATATGCCCTAGAGGCCATTACTGTATCATACTAGTTTGTATATTACTTGATGGAAGCTTGGGATGTTCACAGATGTATATACAATCTTGCTCGAAATGGTAGTATGCTACTTGGTTTGTCTCTGCTTTAAAATGTGCATGTGTTTCTTTTAGCATATTGCAGATATACATATTAGTAGAGCCCTTAGGATCTTTGCTTGATTACCAGCGTTGTGATGGCGCTCACACTCGTGGGAGCTGGGTGATCTATAAGCACATCCTTATACACGTCCCTAGTCGTTGGACTATCGAGACAGGGCATCGATACTACGGAGTAGACTAGCGTATGCGCTTCTCATCCCTGTGTGGGAGACGGTCTGTCCCACAGCCGTCAGTACGTCATACTTGAGATAGTATACGGGTGCTCGTTGGGTTACGAGTACACTGGACAGGACTCGTCGGGAACTGTTGGTTGGTATTATACCTATCGTCAGTTATCAGTTCCCAGGTGACATGAGTACAGCTTAGTCCGCTGACTTGACACTGTCACTTCGCCTCGAGTGTGTTCCCACTGCACTTTGATTACTACCCTACCACGGCTCAAAGGAGTCGTGCAAACAGGTAGTTTTTGGGTGCAGCCCCGAAGCACTTGGAGGCAGTGACGGTTAGACAGGATTCGTCTCTCCCGGTATTGGGGGTTGACATCGCGCTGTGTCCAGGAGAGCCATTACACGAGTAGTCCCTGGCCAGGGCAAGCGAGATATACTGGAAGGTTTCCAGTGTTATCTCAGGGTGTTTTGGGCTTCACTCCGACACGACTTGTACCGCTATTAGGGGACTGACGTTCACCGCCCCCCTAGGCCCGCCATGCGATGTATCAGACGAACAGACCGGACTGTACGGAGATTGTCACATAGAGGCTCAGTAGGAGTTCAGATGGGGTTCACCTCGTCAGTCTTCTTATCGACATCTACCTGGGGACCGTTACGTACAGCTAGTGCCGCTTGCGGTCTGTGGTTAAACCCACTGCCAGCGTAGTGTCGAGTCTTTAGAGTCCCACACAGAGAGCTATTCGCCTTTTGGCAAAATGAGTAGAGGTCGCATGGTTTTGCGACTGGGTTCGTTCACATTCGCGCACTTTTGCACGTTTGCTGTCCGGACAGTTTATACTAGCGGGCTTTGGTTTAAGCCGGATCCTAGTATATGTTTTGAGATTGGTTTTTCTCATTGTATTCGTGTTCCTTGGATCACGGATGCGGGTGCATATGCACAGTTGCTTGAGACAGAGGGAGAGGACCTTGATTAGGGTTAATGACTATTGTCATTTTATTAACCCTAATGTTTATGTGTGTATTATTGTTAATTAGATAATTAGTTTAATAATTGTGCATGGTTATGGTTGTTGACCATTTGACTTCATTGACTTCTTGACCTAGGTTGACACTTTGACCATCATCATTTCTTTTGGAAGATGCTTTTTGATCTTTGCAAATTGAAATGATAATGGTCATGTCATGATTAACCATGACAATTATCTAGCTAATTATTCAATTAAAATAATTCACACATATTAGTGAGAATGGTTCGATTATTTCTCATTCTCTCATATCTTTTCTCACTCTTGTTCTTCCTCTCTCTCAAGCTCTCTCCCTCTCATGTGTTGAAAAACACTTGAGCTTGAGAAAAACCCTCTCTTGATCTTCTCTACTCTCATCTATGGTTGAAGAACTAGCACTTCTTGAACCCTAGTTACTTTTAGCTTGGAGTTGAAGCCAAAGGTTGAGGCTTTCGGGTGGATCTTTCTTCGGCGTGAGAAGACAAGCAAGGTGACCTCCTTCCACCACTCCAAGGAGCAAGGAGAGAAGGGCTTAGAGACCAAAGGTATAACCTTTCTACAACTTAGCTAGTTGTTAGTTAGCTTTAGCAAGTTTTTGTTTAGCAAAGATCCTTTCTTGTCTAGTCCATGTTGCCTAAGCTCATAAAAATCCGATTTTTATTATGTTTTTCGCCTCCCCGTAAGCACCGGGGTGGGCAACGTGGACTTATAGTGGTATCAGAGCCTAACTAAACATAAACTAGCTAAGTAGTGAACTGTGTCGAAGTTCGAAACCGAAAAATCGAAAAACCGAGTTTCAAAAACCCTAAGTTTATGTTAATTTTTTTTCTGGTTAAAACAAAATTTGTTATACTCCTAAAATCGTCTCAGGGTTTTTTAAAGATAACCACCAAAAACGAGCAAGTGAATCGACCAAAGTGTCGCGGTTCCGTGGCAATAGCAAGCTATTGCCGCGCTAACCGCGGCCGTCTTGGCTCTTCACTTGGTCGAGTTTGGTGCAGTGTATTTCTGGCTTGGTTTTAGGATTTTTCAGATGGTTTATTTGTGCCCATGTTTTCCATAATAGAAATTTACTTTTGGGGGCCTATAAATCCGTATTTTTCCGAACTTCAATACACTTTGACTCTAAAGGTTATATCTGTGATGTTTGCATGTATTGAACGTCGGCTAATCGCTATATGTCGATTAGTCGGGGTTATACATATCTGTGATCTGTGATTGATACTGGTTTGTGTATATGAATGGGTTGGATTGTCGTGGGTGAATAGCCGGGATGGATGTGAGATAAGTGTTGCTTTTCTTTCATTCATTTGTAATATGTAAATTGATGTAATATTATTATTTGTTTGGCCGCACAACCGGGTCGGGGTTGTAGCGGTCATTGTATAATTCTTTTTACTGTTTTTGCTCCTAGGATAGACCCATGGAGGGGTGCACAAACTACCGGGTATCTCGAAGTGCCGAGTGGCCTACTCATGGTGGTGAGGGAGGTTGCTTCGCTTCGGGTACTTGGCGGGTAGTTTGCCGCACCCGTAGGGGTTTTGGGTGGGGTATTTGGCTATTCACCGCCACCGTGTAATCCGCTTTTCGTTGCAGGCTCGAACGGATTACGGATTCCTAGTATATCCAATGTATTCATCTGTGATCTGTAATGTCTATCATTGCTATATATTTATATATGATAACTATTTAGGCGTTGCTTATGTTTTACAGCCGCGCTAGCCCAGCCCCCGCTCTGTCGTTAGTTAAGTAACCTAACGGGTGATGACGGGGCCCCGTGGCGAATGCGAATGGCATAAGCGTACGTCATATTTTGGTTGTTTTCTGCAATGGTAGGATTAAATGATGGGATGCATTAAAATAACTAATGCAAGAAAATAAACCAAGTAAAAGTCGATTGGAACACTTTGAAAACCACTTGGTTCTTTTCAAAACTAAACTTTTAAACGCGGAGCTTGAACCACTCCTTTTAAAAGCTATCTCGTTCCATCGATTATATCAAGTTCACTACGTTCACGGTTTCGCCAAAACCATCCGTAGCCCTCCATCATTTCAGTTAAATATACGGTAGTATTCAAGCTATGTATTTTGACCTCACGCCAAGGCATAGTGATTGGTAGCTGCCGGATATTTATCTGTTGCATAGATAGAATGCGTTGGTTTGAGACAGTCGTACTGCCATTTTGGCCTACGTCAAGGGTAGGTACGGGTGGGTTCAAATTAACCAGGATAATGATGGGAAGAACTTGACATGTGACTTATGACATTTTGACCTCACGCCAAGGTCATAAGAGCATGGGGCAAAAATCCACATCGGGAGTTTCATAAGTACTGAAACTTGCTAGCGCTGCATACCATTTGGAGTGTGATAATTCTTGTAGGATTCCTTCGGTCTTATCACGCGATGATATTTGGATCCCGATCCTACTGTGAGTATATGCTACTCCTCGGGAAAACTCTCACTTAACGATCGATGCTATAAACCTAGTAGGTGTCTAGAAAGGTGTTAGTGGGGCTACGCCCACAGGGAAAAGAGGCTACTTAATTAAGGAACTTCGCGAAAGCGTTGGAAAACCTCCCTCGAAGTACCGACACTGGCCTGGCTGAACGGTTAAGCAAGTATTGTACGGTGAGAGTGATCCTGACTAATCCTTTCTTTACGGTTTGAGAAGGGATTCGAGAGACAGTGGGAGCCATCCAGTTTAGACAAATTAAAAACCACTCTAAACTTGCAAGAGCATCATGCTAAAGTGTTTCTTTTCTCTCTCCTAATTGCAGCGACCATTCAAGATGACCGAACTTAAGTTATTACTAGATAAAAATATATTGACAGGGCCAAACTACAAAGATTGGCTCAGGAATGTCAAGATGGCGATCACTTATGACAAGTTGGGGTATGTCCTTACCACAAAAGCTCCCCCTGTCCCAGGTCCCACCTCCAGCGTCGCGGATAAGGAAATCCGTAAGACATGGGAGTTAGATTGCACGAAGGCCAAATGCCTCGTATTAGCCTCGATGGACAACGAACATCAGAGGAGGCATGAGAATATGGACCTAGAGTCCATATTTCTTCATACAAAAGAACTGTATGGAGAGCAGTCTCGTATCGCAAGATACGAAGTGTCGAAGAAGCTATTTTCGGCAAGGTTGGCCGTCGGATCATCGGTAGCGGAACACGTGCTTAAGATGATTGGCTACATTGAGGAGCTCGCGGACCTTGGGACCACGTTGGAGAATGAACTCTATACTGATTTGATTCTCCAGTCCCTTCCTTCCACTTACGCCCAGTTTATTCTGAACTTCAACATGCAAGGAAAGGAGGTTGAACTTTCCGAACTTCTGAACATGTTGAGGAGTGCTGAGGGCACCCTACAGAAAGGTAGGGAGACATCCACTTTGTTTGTATGAGGACCTTCCTCTTCTAGATCCAGGGCGAAAGCCAAGGGTAAGAAGAAGAAAGCCCCCGCCAAACCAAGAGGCAGTGTCGGTAAAGTGGATACGAAGGGAAAAGTAAAAGCAACAAAGATAGCGGGAAAGCTGGTGGGGAAGGAAGAATGCTTCTATTGTCACAAAAGTGGTCACTGGAAACAGGATTGCAAGGCTTGGAAAGCCAGAACACAGGATTTGAAGCGAGTTACAGCTTCAGCTTCAGGTGTGTATGTTATTGAAAACTGTCTATCGATAAACTCTACTTCCTGGGTATTGGATACCGGATCAGGATCTCATATCTGTAATTCTTTGCAGGCGTTGAGAAAGCGTAGAGTTTTGAAGGCAGGTGACATGACCCTCAGAGTTGCAAACGGTGCTAGCATGGATGCTGAGGCCGTGGGGGACTATCACCTGGGATTGTCAGATGGACACTTTTTGGTTTTGCGTAGTTGTTATTATGTACCAAATGCAACCTGTAATATCATTTCTGTATCTTTATTATCTAAAGAAGGTTATGAATTTGCATTTGTAAGTAATGTAGTGAACATTCACCTTAATCAAGCTTTGATTGGGTCAGGTACATTGAACAACGGTATATACGTATTAAACCAACCACAGATTTTCAATGTCCAGAATACACACAAAAGAAAGTCACCAGAAATCAATAAAACTTTCTTGTGGCATTGTAGACTGGGTCATATCAATGAGAGAAGGTTGACTAAGTTACATACAGAAGGATATTTGGATTCGTTCGAATATCAATCGTATGCAACTTGTCAATCCTGTCTCAAGGGAAAGATGACAAAGACTCCGTTTACTGGACACGGAGAAAGAGCGAGCGAGCTCTTGGGACTCGTACACAGCGACGTGTGCGGTCCAATGTCTACACATGCGCGAAGCGGTTATTCTTACTTCATTACTTTTACGGATGATTTCTCAAGGTTCGGACATGTCTTCTTAATGAAGCATAAATCCGAAGCTTTTGATAAGTTCCAGGAATATAAGAATGAAGTAGAAAAACAAACAGGCAAAAGTATAAAGACACTGAGATCTGATCGATGTGGTGAATACTTGAGTGCCGAGTTCCTGGGTTACTTAAAACAGAATGGAATTCTCTCTCAGCTTACTCCTCCATACACTCCGCAACATAACGGTGTATCGGAGAGACGGAACCGAACCCTATTGGATATGGTACGGTCCATGATGAGTAACGCTGAGTTGCCGCAATCGTTCTGGGGATATGCGCTAGAATCAGCAGCATACCTTTTGAACCGAGTTCCAACTAAGACTGTGCCTACCACACCATATGAGTTATGGAGTGGGAAGAAACCCTATCTTCAATACCTGAAGATTTAGGGATGTCCAGCTTATGTGAAAAAGCAGCATACGGACAAGCTCGAGGCACGCTCAGTACTGTGCAAGTTTGTGGGATACCCAAAGAACTCCAGGGGGTATCTTTTCTATTACGCAGAGGAACAAAAAGTCCTTGTTTCTCGTAATGCCCATTTTCTGGAACATCAGTTCTTAGAAAAAGAAATAAGCGGGAGCGCAATAGAACTGGAAGAAATTCCAGAACCACAAGCTATTACTGAAAGCTTAGTAGAACCAGAGGGTTCGAAAGATCAGGACATTCCCACGCCACTCCGCAGGAGTAGTAGACAGTCTCATCCGCCCGAGAGATACTACGGTTTTCTCATTGACGGGGATAGAGAGGATTGCATCATAGATTGTGATGAGCCTACTAGCTTCTAGAAAGCTATTCAGAGCGTCGACTCGGTAAAATGGCTGGATGCAATGCGGACCGAAATGGAGTCCATGTACACCAACAAAGTATGGACGTTGGACATTGCTCCAGACGGGGTAAAACCCGTAGGATGCAAGTGGATCTTCAAAAGGAAGATTGGTGTAGATGGACAGGTTGAGACCTATAAAGCTAGACAGGTTGCAAAGGGTTTTCGTCAGCGACCTGGTTTGGACTACGACGAAACCTTTTCTCCAGTAGCTATGCTGAAATCCATTCGGATCCTTCTTGCCATTGCTGCCTTCCACGATTATGAGATTTGGCAGATGGACGTAAAGACAGCTTTTCTAAATGGTCATTTAGAGGAGTGTGTCTATATGGATCAGCCAGAGGGTTTCATTCATAGTGGGAGCAACGGAAAGGTGTGCAAGTTGCTTAAGTCCATTTATGGACTAAAGCAGGCATCGCGGAGTTGGAACATCTGTTTTGATGAGACGGTCAAGGAATTTGGCTTCATCAAAAATCCAGATGAACCATGCATCTATTGTAGATTTGTAGCGAGAACTGTAGTATTCCTCATTCTATACGTGGATGACATTCTCTTAATAGGAAATGACATTCCTATGCTACAATCTGTTAAGGGGTTCTTGTCACACAGGTTCTCCATGAAAGACCTGGGTGATGCCTCATACATTCTGGGTATCCGGATCTACCGTGACAGATCCAAGAGGATATTAGGACTTTCGCAGTCCAGGTACATCGACGCCATACTAAAGAGATTCAGTATGGAAGATTCCAAGCGCGGTAATCTACCGGCTTGTCACGGGATCACCCTCTCCAAAGAGATGTCTCCCAAGAATGATTTGGAGAGGGATCGCATGTCTATTATACCCTACGCTTCTGCGGTAGGCTCTATAATGTATGAGATGTTGTGTACCAGACCGGATGTGGCTTATGCACTGAGTGTGGTAAGCAGGTATCAGTCAAACCCAGGGGAGAAACATTGGATAGCAGTAAAGAACATTCTCAAGTACCTGAGGAGGACTAAGGAGATGTTCTTGGTGTATGGCGGAAAAGACCTGCAGATTGAGGCCTTTGCTGACTCCAGCTTCCAGAGTGACAAGGATGATTCCAAGTCCATGTCGGGTTTTGTCTTCACCCTCAATGGAGGGGCGGTGTGTTGGAAGAGCTCCAAACAGGAAACCGTTGCTGACTCAACGATGGAAGCGGAATACATCGCTGCATCTGATGCCACAAAAGAAGCTGTCTGGATGAGGAAGTTCTTGAGAGAACTTCAGGTGGTTCCGTCCATTGTTGACCCAATACCTCTGTATTGCGACAACAACGGGGCTATAGCTTTAGCGAAGGAACCCAGATCCCATCAGAAATCCAGACACATCTTAAGGCGGTATCACCTGATCAGGGAGATCGTTGATCGCCAGGAGATCGAGGTCCGGAGAGTTGCATCAGAGGATAACACAGCAGATCCATTCACCAAGGCCTTGCCCCAGACTCAGTTCGAGCGGCTGATCGAGATGATAGGTCTTCGATACGCCAGTACATGGCCTTAGTGCAAGTGGGAGATTGTTAGTGTATATGCCCTAGAGGCCATTACTGTATCATACTAGTTTGTATATTACTTGATGGAAGCTTGGGATGTTCACAGATGTATATACAATCTTGCTCGAAATGGTAGTATGCTACTTTGTTTGTCTCTGCTTTAATATGTGCATGTGTTTCTTTTAGCATATTGCAGATATACATATTAGTAGAGCCCTTAGGATCTTTGCTTGATTACCAGCGTTGTGATGGCGCTCACACTCGTGGGAGCTGGGTGATCTATAAGCACATCCTTATACACGTCCCTAGTCGTTGGACTATCGAGACAGGGCATCGATACTCCGGAGTAGACTAACGTATGCGCTTCTCATCCCAGTGTGGGAGACGGTCTGTCCCACAGCCGTCAGTACGTCGTACTTGAGATAGTATACGGGTGCTCGTTGGGTTACGAGTACACTGGACAGGACTCGTCGGGAACTGTTAGTTGGTATTATACCTATCGTCAGTTATCAGTTCCCAGGTGACATGAATACAGCTTAGTCCGCTGACTTGACACTGTCACTTCGCCTCGAGTGTGTTCCCACTGCACTTTGATTACTACCCTACCACGGCTCAAAGGAGTCGTGCAAACAGGTAGTTTTTGGGTGCAGTCCTGAAGCACTTGGAGGCAGTGACGGTTAGACATGATTCGTCTCTCCCGGTATTGGGGGTTGACATCGCGCTGTGTTCAGGAGAGCCATTACACGAGTAGTCCCTGGCCAGGGCAAGCGAGATATACTGGAAGGTTTCCAGTGTTATCTCAGGGTGTTTTGGGCTTCACTCCGACACAACTTGTACCGCTATTAGGGGACTGACGTTCACCGCCCCCCTAGGCCCGCCATGTGATGTATTAGATGAACAGACCGGACTGTACGGAGATTGTCACATACAGGCTCAGTAGGAGTTCAGATGGGGTTCACCTCGTCAGTCTTCTTATCGACATCTACCTGGGGACCGTTACGTACAGCTAGTGCCGCTTGCGGTCTGTGGTTAAACCCACTGCCAGCGTAGTGTCGAGTCTTTAGAGTCCCACACAGAGAGCTATTCTCCTTTAGGCAAAATGAGTAGAGGTCGCATGGTTTTGCGACAGGGTTCGTTCACATTCGCGCACTTGTGCACGTTTGCTGTCCGGACAGTTTATACTAGCGGGCTTTGGTTTAAGCCGGATCCTAGTATATGTTTTGAGATTGGTTTTTCTCATTGTATTCGTGTTCCTCGGATCACGGATGCGGGTGCATATGCACAGTTGCTTGAGACAGAGGGAGAGGACCTTGATTAGGGTTAATGACTATTGTCATTTTATTAACCCTAATGTTTATGTGTGTATTATAGTTAATTAGATAATTAGTTTAATAATTGTGCATGGTTATGGTTGTTGACCATTTGACTTCATTGACTTGTTGACCTAGGTTGACACTTTGACCATCATCATTTCTTTTGGAAGATGCTTTTTGATCTTTGCAAATTGAAATGATAATGGTCATGTCATGATTAACCATGACAATTATCTAGCTAATTATTCAATTAAAATAATTCACACATATTAGTGAGAATGGTTCAATTATTTCTCATTCTCTCATATCTTTTCTCTCTCTTGTTCTTCCTCTCTCTCAAGCTTTCTCCCTCTCATGTGTTGAGAAACACTTGAGCTTGAGAAAAACCCTCTCTTGATCTTCTCTACTCTCATCTAGGGTTGAAGAACTAGCTCTTCTTGAACCCTAGTTACTTCTAGCTTGGAGTTGAAGCCAAAGGTTGAGGCTTTCGGGTGGATCTTTCTTCGGCGTGAGAAGACAAGCAAGGTGACCTCCTTCCACCACTCCAAGGAGCAAGGAGAGAATGACATAGAGACCAAAGGTATAACCTTTCTACAACTTAGCTAGTTGTTAGTTAGCTTTAGCAAGTTTTTGTTTAGCAAAGATCCTTTCTTGTCTAGTCCATGTTGCCTAAGCTCATAAAAATCCGATTTTTATTATGTTTTCCGCCTCCCCGTAAGCACCGGGGTGGACAACGTGGACTTATAATCACAACTCAAGAATTCCTCAAAAGCTCATCTTGGAATTTTCCGAGTTCACAAAACTACACTAAATCGATTTAAAACATAAATAGAGGCTATAGAATCTTCACTATTATACTAATGGTGATACAATTACCTCATTTGGCAAACCCTAGAATCCCCCAGAGCTCAAAATCCATTTTTTCTTGGTCTCCCATGCTTGTAGTGAGGTTGTGCACATTTTTAATGAAAGAGAATATTTGTTTTGATGTGGGATTGAGGTTCTGGTGAGGAGTAGAGGAGATGGAGGGAAGAGGGCAGCCATGAGAGGAGAAGAGAGAAAAGAGAATGACGAAAATGAAATGAGGGGGAGAATAGCTAAGGTCAAAGAAGACCCCTCCCCCCTCTATCTTGCCCATACCTATTTGTCACCACATTCTTTATTCTTTTCTTTTTATTTATCTTTTCTTTTTCTTTTAAATCTCATTTTAAAACAAATCCATTCTGGAAAAAGAAATAAGTCATAGTAGAAAAATAAAATTTGGCAAGTGTGTAACATGACATAATGCATGTCACATGCATAAAAACCGGATTAATTCTAGATTAGTGTAAATTAATCGAGTTTAGCATTTAACTTATTTACAAATAAGTATTTAAAAATCTATAAATGCTCATATCGCATAAACACCTTCATTTCAATAATTCTTTCAAATTTTCAGAATATTTTCCAATTTATCGATATATAGTTATACTCAATCATTAAAACTAATTCCCACACATTAAAATATTCATAATATTTATTATTTTAATTATTTAACTACTTAAAAATAATATCTTATTTTTCTGAAATGTTACAGTCTTCCCCCTTAAAGAAATTCGGTTCCCGAATTTAATTTAAACCCCTCAAATACTAAAACATTTCAGTAAAATGATCAAGTCATCGGGGGCTCCGAAATCATAATACATAAAACATATCGTAGCGCAATGCATGCGTATGAACACGAGTATGTAACTCAAAATCAAAACTCCATCAAGCATCACACAATTTTCGGAGTTATGGTGAAGACACCAATGTCTAAGTCCAATACAAAAACCAACATGATATACATCAAAACTAAACATGTACGCATCGTTGTAAATTCGTCAAAACATCTGAATGAAATGCATGCTAAACCTTTTTCAAATCACCATGCAATGCGCGTATCATTGCCCAAGTAGCGGACGTTTTCTGTTAGAAAATATATATATATATATATATATATATATGTCCTTTGTTTAACATACACGTCCCGCCGTTTTGAAAATAATTTAGAAGGGTTCCCTTGTAAAAGGTTTCGTGTCATCTCGGACACGTAGGTAAATACTGAGACCATAGCTTCCCTTTTTTGAAATCTCTTCGATAACTATCGATGCTTGCAAAAACATGTTCAGGTATTGTCCTCTCACTAGTCCTGCTCTGCTACTAAACCAAATAGTAAATATCATAAAACATACTGCTCAAAAGAAATCATACTCAAAAGTACATGTAATAATGCCACGTGCATCTGGTACGCACGGAAATCGAAATCCATGAATATGCCATACATGTGCACATAAGCAAAATCTATGTGCAACGGGTGTGCACGAAAACACCTGTCGAAGACAACAGGTGTGCCTGACAGCAATATCAGGTGCATCTGATATGCACGAAGAATCCCGATTTAGTGCATCTGGTGTGCACCGAAATCGCATCAAGCTCAACAAGTATGCGCAAGAATCCAAATCAAGTGCACAAGGTGCACGAAAAAAAATATCAAGTATCACCATCGAAATCGACGGTATACACATCTCAATCCAAATCAGGTATACCATGGTATATAATCTCGCAACCACGTGCATCAGCGTGTACAAAATTGAATCAAAATACTAAAGTACAATAAAACTATACCAAAGGCACAAGTCAAATCAAATACATACCATAGGAATGAAATCAAAACCAAACATCTCGAACGACATCAAATCGAAGTCGAGTGCAACTGTAGTGGACAAATCTCAATCATGCAAATAAATCGTCCATAATACCGAAATCCAAAATAACGGACACGTGATATTGAAATCACCAAGTCGCAATTCGTAAACACTGTCATCGATATGTCCTTCTTTCAAAGTCGAGAAGGTGTCGGTGCATCTAAAGCTAGCAGAGAAAGGTATCTACTTGCCTCCTTTCCATGGTCCGGCACCTTGTGCCTTTAGGCTCTCATCTCTCACTGCGAATTGCTAGTTACATAGCTTCTCGGTTCAACGGCCCAATGTAGAACGATGACGGAAACAGTTCCGCTCTGGATCTCTAGCCAACTATCATGGTCACTCATAACATGTCTCGTCGATGCTGCCGAACTCTGGCCTACTGGGTGTGCGTAATACGACCGATCCTGGGTCCAAGTCTTCTCGTTTAGTATTTCTAGAAAGATCTTGTCGGGGTCTCTCCCAAATCTTATTTCTGCTGAACTGCCCGGAAGTTATCACCCTTTACTAAATCTATTTCTTGTTCCGGAACGGCTGCATACTCATCACGACACCTTCTAGAAGATATATCCATATTCAACGCCTCTGCATGCGTATCATATCTTTAATGTCAACGGAGTGGAACTTCATCTCATCAAAATCTCGTACGAACCTCTTACTCCACCTTTCTCTAATGTCGACTGATACAGACTCGTCTCTTCGTAGCTGTATGGACTGCGCTATAACGGCTATACTCATACCTAGAGTCTCCCAAGTAATGTATCCCATCACATGATATCGGGACGATGTCGAATTTTTCGATCGATCCGTGAATGTTCCATAATTTCCCGAGAGCTCAACATTTGACCACAGTTTAATAATATCCAGTACATACCACAGTACCTATGGACTAGTCGTAGAAGGGCAAACCCAAGCCTCATTAATGGCACCACGGAACTGCCGCAAATTACTTGCATGTTTTTCCGAATACCTTAAACTTAGAAAAATGCGTTTTTGACATTCGATCATTTTCCATCGACTCTCAACGTACCTGCGTGAAGTCTCCTCTAGTTGGAATCAATCAATCTGATGACCTCGCATGGGGGTATGCAAACGAACCACATGTCCTACTCATTCATCCATGGGTGACTAGCGATCTTCTATCACATCTCTAAGTAAAACTCATGCTGCAATAGTTTCAAACATCCAGGGCGATATCTTGTCAGTCGCAGCAACAGCTGGCTCATTCATCCGCATGCTGAACAGTGCCTCAATCCCAAAGAATATACAATACATTAACGGTCATCACATTCTAGCCAGCCTCTAGCAGTAGCCCAATCCTCTGCTGTTGATCTGCACGTTCGAGAAATTTTAGTAAAAGCAATCCATCAAATGCTCATGGCGCGAAAAACACAATAAAACGACATATCTATGCAATCGTGTGTCACCGGAATTACGCCCCGGTCAGTCCTCGTCCAAGACAAGCTCACGCTGACCTCAACTCTAGCCGCTACTCTCTCTGCCCGTGCAATCGTGGTAACGAAACCACAAACCGATAACGATGAGGATAAATCAATGAATGAATAGAATACTGTGCAATTAAATGTACATCCTAAGGCTTCTTAAGCAAAGTAGCGTATCGTAAGTATGCCGCGGAACATACACACGGTACGTCACTCTACTTAAGTCACCTACTCCATCAACCAAGGCCAACCTATGCAACAAAAGTTTGGGTCAAATACCCCCTCGACCAAGTCTAAGTTCCGTAAGGTCAAGCCTAGGTTTCGAATATAAATATTTGTCCTAAACTCCGCATAGTCAAACATAGAATCGAACCAAGGTTAAACCTAGCGCTCTGATACCAACTTTGTCACGACCCGAAATAGCACATGACTGGCACTTGAATCATGTGAAGTCTATAGGACCCCACCTAATTCAAGTATGCCAAAAAGCCCAGAAATCTAAACCATTTTAAATAAGAAGTGAAGGAAACTTGTTTAAAGGAAGTGGTTTAAATAAAATAAATGGCATTAAACATTTAAAAGCAACATCATATTTTCCCAAAATTTTCGGCAGAGTCTCCTTTGTAAATACTGGCTCCAAACGGGTACAAACATGAAAAATATACATAATGAATAAAGGCATCCCTAAGCGGGAGCTAGCTCTTCACCAATTGGCGGACACAACCACGCAAGCAATATAATATACAACGCTGAAGGGCGAGGATCAAAACTCAGAAGAAAACCAATATCCACCAGAAAACCATAATAATACAAGCGCGACTCTAAGGTCAAAAGAATATACATACTGGTCTTCTAAGTCTATCAAATAATACAAGTCTGGTTTATGGAGTTTACTAGATACAACAGAATGAAAATAAAGTCCAATGGTGGTCATTATGCAAGTGAACCCACCTACCAAGCAATCACCCGAAAGGAAGCAGTGTGCCAGCAAGCCGCAATGAAACATGTACGGCAAAACCTGCAAGAAACTGTGGCTCAACGGGGGTGAGTTGCCAACTCGTGAGTAGAAAACATCACCGAGAAGAAATCATATGTATGATTCTATCCTAGGCCATACAATAATATATCCTCAATATATACCCTGAAGCATCTAAATAATGGCAAGGGTAAACATCTATACATAAGTGTAATACCAATATGCTCGTGCAAGTGCCTTAGGTAGCAACATAATACATATATGATGTATGAATGCATGAACACAGAATGCAACTGAATAAGAAAACCGTTTTCATATCTCAGTGAGATATCTATATAAAAATCGAAGTATCATCAAGGAAATCAATAGAGATCCGTTTCAAGCATCGACACAAAATATATATCAAATATCTCGGGCTCCGGCAATTCGGACTGGCCCATATCATCAAATCTCAATATCTCGGGCTCCGCATGATCAGGATCGGCCCATAACTCCGAACGGTATCCTCCGGATATCCATCGAGTCTCCATAAAGTCAGCGGTCGGTAGTGCTCCCCTGCCGGGCTCAACGCCTTTCTATACAATCTTCTTTCCCTGGGGTACCGCACCGGGTCCACCATGCACCCGCAGACGGTCCCTCCCCCTACCTCGAATCGGGTGTATGATACCACTCGAGAACCAAGAAAACTCATGGTGGACATCACAAATATCATATCACGAGAAAACCGCAATTTTCTATCTCTAAAATGATAATAAGTTTATAAATTCTTGCGGTTTCTCCAAATCCAAAAATCTCATCGAAATCCGAAATCCCAATCTCAAGAGTAAATAACAGTGAATTACCGGCATAAAGCCCCATAATATTGCATGACAATGAATATGTGAATGCATCAGATATCAAGCAAGAAATGCAATAAACCATATAAAAGCAATAACATATTGGAACTATCAGCTAGCAAGTCATGTCAATGAAGTAATACTTCTAAAGTGTATGTGTCATGGAAATTACCGATGATGATGTGTGTGATCCGGCAAGCAAGTGATCGTAGACATACGCATCATCGGTAATGGTGTTGGTGTCCTAACAGCATGGGTTCATAATAATTAACGAAAACACAATTAAGCATGCAATGCGATGCGAACAACAAGAATATACGGAGAATGAATAGTAAACACAGCATATAAGAATATACATTATATATACGAGTCATACAGTTTTGGCATTTGAAATAACACGAATCATGGTGTTTAGAAAATAGGGGCTATGATGTTTTTAAGAAAAGGTACGTCCTTTGAAATATCTGTAGTATCCCTTGGCCTGTTTTTAAGATACTCACGATTCGTTAGTTTTGGAAATAAGTATGACTCGAGCCCAGTCTAACATCTACTAAGTAAACTACAGGACAAAGCTAAGAGACTAATCAAAAGGGTAAGGAAAACCATCTAAGTCCGAGTTGATATATCTAGTAGTCGGTGATCCCGCCTCAATAGCGTCACGTACGAAAAACTATATAATACGACATCCTCAAATGAAGAGTGCGGATCTATCATAATTTTTGTATCTCGTACGACATCATAAAATCGGGGTACGGGTCGAATATCACATATAACACATTATTCATATGGTATCATCATCATAATATCATGAACTTGGGTACTGATCTAAGTCTAGTATATACCGATACCATCAACATATATCCGCGTGTGTATGAAAACACATTGCCCATTAATCCGCTAATATAATATGTCATATCTCATAACACGACCCAAATCACTTCACCGATCTCACGGCATCATGCCCAATCACATCGCCTCATTTTCAAGAATCATATACTATCCTCATCATGCATGTATACATATATGTGTGTGTGTATATATATAGCAACACATCAACATACATACATACATACATATATATATATATACATATATATATATATATATATATATTCATATATCTTATACACCAAAACATAACCCGTGTGTGCATGTGTGTGTATACCTTATTCTAGAGTTTCGCGACTAAGAAATTACACTAAGAACTATCTTACAATTAAACTAAATTTAACCTGCGAAAACCCAAAGCCCATCTTGATAATCATCCACTTATCACAATACACATATTTATATATAATATAATGTATTCGTATATTACACTACGAAACTGCGGGGGTGCTATACGCCATCCACCCGACTTCCCCCGTATATATATATCTACTCACCTTGATCCTTGCTTTCCGAAGTCGATGTCACCATGCTCGTCCTTATCATCTGAAGTCCACATGACGGTGCCTACACATATAAAGAAAAAGTATCGTAAACCGAAATAGCGTACGAAAACCAAAACGGCATACGTATCATACATATGTTAGAACCTATGGCCTGCTACTGCAAATCAACCAAATAACACCTGATATCAACGTACCAACGTCTAGTGACAGATACAAAACACAAATATCAAAACTTCAATTCATGAACATCAAGGAATTCAAAGCAGCAACTCACGAAAAGACTTCCAGATTTTGTTTCAGGTAAAATTAGTCAAAACAAGCAATGCAGTGGGGTTGTATATGATGTAACTGAGCTACAGACCAAACCTAGACACCAGATACCACAATTTGGCCGGCCACATACCCTAAATTTCCGGCCTGCTCGGTCAAAGAGGCTTGGTTGGGGTTCGTATTTGCAGGGTGGCCTCCTAGTGGTCCATTTATGTTAGTGGTGTTGCTTACTTTTCTAGTAAAAGCCCCGGGCCACTCTAGATTCCCTGTAGGCCTCAATTTCTCACAAAACCGACACAGAAGTTTCAAGTTTCAGGGTTCAGTTCAGGTTTGGTCTGGGTTTTAGACACTAAGGGGGGTTTGTAGTCACTAATAAACTCACAAGCATCATCACAACTCAAGATTTCCTCAAAACCCCACCTTGGAATTTTCCGAGTTCACAAAACTACACTAAATCGATTTTAAACTTAAATAGAGGCTATAGAATCTTAACTACTATAGTAATGGTGAAACAATTGACTCATTTGGCAAACCCTAGAATCCCTTAGAGCTCAAAATCCAATTTTTCTTGGTCTCCCATGCTTGTGGTGAGCTTGTGCACATTTTTAATGAAAGGGGATATGTGTTTTGATGTGGGATTGAGGTTGTGGTGAGGAGTAGAGGAGATGGAGAGAAGAGGGCAGCCATGAGAGGAGAAGAGAGGAAAGAGGAGGAAAATGAAATGAGGGGGAGAATAGCCAAGGTCAAAGAAGACCCCTCCCCCTCTCTCTCTTGCCCATACTTATTTGTCTCACCATTCTTTGTTCTTTTATTTTTATTTATCTTTTCCTTTTCTTTTAAATCTCATTTTAAAACAAAGCCATTCATGAAAAAGAAATAAGTCATGGTAGAAAAATAAAATGTGACAAGTGTGTAACATGATATGATGCATGTTACATGCATAAAAATCGGATTAATGTAAGATTAGTGAAAATTTATCGAGTTTAGCATTTAACTTATTTACAAATAAGTATTTAAAAATCTTTAAATGCTCATATCGCATAAACACCTTCATTTCAATAATTCTTTTAAATTTTTAGAATATTTTCCAATTTATCGGTATATAGTTATACTCTATCATTAAAACTAATTCCCACACATTAAAATATTCATAATATTTATTATTTTAATTATTTAACATCTAAAAATTAATATCTTATTTTTGTGAAATGTTACATACCTACTATATCTTGTGGATTATGATCTATGGTGATAGATCTAAGTGGATGTTGGGAGTATCCCAAATCCAGTTACATTAACACCGTACTAAAAGGGTTTAGTATAGAAGATTCTAAAAGTGGTGGTTCACCCACTTACTGAGGAATCATTCTCTCCAAAAAGATGTCTTTCAAGACTGATTTAGAGAGAGCTCGCGTGCAAGGGATACCCTATGCTTCGGCAGTAGGCTCTATCATGAATACGATGTTATATACAAGACCAGATGTAGCTGACTCACTAGAAGTAGTGATCAGGAATCAATCGGATCTTGGGATAATCATTGGGCAGCTGTGGAGGACATTCTTAAGTACTTGAGAAGCACTAAATGAATGTTCTTGGTTTGAGCTTCCAGAGTGATAAGGTCGACTGAAAGTCAATCACAGGCATTGTCTTTACCCTCATTGTTGGGACAGTAAGTTGGAAGAGTTCCAAGCTAGATACCGTGGTATACAAGACGATGAAGGCTAGATACATCGCTACCAACGATGCTACCAAAGAGGTTGTCTGGACATTTCTTGTTCATGAGATGAACAAGGTTCCTACCATTGAGCGTCCAATAACTGTTATTGTGAAAACAATGGAGTTGTGGCTTTGGCCTTGGAACACAGGTCCCATCAGCGATTCAGACATATTCTAAGGACAGTATCACCTGATCAGAGAGATGGTTGATCTCCAAGGGATCGAGGTGAGGAGAGTAACCGTGAAGGATAACACGGCAGATCCACTCACAAAGGCCTTTCCTTAGAGAGACATCTATAGGACGTTGAGTATGAGATACTTCAACAAATGGCCTTAGTTCAAGTGGGAGATTGTTAGCTATACGTATGCCTTAGAGGCCATTACTGTACATGCGATGTATATTGTAGTAGATGCTTGGACATATATAGAGAGGACTTTCTTGCTCGACATGATAGTATGCTATCTGGTTGCACTTAATCTTAACATGTACACATATTGTCTCTCTATTACATGTTGATAAAACCCTTAGGATGAGTACTAGACTACCAGGATTATGATACAGATCATACTAGTGGGGCTGAGGTAGTCGGTAAGTACATCCTTCAATTGTTCCTAGTCGTGGGAGTATCTAGACAGGGCATCGATACTCCAGAGTAGACAAGCGTAAGCGCTTCTTGACCCATATGATGAGCGATGGATGATCCAATATCCATTAGTGTTTCTCATCAGAGAAGGTATACAGGTGCTCAGTGGAGACTGGGTAAACTGGACGAACTCGCCGAGAAATCCTAGATGGTATTATACCTATCGTCAGATAGCAGTCCTCTGGTGACACTGGTACAGATTAGTCTGTCGACACGAGATCTTCATAGAGTCTTGTGTGATTCCAACTGTGCTTTGATTTCCACCATACCACATTCAAGAGATCGTGCAAAAAGGTGGTTTTCGGGTACAGTCCCAAGTCATATGGAGGCAATGAGCGATATGAGGGGATTCGTCTCTCCCGGTATTTGGCGTTGATGTTGCGCTATGCTCGATTAGCCATAACAGGAAATACCAGGCCAGGGTTGCTGAGATCTACTGGAAAGTGTTATCAGTAGTTTCTCGAACTGTTATGGAAATTGCATCGGCATGACTTATCGGGCTATTGGGGTCTGATGTTTTACCACCCCCAGGCTGTGATATGCGACATATCTGATAAAGAGACCGAACTGTACGGTAGTGTTACTGATTGGATTCACACGAGTATGAGCAAACTTGCTTGTTGATCTTCTGATCTCTCAATACCCAGGTGGCCATTACGTTTAGCAGACTGCTTGCAGCTTGTGGGTGTTTGATATGATCATCACCTACTGCCGGCGTATTGACGAGTCTTTAGAGTTGTACACAGAGGTTTCCTGGCTCATGTGAAATGAAGTAGGAGCACATATGTGATATGTGCGGAACCGAGATTAATGCACGTATGTGATACCCCATTCTATTCTCGCGATATGTGACATCGGTCGGTTATATGTGATATAGCCGGGTTATCGGATCATGTGTTGATTCGATAGGTTGTTACATTTGATATTAGTCGGTTATATGTAATATAGCCGGATTATTAAATCAAGTGTTGATTTAATAATTTAATGTATAATTATATATGTGATATATTAATTTACATTAACTAATATTAGCTAGCTTATCATTTCTTTTTCTCACTTGTGTACACTTAGTATATATGTGATATATATTAATGTACATTATTTTGTTTCTTGCTTGATGCCACATGCTTCATGGGTGTATGCGACTCACACCATGCATGATATAATGAATGGTTATATTTATTTAAAGTTAATCAAAATTAGATGGAATTAAGTCATATGGTTGAAGCTTGTGGAACCATTGACCAAATCCACTAATTTTGTTTTACTTATAGATATTTATTCAACTAACCATTATTGTTAGCCATGGTTTAATCTCCACATGAGTTAGTGTATGACACTAACTCACCCATGGTTTCTATTCTCACCTCATGAGTTTTCATTCTCATCTCCACTTCATCTTCTTCTTCCTCATGAGAAATCTTTTTAGCTTTTCAAATGGTGAAGAAATAATGTGAGAAAAATTAATTTAAAGTGAGCCCAATTTCTACTTCATCATCCTCTACTATATTAGCCATTTAGTTTAGGGTGTTTGCTTCACTAATCTACCATTAGGGAAGAGCTAGTATGAGCTTGAGTCTCCTCGACGTAGATCATCTTCGTCCTCGAAGACTTCGAGAAAGCTTGTTCATTTCTTCATATGAACCCTTACTAGAGTTCGAATGTTCACTACTTAGAGCAAAGGGACTATCACATGGAATTTTAGAAGTGAAGGACCGGTCTATAAAGGTTGTATTCCTCATTCACTTTTTTTAGTAACCCAATATGGAATCATAGATTTCTTGTTCGTCTAAATCTCTAGTTAAGATTTTAGTTTGGAGTTCTTTAGTACGGAAAAAATTCGAAATTGGCATGGACGCTGCCTCCCGAAAACTTGCTGTCGCGTTACAAAACCCTGAGTGGTATCAGAGCCATGCTAGAGAATTAGACGATGTTTGTTAGATTACGAAACCTAAACAACTCCGAAACACTCGAAACATAATAAATTTTCTGTCGAAATTTTCAGAGTTTCTAAAATTTTTTTATGCAACTGCAGAATGTTGCATATGAAGTAACATGAGCACAGAACCAAAACCAACCCATTTGGCCAGATTTTTCCCGACCACATAAGCAAATAATCCGGCCAAGCCGGTCCAAGTGTTGAATCTGGGGTTCGTTTTGGTTTGGTGCTTCAGGCTCTGGGTTTTGGTATTTCAAGTGTTGCTTGTTTTTGCTTAATTTGCATGTGATGTCATCTTTGTGCAAAGGCAATTCAGAGTGTTTTGTAGTCATAATTCTAACATCTATTCGGGTTATTTAGACGACGTTAAAAAGTTTGAACGGATATCAATAACCCATATTTTCCCTCGCTGGAAATTTTCCAAGAGTTGGATTTTTTCCATGTTTAAAATCTTCAGAAAATCATGCAAGCGATTTTGTGGACCCTCTAGAGGAACGATACCCAAAATCGACTTTTTGGATCGCGGAACCGCGGTCATACCCCAGGGTTTGTGGCAGTTCCGCAGCGACATGAGTGAGGCATGGGTCGGCCCTTCTACGGATGGTTCATAGGTGTTGTAGCATGTTCTGGGTACTTTTTGAACTCCGCTCAAGTTTTAAGCTCTTTAGGAAATTTTGGGTATTTATTTATTCGATCGAAAAGCTTAACATCGTCTAGCTATCTGTGATTGTAATACAATATTTGGAATCCACATTATTTAGTTATGAGATAACTAGTTTGAATTTTATAAGTCTAGCAATTTAATCGCATTTGATCGGTTGCCACGGAATTTTGATATGGATCAAAAGTCCGTCGCAATTACGTAGTGTACACGGATACTCGCTGGGTAACCTTACTAGATAGCCATGCCCTATAGCCCCGACCAAGTGACTGTAGGAGAACCCCATTGCCAAAAACATCCGTTCGGGTGCTCGCGGCCGCAGTATTCCACCTTAATGCAATTCGTCGACGGCATCGCGGGTGCGGCTGTCTACTAAAGTTTCTGACGAGCATTCGATCAGGTCATCGGGAATCTTGTTGAATTACCTGACTGGTTATTAGAATTTATTTTCAATATCGAGACTAAAATGTGGGGTTTATAATTGTTAGGCATGTGATGTCTAAGGAATTCATTTGGTTGGGCAAGAAATCCAAAGTATGTGATACCTTGGGTTTATGATGTCTAAGGTGGTTGCGGATTCCAATTGTTGTAGTTTTTCACTTTCTTTTATGCTACTTTAAGTGTAATATGTGGTGTATCACCGGTTTCGTTGCTATACGCCAACGAAAATTGGGATACGCATATTTACTTACGTTGATGACATGTTATGTTATGTGTTGTTGTGATATGTTATATTGGATCGTCGTGTTGTGAATAGCCGGGGGTTTTATGTGAGATGAGAGTTTTTCATTTTCATTCATGTAAAAGATTGTATGTAATATTCTTTTATTGGGGCACTTCCGGGTTGAGGATGATGTCACCATTGATGTATATTATTTACTTTTCCGTATTAGGATAGACCCAAGGAGAAGAGCACAAGCAACCGGGTTCTAGAGTCCAGTGGGAGACCATCTCGAGTAGTCGAGACCGGGTCTCCTAACTCTAGAATTTGTAGGGTTACTTGCCGCTCTCGTAGGGGTCTAGGGATGTGGGTTTGGCTATTCATCGCGACCGTGAAATCCTCGTTTTTTATTGGCTTAATTAAAACACGAAATTCCTACTATATCCAATATTTCATATGTGTTTTTCTGCTGCTGATATTCTGTGATGTGATCACTTGATATGTTGAGACGAATGATTATATTATATATATGATATATAATAAATATTACTGCTTTCGTTTCTTCTGTGATGCTTAGGAAGCATATATTGATGGGACTTCATTAATGAGATTAATGAAAGAAAAGAAACCTAACGATGTTATAGAAACTTTTTTTAAACTGGTAGCTCTAATTCTTGCTTTGCATTGCGGTATTCCTTGTAGAATATCCAACACCTTATTCGATAAGGAAAGTGCCGAGATCCCTTCACCGGGAGTGACCTCTTTAGTGAAACTAGCAGATGCTACAACCCACACGGTTTGTCTTTTGATTCCTTCTATAGTTTTTGCTTTGCATAGTGGTGTTCCTTATAGAATATCCAGCACTTTATTCGATAAGGAAAGAGCCGAGATCACTTCACCGGGAGTGATCTCTTTAGCAAAACTAGTAAAAGCCTCAAAAACACTCCTTTTCAAAATCACTCGATTCTACAACGAGTTCAAGTTCATTACGCAGAGGGTTTCTTAAAGACCTGTCGTAGCCCTCCGTCATTTCAGATAAGTAGTATTTAGTATTCGTCCTGCGTTTGTTGGCCTCTGTCAAGGCGTAGTATGCAGTAGCTGATTAGTGCTTATCTACTAGCATATGATGCGATTGGATTAGGGTAGTCGTACGTCCTTGTTTGCCTCTGTCAAGGGTCGTGCGGGTGGGTTTAATTCAATCAGGAAATGATGGGTTGAACTTGACTAGCAGCCTATGATTTGTTGGCCTCTGTCATGATCATAGAACACTAGGGGCAAAATATTATCGGGAACTTCAAGTGTTGAAATTTGAAATGAGATTGCCTACTTTCTATGAGATAGTTGGATCCCGATACCCACTGCGAGTAAGAGTTACTCCGGGGAGAGTTTTACACATTACAATTTTCCGATCAAGTAGGTGTCTAGAAAGGTGTTAACGGGGTTACGCACCTGGGAAAACGAGGTTTATTTTAATTAGGTCCGCGCGAAATCACGGGGAACCTCCCTCAAAGTACCGACACTGGCCTGGCCGAAAGATTGGCAAACTTGTAGGGTGTAATTAATGCCGTCTAGTCTTACCTTTTAGGGTTTGAAGGAAGATTTAATAAAAACAGTGGGAGCCATCCTGATTAGATAAAATAATAACCAATTTGAACTTCCAAAAGCATACGCAGAGTGTTTTCTTCTTTCTCTCTCCTGGTAGCGACCGTAACATGCCTTAATCAAGATAATAATATGGATGCATTAACCGAACCTGCTTATTATACTGAGCTGGGGAACGTTGGTTCCGCTCTATCTTATAATTGTTATAAGTCCGAGCAAGAAATAGGAGAATATCCGGACTCCTATGCCACCGAATCGAAGAAAGTGCATGTTGATGCATTTTATTCGGGTGTGTTCATTACCAAGAACTATTTCTCAGTGTCTTCTACATCCTAGATATGAGATACCGGATTAGGATCCCATATATGTAATCTGTTACATGGGCTACGGAAAGGTAGAGAACTGAGATTGAGTGATATGTCTCTAAGTGTTAGAGAATGGTGCAATTGTTGCAGCCAAGTCAGTTGGAAAATATCACCATGTATTAATATATTGATTTTGAACAAATGTTATTAGATACCAAACCTGATATACAAAATTAAATCAGTTTCTTTATTAAGTTAAAAAAGGATATAATTTTGTATTGCAGGATAATGTTGTGAACATTTTCCTTAATCAAGAGTTGATTGGATCAGGCACGTTATATAATAGCATATACGTTCTAAATTGAACCACAGTTCAAAGTATATAGAACAGACATAAGAGGAGTAGTTCAGAAATGAACGAATCCTTCTTATGGCATTGTAGACTAGGTCATATCAATGCGACACGATCAGCTAAGTTACTAAGGATGAATATGAGAATCTGTTCGAATTTTCATCTTATGATACTTGCCAGTCTTGTCTCAAAGGTAAAATAACCAATACTCCGTTTACTGGAAACAGAGAAAGCGTTAATGAACTCTTGGGACAGATACATGATGATGTATACGATCCGATGTCTACATATGCCAAGGTTGTTTCTTCGTACTTCATTATATTCACTGATCATCTCTCAGGATTTGGACATATGTTCATGTTGAAACACAAGTCTGAAACTTTTGAGAAATTCAAGGAATATAAGTTTGAAGTTGAGAACTAGACGGGTAGAAGTATTAAGTCTTTCGATGAGATCGAGGAGGCGAATACTTGCGTATGGAGTTCCTATAGTTTCTAAAAGGAGAATGAGATTCTCTCTCAGCTTACTCCTTCGAGTACACCATAGCACAATGGTGTATCGAGGCGGAGGTATCGCACATTATGAGATATGGTGCACTATATGATGAGTATTGCTGAGTTGCCTTTTTCCTTTTGGTGTTATGCACTTGAGTAGCTGCATACCTATTGAATAGGGTTCCATCCAAATCAATGCCTATCACTCCATATGAGATATGGAATGGGAAGACACCATCTCTTAAACGAGTTAAGATATGGGGTTGTCCGGGCTATGTTGAAAAGCAAAATCCGGATAAGCTCGAGGCTATGTCAGTTCTGTATAAGTTTGTTAGGATATCCTAAATATTAGCGAGGAAATATCTTCTACCAAACTAAGGAGCAAAAGGTGTTTTGTTTCTCAGCATGCCACCTTTTTATAAAAGGAATTTCTTGTGAAGAAATTTGTAGTCATGAGGTAGAACTAGAAAGAGTTCCATCTAAACAAACTAACAGCTGATAATTTGGTGAAACCAAAAGATTCAATAGTCTCCAACGAACCCCAGCCTCTCCGCGAATCTGGTAGAGTTTCTCATCCACTTGTGAGATATTATGGTCTTTTCGGTGACAGTGGGAGCGAGGATTGCATCATGGTAGATGATGGCCCAACTAGGTTCAGGAAGGCCATCACAAGTGGAGACTTTGTGAAATGGATGGATGCTATGCAGTCAAAGATGGAATCCATGTACACCTTAAAGAATGACTTTGAATGTTGCACCTAAAGGGGTAAAACCATCAGGAGCAAATGGATCTTAAGAAGATTCTTGGTGTAAATGGAAAAGTTGAGACTTTCAAAGCTATGCTTAAGTCCATCAGGATTAAAGCAAGCATCACGGAGTTAGAACATCTATTTTGATGTGGCAGTCAAAGAGTTTGACTTCATCAAAAAGGTAGATGAAGCTTGTATATACAAGAAGGTAGTAGAGAGTAAGCCTGTCTTCCACGTATTGTACGTAGATGACATACTCTTGATAGGAAATGGTTTCCTATGCTACACTCATTCATGCTCCTCTTATCACGTGGATTCTTAATGGAAGATCTGGATGATACTTACTACAACTTGTGGATTATGATCTATGGTGATAGATCTAAGTGGATGTTGGGAGTGTCCCAATTCTAGGTACATTAACACCGTACTAAAAGGGTTTAGTATGGAAGATTCTAAGCATGGTGGTATGCCCACTTACTGAGGAATCACTCTCTCTAAAAAGATGTCTTCCAAGACTGATTTAGAGAGAGATCGCGTGCAAGAGATACCCTATGCTTCGGCAGCAGGCTCTATCATGCATATGATGTTATGTACCAGACCAGATGTAGCTGACTCACTAGGAGTAGTGATCAGGAATCAATCGGATCTTGGGAGAATCACTGGACAGCTATGGAGGACATTCTTAAGTCCTTGTGAAGCACTAAATGAATGTTCTTGGTTCGAGCTTCCAGAGTGATAAGGTCGACTGAAAGTCAGTCACAGGCATTGTCTTTACCCTCAGTGGAGGGACGATATATAGGAAGAGTTCCAAGCTAGATACCGTGGCATCCTAGACGATGAAGGCTAGATACATCGCTACCAACGATGCTACCAAAGAGCTTGTCTGGACATTTCCTGTTCATGAGATGAACAAGGTTCCTACCATTGAGCGTCTAATAACTGTTATTGTGACAACAATGAAGTTGTGGTTTTGGCCTAGGAACGCAGATCCCATCAGCGATTCAGACATATTTTGAGGACAGTATCACCTGATCAAGGAGATGGTTGATCTCCAAGGGATCGAGGTGAGGAGAGTATACGTGAAGGATAACACGGCGGATCCACTCATAAAGGTGTTTCCTTAGAGAGACTTCTATAGGACGTTGACTATGAGATACTACAACAAATGGCCTTAGTGCAAGTGGAAGATTGTTAGTTATATGTAAGCCCTAAAGGACATTACTGTATATGCGATGTATATTGTAGTAGATGCTTAGACATATATAGGGAAGACATTCTTGTTCGACATGATAGTATGCTATCTGGTTGAACTTTATCTTAGCATGTACACTTATTGTCTCTCTATTACATGTTGATAAAGCCCTTAGGATGAGTACTTCACTACCAGGATTATGATGCAGATCATACTAGTGGGGCTGAGGTAGTTGGTAAGTATATCCTTCAATTGTTTTTAGTCGTGGGAGTATCGAGACAGGGCATCGATACTCCAGAGTAGACTAGCGTTTGCGCTTCTTGACCCATATGATGGGCGATGGATGATCCCATATCCATTAGTGTTTGACATCAAAGAAGGTATACGGGTTCTCAATGGAGTCTGGGTACACTGGACGGACTCGCCGAGAACTCCTAGATAGCATTATATCTATCGTCAGATAGTAGTTCTCTGGTGACACTGGTACATGTTAGTCTGTCGACCCAAGATCGTCATAGAGTCTTGTGTGCTTCCCACTATGCTTTGATTTCCACCATACCACGTTCAAGAGATCGTGCAAAATGGTGGTATTTGGGTACAGTCCCGAGCCACATGGAGGCAATGAGCGATACGAGGAGATTCGTCTCTCCCGCTATTGGGGGTTGATGTTGCGCTATTCTCGATTGGCCATAATAGGAAATCCTTGGTCAGGGTTGCTGAGATCTACAGGTAAGTGTTATCAATAGTTTCTCAACCGTTATGGACATTGTATCGGCATGATTTATCAGACTATTGAGGTCTGACGTTTTACCACCCCCATGCTGCGATATGCGAAATATCTGACGAAGAAACCGGACTGTACGGTAGTGTCACTGATTGGATTCACAGGAGTATGAGCAGGCTTGCTTGTTGATCTTTTGATCGCTCAATACCCAGGTGGCCGTTACGTTTAGCAGACCGCTTGTGGCTTGTAGGTGTTTGTGTTAGTGTATATGCCCTAGAGGCCATTACTGTATCATACTAGTTTGTATATTACTTAATGGAAGCTTGGGATATTCATAGTTGTGTAAACAATCTTGCTCAAAATGGTAGTATGCTACTTGGTTTGTTTCTACTTCAATGTGTACATGTGTTTATTTTAGTATATCACCTATACACATTAGTGGAGCCCTTAGGATCTTTGCTTGATTACCAGCGTTGTGATGGCGGTCACACTAGTGGGGGCTGGGTAATCTATAAGCACATCCTTTTGCAGGTCCCTAGTCGCCGGACTATCGAGACAGGGCATCGATACTCCGGAGTAGACTAGCGCATGCGCTTCTCATCCCAGAGTGGGAGATGGTCTGTCCCACAGCCATCAGTACGTCGCACTGGAGATAGTATGCGGGTGCTCGTTGGGTTACGAGTACACTGGACAGGACTCGTCGGGAACTGACCGGTTGGTATTATACCTATCGTCAGTTATCAGTTCCCAGGTGACATGAGTACAGCTTAGTCCACTGACTTGACACTGTCACTTTGCCTTGTGTTCCCACTGTACTTTGATTACTACTCTACCACGGCTCAAAGGAGTCGTGCAAACAGGTGGTAGTTGGGTGCAGTCCAGAAGCACTTGGAGGCAGTGACGGTTAGACAGGATTCTTCTCTCCCGGTATTGGCGGTTGACATCGCGCTGTGTCTAGGAGAGCCATTACACGAGTAGTCCCTGGCCAGGGCAATCGAGATATACTGGTAGGCTTCCAGTGTTATCTCAGGGTGTTTTGGGCTTCACTCCGACACGACTTGTACCGCTATTAGGGGAATGACGTTTACCGCCCCCCTAGGCCCGCCATGCGATGTATCAGACGAACAGACCGGACTGTACGGAGACTGTCACATTCAGGCTCAGTAGGAGTTCAGATGGGTTTCACCTCGTCAGTCTTCTTGTCGGCATCTACCTGGGGGCCGTTACGCACAGCTAGTGCCGCTTGCGGTCTGTGGTTAAACCCACTGCCAGCGTAGTGTCGAGTCTTTAGAGTCCCACACAGAAAGCTATTCGCCTTTAGGCAAAAGAGTAGAGGTCGCATGGTTTTGCGACAGGTCACATGGTTTTGCGACAGGGTTCGGTCACATCCGTGCACTTGTGCACGTACAGTGTCCGGACAGTTAACACTAGCGGGTTTTGGTTTAAGCCAGATCCTAGTGTACGTTTTGGGATTGGTTTTATCCAGTATGTATTCGTGTTCCTCGGAACGCGGATGCGGGTGTGTATGCACAGTTGACGGAGAGACAGAGGCAGAGGATTCTCATTAGGGTTGTTGACTGTTGACTATTGACTTTTTGCTCAACCCTAATGAGAATATGATATATATATTTAGCAATGATATTAATTAAGTATTATAGTGACATGGTTGTTGAGGGGTTGACTTTGTTGACTTGTTGACTTTGTTGACCGGTTGACTAGGTTGGACTAGTTGACCATCATCATCACAATGGTTGTCATTTTCATGCAAAGACTTTTGCTTGCTTGTTGTGGTTTGCATAATGAGTGCATGAAAATGATATTGCCTTTGACATGATATGAACCATCACATAATACTTGATTGACATTATGGCTAATGATGCTTTTGGATTATGAGAGGGAGAAAGAGAAAAGAGAGGCTCATTCTTTCATTGTCTTTCTCTCTCTTGGTTTTGAGCTCTCTCATTCTCTTGCTCTCACACTCTTCCTCTTGCTCTCTCTCTTGTCTATGGCTCACTTGTCTCATGTGTTGAGAAGAAAAAACCATAGAGAAAATCCCATCACACTCTCCTCTACTCACTCTAGTTCATAAGGTTTAGCAAACCAAGTGAACTAGTTTCTTCAAAGTTCAAAGAAAGAGCTAAAGGTAGAAGAATTCGGGTGGATCGATCTTCAGTGCAAGGAGACGACGGCGTGAAGCCAATCCGTACACCATCAAGAGATGAAGACGAAGGAGTTCAAGAAAGAAAGGTATAACCCCCTAACCGAGTAGTTAACAACTCCTAGTTAGGTTGTTAGTTAGATGTTTAACAAAGATCCGGTTTTGAGTCCATGTTACCGCCTCTAGAAAATTGTTTTTTACCAAATTCCGCATGCCCGAAAGTACCGTGAGAGGTAGCATAGACTTACAGTGGTATCAGAGACTATTTAAACACTACCTAACATGTTAGCATAGTAACTAGAAATTCGATCGGAGAAAAAGTCGCGAAATACACCCGGTTTTCAAACTTGCTGTCGATTTTCAAAGTGCTGTAAAAGTAATAAATCATGCTTTAAAAATCGACCCAGGGTTTTTAGAGTATACTGTAGAAAGACGGTCATGTGATCTCATCTAAGCGCCGTGGAAACGCGGCAATAGCTTGCTATTGCCCCGGTTCCGCGGCCGTATTGGCTCTTCTCTGGATCCTCTTTGCTACAGTATATTCAGTGGGGTATTTTGGGAATTTTGGTGTATGTTTTTTCAGCCCAGATTTTCCAAAAAGAAAATTTTGTTTTTGGGGCTTTAAAAACCGTATTTTGATCGAGTTTCTTATGACTTAAGCTGACGGGTTTATTTCTGTGATGTGATATTTGTATTGAACGTCTGCTAATCGCTATATGTCGATTAGTGGGAGTTATACAAATGTGCGATCTGTAATGTTATTGGTTTGTGTATATGAATTCATTGGATTGTCACGGGTGAATAGCCGGGGGTTGTGAGATGAGAGTTTTCTTTTCTTTCAATTCATGTAAATTTGTAAATTGATGTAATAATTATTTGTATGGCCGCACAACCGGGTCGGGGTTGTAGCCGTCATTGTATAATTTCTTTTTACTGTTTTTGCTCCTAGGATAGACCCATGATTGTTAGGATACGTGCGTGTTCAAGTTTGGTTTTAAATACCGCAATCAAGACGGTTTCGCTTGTAGCTAGCCGGTTGAGTACGGGTCATCCGCAGGGAGATGGGAGTCTTTTTCAAAGTGTTTTAACGAGTTAAGTCCTGTTTTCAGATTTTGTTGGATTATCTAAGTGTTGAGTTGATATTTAAAGAGAGCTCATTAGGGTTGGGATTAGGTTAGTTTGAGTTAGGAGTCTCCACATCTTTCGTTGCCCCTCTTAATATCGGTGTTACGGTAATCGGCAACAACGGGGATTAGCACGACTAGGAAGGAACTTGCGAGTATAAGCTAGGCTTTCCAACGCAAGTCCTTCCTTTTGGTGCTTGTCCGTCCGTTCTTGGCTCTTAGCCATAACCTCCGGTTAATTCAACCACAACCGGTCTCACTACGGAATCACCGCTATCATGTAGGATAGGGTGCCGTAAGGAGCGGATTGTGGTTCAATTAACGGGAGTCGATTTAAGCTGTTGGGCAAGGAAAGAGTGAGAGAGATTTCCTTCTCTCAAACTTCCCTTATCCTACCCTAACAAGTATAAAACTACTCACACTTCATGATAAGGAAAAACAAAACAAAACACAAGAGGAAGATAGAAAGAAGGAGATTAGAAAAATACGACTAACTATTTGTGACCTCACCTTGGCGAGGATCGAGCGTAAGTATCATTGTCGTATGAATGATAAAGAAAAAGAGAGAAAGAAACAACAAGAAAATAACAACAACTACTTAACGAATTAAAATTACAACAAGCATAAAGATAAGGAGACAAGCATGATAATAAAATGGTCCTCTTTATTCATCACTCTTCACTCAAAAGCTCAGTACAAGTTTAATGGAGAAGAGGTGAGAAGAGGAAGAAGAAAAACACTAAACCTAGGCAAAAATGAAAATACAAGAATGGACCCTTTCCTTCACAAAGTTCTGGGCTATTTATAGGCCAAAAAATGAAACCCTAGGGCAACCACCAGAACCCAAATACAAAGACCAAAATACCCCTGAAAAGTAGTCGGCTGAAGGGACTGTACGGCCGCGGATCCACGGCCTAGACCCCCTATTGGCCGTGGATCCGCCGCGCAATGGTGGGTTCAGGGCATGGATTTTCCTGTACGGTCCTGGTCTGCTGTTGTCTGTATTTTGGCATATGTGTTTTCTGAAAATACTTCCACATTTCTTCCAGAATTTCTGTTGAGGGAAAGGTGTTTTGAAGTGGACTTTTTGTCAAGGTTGCCTCGAGCTCCGCGTAGATCTCTTGGATCTTGTGCTACCATTGAACCTTGTGCATGAAGGTGACATTGATTTGACATTTTGTCTTCCTAAACTGGTATCTGGCAACATACGGATGACGAGCGGAGACCGTGTTTTCTCAGTGGTTGGCAGGAACCCGGATTTTGTTGTGTTTTTCATGAATTTCACCGATTTAGAACCGAGAACCTGTATCCTGCAATTGACTAGCAAACACGGCTCAAGAGTATCTACCGATATGCAATGTGACAAAAATTGGGCGGTATGAAAATGCAAAAATCTGATATGAACAACCCATGGAGGGGGTGCACAAACTACCGGGTATCCCGAAGTGCCGAGTGGCCTACTCACGGGGTTGAGGGAGGTTGCTTCACTTCGGGTACTTGGCGGGTAGTTTGCCGCACCCGTAGGGGTCTTGGGTGGGGTATTGGCTATTCACCGCGACCGTGTAATCTGCTTTTCGTTACAGGCTCGTACGAATTGCGGGTTCCTTGTATATCCAATGTGTTCATCTGGGATCTGAAATGGCTATCATTGCAATGTATATCTATATATGATATTATTTAGGCGTTGCTTATGTTTTACAGCCGCGCTAGCCCAGCCCCCGCTCTGTCGTTAGTTAAGTAACCTAACGGGTAATGACGGGGCCCCGTGGCGAATGCGAATGGCATAAGCGTACGTCATATTTTGGTTGTTTTCTGCAATGGTAGGATTAAATGATGGGACGTATTAAAAGAACTAATGCAAGAATAACACGCATTAAAAGAACTAATGCAAGAAAATAAACCAAGTAAAAGTCGTTGGAACACTTTCGAAAAACCACCCGGTTCCTTTCAAAACTAACTTTTAAATGCGGAGCTTGAACCACTCCTTTTAAAAGCTATCTTGTTCCTTCGATTATATCAAGTTCACTACGTTCAAGGTTTCGCCAAAACCATTCGTAGCCCTCCGTCGTTTCGTATGAATATTCAATAGTATTCAAGCTATGTTTGTTGACCTTCGTCAAGGCATAGTGATTGGTAGCTGTTGGGTGTTCATATGTAGCATAAATAGATGCGTTGGTTTGGGACAGTCGTATTACCTTGTTGACCTTCGTCAAGGGTATATACGGGTGGGTTCAAATTAACCTGGATAATGACAGGTACAACTTGACATGTGACTTATGATTTGTTGACCTTCGTCAAGGTCATAAGAGCATGGGGCAAAAATCCACATCGGGAGTTTCAAAAGAATTGAAACTTGCTAGCACTGCATACCATTTGGAGTGTGATAATTCTGGTAGGATTCCTTCAGTTTTGTCACGCAATGATATTTGGATCCCGATCCTACCGTGAGTATATGCTACTTCTCGGGAAATTTCTCACTTAACGATCAATGCTATAAACCAAGTAGGTGTCTAGAAAGGTGTTAGCGGGGCTACGCCCCCAGGGAAAAGAGGTTCTTAAATTAAGGAACTTCGCGAAAGCGTTGGAAAACCTCCCTCGAAGTACCGACACCAGCCTAGCTGAACGGTTAAGAAAGAATTGTACGGTGAGATTGATCCTGACTAATTCTTCCTTTTTGGTTTGAGGAGGGTTTCGAGAGACAGTGGGAGCCATCCTGTTTAGACAAATTAAAAACCAATCTAAACTTGCAAGAGCATCATGCTGAGTGTATTCTTCTCTCTCTCTTAATTGCAGCGACCCTGTGACCACACCTAGGTTACATCTAGATAATAAAATGACTGAACCTGACTGTTATGACTGGCAAAGGTCTGTCCAGATGTCCATTGCCCATGACAAGCTGGGACACCTCTTAACTAATCAAACCCCTGGCGTCTCAGGTCCAGTTTTCCCTGTCACGGACGTTTACATCCGCAGGACATCGGAAAAGGATTATGGGAAAGCCAAGTGCCTCGTGTTAGCCTCAGTTGATGGTGCAAACCAGAGGAAGCACGAGAAGATGGACTCAGTTTCTATCTTCCTCCATAACAAAGTTTTATATGGAGAGCAATCTCGTATCGCAAGATATGAGACCTCGAACGAATTGCTTGAAGCGAGGTTGGCTGTCGGATCATCTGTAGGGGGCAACGTCCTTACAGAGACCAGCTATTTTGAGCTCACGGACCTGGAGACCACGTTGGAGAATGGGTCAAGTACTGACTTAATTCTACAGTCCCTGCCCTCTGCTTATACCCTGAAGGAAACCAGGGAAGAAGAAGGAAAAGGAAGGGCAAAAGTTTCGGGACTGGATATGGTTAAAGAGGGACGTTCCTATTGCAACGGGAATGAACATTGGCAGAAGGATTGCAGGGCTTGCAAAGCCAGTAGACAGAATTCGAAGCATGTTGTGGCTTCGGCTTCGGGTGTGTTTGTAATTGAGAACTGTATGTCAGTTAACCCCACTTCCTGGGTATTGGATACCGGATCAGGATCTCATATCTGTAATTCGTTACAGGCTCTGAGAAACCGTAGGGTTATCAGGAAAGGTGATATGACTCTCAGGGTTGCTAACGGAATGAGCATGGAAGCTGAATCCGTAGGGGAATATCATCTTGGACTGACAACTGGGCAGATATTGATTTTGCGTAACTGTTTGTATGTACCAGGTGCGACTTGTAATATCATATCTGTATCCTTACTTTCTAAGGAAGGATATGAATTTACTTTTGTAAGCGATGTAGTACACATCCACCTAAATCAAGTTCTGATTGGGTCAGGTACATTACAAAACGGAATATACGTGTTAAATCAAGCTCAGATTTTCAGTGTCCAGAACACACTTAAAAGAAAGTCTCCGAAAACAAATCAGGCTTTCTTATGGCATTGTAGACTGGGTCACATTAATAAGACACGATTAACTAAGTTACATAAAGAAAGTTACTTGAATCCGTTCGAGTATCAGTCTTATGCCACTTGTGAATCTTGTCTCATGGGAAAGATGACAAAGACTCCGTTCACTGGACGCGGAGAAAGAGCGAGCGAGCTCTTGGGACTCATACACAGTGATGTGTGTGGTCCAATGTCTACACATGCGTGAAGTGGTTATTCATACTTCATTACTTTCACAGATGATTTCTCTAGGTATGGACATGTCTTCTTAATGAAGCACAAATCCGAGGCCTATGGGAAATTTCGAGAATACAAGAATGAAGTTGAAAAACAAACCGGCAAAAATATCAAGATTCTAAGATCGGATCGAGGTGGAGAATACTTGAGTGCCGAGTTTCTAGACTACTTAAAAGAGAATGGAATTCTCTCTCAACTTACTCCTCCATACACACCACAACACAACGGTGTATCGGAAAGGCGGAATCGGACCCTATTGGATATGGTTCGTTCCATGATGAGTAAGGCTGAGTTACCGCGATCTTTCTGGGGTTATGCACTAGAAGCAGCTGCATATCTCTTGAACAAGGCTCCAACCAAGACTGTGCCTACCACCCCATATCAGATGTGGAGTGGGAAGAAACCCTGTCTTAAGTATCTTAAGGTATGGGGATGTCCAGCTTTTGTAAAAAAGCAGCATGCGGACAAGCTCGAGGCACGCTCAGTACTGTGTAAGTTTGTGGGATACCCAAAGAACTCCAGAGGGTATCTTTTCTATTCCGCAGAAGAACAAAAAGTTTTTGTTTCTCCACATGCCCACTTCTTGGAAACTGAATTTTTAGAAAATCACATAAGTGGGGGCGCAATAGAACTGGAAGAAATTCCAGAACCACAAGTTGTTACTGAAAGCTTGGATGAACCAGACGTTTCAGGAGAACCAGACATTCCTACGCCGCTCCGCATAAGTAGTAGGCAGTCTCATCCGCCCGAGAGATACTTCGGTTTTCTCATAGACGGGGATAGAGAGGATTGCACAGTTAATTATGATGAGCCTACTAGCTTCCAGCAAGCCATTCAGAGCGGTGACTCGGAAAAATGGCTTGATGCAATGCGGACCGAGATGGAGTCCATGTACACCAACAAAGTTTGGACTTTGGACTTTGCTCCAGAAGGGGTAAAACCCGTAGGCTGCAAATGGATCTTCAGAAAGAAGATTGGTGTAGATGGGCAGGTTGAAACCTATAAAGCTAGGCTCGTTGCAAAGGGTTTTCGTCAAAGACCTGGTTTGGACTATGACGAGACCTTTTCTCTGGTAGCCATGCTTAAATCCATTCGGATCCTTCTTGCCATTGCTGCCTTCCACGATTATGAGATCTGGCAGATGGACGTAAAGACGGCTTTCCTAAATGGAAATTTAGAAGAGTGCGTCTATATTGATCAGCCAGAGGGATTCATTCAGAGTGGGAGCAGCGGTAAAGTGTGCAAGTTGCTCAAGTCCATCTATGGACTTAAGCAGGCATCGCGGAGTTGGAACATCTGCTTTGATGATACTGTCAAAGAATTCGACTTTATCAAAAACCCAGATGAACCATGCATTTACAGTAAGATTGTAAGGAGAAATGTGGTATTCCTCGTCTTGTACGTCGATGACATTCTCCTAATAGGAAATGATATTCCTATGCTACAGTCAGTCAAAGGATTCTTGTCGCAGAGGTTCTCCATGAAGGACCTGGGCGATGCCAACTACATTCTGGGGATCTAGATCTATCGTGATAGATCTAAGAGGATGTTGGGACTTTCACAGTCAAGGTACATCGACACCATACTGAAACGATTCAGTATGGAAGATTCCAAGCGCAGTAATCTACCGGCTTGTCACGGAATCACCCTCTCCAAAGAGACGTCTCCCAAGACTGATTTGGAAAGGGCTCGCATGTCTTCAATACCCTACGCATCTGCGGTAGGCTCTATTATGTATGCGATGTTATTTACCAGACCAGATGTAGCATACGCATTGAGCGTTGTAAGCCGGTATCAGTCGAACCCGGGGGAGAAACACTGGATAGCAGTAAAGAACATTCTCAAGTACCTGAGAAGGACTATGGAGATGTTCTTGGTGTATGGAGGAAAAGACCTCGAGATTGAGGTCTTTGCTGACTCCAGCTTCCAGAGTGACAAGGATGACTCCAAGTCCATGTCGGGTTATGTCTTTACCCTCAATGGAGGGGCGGTTTGTTGGAAGAGTTCCAAGCAGGAAACCGTTGCTGACTCAACCATGGAAGCAGAGTACATAGCTGCTTGCGATGCCGCAAAGGAAGCTGTCTGGATGAAGAAGTTCCTCACGGAACTTTAGGTGGTTCCTACCAGTGTTGATCCAATACCGCTGTATTGTGACAACAACGGCGCTATAGCTTTAGCGAAGGAACCCAGGTCCCATCAGAAGTCCAGGCACATTTTGAGGCGGTACCACCTGAACAGGGAGATCATTGATCACCGGGAGATCGAGGTAAAGAGAGTAAATACAGAAGATAACACTGCAGATCCACTCACGAAGGCCCTACCCCAGACTCAGTTCGAGCGGCTGATCGAGATGATAGGTCTTCGATACGCCAGTACATGGCCTTAGTGCAAGTGGGAGATTGTTAGTGTATATGCCCTAGAGGCCATTACTGTATCATACTAGTTTGTATATTACTTAATGGAAGCTTGGGATATTCACAGTTGTGTAAACAATCTTGCTCAAAATGGTAGTATGCTACTTGGTTTGTTTCTACTTCAATGTGTACATGTGTTTATTTTAGTATATCACATATACACATTAGTGGAGCCCTTAGGATCTTTGCTTAATTACCAGCGTTGTGATGGGAGTCACACTAGTGGGGGCTGGGTAATCTATAAGCACATCCTTTTGCAGCTCCCTAGTCGCAGGACTATCGAGACAGGACATCGATACTCCGGAGTAGACTAGCGCAAGCGCTTCTCATCCCAGAGTGGGAGATGGTCTGTCCCACAGCCATCAGTACGTCGTACTGGAGATAGTATGCGGGTGCTCGTTGGGTTACGAGTACACTGGACAAGACACGTCGGGAACTGACCGGTTGGTATTATACCTATCGTCAGTTATCAGTTCCCAGGTGACATGAGTACAGCTTAGTCCGCTGACTTGACACTGTCATTTTGCCTTGAGTGTGTTCCCACTGTACTTTGATTACTATCCTACCACGGCTCAAAGGAGTCGTGCAAACAGGTGGTAGTTGGGTACAGTCCCGAAGCACTTGGAGACAGTGACGGTTAGACAGGATTCGTCTCTCCCGGTATTGGGGGTTGACATCGCGCTGTGTCTAGGAGAACCATTACACGAGTAGTCCCTGGCCAGGGCAATCGAGATATACTGGTAGGCCTCCAATGTTATCTCAGGGTGTTTTTGGCTTCACTCCGACATGACTTGTATCGCTATTAGGGGACTGACGTTTACCGCCCCTAGGCCCGCCATGCGATGTATCAGACGAACAGACCGGACTGTACGGAGACTGTCACATTCAGGCTCAATAGGAGTTCAGATGGGTTTCACCTCATCAGTCTTCTTGTCGGCATCTACCTGGGGACCGTTACGCACAGCTAGTGCCGCTTGTGGTCTGTGGTTAAACCCGCTGCCAGCGTAGTGTCGAGTCTTTAGAGTCCCACACAGAAAGCTATTCGCCTTTAGGAAAAAGAGTAGAGGTCGCATGGTTTTGCGACAGGTCGCATGGTTTTGCGACTGGTTTCGGTCACATCCGTGCACTTGTGCACGTACAGTGTCCGGACAGTTAACACTAGCGGGTTTTGGTTTAAGCCAGATCCTAGTGTACGTTTTGGGATTGGTTTTATCCAGTATGTATTCGTGTTCCTCGGAACGCGGATGCGGGTGTGTATGCACAGTTGACGGAGAGACAGAGGCAGAGGATTCTCATTAGGGTTGTTGACTGTTGACTGTTGACTGTTGACTTTTTGCTCAACCCTAATGAGAATATGATATATATATTTAGCAATGATATTAATTAAGTATTATAGTGACATGGTTGTTGAGGGGTTGACTTTGTTTACTTGTTGACTTTGTTGACCGGTTGACTAGGTTGGACTAGTTGACCATCATCATCACAATGGTTGTAATTTTCATGCAAAGACTTTTGCTTGCTTGTTGTGGTTTGCATAATGAGTGCATGAAAATGATATTGCCTTTGACATGATATGAACCATCACATAATACTTGATTGACATTATGGCTAATGATGCTTTTGGATTATGAGAGGGAGAAACAGAAAAGAGAGGCGCATTCTTTCATTGTCTTTCTCTCTCTTGGTTTTGAGCTCTCTCATTCTCTTGCTCTCACACTCTTCCTCTTGCTCTCTCTCTTGTCTATGGTTCACTGGTCTCATGTGTTGAGAAGCAAGAACCATAGAGAAAATCCCATCACATTCTCCTCTACTGATTCTAGTTCACAAGGTTTAGCAAACCAATTGAACTAGTTTCTTCAAAGTTCGAAGAAGGAGCTAAAGGTAGAAGCTTTCGGGTGGATCGATCTTCGGTGCAAGGAGATGACGGGGTGAAGCCAATCCGTACACCATCAAGAGATGAAGATGAAGGAGTTCAAGAAAGAAAGGTATAACCCCCTAACCGAGTAGTTAACAACTCCTAGTTAGGTTGTTAGTTAGATGTTTAACAAAGATCCAGTTTTGAGTCCATGTTACCGCCTCTAGAAAATTGTTTTTCACCAAATTCCGCATGCCCAAAAGTACCGGGAGAGGTAGCATGGACTTACAGTTTGATATGATCATCACCTACTGCCGGCGTATTGACAAGTCTTTAGAGTCGTACACAGAGGTTTCCTGGTTCATACGAAACGAAGTAGGAGCACATATGTGATATGTGCGGGACCGAGATTAATGTGCGTATGTGATACCATATTCTATTCTTGCGATATATGATATCGGTCGGTTATATGTGATATAGCCGGGTTATCGGATCAAGTGTTGATTCGATAGGTTGTTAGATTTGATATTAGTCGGATATATGTAATATATCCGGATTATTAAATCAAGTGTTGATTTAATAATTGTTAGTTATATGTATGCCTTAGAGGCCATTACTATACATAGGATGTATATTGTAGTGGATGCTTGGACATATATAGGGATGACTTTCTTGCTCGATATGATAGTATGCTATCTGGTTACTCTTTACCTTAACGTGTACACTGATTGTCTCTCTGTTACATGTTGGTAAAGCCCTTAGGATGTGTACTTGACTACCTGGACTATGATGCGGATCATACTAGTGGGGACATGGTAGTCCATAAGTACATCCTTCAAAGTCCCTAGTCGTGGGTGTATCGAGACGGGGCATCGATATACCAGAGTAGACTAGCGTATACCTTCTCGACCCATATAGATGGGCGATGGATGATCCCATATCCATTGGTGTTTGACATCAGAGATGATATACGGGTGCTCAGTGGAGACTGGGTACACTGGACGGACTCGCCGAGAACTCCCATATGGTATTGTACCTTACGTCAGATGGCAGTTCTCTGGTGACACTGGTGCAGGTTAGTCTGTATACCCGAGATCGTCATAGAGTCTTGTGTGATTCCCACTGTGCTTTGATTTCCACCTTACCACGTCCAAGAGGGCGTGCAAAACGGTGGTTTTTGGGTACAGTCCCGAATCACATGGAGTCAATGAGCGATAGGAGGGGTTTCGTCTCTACCGGTATAGGGAGTTGATATTGCGCAGTGCTCGATTGGCTATAACAGGATGTCCTTGGCCAAGGCTGCTTTAGGGATTTACTGGTAAGTGTTACCAGTAGTTTCTCGACCCGTTATGAGCCTCATATCGACACGACTTATCGAGTTATTGGGGTCTGACGTTTACCACCCCTAGACAAGATATGCGACATATCAGACGAATAGACCGGACTGTACGGTAGTGTTACTGGTTGGATTCACAGGAGTGTGAGCGGGCTTGCTCGTTGATCTTCTTATCGCTCAATACCCGGGTGGCCGTTACGTTTAGCAGACTGCTTGCGGCTTGTGGGTGTTTGATATGATCATCACCTACTGCCGGCGTATTGACGAGTCTTTAGAGTCCTACACAGGGGTTTCCTGGCTCAAGCGAAACGAAATAGGAGCACATATGAGATATGTGCGGGACCGAGAATAATACCAGTATGTGATACTGTATTCTATTCTCGCGATTTGTGACATTGATCGGTTGTATGCGATATAGCCGGGTTATCGGATCAAGTGTTGATTCGATAAGTTGTTACTATTGATATTAGTCGGTTATATACAATATGACCGGATCGTTAAATCTAGTGTTGATTTAATGATTTAATGTATAATTATATATTTGATATATTACTTTACATTAACTAGTATTGGTTCACTTAAGATTGATTTTCTCACTTGAATGTGCACATTGTTTATATGTGATATATGCAAGTGTACATGTTTGTATCATGCTTGATGATACAAACAAGTTGTGTGTATGAGACATGAACCATATCAAGGTTAAATTAGGGTTTACTATTTTCCTAACAAATAACAAAAGAGTAAGACTTTGGTCAAAGTTATCAAGCTTCATGAAGCTTGATAAATATTGACAAAGTCAACTCTTTTGTCATTTGTTCAAGATATTAGTTAACCCAACCCTTAATCTAATGCTTTGGTTAATTCTCTACATAAGTTAAGCATGAGGGCTTAACTCAACCATGGTGCCATGATTAAAAGGATAAGTTTCATATTATTCTTTTAATTCTTTTTCTTCTTCTTCTCCTTCATCAAGCTCACAAAAGCTTGCTAGCTCCAATGGTGCCATGAGAAAAAGAGTGAGAAATCCAATTCTAAAGTGAACCCACTTCCTATTTCTTCATCCTATTCTACTTGCCATGTAGTATAGGGTGTTCTCTTCACAAAGTTTTTGACCAAGTGAAGGAATAGCTTGAGTTTGAGTCTCCCCGACGTACATCATCTTCGGCCTCGACGTCAATGACCTAGCCCGATCATTTCTCCGACGAAACCATCGCTAAAGTCCGGGATCCGATGATCACAGCGGAGGGACGTCAACACGGAGCTTTAGAAGTGGAGGACCGGATCTACAAAGGTTGTATTTCCATTCACTTAGCTAAAGTTTTTTGCTTGCATAGTTTCGCTTATCCTCTAGTTAACGATCTAGTTTAGGGTTTCTCGGCACCGGAAAATTTTAATTTGGTATGGTTGATGCCTTGTGGAACCTCTTGTGTGTGCCTAGTAACCCTACAGTGGTATCAGAGCCTAGCTAGAGCTTTAGGTAAAGTGTAGACGATGTTAGAAATCCGATCGAACCCCGAAACCCTAACTCAAACCCTTCTCTGTACATTTTTTGAAAATGTTTATTTTTCCAAATTAAAAATATGCAGAAAAATCAGCAGGCTTTTTTTTAAAAGTTACTGTGCAAAACGAGTGGCTAATTCGATTAAGGTGCCGCGGAAATGCGGCACGAGCATGGCTCGTTCGGCGGTTCCGCGGCCGTACAGTCACATTGATACTTTATTTTGGCACAGTAACTTCCTTATTAGTTTACTGAATCTTCTGGAAAATTTTAATGTATACTCAAGTGTTGAGTTTTCTGGGTTGTATTGGGAGTTCGACGATTCGATCGGAATCTTTAACTTTGTCTGTGTTTTTCCGGATAATTTTTGAATATGTTAAAATGTTCGACCGGATATAAATACCCACTTTTTCCCCTGCCGGGAAATTTCCAAGTGTTGGATTTTTCCGTGGTTTAAGAATGTTCTAAGTAGTGCAAGTAACGCGATGGACCCTCTAGAAGACAACAAACCTTAACTCGATTATGTGACCGTCTTGAACTGCCCTTTGAACCTTAGGGTTTGGGGCAGTACGACGTTCCACATGTGAGGCATTGGCTTGACCCTTCTACGGCTGGACCATTGGTACTGTGGTATGAAGTGAATGTTTTTAAACTTATTTCATGTGTTGAGCTGTTTCGGGAAAACTTGGGTGTTTGATTGTTCGATCGGAAAGTTTATCATTTTCTATTTATCTGGAATGTGATACAATATTTGGAATCCACAAGTAGTTATGAGATAACTAATTTGGATGTTATGAACATAGCAGTTTAGTCTCAATTGATCGGTAGCCACAGAATTTTGATGTGATCAAAAGTCCGTCGCAATCACGTAGCGTACGCGGATACTCGCCGGGTAAACTTAATAGACAGCCATGCCCCATAGCCCCGACCAAGTGACTGTAGGAGAACCCCGTAGCCAAAAGCATCCGTTCGGGTGCTCGCGGCAATGGTGTTCCCCCTTAGTGCACTTCGTCGATGGCATCCGGGGGTGCGGCCGTCTACTAAAGTTTGCGACGAGCATTCGATCAGTTTATCGGGAATCTTGTTGAATTGCCCGACTAGATATTGAAAAGTGTTTTCGATATAGAGACTAAAATGCGGAGTTTATAATTGTTAGGCATGCGATGTCTAAGCAGTTTGCGGATTCCAACTGTTGTAGTTTTACACTTTCTTTTCTGCGACCGTAAGTGTAATATGTGATATCGTCGGTTTCGTTGCTATATGTCAACGACAATTGGAATGCGCACATTTACTTACGTTGATGACATGTGATGTTATGTGTTGCTGGATATGTTATATTGGATCGTCGAGTTTTGAATAGCCGGGGGTTTTATGTGAGATGAGAGTTTTTATTTTCATTCTTGTAAAATTTATTGTATGTAATATTGTTTTATTAGGGCACTTCCAGGTTGCGGAAGATGTCACCGTTGATGTATATTATTTACTTTTCCGCACTAGGATAGACCCAAGGAAGAGAGCACAAGTAACCGGGTTCTGGAGTCCAGTGGGAGACCAACTCGAGGAGTCGAGTTTGGGTCTCCTAACTCTAGAATTGGTAGGGTTGCTTGCCGCTCTCGTAGGGATCTAGGGGTGTGGGTTTGGCTATTCATCGCGACCGTGGAATCCGTGTTTTATACAGGCTCGTATTGAAAACACGGACGTCCTAGTATATCCAATGTTTCATATGTTTCTTCTGCTGCAATATCTGTGATGTGATCATTTGATATGTTGTGATAGATACTGTATATAGTATATATGATATATTATATAGACGTTACTTATGTTTTACACCCGCGCTAGCCCTGCCCCGCTCTGTCGTTAATTACCTAACCTAACGGTGCACGAGGGGACATCGAGGCGAATGCGGATGGCATAAGTGTACGTCGTATTTATCTGTGATGTTTAGGTGATTTAAATGATGGGACTTCATTAATATGATTAATGAAAGAAAAGAAACCTAAAAGATGTTGTTGAATCGAATTTTCAAAAATAGGTAGCTACAGTTCTTGCTTTGCATCGTGGTGTTCCTTGTAGAACATCCCGCGCCTTATTCGATATGGAAAGGGCCGAGGTCCCTTCACCGGGAGTGGCCCCTTTAGCAATAACTGGCAGATGCTACACCCCACGGTTTGTCTTTTGATTGCTTCTATAGTTTTTGCTTTGCACAGCGGTATATGTGATATATCCTGCACCTTATTCGATGAGGAAAGGGCCGACGATCCCTTCACCGGGAGTGACCCCTTTAGCAAAACTAGAAAAGTCTCAAAAACACTCCATTTTAAAATCATTTGATTCTAGAACGATATCAAGTTCATTACGCAAAAGGTTTTCTTAAAAACCTGTCGTAGCCCTCCGTCATTTCAGATAAGTACTAGTTAGTATTCGTGCTACGTTTTTTGACTATGTTAAGGCGTAGTGTGCGGTAGCTAATTAGTGCTTATCTGTATAAGCATATGATGCGATTGGATTAGGGTAGTCGTGCGACTTTGTTGACTATGTTAAGGGTCGTGCGGGTGGGTTTAATTCAATCGGGAAATGACGGGTTGAACTTGACTAGCACTTATGATTTGTTGACTATGTTAAGGTCATATAGCTGCTAGGGGAAAAATATTATCGGGAATTTCAAGTGTTGAAATTTGCAATGAGATTGCATGCCTTCTATGAGATAGTTGGATCCTGATACCCGCTGCGAGTAATTGTTACTCCTGGGAGAGTTTTACACATTACAATTAGCCGATCAAGTAGGTGTCTAGAAAGGTGTCAACGGAGTTACGCCTCTGGGAAAATAAGGTTTACTTTAATTAGGTCCGTGCGAAAGTACGGGGAACCTCCCTCAAAGTACTGACACTGGCCTGGCTGAAAGATTGGCGAACTTGTAGCGTGTAATTAATCCCGGCTAGTCTTTCTTTTTATGGTTTGAAGGAAGATTTGATAAAAACAGTGGGAGCCATCCTGATTAGATAAAATAATAACCAATCTGTTCTTGCAAGAGCGCACGCAGAGTGTTTTCTTCTCTCTCTCTCCTGGTAGCGACCATGTCACGCCTTAATCAAGATAATAATACGGATGTATTGACCTAACCCGCTTGTTATACTGACCTGGGGAACGTTGGTCCCACTCCAACTTATAAATGTTATAAGACAGAGCAGGAATTAGGGGATTACCAGAATTCCCGTGCCGCCAAAACGAAGAGAGTGAATGCTGATGCATTATCTTCGGGTGTGTTCATTACAGAGAACTGTTTCTCAGTATCCTTTACGTCCTGGGTATGTGATACCAGATCAGGATCCCGCATATGTAATTTGTTACATGGGCTATAGAAAGGTAGAGAACTGAGAACGGGTGATAAGTTTCATGAGACAGAAAACGGTGCAAGTGTTGCAGCCAAGTCTGTTGGTCACTGTCACCCTGTATTACCAATACATTGATTCTGAACAAATGCTATTAGATACCGAAACTGATATACAAAATCATATCAATCTCTTTATTTATTAAAGAAGGATACAATTTTGTATTGTTGGATAATGTTTTGAACATTTCCTATATCAATAGTTGATCGGTTCAGGAACGTTATCTAAAAGCATTGACGTTCTAAATTAAACTACAGTTCCTAGTATATAGAACACACACAAGGGGAAGAGTTCAGAAATGAACAAATCCTTCTTGAGGCATTGTAGACTAGGTCATATCAATGCGACCCGACTAGCTGAACTTACATTAAGATGCATATTTAAATTAGTTTGAATTTACATCTTGTGAAACTTTCCAGTCATGTCACAAAGATTAGATGACCATAGCTCTGTTTATTGGAAGCAGAGAAAGAGTTAGTAAACTCTTGGGATGATACATGTTGATGTATGTAAGGTCCCCTGTCTACATATGCCAGGACCGGTTCTTTGTACTTCATTACATTCTCTGATAATCTCTCAAGATTCAGACATATGTTCCTGTTGAAACACAAGTCCGAAATTTTTGAGATATGCACAGAATATAAGTTAGAAGTAGAGAACCATAATACGGGTATAGGTATTATGTCCTTTGATGTGATCAAGGAGGAGAATACTTAAGCACGGAATTTCTGGATTATTCTAAAGGAGAATGAGATTCTCTCTCAGCATTACTCCTCCGTATACACCATAGCACGGTGGTATATCGGGACGGAGCAATAGCACCCTATGTGATATGGTGTGCTCTATGATGAGTACTACTGAGTTTCCTATTTCCTTTTAGGGAGTTATGCACTTATAAAGTTGCATACCTATTGAATAGGGTTCCGATCAAATCAGTTGCCTACCACTTCATATGAGATATGGAAAGGGAAGAGCCCATCTCTTAAGTCAGTTAAGATTTGGGGTTGTCCGGCCTATGTCTAAACGGCAAAATCCAGACAAGCTCGAGGCAAAGTCAGTACTGTAGAAGTTTGTTGGATATCCCAAGCATACGCAAGGGAATATTTTCTACCTAACAGAGGAGCAAAAGATGTTTTGTTACTCAGCATGCCACCTTTGTGAAAGGGAATTTCTTGTGAAGAAATTATTGGTCATAAGGTAGAACTGGAAACAGTTCCAGCTATACAAACTGCAGCTGATGATTTGGTAGAACCAAAGGATTCAATAGCAACCAACGAACCTCAGCCTCTCCGCCGATCTAGTAGGGTTCCTCACCCACCTGAGAGATACTTCGGTTTCTCTATGACAGTGGGAGCGAGGATTGCATCATGAGATGATGACCAAACTAGTTTCGAGCTGGCCATCAGGAGTTGGACTCTATAAGAATGGCTGGATGCTTAGCGATCTGAGATGGAATCCTTATACACCAACAAAGTATGGACTTTGGTTGCTTTATCTGAAGGGTTAAATCCCCATCAGGAGCAAGTATATCTTGAGAAGATTACTTGGTGTACATCGAAAAGTTAAGACTTTCAGAGCTAGACTTGTTAAAGGTTTGCATCATTGACCAGGTATGGATTATAATGAAACCTTTTCTAAGTAGCTATGCTTAAGTCCATCTAGATCCTACTTGCTACAGCTACATACCATGACTACGATATCTGGCGATTGGGTGTCATGACTACTTTTCTAAATAATGATTTAGAAGACAGAGTCTATAAGTACACAGTCAGAGGGCTTCGTAGACAGTGGGAGCAGCGGAAACGTGTGCAAGATGTTTTATGTGATAAAGCAGGCATCGCGGAGTTGGAACATCTGTTTGGATGTGGTAGTCAAAGAGTTTGACATCATCAAAATAGTAGATGAACCTTGTATATACAAAAAGGTAGTAGAGAGTATGGTGGGGATCCTCGTAGAGTACGTGGATGACATACTCTTGATAGGGAAGTAGTTCCTATGCTACGCTCGCTCAATCTCCGCTTATCACAAGGATTCTCCATATAGGATCAAAGTGATACCTACTAAATCCTGGGTTTTGGATCTATAAGATAGATCTAATTGGATGTTAGGATACTCACTAGTTGTAGTGAGAAGGTATCAATTGATCCTGGGGAGAATCACTGGAAAGGGTCCAGGGTGATGAGTATGACTGAATGTCAGTCACAGGCATTGTCTTTACTCTCAGTAAAGGGACGGTATGTTCGAAGAGTTCCAAGCTAGATACCGTGGCATACTAGACGATAAAGGCTGCATACATCGCTACCAAAGATGCTACCAAAGAGGCAGTCTGGGTGTATATTAGTTCATGAGATGAACTTCGTTCCTTCCATTGTGTGACAATGGAGTTGTGGCTTATGCCAAGGAACGCCCGTCCCATCAGTGATCCAGACATATTCTTAGGCAGTATCACCTGATCGTGGAGATGGTTGATCTCCAGGGGATCGAGGTTAGTGTTGGATATATATGCCCTAGAGGCCTACATTATATAGGATGCTTGGGATATGTATGTACATAACAGTCTTGCTTGATATGATAGTACGCTATTTGGTTTGACTTTGTCTTAACGTATAATATATTTTACTTGGTATTTATATATATATATGTTGATAAAGCCCATAGGGTGTTTTGTCTGACTACCGGCGTTGTGATGGCAGTCATACTAATGGGAGCTGGATAGTCAATAGGCACACCCTTAGACGTCCCTGGTCGCAGGAGTATCGAGATTGGGCATCGATACTCCGGAGTAGACTAGTGTATACATATCTAGACCCTGACGAGGGGCAATGGATTGGTCCCGCAACCATTGGTAGTGTTCACCTAAGATTGTATACAGATGCTCACTGGGTGTGAGTACACCAGACAGGACTCGCCGAGAACTGACTGGATGGTATTATACCTAACGTCAGATAGCAGTTCTCAGGTGACATGTGTGCAGATAGTCCGTTGACTTAAGGTCATCATTTGTCTCGTGTGAGTTCCCACTGTGCTTTGATTATTACCCTACCACGGCTCAAAGGAGTCGTGCAAACAGGTTTTTGTTGGGCACAGTCCCGAGCCACGTGGAGGCAGTGAGTGACTGTTAGGGATTCGTCTCTCCCGGTATAGGGAGTTGATATCGCACTGTGGTCGGTTGGTCATTACCATAAGTCCCTGGCCAGGGCTGATTGAGAATTACTGATGGACTGATCAATAGATTCTCGGGTGGTCTTGAACCATACCGACACGACTTGTACGGTTATTAGGGGTCTGACGTCCTCCACCTCCCTAGACCATACATGCGATACTATTAGAGGAACAGACCGGACTGCACGGTTATTGTTACAGACAGGCTCAATAGGATTTCAGATGGGTTACCTCATCAGCTTTCTTATCGACAACTACCTGGGGACCGTTACGTACAGCTAGTGCCGCTTGCGGTCTGTGGTTAAACCCACTGCCAGCGTGGTAGTTGAGTCTTTAGAGTCCCACACAGAGATTTCCCAAACCCAGGCGAAAAGATATAGATGTCGTAATGTTTTACGACAAAGGTTCGGACGCATACGTGTTTGAACGCACGTACGACATTCGGACCGTTTTTACTAGTCGGCTTTGTTTTAAGCCAGATTCTAATATCAGGTTATTGGATTTATACAGTCTAAAGTTTTTCCGTGTTTTCACGGATGAGAGGGGCGTTCTCGTAATTTTCCGAGAAGCTTCTAGAAGGATGTGACATGGAGGGAGAGGTGGCATTTTCATTTAATGATTTAGTGACTCATTGTGAGTGATTCATCATGTCATTAATGCATTATTAAATGCTTAATGACTCACATAATGAATCACCCACTTGCATTAATGAAACATGATGAATAATCTCATATTATTCATTTCTTTCTTATTCATTATGTTCCATATATCAAGTGAGAAGCTTTTTCATTATATTTTATTATTATCATTATCATCTTCTCACTCTCTCTCTTCAAGTTCTCTCTCCTTCACCAAACCTAATCCTACCCTCATGAGTTGAGAACAAGGATTAGGAAAGACTAATTACTCCATAACCTATCTCTACATCACCTTAGCTACTCTATTTAGCAACTAGAGAAACTAAGTAATCTCAAGTTTAGAGGATATAGCTTGGATTAGGGTTCTCGGGTGGATCGTCTATCACGAGAGAAAGCCGAAGAGGACGTGGAGATCCAAAGAGGCCGTAGATAACATTAAGACGAAAGACTAGAACCGTTTGGTATAATCTCTTAACATGGTAGTTTAGAACTCTATAGCTTTTGTTAAAATTTTTTTAGCAAACGATTCATACGGTTAATCGATGTTTGATCATAGAACAAGATTGTTATTCATATTTCCGCCTCCCCATTAGTATTGGGGTGTTGAACATCGACTTACAGTGGTATCAGAGCCTGGCTAAACAGTATTTAACACACTTGCAAATTTGTATGAATTTCGAACGGAAAAACAAACCGGAAAAACCCCGATATCATGTACTTTCTGTCGAATTTTAAATGAGGTCCAAAAATTTTTCAGGGACCTTAAAAATGGCATAAATGAATGTATTAGAACACCCAAGAAAATTGGGCTCATGAATCGGCCATAGCGCCGCGGAACCACGGCCGATCCTACTGATCCGCCGCGATTCCGCCGCGCTATGGACGATTCATCATCCCAAGTTTCTTGTGTTGTTTCCATGTGATATTTGGTGTTTTCTGGTAATTTTTATTTTTGCTCAGGTATCAGATTTACAGAGAAGTATTGGAGCAATATTAAATGTGTTTAATCGATCGAAATTATACGGTATTTGCTTGTTTGATTATATCTGTGGAATGTTTTATGTGTTCGTAAACCTCCCCTAACTGCTAGTATGTCGGTTAGCAGGGGGTTGCACATATCTTTGATGTTATATATAACTGTTTGTGTATATAAACTGTATTGGACTGTTGTGGTGTTTAGCCGGGATTTGTGATGGGTTTTTGTATTAATTCATTTGATGTAAATGTAATAAGTTGTAATATTATTTTGCGGGGCACATCCAGGTTGCGGTTGTAACCACCGTTGTATTATTTCTTTTTACTGTTTTTGCTCCTTGTATAGACCCAAGGTGGGGTGCACAAACTACCGGGTATTTTGAAGTGTTGGGGTAGACCGCTTCACTTCTGGTACTTGGCGGGTAGTTTGCCGTACCCGTAGGGGTCTGGGGTGGGAAAATGGCTATTCATCACAACTGTGTAATCCGTCTTTCATTGCAGGCTCAATAGAAATGCGGATTGCTTGCAAATCCAATATTGTTTATCTGTGATCTGGAATGCCTATTATTGCGTATGACGAATGTACAATATCTATATATGATAGCTATTTAGACGTCGCTTATGTTTTACACCCGCGCTAGCCCAGCCCCCGCTCTATCGTTAGTTAAGTAACCTAACGGGTGATGACGGGACCCCGTGGCGAATGCGGATGGCATAAGAGGACGTTGTATTTTCGTTGTTATCTGTAATGATAGGTTAAAGATGGGACGCATTATTATTAATGCAAAGAAAATAAAACCTAAACTGAATCGTTGGAACAATTTCTAAAAACCACTCGGTTTTCTTGAAAAAGCAAATTTTAAATGCGGAGCTTAAACCACTCCTTTTTAATAAAAGCTATCTTAGTTCCTTCGATCAAATCAAGTTCACTACGTTAACGGTTTTTTGCCAAAAACCAGCCGTAACCCTCCGTCGTTTCAAATAGACAGCACATTGTATTCATGCTATGCTTGTTGGCCTACGTCAAGGCATAGTGTATGGTAGCAGTGTGTGTGCCTATTTGTTGCATAGATAGATGCATTAGTTTAATACAGACGTATACCTTGTTGGCCTACGTCAAGGGCTTGTACGATGTATTTAAATTGATCAGGACAACGACGGATAGAACTTGACTTGCGTCTTATGACTTGTTGGCCTACGTCAAGGTCTATAAGAGCTTGGGGTAAAAATCACATCGGGAGTTTCAAACATAAAGGAAACTTGCAGATTTAGCTTACCTTCTGGAGTGTGGTGACTAGAGTGGCTTCCATCTAGGGCATCATGCAATGATAGTTGGATCCCGATCCCACTGATGAGTAGGATTACTCTCGGGAATTTCTCTCACTTAACAATCAATGCTATAAACCAAGTAGGTGCCTAGAAAGGTATTAGAGGGGCTACGCCTCCAGGGAAAAGAGGTTTTTTAATTAAGGAACTTCGCGAAAGCGTTGGAAAACCTCCCTCGAAGTACCAACACCAGCCTGGCTGAAAGGTTAAGCAAGTATTGTGACGTGTGATTAAATCCTGACTAGTTCTTCTTTTAGGTTTTGAAGAAGGATTTGAGGAAACAGTGGGAGCCATCCTGTTTAGATATATTAATAACCAATCTAAACTTGCAAGAGCATATGATGAGTGTTTCTTTTCTCTCTCTGGCAGTTACCATGACTGGACTAAAACTATTACTTGAAAAGAATATACTGACCGGGCAGAACTATAAAGATTGGCTAAGGAACGTCAATATTGCGCTGACTTATGACAAAGTTGCATATGTTACACCGCTGTTCCTCCCCTTATCCCAGGACCAGATTCCTCAGTTGCGGACAAGGAAGTTCGCAAAACCTGGGATCTAGACTGTGAGCGAGCTAAGTGTATCGTGCTGGCGTCCATGAATAATGAACTCCAGAAACAGCACGAGAGTATGGATATTGTATCCATATTCCTCCATTGCAAGGAATTGTATGGTGCACACTCCCGTATCGCGAGGTACGAAACCTCAAGGAAACTCTTCCAGATGAGGTTAGCTCCAGGATCGCCTGTTGGAGAGCACGTCCTCAAAATGATCACCCTCATTGAGGAACTCGCAAACCTGGGATGCGTGCTAGAGAATGATTTGTATATCGACTTGATTTTGCAGTCCCTTCCCCACACCTTCTCTCAGTTCGTGTTGAACTTCAACATGCACGAAATGGAAGCGGATCTTCCAAACCTCCTCAATATGTTAAGGGTAGCAGAGACCTCCTTGAAAAAGGAGAAGACCCCCGTTCTGTATGTTGGCCAATCATCTTCTTCTAAATCTAAAGCGAAAGCTAAAGGGAAGAAGAAGATGAAAGCCACCAAACCGAAGGGTGGGGTCAAGAAGGTGCAGGGAACGAACAAGGCAGGAAGGGTGAAGGCAGAAAAGAACGAGTGCTTCTATTGTCACAAGCAAGGGCACTGGAAGAAGAACTGTTTGGCCTTTAAAGCCAAGGACATGAAGCAAGCTGTTGCTTCTGCTTCAGGTGTGTTCGTAATCGAAAATTGTCTTTCAGTAAACTCTACTTCATGGGTACTTGATACCGGTTCTGGTTCTCACATCTGTAATTCTTTGCTGGATCTGAGAAATAGTAGAGTACTGGGGGCAGGTGATATGACTCTCCGGATGGGCAATGGAATGCATGTAGATGCAGTTGCAATAGGGGAATATCACCTAGGGTTGAATAGTGGACACATTTTGGTATTGTATAGCTGTTTTTGTATTCCCAGTATGTTGTGTAATATTATATCAGTATCTTTGTTGTCTAATAAAGGATATAATTTTGTGCTTGAAAGAAATGTCATGAACATTCTCCTAAATCAAGAACTGATTGGGTTTGGCACACTGGAAAACGGCATATACATACTTAATCAACCACAAATTTTCAATATTCAAAACACGCGTAAAAGAAAGGCTCCAGATTCGAATCAAGCCTTCCTATGGCATTGTAGACTTGGTCATATAAATGAAACAAGGTTGACTAAGTTACATAAAGATGGATATCTAGATCCGTTTGAATATTCATCATATACAACTTGTCAATCATGTATCAAAGGAAAAATGACCAAATCTCCGTTCACCGGACATGGAGAAAGAGCCACTGAACTCTTGGGACTAGTACACAGTGATGTATGTGGTCCGATGTCTATACATGCACGAAGTGGTCACTCCTACTTCATCACTTTTACTGATGACTTATCTAGGTATGGACATGTGTTCTTAATAAAGCATAAATCCGAGGCTTTTGAGAAGTTTAAGGAGTATAAAAATGAAGTAGAGAAACAAACTGGTAAAAGCATCAAGACACTTCGATCTGATCGAGGTGGAGAATACTTAAGTACCAGTTTCCTTGAATACTTGAAAACAAATGGAATTCTCTCTCAGCTTACTCCACCTTATACACCTCAGCATAATGGTGTATCAGAAAGAAGGAATCGCACGCTAATAGATATGGTGCGTTCAATGATGAGTAGTGCTGAGTTGCCACTTTCCTTCTGGGGATTTTCTCTAGAATCAGCCGCATACCTATTGAATAGAGTTCCAACTAAGTCTGTACCTACCACTCCATATGAAATTTGGTGTGGGAAGAGACCATATCTCAAGTATATCAAGATATGGGGGTGTCCGGTATATGTTAAAAAGCATAATCCGGACAAGCTCGAAGCACGATCGGTTTTATGCAAGTTTGTAGGATACCCCAAGAATTCAAGGGGGTACATAGTCTACCACACTGAAGAACAAAAGATGTTTGTCGCTCGTCACATTGTCTTCTTAGAAAGCGAATTTCTTGCAAAAGAAATTAGTGGGAGTGCGGTAGAACTGGAAGAAATTCCAGAGCCTCAAACTGCAATCGAAGACTTAGAAGAATCTCAGATTTCATTAGAACATGACGAACCAACGCCACTCCGCAGATCTAGTAGGTTTTCTCATCCTCCTGAAAGATACTATGGTTTTCTTCTTGATGGGGATCGAGAGGATTGCATCATCGATGATGATGAGCCTACTAGTTTTCAGCAGGCTATCACGAGTAGCGACTCAGTGAAGTGGCTGGATGCAATGAGATCCGAAATGGAATCCATGTACACCAATAAAGTATGGACTTTAGAAATTGCTCCTCCTGGGGTAAAACCAGTTGGGTGCAAATGGATCTTCAAAAAGAAGATTGGTACATTTGGACAAGTGGAAACCTACAAAGCTAGACTAGTAGCAAAAGGTTTTCGTCAAAGACCAGGATTGGACTATGATGAAACTTTTTCACCAGTAGCTATGCTTAAATCCATTCGGATCATGCTTGCCATTGCTGCCTTCCATGACTATGAAATCTGGCAAATGGATGTAAAAACAGCTTTTCTAAATGGACATCTAGAAGAGAGTGTTTACATGGATCAACCAGAAGGTTTCTTAGACAGTGGGAGCAGCGGAAGAGTGTGCAGATTGCTTAAATCCATTTATGGGTTAAAACAAGCATCGCGGAGTTGGAACATCTGCTTTGATGAAACAGTCCAGGAATTTGACTTTATCAAAAATGTAGATGAACCATGTATTTATAGGAAGATTGTAGAAGGAACAGTAGTCTTCCTCGTTTTGTACGTCGACGACATACTACTGATAGGGAATGATATCCCTATACTACAATCAGTAATGCTCTTCTTGTCACAAAAATTCTCCATGAAAGACTTTGGAGATGCGTCATACATTCTGGGCATTAAGATCCATCGAGATAGATCTAATAGAATATTGGGACTTTCACAGTCCAGGTATATAGACACTATACTAAAGAGATTTAGTATGGAAGATTCCAAGCGCGGCAATATACCCGCTTGTCACGGAATCAACCTCTCCAAAGAGATGTCTCCAAAGACCGATGAAGAGAGGGCTCGCATGGGCATTATACCCTACGCTTCGGCGGTAGGATCAATAATGTATGCGATGTTATGTACCAGACCGGATGTAGCTTACACACTTAGTGTGGTAAGCAGGTATCAGTCTGACCTAGGTGAGAAACATTGGAGAGCGGTGAAGAATATTCTCAAGTACCTGAGGAGGACTAAGGAGATGTTCTTGATTTACGGTAATAGGGACCTCCAGGTAGAGGCTTTTACCGACTCCGGCTTCCAAAGTGACAAGGATGATTCTAAATCTATTTCGGGTTTTGTGTTTACCCTCAATGGAGGGGCGGTATGTTGGAAGAGTTCCAAACAAGATACCGTCGCGGACTCAACTATGGAGGCTGAGTATATAGCTGCTAGTGAAGCCGCAAAAGAGGCTGTCTGGATAAGGAAGTTCATTTCTGAACTTCAGGTGGTTCCGTCCATTGCCAATCCAATACCTTTGTATTGCGATAACAATGGCGCTGTAGCTTTAGCGAAGGAACCAAGGTCCCATCAGAAATCCAGGCATATCTTAAGGCGTTTTCACCTGATCAGGGAGATCGTGGATCGTCGGGAGATCGAGATACGGAGAGTGGACACAAAAGACAACACGGCAGATCCATTCACCAAGGCCATTCCTCAAGTACAGTTCGAGAGGCTTTTTGAGATGTTGGGCATGCGGTACGCAAGCAACTGGATCTGGTAGAGACAGTGGGTACTCATTGCGCCAATTATAGGCCTTAGTGCAAGTGGGAAATTGTTGGATATATATGCCCTAGAGGCCTACATTGTATAGGATGCTTGGGATATGTATGTACATGACAGTCTTGCTTGATATGATAGTACGCTATTTGGTTTGACTTTGTCTTAACGTATAATATATTTTACTTGGTATTTATATATATATGTTGATAAAGCCCATAGGGTGTTTAGTCTGACTACCGGCGTTGTGATGGCAGTCATACTAGTGGGAGCTGGATAGTCAATAGGCACACCCTTAGACGTCCCTGGTCGCAGGAGTATCGAGTTTGGGCATCGATACTCCGGAGTAGACTAGTGTATACATATCTAGACCCTGACGAGGGGCAATGGATTGGTCCCGCAACCATCGGTGGTGTTCACCTAAGATTGTATACAGATGCTCACTGGGTGTGAGTACACCGGACAGGACTCGCCGAGAACTGACTGGATGGTATTATACCTAACGTCAGATAGCAGTTCTCAGGTGACATGTGTGCAGATAGTCCGTTGACTTAAGGTCATCATTTGTCTCGTGTGAGTTCCCACTGTGCTTTGATTATTACCCTACCACGGCTCAAAGGAGTCGTGCAAACAGGTTTTTGTTGGGCACAGTCCCGAGCCACGTGGAGGCAGTGAGCGACTGTTAGGGATTCGTCTCTCCCGGTATAGGGAGTTGATATCGCACTGTGGTCGGTTGGTCATTACCATAAGTCCCTGGCCAGGGCTGATTGAGAATTACTGATGGACTGATCAGTAGATTCTCGGGTGGTCTTGAACCATACCGGCACGACTTGTATGGTTTTTAGGGGTCTGACGTCCACCACCTCCCTAGACCATACATGCGATACTCTTAGACGAACAGACCGGACTGCACGGATATTGTCACAGACAGGCTCAGTAGGATTTCGGATGGGTTACCTCATCAGCTTTCTTATCGACAACTACCTGGGGACCGTTACGTACAGCTAGTGCCGCTTGCGGTCTGTGGTTAAACCCACTGCCAGCGTAGTAGTTGAGTCTTTAGAGTCCTACACAGAGATTTCCCAAACCCAGGCGAAAAGATATAGAGGTCGTATGGTTTTACGACAAAGGTTCGGACGCATACGTGTTTGAACGCACGTACGACATTCGGACAGTTTTTACTAGTCGGCTTTGGTTTAAGCCAGATTCTAGTATCAGGTTATTGGATTTATACAGTCTAAAGTTTTTCCGTGTTTTCACGGATGAGAGGGGCGTTCTCGTAATTTTCCGAGAAGCTTCTAGAAGGATGTGACATGGAGGGAGAGGTGGCATTTTCATTTAATGATTTAGTGACTCATTGTGAGTGATTCATCATGTCATTAATGCATTATTAAATGCTTAATGACTCACATAATGAATCACCCACTTGCATTAATGAAACATGATGAATAATCTCATATTATTCATTTCTTTCTTATTCATTATGTTTCATATATCAAGTGAGAAGCTTTTTCATTATATTTTATTATTATCATTATCATCTTCTCACTCTCTCTCTTCAAGTTCTCTCTCCTTCACCAAACCTAATCCTACCCTCATGAGTTGAGAACAAGGATTAGGAAAGACTAGTTACTCCATAACCTATCTCTACATCACCTTAGCTACTCTATTTAGCAACTAGAGAAACTAAGTAACCTCAAGTTTAGAGGTTATAGCTTGGATTAGGGTTCTCGGGTGGATCGTCTATCACGGGAGAAAGCCGAAGAGGACGTGGAGATCCAAAGAGGCCGTAGATAACATTAAGACGAAGGACTAGAACCGTTTAGTATAATCTCTTAACATAGTAGTTTAGAACTCTTTAGCTTTTGTTAAAACTTGTTTAGCAAACGATTCATACGGTTAATCGATGTTTGATCATAGAACAAGATTGTTATTCATATTTCCGCCTCCCCATAAGTATTGGGGTGTTGAACATAGACTTACAGTTAGGAGAGTAGACTCAGAGGACAACACGGCGGATCCACTCACAACGGTCTTTTCCTAGAGAGAGACTTTTATGGGATGGTTGAGTATGAGATCCTACAACCACTGCTATCAGATGGCCCTAGTGCTAGTGGGAGATTGTTAGTTATATGTATGCCCTAGAGGCCATTACTATACATATGATGTATATTGTAGTGGATGCTTGGACATATATAGGGATGACTTTCTTGCTCGATATGATAGTATGCTATCTGGTTACCCTTTACCTTAACGTGTACACTGATTGTCTCTCTGTTACATGTTGGTAAAGCACTTAGGATGTGTACTTGACTACCTGGACTATGATGCGGATCATACTAGTGGGGACATGGTAGTCCATAAGTACATCCTTCAAAGTCCCTAGTCGTGGGTGTATCGAGACGGGGCATCAATATACCAGAGTAGACTAGCGTATACCTTCTCGACCCATACAGATGGGCGATGGATGATCCCATATCCATTGGTGTTTGACATCAGAGATGATATACGGGTGCTCAGTGGAGACTGGGTACACTGGACGGACTCGCCGAGAACTCCTAGATGGTATTATACCTTACGTCAGATGGCAGTTCTCTGGTGACACTGGTGCAGGTTAGTCTGTATACCCGAGATCGTCATAGAGTCTTGTGTGATTCCCACTATGCTTTGATTTCCACCTTACCACATCCAAGAAGGCGTCCAAAACGGTGGTTTTGGGGTACAGTCCCGAATCACATGGAGGCAATGAGCGATAGGAGGGGTTTCGTCTCTCCCGGTATAGGGAGTTGATGTTGCGCTGTGCTCGATTGGCTATAACAGGAAGTCCTTGGCCAAGGCTGCTTTAAGGAGTTACTGGTAAGTGTTATCAGTAGTTTCTCGACCCGTTATGAGCCTCATATCGACACGACTTATCGAGTTATTGGGGTCTGACGTTTACCACCCCTAGACAAGATATGCGACATATCAGACGAACAGACCGGACTGTACGGTAGTGTTACTGGTTGGATTCACAGGAGTGTGAGCGGGCTTGCTCGTTGATCTTCTTATCGCTCAATACCCGGGAGGCCGTTAAGTTTAGCAGACCGCTTGCGGCTTGTGGGTGTTTGTTATGATCATCACCTACTGCCGGCATATTGACGAGTCTTTAGAGTCCTACACAGGGGTTTCCTGGCTCAAGCGAAACGAAATAGGAGAGCATATGAGATATGTACGGGACCGAGAATAATACCAGTATGTGATACTGTATTCTATTCTCGCGATTTGTGACATTGATCGGTTGTATGCGATATAGCCGGGTTATCGGATCAAGTGTTGATTCGATAAGTTGTTACTATTGATATTAGTCGGTTATATACAATATGACCGGATCGTTAAATCAAGTGTTGATTTAATGATTTAATGTATAATTATATATTTGATATATTACTTTACATTAACTAGTATTGGTTCACTTAAGATTGATTTTATCACTTGAATGTGCACATTGTTTATATGTGATATATGCAAGTGTACATGTTTGTATCATGCTTGATGATACAAACAAGTTGTGTGTATGAGACTTGAACCATATCAAGGTTAAATTAGGGTTTACTATTTTCCTAAAAAATAACAAAAGAGTAAGACTTTGGTCAAAGTTATCAAGCTTCATGAAGCTTGATAAACATTGACAAAGTCAACTCTTTTGTCATTTGTTCAAGATATTAGTTAACCCAACCCTTAACCTAATGCTTTGGTTAATTCTCTACATGAGTTAAGCATAAGGGCTTAACTCAACCATTGTGCCATGATTAAAAGGATAAGTTTCATATTATTCTTTTAATTCTTTTTCTTCTTCTTCTCCTTCATCAAGCTCACAAAAGCTTGCTAGCTCCAATGGTGCCATGAGAAAAAGAGTGAGAAATCCAATTCTAAAGTGAACCCACTTTCTATTTCTTCATCCTCTACTACTTGCCATATAGTATAGGGTGTTATCTTCACAAAGTTTTTGACCAAGTGAAGGAATAGCCTGAGTTTGAGTCTCCCCGACGTAGATCATCTTCGGCCTCGAAGTCAATGACCTAGCCCGATCATTTCTCCGACGAAACCATCCCTAGAGTCCGGGATCCGATGATCGAAGCGGAGGGACGTCAACACGGAGCTTTAGAAGTGGAGGACCGGATCTACAAAGGTTGTGTTTCCATTCACTTAGCTAAAGTTGTTTGCTTGCATTGTTTCGCCTATCCTATAGTTAACGATCTAGTTTAGGGTTTCTCGGCACCGGAAAATTTTAATTTGGCATGGTTGATGCCTTGTGGAACCTCTTGTGTGTGCCTAGTAACCCCTACAATAATTTAATGTATAATTATATATGTGATATATTAATTTACATTAACTAATATTAGCTCACTTAACATTTCTTTTTCTCACTTTTGTACACTTCGTATATATGTGATTTATATTAATGTACATTATTTTGTGTCATGCTTAATGCTACATGATTCATGGGTGTATGATACTCACACTTTGCTTGATATAAAAGTTAATCAAAAATTAGATGGAATAAAGTCATATGGTTGAAGCTTGTGGAACTATTGACCAAGTCCACTAATTTTGTTTTACTTGTAGATATTTATTAACCTAACCATTATTGTTAGCCATGGTTTAATCTGTACATAAGTTAGTGAATGACACTAACTCATCCATGGTTGCTATTCTCACCTCATGAGTTTTCATTCTCATCTCCACTTCATCTACTTCTTACTCATGAGAAAGCTTTCTAGCTTTTGAAATGGTGAAGAAATAATGTAAGAAAAATTAATCTAAAGTGAGCCCAATTCCTACTTCATCATCCTCTACTATATTAGCCATTTAGTTTAGGGTGTTTGCTTCACTAATCTACCATTAGTGAAGAGCTAGCATGAGCTTGAGTCTCCTCGACGTAGATCATCTTCGGCCTCGAAGACTTCGAGCAAGCTTGTTCATTTCTTCATGAGAACCCTTACTAGAGTTTGGGTGTTCACTACTTGGAGCGAAAGGACTACTACACGGAAATTTAGAAGTGAAGGAACGGTCTACAAAGGTTGTATTCCTCATTCGCTTAGATGTAAAGTTGTTTGCTTTGCTTGTTCGTCTAAATCTCTAGTTAAGATTCTAGTTTGGGGTTCTTTAGTACGGAAAAATTTGAAATTGGCATAGATGATGCCTCCCGAAACCTTGCTGTCGCGCTACAGAACCCTGCAGATTGCTCACTTTTACTACTCAAATCATCAAATTTCCCGATTACCTCATCATACATTGTAAAATGCTGAGCTAGTTGGAAACTAGCTGCTGGTTCGTTAGGTTGTATGAGGGCGGCCATAGACGCATTCAATTCCTCTATCTGTCGGCACGAAACTACCCGAAATTCTTCTAATGATTGTTCAAGACTAGACATGGGTGGTGAGGGGGTTTCAGTAAAAGATTCAAATTCGTGTGGATACGTGAAACTCCCAAATGGTTGTACAAAAGAAATGTCTAGAGACTGTGTAAAAGTTGGATAGAATTGATAGGAATCCAAGGGATGCAAAAAATGGACAGGATTATGATCAATATTACGATAAGAAGATGATTGGGATTGTTGTCCTAAATAATTGGGAGCGGTGAAAGGAGTAAAAGATCAACAACGGGATTGTTCAATTTTGTCAGCAATGAACATGGGTTTCGGAGTCACAACATAACTGTCAAAAGGGTATCAATGTAAGAAGGTGTGGGAGGTTGAAACAGTTGATACGAAGTGGATTGCGGTATCCAATTGTTGGTCCTAGACGCGTCCATTTGATCTCTTAAAGAAATTTTGGGTATAGATGGATCATTTGAAATTCGACCAAAGCAAGAACCGTATGAAAAAATGTCTGTTTGTGCGTACCAAAATTCGGCAAGAGTTGGTCGGTGAGGGGTACCAATGATAGGAGTGAAAAGTATGGAGGGTGGATGGTGGGCGAATTTTGATAAATTATTGGATTTTTGAAATTTTTTTGTTTAGTTTCTGAAAAATACGGAATTATGGGACTAAACTTTAAACAAGCATAATCACAATCACAATATGCACAAACAATACCAAGAGCTAGAGTCTTTAAAGTCCAACTAGACCGCTCCTAGACTTCCAAGCGACAAGTTGCAGGATAACTCTCGAATCATCTCTTCACTGCCAATTGTGGTCAGGTAAGTACAGATGAGGTACAGAGGGTTCCACTCATGAATCACCGTGAAACGAACCTTTTAAAATTACCTCCTCACTTGTCTAGCATAGGCACCACAAAGTCAAGTTGAGATAAACGAACGATTCCCAGCAACCTTCAATTGTCCTAAATGAGTGCAACAAGTCCTTATAGTTTTGGTCTAGATATTTTTTATTAACTCAAGATAATCCGTATGCTTTTTATGATTTGTGGGGTCTTAGAAAGGATGATGAAATCCCCATCCAATATGAATTGGTGTTATAGCCCCTTAATATCCTTATTTATGTATGCGAAGCGATAAAATAATCAAAATCTAAAACAACAAAAAAATTTATTTAGCGGTGGTGCAATTTGTGCAAAGAAACCTACAGAAAATACAATTCAGTGGAGATTAGAGAGGGTTTTGCACAAGGAGAAGTACAAAAATTTAAGGATTTGAATCAGTAATTTGGCCGTGGAACCACGACTGTCTCCTTGTATCTGACCGTGGATCCGCGGTGAAAATATAGAGTTGGAGCTTCAAACTTTTTCTGTACACTCCCCTCTTTTTTCTCTTCTGTATCCAAGCCTCTGTTTCTGTCACGACCCGAAAGAGCACGTGACTGGCCCTCGAACCATATGAAATCTATAGGACTCCATCTGATCTAAGTAAGCCAAAGCCCAGAAATCTAAAACCATTTTAAGAGTAAGTGAAGAAAACTGGTTTAAAGAAGTGAAGAAAAATATGTTTGAAGTCGAGGTTTTTAAATAACTAAGCCGAAGGTGCATTTTTAAAAGGTAAAGTCTTTTCTAAAAATTTCGGCAGAATTTCTTTTGTAAATACTGGCCCCGAACGGGATACAAGCATAACATATATACAATGATAAAAGGCATCCCCAAGCGGGAGCTAGCTCTTCGTCAATTGACGGTCACAACCACACATGCAATATAATATACAACGCCGAAAGGCGAGGATCGATCCAAAAGGAACACAGTAAGCATGAAAACCGCAATACTACTAAGCGCGACTCTAAGGCCAAATAAAACATCACTAAAGTCTGAGTCTGAAACAATAAACAAATTTGGTTGATGGAAATTCTAGATACAAAGAATAATATAAGTACAATGGTGGTTTTGATGCAAAAGGAACCACCTACCAAATGCAATTCACCCGCAAGGAAGCAATGTGCCAGAAATGCCGCAAAGGAACCTGTACGGCAAAACCTGCAAGAACTGTGGCACAACGGGGGTGAGTTTCCAGCTCGTGAATAGAGAATAACTACAAGCAGAAACCGAACGCAAGACATAATCCTAGGTCAAAACGATCGGTACAAAATCCTCAATATAAAACATGCAGCCTATAATAAGGCTAGGGTAAATATCTAACCCGAGTGTAATCTCCTGTGCCTGTGTCAGTGCCTCAGGTAGCAATATAGCATAAGAATGAGGTATGAATGCATGAGAACATAATACATGTAAATGAAGAAACTGTTTTCATACTTTAGTGAGATTTCCTTTGTATTTTTCAAATGAGGTATCATAATAAAATCAGCATAAAACAGTGTCTAACATCGGCACAAAACGTAATCCAAATATCCCGATATCTCTGTATCCCAAACACAAAATCTAGGGCGCCGTCAGTCCAGACCGGCCCCTACCATCAATCTCAAGACCACGACGGTATCCTCCGGATATCCGACGCGTCAGGTAAAATCACCGGTCGGTAGTGCTCCTCTGCCAGGCTCAACGTCATCACCACATTCATCTTGTCCCGGGGTACCGCACCGGGTCCACCATGTACCCGAAACGGTTCATCCGTCTCCTCGAATCGGGTTTCCAAATCCATCAGCAAACTCATGGTGGACGACTCATACATCATGGGAAAACCGCACTTTTTATTTTAAAAGAGAGAAAATGTTTATCTGTGTTTTTGCGATTTTCCTCCAAATCCAGAAAATCTCACGGAAATCCAAATCCAAAACCTCAGTAACACGTAAAATAGTGAATATATGCATGAGAATCCATGAATGCGGCATAACAATGAATATCAGTATGCATGAAGTAGCAGGTAATAACTACAATGTCTAAACTATTAGCTAATAGGTTATGTCAAGCAATAGTATTTTCTAAGGTGTACGTGACATGGCAATTACCGATGAAGATGTGTGTGAGCCGGCAAGTAAGTGTACGTGGTACATACGCAACATCGGTAATGGTGCTGGTGTCCTAACAGCATGATATCAATAATGGAGTATGAAACATAATATAAGAATGCGATGCAAAGCGAACCACAAAAAAAGTGGGAGCTGAATCTAGACGCAACTATAACTAATCTGCATTAATCTAATATAAGTCCTACAAATGGTGCCTTTTGAAATATCACGAATCATGGGGTTTTGAAAATAGGGCCTACGGTGTTTTTATGAAAAGATACACCTTTTGAAATGTCCGAAGATCCCTTGACCTGTCTTTTAAAATACCCACGACCCGCTAGTTTTGAAATAGGTAGGAGTCTAATCTAATCTAACAACTACACTAAACTATACAGCTGAACTAACAAGCTGAGCTACAGGTAAGGAAACCGCCTAACATCTGAGTCGATATATATATAGATATAATAGTCGGTGATTCCGCCTCAATAGTATCGCGTACGATACAGTATATCATATGACATCCTCAAGTCATGAGTGCGGATCTATCATCAATGTAAAGCTCATACGGTAAATCGTCGTACGACATCCCAATAGCTGGGTACGGGTCAATATCACACTATCTCATCACACTTCAGGTATCATTATCAACATATCATATAATCTGGGGTACTATTCTATGTCTAGTATAAATCGATACCATCAATAAAGTATGCATGCGGGGGTAAACACACATCCCAAGCCCGCAAGAATCACATTTCGTATCCCAAATACGAATCATATCACATCACCGATCTCGCGGCACAAAGCCCAATATCATTGACTCATCTCCAAAGTCATCCAATATCATCAACACAGTGCCAGTATAAGTAATATGCAAGGGTGTGCGTGTAGGCGTAATTCTATTCTAGGGTTCGCGACTATGAACTACACTAGTCACTTCTAACCCTACACTATCCATAAAACACCTAACTATCATATATAATAACAACTACGGACTGCGGGGGTACTATACGCCATCCACCCGACTTCCCCCAGTAGATATAATCTACTCACCTAGCGTCTTCATTTGTGGACGTCGCCACGCGCTTGCTTGTCGTCCCGAAGTCTTCATGGGGTACCTACACATCAAAATATCGTATATGCGCATTAAAACCAAATCAAAGCTAAAACGGCACATGAAATCCAAAATGATACGATAAGAGGCCTATAGGTTAAAATCCATGGCACGCCTTCAAAACCATCAACACATCCTCTATATCGTCGTATAAACGCCAAATAGTCGAGGCAAAACACAATCCACAATTGCAGAATTAAAAATACGGAATACGGAAACATGAATCTAAAACAGCAACTTAGGAAATATGTCCCAGATTTTACCCTAGGTCACTTTATACAAATCTATATATACCAGGGGTCTAACATGAACATGTAGGAGCTACAGAACCAATACGAGCCAAAATGGTGGGACCCAGGCCGCAATTTGCGGCCAATGGGGATAAATTGGCGGCCGGGAAGAAGAAGTGGGAGCTGGGGTCTTGGGGTTAGCTTCCTGGGTGCCTGCACGTGTCACTGTCCAATCAATTTTAATTTAGGGTGTCTCGGGTGATAGCAGATTCAATATACCCTTCACAGATTTCATAAATTCCCCGATATCGGTTTCTAAAATCCGTATTATGGTTTAAGCTTCAGGTTTTGGATTTCCAATTCATACACTAGGGTGATGGTATAACCTCTATTGACCTCAATTCCATATTACAACCCATAAATCATCACAACCCTAACTAGGTTATCCACAAGTCCACAATATCACACAATATCGATTCGATCTTAATATGAGGGTAAAGGAAATGCATAAACTAAGTTTAAGGTCCAGAAAATACCTCATTTGGCAACTCAAGAATTTTCTTGAGTTGCCCCTAGTGGCCAAAATCCTTGATTCTTTAGCACTAAGTGTAGATCTAGGGATTGTGCACACATTTAATGAAATGGAGATTGGGTTTTGGGGTTGTTTTAGAGGTGTTTTGGAGCTTGAAGAGGGGAGGGAAAGGAGGTGCAGAAGCAGCAGCAGGAGAAGGGAGAAGAGGGAGGGAAATGAGGGGAGAAATGGTTAAGTCCTTAGTCAATGAAGCCCATACCTCTCTCTCTCTCACCAACTACCCATTTCTTTATTCTTTTCCTTTTCTTTTTCCTTTTAAAACCCTTCTCACTCAAATAGTAAATCCAAATGAAAAGCATGGCAAGAAAATGCACAAGTGTGAAAAAGTGATATGTGTATGTGTTGCACAAAAAGCTAAAAACCGATTAGCGATTTTTAATCGCGATTAGCACTAAATTAGTGTCAAATTAATCACAAAAACTTTAAAATGTCATAATTCTCTAATTTACCCTATTTTAGAATTTTCCAAAATTTTTCCCCATTTATTTGTATTTAATAATTTCAAAATATTAAAATATTCAATAAAATAATATTAAATTATAAAAATTCCCAAAATTAACATTTTATCTTTTTTGAAATGTTACAGTTTCTTTATTTGATCACTGTACTTACTGCAGATTTTTCTGCACATTTGCACAAAAAAAATATCGAAAATAATAAGATGGTTTTTATTATATTAATTATTTATTATTATTATTTTTATATATACAAAAATTAACACGAATGTCAAGAAATAAATAAGTTACCGTCTCCCTGGCAATGACGCCATTTGATTATTAGCTTTTATGCTATGTGTTCTATATGTTCTATTTGTTCTACTTATTGCAATCAAGCCGGTTTCACATGTAGCTAGCCGGTTGAGTACGGGCCGTCCACTATGAGATGGTTCGTATTTTCGTTCGTGTTTTAGATGAGTCAATTAATAAATGTATATGTTTGTTCAGGTCTACCCTAAATGTTTGGATTTTATGTTCAAGTGAACTTGTTAGGGTTAGGGTTGGTTTGTAGAGTTAGAATTAGTCTTGTGCTTGTCTTTTACCATTCTTGAAATGATGTTGGGATAATCGGTAATAGCGGGAATTAGGAGAACATAAGAATGGGATTTGCGAGTTTAAGCAAACTTTCCAACGCTAAATCCATTCCTATTACCCCTTGACCATCAGTTACATGCTCTTTTTTCCAACCCTATGCCAAACATACACAACCAAGTCTCCAATTAGGTCACAACTATATGTCACATTATTGTGCGCCTAAAGGAATTCTCGACTTAGGTCATGGCTATATGTCACTTATAGCACGCCTAAGTGAAGGGGTTGTGTTTGTTTTTTCTAGGTTCACTTTAAGACATTTGGCGAAGAGAAGCACAAGCGATTTTTCCATTCCTCATACTAACCTTCCTTAGCCCTAACAAGTGTGTAAATTATTCACACATTAAAAGAAAAATAAAACAAGAAAAAAGAGAAGAAAGAATGGAAAAATACTGTTTTACAATGATAACAAGCTAACTACTTGGGCCCTCTCCTAAGCAAGAGACTCAATTGAGTATCATGGCTTGAAAATACGGATTAGAAGAGAAGAAAAGAGAAACAATAAAAGAAAACCAATAACTACTTTAGCAAACAAGTAAGAAAAGTTACACTAGAAATTAAAATTACAATACAAGCAATTAAAGATACAAGATAAAAAAAACCTCATCTTCATTAATTTCCACTTAGAAGATCTCACTATAATTTCATAGAGAATAGATGATGAAAAAGCAGAACAATACACTAAACTACACTAATTTAAGGAAAAGAAAAAGCATCAATGGTTGGCTTAAATCTGGAGTATATATAGGCAGATGAGTGAAACCCTAGGGCCATATTCTAAGTCCATATAAACTTACAAAACTACCCCGGAAAAATGGTCGCGAGATGTCACGCAACGGCCGCAGATCCGCCTCCTATCCCCATCATTAGCCGCGCTTCCGCGGTCATTTGGAGTTGTTAGTGCGCCATTTTTCTTGTGCTTCATCGTGTTTCTTTGTTCTTCTGTTTGGTAGGTTCAAATTTGCAAATTAATTCCAAAATATCTTTAGATTTCCAACAGTCCAAAATGGCTACTTTTTTTTTTTTTATCTTTTTGGCCTTGATCTTCCTCGAGCTCCGCGTTGCACCTTATTTCTTGTGCTGCCTTCCTCATTCTCTGTGCTTGTCCGAGACACGAATGACCACTGTATTCATCTTGTCTCTTGAACTGGTAGACAGCACCAGACGGATGTGGATGATCAAAACCCGGATTTTATCTGTTTTTGGCTGTTGTTCTGAAGTTTGTCATAACTGTGGAGATTGTACGTGATTTGCGTTATTTTGGACTGAGAATCTGTTACCTATAATCATATAGCAAATACGGATTAAAAGCACCAACTTATATATAAACGAGCAGAAGAATGGGTGGTATTAAATATAGTATTCTGGTGTAGACACCTGTCTGTGACAATCTCCATACAGTCCGGTCTCTTTGTCTGAGGTAATCGCATACCGGGTCTAGGGATGGATAACGTCAGACCCCTACAAACCCGATAAGTCGTGTCGGTATAAAGCTCATCATCCACTGAGAAGCTACAGATATTACATCAGTAAATCTCATCCACCTTGGACAAGGATTTCTTGTGATGGCTTACCCAACACAGCGTGACATAGACTCCCAATACCGGGAGATACGAATCCCTGATGATTGTTCACTGCCTCTATATGGTTCGGGACTATACCCAACAAAAACCTGTTTGCCCGACTCCTTTAAGTCATGGTAGGTTAGTAATCTAAGTACAGTAGGAACTCACATGAGACAAATGAAAATCTCAGATCAAAGGACTAACTTGTTTTCATGACACAAGAGAACTTCTATTTGACGATAGGTATAATACCATCTAGAAGTTCTCGGCGAGTCCGTCCGGTGTACTCACCTAGAGTGAGCACCTATATACTATTTTAGGTGACTCGACACCAATGGCTGATGAGACCGGCCACCGCCCCTCGTCAGGGTCTCGAAAAGTATACTAGTCTACTCTGGAGTATCGATGCCCAGTCTCGATACTCCATCGATAAGAGACATTTAAGGATATGCTTATGGACCACCCATCTCTCACATATATGATCGCCATCATAATACTGGTTGTCAAGCAATAATCCTACGGGCTTTATCAAAATGTATACACATAATGATAAAGACAAACCAGATAGCATACTATCATCTCGAGGAAGACTGTTCTATCTGTTTAAGTCCTCATTCAATTATCATAATTTCCTACTTGTAATTACAATAATTGTCTTGAGGTCACTATATCCAACAGGCCTGACTTGGGGGCTTTTCCTTTGTCAGTGATTTTCGGTGCGTGACTCGGTTTCAGCATCCTTTCTATAATCTCAGGCTCAAGCGGGCTTTCCACATGATCGCTGGACATGTTTGTAGATGTAACATTTCAGAAATCGGAAAATATTATTTTAAAATTTAAATAATAAAATAATGAATTTTACTGATATTATAAGGATTTGATTTTTCGTAGATTGGTATAATTATATACCTATATTTTTGGAAAATAATTGGGAGTTAAAAATGAATTGTTAATTATGTGAGAATTTATTTTAATAGGACTTTTCTTAAATTAGTATAACATACAGGTTTAATGTTAAACTTAATTAGCGTTTCCTATTTGTGCACTAAACCTAGTTTTATGTTTGTTAACCATGCTTAGTGTGCATGAAATGTTAACAAATGAGGGTATATTAGTTTTCTTTTGTTATTCTTTTTCGTTTGTGTTTATGGTTTTATTCTTTTTTGAAAAAAGAAAAGAAATAAAGCTTGGTGATAATATAATATGAGGTATGAGCATGAGAGAGAAAGAGAGAGTGAGGGGTCATGGTTGCAACCATTTCATTTCTCCATCTCATTTCATCATCTTCATCTCCTTCTGCCTCTTCTTCTTCACCTCCTCTACCTCTTACTACCACCACAAACATCACTCCAAACCACCTCAAAATATCATGTAGCCTTCACAAATATTGATCACAATCACATCCTAAACATCATGGTGTGATCAAGACTCCATTTTGAGGATCTTTTCCATCTTGGAACTTTCCCTAGTTACTTTATGAGGTAATAATCTCACTTCTAATCATGTTTTAAGTATTCTTATCTTCACAAATTAGTTTAGAATTTCAAAGTGTAAGTTTTCTAGACTTGAGTTTTAGAAAGTGAGTTGTTATGGATAGAACTTGTAGTGATAGTGTAGTAGAAGGTTAGGGAGTGACTACAAGCTCATTAATGATAGTGATAGGTGAGAGTGATTTAATGGACGAATCCATGGATTAGATGAGTTTAGACATTTCAAATATCGGTTTTTCATTGAGTTTAGGTGTTTAAATGTAATCTGGGATAACTAGGATTTTCTGAAAATTATTTAGAGGATACAGTGAGATATTTAGGCGAGTAGAAGACCACCGTAGAAGCCCAAGCCCCCTACTTCCTTCCCTAGCCGCCAATTAATTTCATGCGGCCACAATTTGCGGCTGTCTTGAGAAGTTACGTTGTGAATCTTGTTCTGTAGCACACACTTGATAACTAAGCCTACCCTATATGCTAAATAGTCCCAGATCACCTGAAGAAAAATTTGGAGTTGTTTTAACTTGATTTTGGAAATATTTTGCGATATTTGAAAGTTAGTTTTTTGATATTTGTGTTTTGACTCGGTCGTTTGACGTTCGTACGTCGACGTCGGGGGGTATTTTATTGTTTTAGCACGCGTTGACCATAGGTTCTAACCTATGTGCGTTTTTTTTTGTGATTTAAAATTCGATTCAGGTATTTATGCGATTTTAGTTAAGGATTTGATTTTAGGTACAATCGCATGGACTTCTAGGACGACGATGAATGGCTAAGCATCCGTCGGAATCGATTAGGGCGGGGCGTGTTGAGGTGGGTTGATGTATATCTATGGGAGAAGTCGGGTGGATGGCGTATAGCACCCCCGCAGCCGTAGAACTAGGATACAATATATATATATATATAGGTTTTGCTAGAATATCATATTCGTATATTTCAATACTTAGTAGAAGTTATACCATTTGTCTCTATTTCTTGCCATTAGGCTATATATATACACGTGTATATATATATATATATATATAAGGATATGATACGATATGATGATATAAGGCGATATAATATGATAAGATATGAGATGAGATGATGTGCGTGACTATAGATCCGTACCATATTGATGGATGATGTCGTACGATGGATATTCCGCACGTGATATGATGAGGATGTATCGCCGACATTTATTTCGACTTAAGGAGTTTTGTTTAAAATCATAAAAGTAGATATTATAAGATGTTTAAAGCCATACATACTTTCAAAACTAACGTATCGTTACATACTTTAAAAATGATACTTCAAGGGTACGCTATGAATTTTCAAATGGTATCTTTTTCAGAAATATCATAGCCCCGTATTTCTAAAACAATGTCTCGTACTATTTTAAAGTATAACTGTATGGCTCATACGTAGTTAGATATTTTTATACTTCATGTTACGATTTCTTTATTCCACATATGCTCGCATTTCGATTTCTTAATTCCGCATACACTCGCGCTTCGATCATTTACGATACATAATACGTTTATACCTTTAGCTTACGTGAGATCATTGCTAGGACATGCGCACCATTACCGATAACTTACATGTTGCATGTACACATACTCGTATGCTTACACACACATCATCGGTAATTTCCATGCCGCATACACATATAGATTACTATTTAGTAACCAGCACCATGCACTGTTTCAGATATTTCACTTTTTTACATTACTATACAACACACTTATATGAACATACTTGCTATGCATTACAGTATTGTTCTGTGCCTGTACATATTATTTTATTATTGCCATATTCTTATGGGATTCCACTTCCATAAGATTTTTGGATTTGAGAAACAGCAGATATGATTTAAAAACTTGTGAATATTTTAAAAATGCGGTTTTCTCTTGATATGATATTTCGAAGTCCACCATGAGATTTCTCGGTTCTGAGCTATGATTACTACTCGATTTGAGGAGTGAGGAGTCACCATCTGCGGGTACATGGTGGACCCGGTATGGTACCCAGGGGCAAGAAGATCATATAGAAATGCATTGATCTTGGCTGCAAACACTACCTACCGGTGACAGTATTGGACTGGGCAGATATGCGGAGGATACCGACCTGAGTAATATAAGACAAATGGATATGAGGACCAATCTGATGAGACGGTGCGTAAGATATGATGGTCGATCCGATGAGACGGCACCTGAGATATGAAGATTTACGTATCGATGTTGGACACTGGATTTATGATGATTTCAGGTGTCGGTGCTGGACACTCAGGGTATTATGATGATTTCGAGCGTCGTTAATGGACACTCATCGAATGATACATATGTTATATTTATATACATATATATACACGCTCACTTCGTTACTATACGATACGATATTATTATTACAGTATGACCAAGGTAGATCGTGCATTTGATTTCTACCTGATGATGTTTTCTACTCACGAGTTGGCAACTCACCTCCATTGTGCCATAGTTTTCTTGCAGGACCGACCCCTCGGATCAGTAGCGGCTTGCTGGAATGCTTCTTCTTCGGGGCTTGGTAGGTGGGTTACACACCAGATTGTAACCACCGCTTGTATATTTTTATATTCATTTGTATCTAGTTAAAATCTCGTCAACCAGACTATGTATATTTTTTTACTTAGAGACTTATATATTCTTTCAGACTTGGAGTCGTGACTTATATATTATTCTTTATATTTGAGTTGATGATATTTTGGTATTTCTTTATTCTTAACTTGTGTTGATCTTCGCTTTAAGCGACGTATATACTGTATGTTTGTGTTTTCACCGATTGGCGATGAGTTAGCTCCCACATGGTGATGCCAATATTATTATTGTTTATATGCTGGTTTTGATCAAAATTTATAAAGGAGGTGCTGCCCAAATTTCAAATGACGAAACGTTTTCAAAAATTAGTATACATTCCACTTGTATTTTCAACGAACCTTATTTATATATTGAAAAGGAAACTTGATTTCATTTATACCCTTTTTTCAAAACATCACCTCCATTATTTTCTTCAAAAGATTTAGATTTCTGATTTCGGCTAACTTGGGTTACAGTAGGGTCCTATAGATTTCACGTGATTCAAGTGCCGGTCACTTGCCATTTTCGGATTGTGGTAGTAGATATTTCATCATTCTTTTGGTTTTTTCCGAAAGGAATACTTCCCATAGAGCTTCGTCCACAAGCGAGCAGGATGCTTCTTGCGTATCCACTTTCTTGGGGGCATGCTTATGGGGCGGGTCTACCCTCCAATTGTCTGACAATGTAAATTTACCATGATGGTATTGATCCTACACCCAGTTTTTGAAGACATAGCAGTCCTCAATCGGGTAGATCACGCCTCGATGATAAGGGCAGAGCTGGGGTTATTGACATCACCAATTTGTGCGGGTTGCTGTGGTTATGGTAATATAATCAGATTGTTTCACATAGCCAGCTCGAACAATCTTCTCGTCTTATCATGAGGGAATGAATATGCACGTCACATTCTTTCTTCGAAGGTCGGGCGTGTACGACTACTGTTTTGGTAGACGGCTGCTTTCGGACTGCTCGGTTGTTGCTGTGTATTGGCAACGAAGGATGCTTTTCCTTTGCCCTTATTATTTCGGGGATCCTTGCCGGAATAAGAATGACCATGGCCTATTTGATCCATCTGGGCCAGTTTATCAATCAGTGCCAGGAATGTGGTGGGCTTGAAAAAGGTCATAAATTGGGATACGGTCGATTGAGGATCGATAGTCCCAATGAACATCCCCACGGCCGAAGACTTTTCTGTGCACTGTTTGCATTTAGACCATAAGTTCTGCCATCATATCGTGTACTGGACCCATGTTTCTCCTGGCTTGACTTTGGAATTGATCAGCACCGTGATTGGAGTGCGCTCACTTGCTCTAGAAAACCTTTGAGTTAATAGAAGCACCATTTCAGAGAAAGTCTTTATGAAGTCATTTGGGAGCTCCGAGTACCATTCAAAAGATGTCTTTTATAAGCTTCCGACAAATTGGAGAAGCAACAATTTATCATCGCCCCCTGTATTGCCACACAGAGCTTTGAACTGTGCAACATGTTGATGAGGGATGAGGGTTACCCGTTCCTTTATAGACATGGAATTTCAGGATCGTATATCTCGGTGGGTATTTCATCTGGTCATATCAGACCGAATATGGTCAACTAGTTTTGACGAGCTGATTTGCAGCTTCATTGGATTGATCAGCACTGATTTATTAAGCGATATAGTCGTCTAACGTTGCCTTCGAGATTGTTTCCTCTTTGGCCATTGATAGGGCATGGGGAGAATTTGATGTTTCCTCTTTATTGTCTTCCATAATCACTGGTGGTTCTTCAGTCGGCGGTTCTGGTTGGATCATCATTCTAACCATGTCATGAAATAGAAGAGCCATCTGCTTTATATTAGCAGCTTTCTCTGCTGCTTCCCTATCCTTCTTTTCAAGCACCCGTCGTAAGAACTCGATATCGGTGTCTTGTTCTCTTCGCTCTTCTATTTCTTTATCCGGACTTTCTTTATGTCCGGTAAGCGCTGCCATCTTGGCAAACATATCTTGAAGCTTCTCTTGTTGCTCCTGAGTTTTCGTCAGTGACCGAGTTTGCGGTCAATGACTAACGGAAGCATGGCTCTCCTCCTTACTACCAGTCATATAGACTGTGTGTATAGTTATACCCCCAGACTTGGGGCGTTTGGAGCACTCACCTTTGAATTTTTCCTCCGGTGCTAGAACTTTATCCGGCATCAGTCTTTTGTGAGAGGCCATAGTTAGAGGAACCGTTATGACATGTACCTTGCTTCGAGAAGTATCCCGCTGTATGGCTAAGGAATGATTGTTCTCTGGTCGAACCTTGGACTTTTTCAGTCGACAAGAATAATTTTCATCAAGAACAGAGTCATGGACTTTTCTCTAGACTCTGTGAAACTGTGAAGAGAGCCGATTGTGGGAGCATTCAGGCGTCGACTATTTTAGTGCTTCCACAGGAGGAGGCAATCTCTTCAATATAGTGGTGGGCTAGTTTTTAGGAACCCTTCTAAGTGGTTCGAAATTTTTCTTAGTTAGAACAGCTACATTAATAGCCACTACAGGAGATGGTAGGGTAAGTCCGGAGGGGGAACTGCCCCAACATGTCTTATGCGGCGCCAATGGCGATATCGAGCATGTCTTGCAATGGGAACCGTCTCAGCATCAGAGGCTCCTTCATCATTCCCCCCACATAGCTTAGGGGTTTCTAAAAGTCTACTTTAACACAACCATGAGGTTCTAGGGGTATCAAGCATGCCGCATTTTAATTTTTATTAGGTGCTAAGTTAGACTAACAAGGTCATTACTAGATTATTAGGGTTTGCCTTTGTGATGTGATTAACTCAAGAGAAGAAAAGAGCATACAACCTTTGTAGTTCTAGCCCTTCTCTTCTAAAGCTCTGGGTTGAAGTCCACGCGACTCTACAAGGCTCCTCTTCGAGTTGAATGACCCTCCTTCGTGATCTTCGCGCCAAAATATGATCCACCCGAAGTCCCTCTAGCCCAAGCTAACTCTACACTAAACTCCTTTAGTGTAGAAAACACACCACACCAAATTGCTAGTTTGGTGTGGGATGGTGAAGTAGGTGATGTTAAAAGCTCACAAGATTGTGTTCAAGTTTCCTGATTCACATCTCATGTGAGGGTTGAAGCTTGAACCATGACATTTGAGGAAGAAGATGAAGTTAGAGAGCGACCATGGGAGAAACTCATGAAAAATGGATAAGTGTTGAGAATGAGACTAGAATGAATGTCAACTCTTGACCCCCACACATTCAAGGAAGCAATTTTGCAATATAAAATTGCAACCATGCTTGAATTGTGAGTCAAGATGAATAAACTATGAATAAAACCCATGCTTGCAACCATGCTCTCATTTTCTACCTCTTTTTCTATTTTTCACAAAAATAGAAATCATGTCAAGCTTCATTATATATATATATATTATGAAGAATAATTAGTGAGCTAATGATATTAGTTAAGATATAATTATATCACATATAACGTATATCACATTATTAAATCAACACTTGATTTAATAATCCGGTTATATCACATATGACCGACAAATATCATATATCTGTATATCACATTATCAAATCAATACTTGATTCGACAATCTGGTTATATCACATATAACCGAACCGATAACAGATAACTTCCAGATTACAATACGGCATCACATACACGTATTTAATCAGGCCCACACACATATCACATATGTATCCTACTTCGTTTCGCTTGAACCAGGAAACTTCTGTACGGGACTTTAAAGACTCGTCAATACGCCAGTAGTAGGTGATGATCATATAAATCACCTACAAGCCGTCAGCGGTACTAGCTTGACGTAACAGCTACCCGGGTATTGAGCGATATGAAGATCAACAAGCAAGCTTATCCATACTCTCCTTGAAGCCTATAAGTAACACTACCGTACAGTCCGGTCTCTTCGTCTGATATGTCGCATATCATGTCTAAGGGTGGTAAACATCAGTCCCCATTAACGTGATAAGTCATGCCGATGTCTGGCCTGTAACGGTTCGAGAAACTACTGATAACACTTATCAGTAAATCTTAGCAGCAGCCTTCGCCAGGGACTTCCAGTTATAGCCAATCGAGCATAGCGCAACATCAACCCCCAATACCGGGAGAGAGGAAACCCCTCCTATCTCTCATTGGCTCTATGCGACTCGAGACTGTACCCAAAATCCACCTATTTGCACGTCTCCTTTGATCGTGGAAGGACGGAAATCAAAGCACAGTGGGAGCCGCATAAGACTTTATGATGATCTCGGGCCTACAGACTAACCTGTATCAGTGTCACCAGAAGACTGCTATCTGACGATAGGTATACTGTCACATAGGAGTCCTCAGCGAGTCCTGTTCAGTGTACCCAGTCTCCACTGACCACCTGTATACCATCTTTGATGCCAAACACCAATGGATGTGGGATCATCCATTGCCCATCATATGGGTCAAGAAGCATATATGCTAGTTTACTCTGGAATATCAATGCCCTAGTCTCAATATTCCCTCGACTAGGAACTTATTAAAGGATGTACTTTTGGACCACCCTGGCCCCTCTAGTATTATCTCATCATAGTCCTGGTAGTCAAGTACATATCCTAAGGGCTTTATCAATATGTAAGAGACATACAGTATAAATATCAGTCTACATGTTAAGATAAAAGTAACCTGATAGCATATTGTCATGTCGAGCAAGAAAGTCCTCTATATATATGTCCAAGCATCCACTATATCATCAATAATGGCCTCTAGGGCATACATATTACTAACAATCTCCCACTTGCACTAAGGCCAGTTGTTGTAGTATCTCATACCCAACGTCTCAAATGTCTCTCGAATAACATCTGGGGGATGGACTCGGTGATTGGATACGCTGTGTTATCCTCTGTGTCAAGTCTTCTGACCTCGATCTCCCGGAGATCAACTATCTCCCTGATCAGGTGATACTGTCTAAGAATATGTCTGGATCGCTGACGGGGCCGGGGTTCCTAGGCCAAAGACACAGCTCCACGGTCATCACAATACACAGGTATTGAATGCCCAATGGTAGGAACCTAGTTCATCTCATGAACTCTATACTTCCAGAAAACCTTTTTGGCAGCATCGTTTGTAGCGATGTAATTAGCCTCTATCAATGAGTCTGCTACGGTATATAGCTCGGAACCCTTCCAACATACCGTCCCTCCCCTGAAGGTGAAGACAAAACCCGAGATTGACTTTCAGTCGTTCTTATCGCTCTGGAAGCTCGAATCGGTAAAGGACTCCATCTGGAGTTCACTATTACCATACACCAAGAACATCTTTTTAGTCCTTCTCAAGTACATAAGAATGTTCTTCAACTGTCCATTGGTTTTCCTAAAGATCTTTTTGATACTTATTCACTACACCTAGTGAGTAAGCTACATCTGGTCTGGTACATAACATCGCATATATGATTGGCCTATCTGCCTAAGCATAGGGTATCCCTTGTATGTGAGCCCTCTCCATATCAGTCTCGAGAGACATCTCTTTGGAGAGAGTGATTCCTGAACAAGCGGGTACATTACCATGATTAGAATCATCCATACTAAAACCCTTTTCGCACTGTGTCTATGTACCTGGATTGGGACAATCCCATATCCATTTAGATCTATCTCTATAGATTTAAAACCCCAGGATGTAGGAGTCCTCAGTTAGATCTTTCATGGAGAACCTGTGTGATAAGAGGTGCTTGACCAAGTGTAGCATAGGAACACCCTTTCCTATCAAGAGTATGTCATCTGCGTACAATACGAGGAAGACAACCATCTCTCTACAACCTTCTTATTTATACATAGTTCATCTATCTTTTTGATGAAGTCAAACCTTTTGATAGCTTCATTAAACAGATGGTCCATCTCCGCGATGCCTGCTTTAACCCGTAGATGGGTTTAAGCAGCTTGCACATGCTTCAGCTGCTCCCACTGTCTACGAAGCCCTCTAGTAGTGTCATATACACGCTCTCTTCTAAATCACCATTTAGAAAAGCGGTTTTGACGTGCAGTCTGCCAGATTTCGTAGTCATGGTATGCAGCAATGGAAAGTAGGATCCTGATGAACTTAAGCATAGCAATGAAAGTCTCAACTTTTCCATTTACACAAAATTATCTTTCTCAAAGATCCTCTTGCTCCTGATGGGTTTAACCCCATCAAGAACAACATCCAAAGTCAATACTTTGTTGGTGTACATGGATTCCATCTCAGATCGCATAGCACCCAGCCATTTCACATAGTCTCCACTTATGATGGCCTGCTCGAAATGAGTTGGGTCATCATCTCCATGATGAAATCCTCACTCTGACCGTCTATGAGAAAAACGTATTATGTCTCAGGTGGATGAGAAACCCAACAAGATCTGCGGAGTGGCTTTGGTTCATCAAGGACTATTAAATCCTCCGGTTCCACCAAATCGTCGGTTATAGTTTGCTTTGCGGCAACTTCTTCCAGTTCTACCTCATCGCCACTAATTTCTTCCACAAGAAATTCATTTTCTAAAAAGACGGCATGTCGAGAAACGGAACATCTTTTGTTCCTCGATGTCGTAGAAGATATTCCCTCGCGAATGTTTGGGATATCCTACAAACTTGCACAGAACTGACCTTGCCTCAAGCTTTTCCGGATTTTGCTTCTTAATATAGGCCGGACAACCCCGTATCTTAACTCGTTTAAGAGATGGTCTCTTCCCATTCCATATCTCATATGGAGTGGTAGACAACAGATTTTATCGGAACACTATTCAATAGGTATGCAGCTTCTCAAGTGCATGTCCCTGAAAGGAAATAGGTAACTCAGCAGTACTCATCATAGAGCGCACCATATATCATAGGGTGCGATTCCTCCATCCCTATATACTGTTGTGTTGTGGTGTATACGGAGGAGTAAGAGAATCTCATTCTCTTTTAAATAGGGTCGGAATTCCGTGCTCCAGTATTTTTCTCCCCGATCATATCGATGGATTTGAATACCTTTAACCATCTGGTTCTCAACTTCGTACTTATATTCTTTGAAATTCTCAAAAGATTCAGTTTTGTGTTTCAACAAGAATACATGTCCGTATCTTGAGAGAATATCAGTGAATGTAATAATGTACGAGGAACCATCACTGGCATGTGTAGACATAGGACCGCATACATCAACATGTATCTGTCCAACAGTTCAGTAGCTCTTTCTCCGTTTCCAGTAAACAGAGATTTGGTCACCTAGTCTTTGAGACATGACCGGAAAGTTTCATATGATATAAATGTTGGCTATAGTGACCTCAAGGCAATTATCGTAATCGAAGGCAGGTGATTATGATGATTGAGGGAGGACCTATACCGGTAGAACAGTCTTACTCGAGATGATAGTATGCTATCTGGTTTGTCTTTATCATCATGTACATATTGATAGAGCACATAAGATTCTTGCCTGACTACCAGCATTATGATGGCGATCATATACTTGGAAACCAGGGGTCTATAAGCACATCCTTAAATATCCCTAGTCATGGGAGTATCGAGACTGGGCATCGATACTCCAGTGTAGACTAGTGTATACTGATCGAGACCCCAACGAGGGGCGGTGGCCACGTCTCACAAGCCATTGGTGTTAGTTTGTTCACGTAAAATAGTATACAGGTGCTCATTGGGTTATGAGTACACTGGACGGACTCGCCAGGAATCTGCTAGTTGGTATTATACCTATTGCCAGATAGCAGTTCCCAGGTGACATGTGTACATGTTAGTTTGTCGACCTGAGATTGTCATTTGTCTCGTGTGAGTTTCCACTGTGCTTTGATTACTACCCTACCATGGCTCAAAGGAGTCGTGCAAACAGGTATTAGTTGGGTATAGTTCCGAGCCACATGGAGGCAGTGATCGGATCGTCGGGGATTCGTCTCTCCCAGTATTGGGGGTTGATGTTGCGTTATGCACGGGTAGCCATCAATAAAATTCCGTGGCCACGGTGGACGAGAATTACCGATCCAGGAACGATAGTTTCTCAGGTGGTGATGGGTTTCATGCTGACACTTAAGTGTCGCGTTGTTAGGGGTCTGATTTTATCCACCCCCTATACTCTATATGCGATACTCTTAGACGAACAGACCGGACTGTATGGATATTGTCACTGTCAGGCTCAGTAGGGGTTCAAGAAGAGTTTGCTCGTCGGCCTCCCTTTCGTTCAATACCTGGGTAGCCGTTACGTACAGCTAGTGCCGCTGACATGCTTGTGGTTAAACCCACTGCCACCATATTGACGAGTCTTTAGAGTCCCACACAGAAGGTTTTCACGGTTCAGGCGATATGGTGTAGATTATGTATGTTGGTACATACATGTGTCCAATTAAATATGTGCACATGCTGCACAGACTTTAATCGGACGGTTGATAATACTAGCGGCTTTGGATTGAGCCGGATTATTAAATCAGGTTTTGATTTAATAATTTATATATGTATTCTAGTATTATTGTTCACTATACATTTTTTCTCTTGGTTATTCGTATTTTTGTACGAATACGCGTATATGTATTTCGATATATGTACCGGGTTGTATTCCGTATTTATACGGAATAATTTCTATAAGTGGACGCCTCATTTGTATGATTTTCCTTTTTTGGAAATTCATTTGTTTCACAAATGAGGTGGAGGAGTGAGGTGGCATGAGCATGGGTCATGGCATGGCTTGGAATTGTTTATTTGGATATCGAGATGAGATATTTTTGTGCATGAGAGAGAGAGAATGGGGCACATCCACTTCTTGGTGGGGCTTGGCTCATTTGTTTTCCACACTTTCTTCTTCACTTGCTACACTCTCATTCTCACTAAAAGACTTAGCACTTTCTTGAGTTGCTCATGCCACATGTTTCCTCACCTTCTTCATCTTCTTGAGTTGATCTATTGAGCATTGTGATGAGAGAAAAAGATAGTGACACATTCCTACACCTCCACTCTCCATTGCTAGAAACCTTGGAGCGTCAGTTGCCTCGCGTGAAGAGGCTGAAGCTTGCGCCATTTTCCTCACGTGCATCATCGTAGATGGAGGAAGACCAGAAGCCAAACTAGATCAAGGAGCCACTAGGAGCTTGGGGAAGATGGTTGAAGACCGAAAGACACATATCAACTCGGTATAACCATTCTAACTTCTTTTTATAGCTTGCTAGTTTAGGGTTTAGGGTAGATCCGGGCATCGGGTAATGGTAGCGCCAGTTTAGTAAAAAAAAAATTGGCATTTGGCCACGGTTTGATGGCTGGGGCAATGCCTTAACACAACATGGTATCAGAGCAAGCCTTTAAACCCTAAGCTAGCTTGTTTAGACAATGTTAAAGTATCGTAACCGAAACAACTCCAAAACAGTGCACTGCACATTCCAGTCTCTGTCGATTTTTAAAGCCTTCAAAAAATTATTTTAGCAACTGCAGAAGACTACTAAAGTGACCACTAGAACATACCCCAAATACGAACCCATTCCACCCGTTTTGACCCGAGCACATGCTCACAAAAATCGAGCAGGCCGGCCATAATAAGGATTTTGGGCTTCGTATTTTGGGTGTGGTCTGGTCTCTGGAATATTGGTTCAGTGGTATTGCTAGTTTTGCCCATTTTGGATATAGTGTTGTCTTTTGTTCAGAGGCAATTCGAGGTGTTTCGAAGTCGATAGTTTAACATTGTTTAAATATTTACAGTACTTACATTACTATTTACGACCATGAATATCATTAGATCGGTACAACTTGTCTAATTGCTATAGTTCTCTTAGACGGGTTTGCGAACGTGACATTCACGTTTATGTTCTGTGTTGTGTTGTGTTGTGGTCGGATCGTCGTTGTGGATAGCTTGGGTGCAATATTAGTACAGTTTAGTTTCATTTGTACATTTGATATTGCGGGGCGAGCTCCGAAAAATGGACTGCCGTCACTACCAATTTGTATATTATTTGTTTGGGGCACGACCGGGATGAGGTCGATGTCACCCTTGTATATTATTTTCTTTTCTATACGAGGATTAACCCGCGGTGGAGTGCACGAATAGCCGGGTTCTAGAGGGCAACGGGTCCGCATCTCATAGCATTGAGACGGAGGGGACCTTGCTCTAAAATTGGCGGGCTATTCGTCGAACTCGTAGGGGGTATAGGTTGACCCACGGAGGGGCGCTCAAGTTACCGGATTCCGTGAAGTGCTGGGTGGCCCATTCATGTTGTTGAAGGGGGTTGCCTCACTTCTGATTTTGGCGGATAACTTGCCGCACTCATAGGGGTCTAGGTTTTCATTGCACAGGCTATCCACATGACAGGGAACGTCCGGTCTCATTTGCGGCTCAAGTGAAACCCGAGGCTCCAGGATTATCCACCATTCTGTGTTGCTTCTGTGATGCTTCTGTGATGTTGCTTTATATCATGCCTGGGACGATTGTTATATATATTTATATATATACTAGTAGATGTTGTATATGTTTTGCACCCGCGCTAGTCCAGTCCCCGCTCTGTTGTTAGCTAAGTAACCTATCGGGTGATGACGGGACCCAGTGGCGAATGCTGATGGCATATACGTACATCATATTTTCGTTCTTTTCTGGTGTGATTAATTGATGGGACTGCATTGATTCTGATCAATGCAAGGATAAAACAAACCTATATGATGTTTTTGGAACCAAGTTTTTAAAATCTGACATTACAGACGTTCTCTTTTGCTTTGCACAGTGGTATTCGATTATGAATATCCAGCACCTCATTCCACGAGGCAAGGGCCGAGATCCCTTCATCGGGAGTGACCCCTTGGGCAGAAGTTTGCGTCAACGCAATAACTTCACTATAGTCGATTCTTTTGCTTTGCATCATGGTATTCAGTTTGGAATATCCTGCACCTCATTCGACGAGGAAAGTGCTGAGATCCCTTCATCGGGAGTGACCACTTTAGCAAAAGTTTTCTCCACTATAAATTTGTAAAACCACTCGGTTCCTTCAATGATATCAAGTTCATTACGTTAAAGGATTTTCGCCGAAAACCAGCCGTAGCCCTCCGTCATTTCTTACAAGTATTGCTTACTATTCGTGCTGCGTTTGTTGACCGTGTCCAGGCGTAGTGTGCGGTAGCTGAGTAGTGCTTGTTTGTGGCATATTAATGCGATTGATTAGGACAGTCGTGCGGTCTTGTTGACTGTGTCAAGGGCTCGTATGGGTGGGTTTAATGCAATCCTGGATAATGACGGGTTGAACTTGACTAGGACTCTTTGATTTGTTGACCGTGTCAAGGTCACTTGGGTCGTAGGGGTAAAAATCACATCGGGAGTTTCAAACATACAGGAAACTTGCCAGGCTTGCGCATACCTTCTGGGGTGTGGTAACTTGAGTGGATTCCATCAAGTCATCATGCGATGATAGTTAAATCCCAATTCACACTGATGAGTAGGATTACACCTCGGGTGATTTTAGATGATCCCGACTAATTCTCCTTTTGGGTTTGGAGGAGAATTCGAGGATACAGTGGGAGCCATCCTGATTAGATAAAGTGATTAACCATTCTGATTTAGGTTAGAGTGCACGCTGACTGTTTTCTTTCTCTCTCTCTCTTAGGCAGCGACCATGGCCCGACCCTTGACTAAAACTCATGAACCAAGTTAACCGAACCTTCTTAAAACACTTTGGCTTTTGGAATGTCACGGTGTCGCATACATCATTGCCACTCATATATCACCTTTGCATTTCTCCAGAACACCCAGTATCTCTAAGAACATCTACTTCCATTGGATAAATCCATCGCATAGTTACATACGAACTCGAAGGAATTCGTTCCAGATTCGAGGATAGTTTTCGGTTCAGGAGAAATAGAATAGGATTATTCAGATGTTTTTTCCCTTTACCTTCTCTCAGGTTGTGACAGCTCCTAGGATTAGGAGAGGGTACACCTATTGAGATAATTGGATAGTCTTCTTCTAAACCAAAGGCAGTTGTCGATAAGTAAGGAAGGAAGAAAATTAATTAAGCCTAAGTGTGGTGTACAGAAGGTTATAAGTAAAGACATATAAAGGGATTAGATTAAGGGCAAAGAAAATTGCGACCACCACCATTCACGAAAAAACCGTGTATACCACTACCACTCCCACATCCACTTTGGATTTCTCCAGAACACTCCATATCACTACGGATATCCACTCCTATTGGATATGCTATCGTATAGTTACATACGAACTCGAGGAATTCGTTCCCGATTCGAGGATGGTTTCCGGTTCAGGAGAAATAGAATAGGATTATTCAGATGTCTTTTCCGAGTACCTTCTCTCAGGTTGTGAGGGCTTCTAGGATTATGAGAGTACACCTTTTGAACTTATCAGATAGTTTTCCTGCAAACCTTAGGCTGGTGCCGAAAGTTAAGGAAGGATGAAAACTAATTAGCCTAAAGAAGGTGTACAGAAGGTAATAAGTAAAGACATAATAAAGGGATTGGAGTGAGGGCAGGTAAGTATATGATTACTGTCATGAATAAGGTTAGTGAAAGAGGCATTACTAGGAATACCAGTTAACCCCTTTTGAAACATTTTCATGTTTCAGTTTCATTGTGCGATGTTAAATGAAAACTGTTTTCCCAATTGGAATCTAACTCCAGGGTATGTGTTTATCAGATCAGTTTCTCACATCTGTATGTTATTACGGATGGTGAGTTGAAGTAAGATATAGGGAATTAGATGATTATATCCTCAAATTTCGGAATTCGTTGTAATTGGTGATATTTGAGCAAATCACCTGGGTTTTTTTTGCCGGATGGCTAATATTTGGTTTTGAATATCCGTTGGTATGCACCAATTTCAAACTGATATATCTGTACGTTTATTTTATAATGTGAGATATAGCTTTTTGAAATTATGTCTGTGACATTTACCTATATCAGTTAGTGATTAGGTAAGGTGCATTCAACAGCGGTGTAATTCTTCTTAACCATAGTACGGTTTTTCAACCTACGACGCACAGGGTTTGAGTTATTGAACTCAGGAGACTTATACAAAGTAATGTATGTTGTCCAGTGTCCATTAGGACAATGGGGTTGGTACTCAAACTATATTTTGTTTACTCATAACTTCTCTAGTTCTAGACAAGTATTTCGTTGAAATACAAGGTTCAGATTTTAAGAAGTTATAGGTATAAGAATAAAGTAGAGAACCATTTGTTGGAAGTATCAGGATTCTTTGAGGAAGTCGAAGATGTAGATACTTGTGTTTGGTATTCCGTTGATAGTAATGGTTTTGAGAACTTGCTTCTTTTTCAGGTTACTCATATATGGATGCACTCCTAGATGAGTTATGTTGATTGGCCTTTTTCCATTTGGTTGATATGCACTAGAGACAGCTGCATGATTTAAATCTGCTTCCAATTAAATTAGTGCTTTTTTTCTATATTGTATATATATAGAATCAATTTATATCTTAACGATGTTAAGGTATGGGGAGTTGTCCGGCTGATGCTTAAAACCAGAATCCGGATAAACTCAAGGCACGTTCAGTAATGGATGTTTGTGGGTTATCCCGGGGTTTGACGAGGGTTAACTTTCTGCCATCAGAAAGATCAATATTTATATTGTTCTTGACTCTCCACAGTTTTAGTAAAATGGATTTTTTTCAGAAAAATAGTAGTGGGAGAATGGTAGAACTAGAAGTGATTTCAGAACCACTAACGATCACTGAAGATTTAATAGAACCTAAGGATTCAATTAGTTTCGACATTCCATTAGCCACTCCGCAGATTTGGTGGGTAACCTCAGGCACCCGAGAGGTACTTCAGTATTCTTAGAGATGGTGATAGGGAGGTTCTAGTTTACCCATACTTGCTATTGCTGTTATTCTAGACTATAAGACCCGGCAGGAAGATGAGTATAGCGTCGTTCTAAACTAGCTTTGGAAGTGCACGTGTATATGACTCTGCCAGGTGGTTGTTGTAGTCAGTGGGAGAAGCGGAAGCATAGTGGACAAGAAACTTATGTCTATTTATAGACTAAAGCAGGTATAGCGGAAATAGATCATCTATTTTTGATATGATAGTCATAGGCTTTGACTTCATCGGAATAAGAGATGGATCTGCTAAGAAGGTAGTAGAGAGTGATGTCCAGGTATTGGTGTTGCGCCACGGCAGCGCCCCGGCCGTCTATCCGAAGCCATAATGCGGAATCAAAATTTTTCTTAACTTTAAACTGGCGCTACCGCGGACAATATACCCAGATCGTAACCATTAACCGATACTAGCTAACTAGAGATGGGATGAGTGATATACCGAGCGATCCGTGTCCTTCGGTCTTCTCGTCGTCGTCCCGATCTCCCGCGGAATCACCATTCGTCGTCTTCTCGTCGGAAAGGGCACCACGTAGCTGGATTCTTTTACGGGCTCCCACCTCTGGACCGAGGCAACTCGGGCGCGAAGTTGGCTAGCCGACGCGTCCAAGATTTGCTGTAGATGTAGTGTAGAATCTATTGTCTCTTTTGGGATTTATGTTGCCATTGGTGATGGAGGAATGATGTTAAGAAAAAAAAATGGTGCTTTCATTTTTTTTCAAAACAAGAAGAAGAATGAGATGAAGAAGAAATATGTGCCACCCTCATAATGAAACTCTCTCATACTCTTTTACAAATGGCGGAGGAAAAATCTCAAAAACAAGAAGGAAGGTGAGTGTAGGAAAAGCAAGAGGTGACCACATCCAAAGTAAACCTCACATCAACTCCTAATCAACTCCAATCCATTCTAATCACCATTAATGCAAAAGAAATGATGATAGAAAAGAATGGTATCAAAAGATGCTTTCATAATCAATCCATATGCAAGAAACCCCTCCACAATATGTTATTTGCAAACTTGCAAATAACACCCTCCATCGAAAAGTCCGGCCGTGAAGGAACAAAGGAAAACCGGCCGGAACGGAATGCAAACTGGCAACTTCAGAAAACTGATCCCGTAATGAATTACAGGAAAACCCCGATACTGTGCATACACACCCGCATCTGTATTCCGACCGGATACAAATGCAAAGAGACAAAATCTACACTGTACTATACTAGGATCCGGCTTAAACCAAAGCCGGCTAGTAATATCCGTCCGATCCTGATCCGTGCAATTCCGCACGTATCTGATCGAACCCTGCCATATATCCATATGGCCACTAGTACAAACCGTCCGATCCTGATCCGTGCAATACCGCACGTATCTGATCGGACCCTGCCATATCTCCATACGGCCTCTACAGCGTTTCGCCCGAAACTTGAGTAACTGTAAGTGTGGTGGACTCTAAAGACTCGTCAATACTATGGCTGTGGATTTAACCACTAGCACGTCAGAGGTATAAGCCAATACGTGACGGGCCACCAGCTATTGACCAAAAGCGACGCCGATGAGTGAACTCATCCTGACACCCTACTGAGCCTGTCAGTGACAATATCCGTACAGTCCGGTCCGTTCGTCTATGAGTATCGCATGGCGGGCCTAGGGGGTTGGTAAAAGTCAGACCCCCAAAAGCGGTACAAGTCGTGTCGGAGTGTAGCCCAGAACACCCTGAGATACTACTGGAATACCTACCAGTAAATCTCCTGCCTCGGCCGAGGGCTTTGTGTAATGGCTCTCCTAGACACAGCGTGACCTCACCCCCAATACCGGGAGAGACGAACCCCTGCAGATCCGCTCACTGCCTCCATGTGGCTCGGGACTGTACCCAACTAAAACCTGTTTGCACGACTCCTTTGAGCCGTGGTAGGGTAGTAATCAAAGTACAGTGGGAACTCACACGAGACAAATGATGATCTCAAGTCGATGAACTAACCTGTACACATGTCACCAGGGAACTGCCATCTGACGTCTGATATTAGACCAACTAGCATGTTCCCGGTGAGTCCTGTCCGGTGTACTCATAACCCAATGAGCACCTGTATACATCTTAGGTGAACCAACTGACACCAGTGGCTTGTGAGACCGGCCACCGCCCCTCGTCAGGGTCTCGACTGTATACACTAGTCTACTAATGGAGTATCGATGCCCTGTCTCGAAACTCCCACGACTATGGACCTTTTAAGGATCTGCTTATAGACCCCAGCTCCCACGTATATGATCGCCATCATACTGCCGGTCATCAAGCAAGAATCCTAGGGGCTCTATCAACGTGTAATAGCGACCTGTCAGGTCACCTAAAGCAGTACACGATGATAAAGATAAACCAGATAGCATACTATCATCTCGAGTAAGACTGTCCTACCGGGATAGGTCCTCCCTCAATCATTGCAATCACGTGCCTGTGATCCAATAATTGACTCTGAGGGCACTATCTCCAACAATCTCCCACTTTCACTCAAGGCTAATTATTGCGATGTCGCGTACTCACAGCCCGTGTGATACCGAACACCCAACTCCTCTACTAGTCAGTCTCACAAAGCTCGTTTCCGAAACTATTGCGTTCGAGGAATAGCCTCAGTGAGTGGATCCGCCTGGATGTTTCTTTCTATGTCTCTCTATATCTCAAGTTCGCGGAGAAAGCCATCTCCCGAAATGAGCAATACCTGTCTTGGAATGTATGGATGTCTGATGGGACCTAGTTCATAAATGAACTCCAAATCCAAACTTCTAAGACTGTATCGTCAACTGAACTTAATCAGTATCATGCGCCATACCTTCCCTCAGTATCCGCCTGGACCACCTGTCCAAAATACTGCCCCTCGTCAGAGGGAAAACTATAACTCTGACAGTCACTCTGTCATCCAGGTCACCTTGGAAGCCTGGAATGATAACTGTCTCCTAAAGGAGGCTGCTGTTATCATATCCCTAGAACATCAACTTATGTTCTAAAACTGCTTCCGACTGTTTCTCCAAGATTGGATCAATATCAACTTATTGCACCTACTGCAAGAACAACATCTGGTGTGGTACTTGACATCTCATGATTGACTCAATTGCCTGAGCAAGTGATCTGTCAATCATGCGTATCCCTCCCCCTTTAGTCTGTAAGACACCATTAGAGAGGGTGACTCCATCACCTGCAGGTACACTACCGTGCCAGGAGTCGTCCATTCTAAATACTCTTAGAATGCTGTCTAAGTACCCTGATTGGGAAACCACCCAAATCTAGATCTAAAACCATAGATCTAGTAACCAGTATGTCAGATATAATGTCCAAGTCCCATGTGGAGAAACCACTGTGTGACGACCAAAGTATAACCGATCGTAGTATAGGAATATCACTTCCTACTCTGTGTATGTCATCTATATACCATGACATCACACCCTACTACCTTCTCAACAGATCCATCCCCTATTCTGACGAAGTCAAACCTATGACTGTCACGTCAGAAATAGATGATTTATCTCCGCTATATCTGCTGTAGTCTATAAATAGACATAAGCGACCTGTCCACCAATGCTTCCGCTGCTCCCACTGACTACGACAACCCTCTGGCATAGTCATATACACGTACACTTCTAAAACTAGTTTAGAAAGACGCTATAGTCATCCTCCTGCCGGGTCTCACAGTCTGGAACAACAGCAATGGCAATTGTGGGTAAACAAGAACCTCCCTGTCACCGTCCTTGAGGCTACCGGAGTACCTCTCGGGTGCCTGAGGTTACCCACCGTATCTGCGGAGTGGCCAATGGAATGTCAAACTAGATTGAATCTTTAGGTTCCTATCAAATCTTCAGTAATCGTTTGCGGTTCTGGAATCACTTCCAGTTCTACCATACTCCCACTACTGTTTTCAGAAAAAAATCCATTTTTAATAAAACTATGCCGAGTCTAGAACAATATCGCTATTGATCTTCCAGATGGTAGAAAGTCAACCCTCGTCATAGCCTGGGTCAACCCACAAACAACCATTACAGAAACGTGCCTTGAGTTATCCAGAGTCTGGTTTTAAGCATAAGCCGGACAACTCCCCGTACCTTAACAATGTCAAGATATGAACTGTTCTATATCCAATATAGAAACAGAGGCACTGATTTAATTGAACCAGATTCAAATCATGCAGCTGTCTCCAGTGCATGTCAACTAAATGGAAAAAGGCCGATCAGCGTCACTCAACTTAGGAATGCTTCCAATTATGAGTAACCCGAAAGAGAAGCAAGTTCTCTTAATCATTACTATCAACTGAATACCATACACAAGTATCTACATCTTCGATCACCTTGAAGAATCTCGATACTTGCAACATCTGGTTCTCTACTTTATTCATACACCTAAAACTTCTCAAAACTTAGTCCCTGTGTTTCAACGAAATACGTGTCTAAGAACTAGAGAAGTCATAAGTAAATAGAATATAGTACGAGGACCAACCCCTCTGTCCTATTGGGCACTGGACAACATACAATACTCTGTATAAGTCCCCTGAGTGTAATAACTCATTCACTGTGTGTTGTAGGTTGAAAACTGTACTTATGGTTAAGAAGAATTACACCGCTGTTTAATGCTCCTTACCTAACCATCCACTGATATAGGTAAATGTCGTAGACATAATTTCAAAAGGGTATATCTCACTCTATAAAAATAGACGTACAGATATATCAATTTGAAATTGGTGCACAACAACGGATATTCAAAACCAAATATTTGCCGACCGGCAAACAACCCAGGTGACTTCCTCAAATATAACCAATTACAACGAATCCCGATATAATGAGGATGATCACCTAATTCCCAATAACTTACTCCCACTCATTATCTGTAAAACCATATAGATATGAGAATCAAACCTGGTAAATACATACCCTGGAGCAAGTGTCTAATTAGGAAATCAGTTTTCTTTTAACAGTACACAGTGAAACTGAAACATTGAAATGTTTCGATGGGGTATCCTGGTATTCCTAGTAATGCCTCTTCCATTATCCATATTCACAACTGTAACCGTGTAATTCTTTGCCACTTCTCCAAATCCCTTTATATGTCTTTAGTCATTACCTTCTGTACCCTCCTTTAGCCCAAATGGTTTTCTTCCTTCCCTACCGTTCGGCACCAGCCTATGGTTTGGAAGAAGACTATCCAATAAGCATAAAGGGTGTACTGTCCTAATCCTAGGAGCACTCGCAATGCGAGAGAAGGTGAAGATAAAAGACAACCGAATGAACCTTATTCCTATTTCTCCTGAACCAGAATCCATCCCCGAACTGGAACAAGTTCCTTTCGAGTTCGTATATAACCATACGATGGAGTATCCAATAAACTGTGGATCTTCGTAGTGATACGGAGTGTCCTGGAGAAATACAAAGGTGATTTAGGATAGGCGAAGAAGTACTTGGTTTGGTCATGAATAGCAGTCGCAATTTACTTTGCCCTCTTACTAGTCCCTTTCTTTGTCTTTACTTAATACCTTCTGTACACTGTTTAGGCTAAATGGTTTTCTTCCTTCCCTACCGTTCGGCACCAGCCTAAGGTTTGGAAGAAAACTATCCAATTTGCGTAATAGGTGTACTACTACTAAACCAAGGAGTACTCGCAATCTGAGAGAGAAGGTAAAAGGAAAAGACAACTGAATAGCCCTATTCGTTTTCTCCAGAACCAGAAACCATCCTCGAATTCCTTCGAGTTCGTATATAACCATACGATGGTTTTGTCTAATGGAAGTGGACGTTCGTAGTAATACGGGGTGTCCTGGAGAAAAGGGTAAAAGTAGGAGTGGCAATGAGGTTTGCAACTCTGACAATCCAAAAGCCAGTGTTAAGAAGGTTCGGTCAACTTGGTCACTGAGTCATAGTTTAGGGTCGGGTCAATGGTCGCTGCCAAAGAGAGAGAGAAAAGAAACACTCAGCGTGCACTCTAACCTAGATCAGAATGGTTATCATTTTATCTAATCAGGAAACCTCCCTCTGTAACCTCAAATTCTTCTCCAAACCTGAAAGAAGAATTAGTCGGGATCACCCGAGGAGTAAACCAACTCATCAGTGGGAATCGGGATCCAACTATCATCGCATGATAACGTGACGGAATCCGCTCACGCTATCACACTCCAGAAGGTATGCGCATATCTGGCAAGTTTCAGTTCTTTTGAAACTCCCGATGTGATTTTTACCCCTAGGACCCAAGAGACCTTGACGAATAATCAACAAATCAAAAGGTCCTAGTCAAGTTCAACCCGTCATTATCTTCATTGCGTTAAACCGACCCGCACGACCCTTGACGAATAATCAACAAAGTCGCACGACTGTCCTAACCAATCCACATATCCATGCGACAGAAAGCATTACAGAGCTACCGCACACTACGCCTCGGCGAATAGCAACGACAAACGTAGCGCGAATACTATGCAATACTAATCTGAAATGACGGAGGGCTACGAATGGTTTTTGGCGAAAAACCTTTTACCGTAATGAACTTGATATCGTTGAAGGAACTGGATAATTTTTTATAAAAATATAGTGACGAAAACCTTTACTAAAGAGGTCACTCCCGGTGAAGGGATCTCGGCTCTTTCCCTGTAGAATGAGGTGCAGGATATTCCAACTGAATACCACGATGCAAAGAAAAAGTAATCGGCTATAGTGAAGTCATTGCCCTGACGCAAACTTTTTGTCCAAGGGGTCACTCCCGGTGAAGGGATCTCGGCCCTTGCCTCGTCGACTGAGGAGCAGGGTATTCCAACAGAATACCACGATGCAAAACAAAAGTGAACGTCCTTGCAATAACAGCTTTTTGAAAAGTTTTCCAACAACTTCAGAATAGGTTTGTTTAGCTTGGATTGATCCGAATCAACGCAATCCCATCAATTGATCACACCACAAAAGACCGAAAATAATGATGTACGTATATGCCATCCGCATTCGCCACTGGGTCCCGTCATCACCCGTTAGGTTACTTAACTAACGACAGAGCGGGGACTGGACTAGCGCGGATGCAAAACATATACAACATCTACTAATATATATACCAATATATTATATTTCGCTCAAGGCGTGATAAAATGCAACATCACAGAAATGTACAGCATCACAGAATAATACAGATATCTGGGATCCCCGGGTTTCATAGAGCCGCTACTGAAACCCGACGTTCCCCTGGTCGTGTGGATAGCCTGTGCAATGAAATCCTAGACCCCTACGGGCGCGGCAAGTCACCCGCCAAAACCTGAAGCGAAGCAGCCCCCTTCAGCAACGTGAATGGACCACCCAGCACTTTACGGAATCCGGTAACTTGGGCACCCCTACTGGGTCAACCTGTACCCCCTACGAGTGCGGCGAATAGCCCGCCAATCCTAGAGTGAAGCTCCCTCCGTCTCAATGCCATGAGATGCGGGCCCGTTGCCCTCTAGAACCCGGCTGTCCGTGCACCCCTCCGCGGGGTAATCCTAGTACAGAAAGTAAAATATACATATACCGGGTACATCGACCGCAACCTGGCCGTGCCCCAAAATAATAATACAAACAGGCAGTGACGGCAGTCCACATGTCGGACGCTCCCCCCGCAATATCAAATGTACATTAAAAAAACAGAACTGTACTAACATTGCATCCAGGCTATCCCCCACGACCGATCCGCAACATCACAGCACAACACAGAACATCAGCGTGAATGTCACGTTCGCAAATCCGTCTAAAAGGGCTATAGCAGATAGACTGGATTTACCGATCAAGTGACATTCACGGTCGCAGATATAATGTAAATACTGTGAACTAATGTGTTTAAACTTTTCGATCGATCAAATTTATCGAAGTGGGCCCCAAGCATTACTGTAGCACTTAGAGAGAGTCTAGGCCCAAAAAGAATATTCCAAAAACCCCATTTTCAACCCAGGAGCTCACTGAAAAAATTTGGTCCAATGAATAGTAAAAATGGCCACGGGACCGCCGCAAATACGTGGTTTTGGCCGCGGTTCCGCGGTGGAATAGTGAGATCACGCTACCAAATTTTCACAGAATGCTTAGAATTCCCTGCACATGTCACTGCAATGTACTGAAAAAATTTTGGAGCCAAAAAAAATTTCGACAGAAAACTGTGCAAATGAAAATGGGTTTTCGGAAAATCCGTTCGATCGAACTTGTAAACACGTTAGAACAAGCTAGACTAGGTTAATGGCGTGGCTCTGATACCATGTTGCGCCACGGCAGCGCACCGGCCGTCTATCCGAGGCCATAATGCGGAATCAAAATTTTTCTTAACTTTAAACTGGTGCTACCGCGGACAATATACCCGGATCGTAACCATTAACCGATACTAGCTAACTAGAGATTGGATGAGAGATATACCGAGCGATCCGTGTCCTTCGGTCTTCTCGTCGTCGTCCCGATCTCCCGCGGAATCACCTTTCGTCGTCTTCTCGTCGGAAAGGGCACCACGTAGCCGGATTCTTTTACGGGCTCCCACCTCTGGACCGAGGCAACTCGGACGCGAAGTTGGCTAGCCGACGTGTCCAAGATTTCCTGTAGATGTAGTGTAGAATCTATTGTCTCTTTTGGGATTTATGTTGCCATTGGTGATGGAGGAATGATGTTAAGAAAAAAAAATGGTGCTTTCATTTTTTTTCAAAACAAGAAGAAGAATGAGATGAAGAAAAAATATGTGCCACCCTCATAATGAAACTCTCTCATACTCTTTTACAAATGGTGGAGGAAAAATCTCAAAAACAAGAAGGAAGGTGAGTGTAGGAAAAGCAAGAGGTGACCACATCCAAAGTAAACCTCACATCAACTCCTAATCAACTCCAATCCATTCTAATCACCATTAATGCAAAAGAAATGATGATAGAAAAGAATGATATCAAAAGATGCTTTCATAATCAATCCATATGCAAGAAACCCCTCCACAATATGTTATTTGCAAACTTGCAAATAACACCCTCCATCGAAAAGTCCGGCCGTGAAGGAACAAAGGAAAACCGGCCGGAACGGAATGCAAACTGGCAACTTCAGAAAACTGATCCCGTAATGAATTACAGGAAAACCCCGATACTGTGCATACACACCCGCATCTGTATTCCGACCGGATACAAATGCAAAGAGACAAAATCTACACTGTACTATACTAGGATCCGGCTTAAACCAAAGCCGGCTAGTAATATCCGTTCGATCATGATCCGTGCAATTCCGCACGTAGCTGATCGAACCCTGCCATATATCCATACGGCCACTAGTACAAACCGTCCGATCCTGATCCGTGCAATACCGCACGTATCTGATCGGACCCTGCCATATCTCCATGCGGCCTCTACAGCATTTCGCCCGAAACTTGAGTAACTGTAAGTGTGGTGGACTCTAAAGACTCGTCAATACTATGGCTGTGGATTTAACCACTAGCACGTCAGAGGTATAAGCCAATACGTAACGGGCCACCAGCAATTGACCAAAAGGGAGGTCGATGAGTGAACTCATCCTGACACCCTACTGAGCCTGTCAGTGACAATATCCGTACAGTCCGGTCCGTTCGTCTATGAGTATCGCATGGCGGGCCTAGGGGGTTGGTAAAAGTCAGACCCCCAAAAGCGGTACAAGTCGTGTCGGAGTGTAGCCCAGAACACCCTGAGATACTAATGGAATACCTACCAGTAAATCTCCTGCCTCGGCCGAGGGCTTTGTGTAATGGATCTCCTAGACACAGCGCGACCTCACCCCCAATACCGGGATAGACGAATCCCTGCAGATCCGCTCACTGCCTCCATGTGGCTCGGGACTGTACCCAACTAAAACCTGTTTGCACGACTTCTTTGAGCCGTGGTAGGGTAGTAATCAAAGTACAGTGGGAACTCACACGAGACAAATGACGATCACAGGTCGATGAACTAACCTGTACACATGTCACCAGGGAACTGCCATCTAACGTCTGATATTAGACCAACTAGCATGTTCCCGGCGAGTCCTGTCCGGTGTACTCATAACCCAATGAGCACCTGTATACATCTTAGGTGAACCAACTGACACCAGTGGCTTATGAGACCGGCCACCGCCCCTCGTCGGGGTCTCGACTGTATACACTAGTCTACTAATGGAGTATCGATGCCCTGTCTCGAAACTCCCACGACTATGGTCCTTTTAAGGATATGCTTATAGACCCCAGCTCCCACGTATATGATCGCCATCATACTGCCGGTCGTCAAGCAAGAATCCTAGGGGCTTTATCAACATGTAATAGCGACCTGTCAGGTCACCTAAAGCAGTACACGATGATAAAGATAAACCAGATAGCATATTATCATCTCGAGTAAGACTGTCCTACCGGGATAGGTCCTCCCTCAATCATTGCAATCACGTGCCTGTGATCCAATAATTGACTCTGAGGGCACTATCTCCAACAATTGGGATGACATACACTTTATAGGAAGTTAAATTCCTATACTACGATCGGTTATACTGTGGTTGTCACACAGTTGTTTCTTCACATAGAACATGGATATAATATCAGGTTTTCTGGTTACTAGGTCTATAGTTTTAGATCTAGATTTGGGAAGTATCGTAATCTGGGTATTTTAACATTATTCTAAAGGTATTATAGAATGGATGACTCCTGGCATGGTGGTGTACCTGCAGGTGATGGAGTCATCCTCTCTAAAGGTGTCTTACAGAATAAAGGGGAGAGGGATCTGCATGATTAGTATATAACTTGCTTAGGCAATTGAGTTAATCATGAAAAGTCAAGTACCACACCAGATGTTGTTTTTTCACTAGCTGCAATTGTAGGGTTCCTAGGCACACACATGAGGTCCCACAAGGCATCAAGCATGCCAAATTTAAAAATTTCCGTTGCCGAGAAACCCTAATGCGATCGTTGACTAGAGGATAGGCGAAAAAGATAGCAAGTTAACAACTTTAACTAAAAGTGAATGGAAATACAACCTTTGTAGATCAGCTCCACCATTTCTTTAGCTCCGTGTTGACGTCCCTCCGCTACGATCATCGGGATCCCGGACCCTAGTGTCGATTTCATTGGAGAAATGGGCGGGCTAGGTCATTGACTTCGATGCCGAAGATGATCTACGTCGAGGCAACTCTAACTTGATCTCCAACTTCACCAAGTCATGAAACTTGTGAAGAAAACACCCAATACTACTTGGCAAGTGGTAGAGGATGAAGAAATAGGAAGTGGGTTCACTTTGGATTTGGATTTCTCACTTGATTTCATCACTTAAGAATTTTCAAGAATGGTTTTCTTTTTCTTCATGAAGAAGAAGAAGAAGAGAATAAAAAAGAATTGTCAATTAAATTAAATCAAGTGATGGTTATCATATTTGCAACCATGGGTGAGTGTTAACTCATGTAGAGAATGAACTAGGGTTTAGGCAAATGGTTAGGTTAAGCAAAAGAAACAAAATGGTTGAACTTTTCAAAGCTTCATGAAGCTTCAAAAAAAGTCCAAAGATAGCCACCATTTTATTTCATTCTTAAATGAATAAATAAATGAATGAATAAATAAGAAAAGAGGAAACCCTAACCAATTACTAAACATGGTTTAAGTCAAACATACACCCAAGTTTGCATGTATCATCAAACATGATACAATCAAGTGTACAAAAATATATCACATATATAACTTGTGCACATCAAGTGAGAAAGTTAATCTTAAGTGAACAAATACTAGTTAATGTAAAATAATATATCAAATATATAATTATACATTAAATCATTAAATCAACACTTGATTTAATGATCCGGTCATATCGCATATAACCGACTAATATAAAGTGTATCAATGTATCGAATCAACACTTGATTCGGTAACCCGGCTATATCACATATAACCTGTCGATGATACAAATCGCGAGAATAGAATTCGGTATCACATACTGGTATTATTCTCTGTCCCGCACATATCTCATATGCGCTCCTATTTCGTTTCGCTTGAGCCAGGAAACCTCTGTGTAGGACTCTAAAGACTCGTCAATACGCCGGCAGCAGGTGATGATCATATCAAACACCCACAAGACGCAAGCGGTCTGCTAAACGTAACGGCCACCCGGGTATTGAGCGATCAGAAGATCAACGAGCAAGCCCGCTCACACTCCTGTGAATCCAACCAGTAACACTTACCGTACAGTCCGGTCTGTTCGTCTGATATGTCGCATATCTTGCCTAGGGGTGGTAAACGTCAGACCCCAGTAGCTCGATAAGTCGTGTCGATATGAGGTCTATAACAGTTCGAGAAACTACTGGTAACACTTACCAGTAAATCTCAGCAACCCTGGCCAGGGATTTCCGGTTATAGCCAATCGAACACAGCGCAACATCAACTCCCTATACCGGGAGAGACGAATCCCCTCCAATCGCTCATTGCCTCCATGTGATTCGGGACTGTACCCAAAAACCACCGTTTTGCACGCCTTCTTGGACGTGGTAAGGTGGAAATCAAAGCACAGTGGGAATCACACAAGACTCTATGACGATCTCGGGTCTACAGACTAACATGTGTTAGTTGTATGTATGCCCTAGAGTCCAGTATTGTACAGATGATGTATATATATTGGATGCTTGGACATATATAGAGATGACTTTCTTGCTCGATATGATAGTATGCTATCTGGTTTCTCTTTATCTTAACATGTATACTAGTCTCTTTAAACTGTCTTATAGTTACATGTTGGTATAGCCCTTAGGATGTATACTTGACTACCTGGACTATGATACAGATCATACTAGTGGGGACATGGTAGTCCATAAGTACATCCTTCAAGGTCCCTAGTCTAGGGTGTATCGAGACGGGGCATCGATATTCCAGTGTAGACTAGCGTATACGCTTCTCGACCATGAGATGGGCGATGGATGATCCTATATCCATTGGTGTTCCACATCAGAGATGATATACGGGTGCTCAGTGGAGACTAGGTACACTGGACGGACTCGCCGAGAACTCCCAGATGGTATTATACCTCACGTCAGATGGCAGTTTTCAGGTGACACTTGTGCAGGTTAGTCTGTAGACCCGAGATCGTCATAGAGTCTTGTGTGATTCCCACTGTGCTTTGATCTCCACCTTACCACGTCCATGAGGGCGTGCAAAACGGTGGTTTTTGGGTACAGTCCCGAGTCACATGGAGGCAATGAGCGATAGGAGGGGTTTCGTCTCTCCCGATATTGGGGGTTGACGTTGCGCTGTGCTCGATTGGCCGTAATAGGGAAGTCCCTGGCCAGGGCTGATCAGAGATTTGCTGGTAAGTGTTACCAGTAGTTTCTCGACCCCTTATGAGCCTCACATCGGCACGACTTATCGGTTATTGGGGTCTGACGTTTACCACCCCTAGACTTGATATGCGACGTATCAGACGAACAGACCGGACTGTACGGTAAGTGTTACTGGTTGGATTCACAGGAGTGTGAGCGGGCTTGCTCGTCGATCTTCTGATCGCTCAATACCCGGGTGGCCGTTACGTTTAGCAGACCGCTTGCGGCTTGTGGGTGCTTGATATGATCATCATCTACTGCCGGCGTATTGACGAGTCTTTAGAGTCCTACGCAGAGGTTTCCTGGCTCAAGCGAAACGAAATAGGAGCGCATATGAGATATGTGCGGGAGCGAGAATAATGCGTGTATGTGATACCGTATTCCATTCTCGCAATGAATGTTTCGATTGATTGTATGCGATATAACCTAGTTATCGAATCGAAGATTGATTCGATAAGTCGATACATTGTATACTAGTCGGTTATGTGCGACATGACCGGATCATTGAATCAATTGTTGATTTAATGATTTAATGTATAATTATATATTTGATATATTACTTTGCATTAACTAGTATTGGTTTACTTTAAAAGGATTTTCTCACTTGTTTGTATCATGTTTGATGATACTTGCTCACTTTGGTTTGTGTAAAAATTAAACCATGGTTATATGAATGGTTAGGGTTTTGATTATTTACTTAGTTATTTATTTATTTATTCATTTTGGAAATTATTAAGAATGGTGGCTTATTTTGTTTGTATGTTGAAGCTTCTTGAAGCTTTGAACAAGTCCACCATTCTTTTCTCTTGGTTAACCCTAACCATTCCAACTAACCTTAGTTTATTCTATACACCTAACTATGGTTAGGATATGATAAGTATTCATATTAGTTTCCTTTTCTTAATAAGAAACTTATCATATTCATCATATTCTATCTTCATCTTCTTCTTCTTCTTCAAGAAGAAACTTGATTCCATTAATGGCATCTTGAGTTAAAGAGTGAGAAATCCAATTCTAAAGTGAACCCACCTCCTATTTCTTCATCCTCTACCTCTTTCCAAGTATTATAGGGTGTTTACTTCACAAGTTTCATTGCTTGGTGAAGTAGGAGCTTGATCTAGTGTTGCCTCGACGTAGATCATCTTCGGCAACGAAGCCGACGACCTAGCCCGCCCATTTCTCCGATGGAGCCGATGCAAGAGTCCGGGATCCGACATGGACAGCGAGAGGACGTCTACATGGAGCTAAGGAAGTGGAAAACCGGATCTACAAAGGTTGTAGCCTCTTTCTTTTAGTTAAAGTTGTTAACTAGTTTCACTTTTCGCCTAAAATTCTAGTTAACGATCTAGTCTAGGGTTTCTCGGCACCGTAAAATTTGAAATTGGCATGGTTGATGCCTTGTGAGACCTCATGAGCGTGCCTAGAAACCCTACAGTGGGTATCAGAGCCTAGCTAGAGCCTTAGGCGAAGTGTAGACGACGTTTGAAACCCGATCGAACCGAAACCCTAATTCTAAAATGCTCTCTGGACTTTTTTCAAAAACTGAGTTTTTTCCAGATTAAAAATTCTTAAAAAATTCAACAGGAAATTCTAAGAATTACGGTGCAAAAATTACCTAATGATCTGTCTAAAGCGCGGCGGAAACCGCGGCATTAGCCGCCTATTGCGGCGGTTCCTAGCGCCTTCTTCAGTTGATTTCTGCACAGTAATTCCTAATATTTCAGTGCTGGTTTTCTGGGTAGTTTTTAATCTGAACTCAAGAGTTGAGTTTTCTGGGGTGTGTTTGGAGCTTGGATGATTCGATCGGATTATCAGATTTTGTCGATGTGGTTTTTCGGATATTTTAGAATATGTTAAAAAGTTCGACCGGATGTAAATACCCAATCTTTCCCCTGCCGGGAAATTTCCAATTGTTGGACTTTTCCGTAGTTTAGTGACGTTCTAAGTAGTGCAAGTAACGCGATGCTCCCTCTAGAAGACAACAAACCTTAACTCGATTATGTGACCGTCTTGAACTGCCCTTTGGACCTTCGGGTTTGGGGCAGTACGGCGTGCCACATGTGAGGCGTTGGCTTGACCCTTCTACGGCTGGACCGTTGGTACTGAGGCATGAAGTGAATGTCTTTGAACTTATTTCATGTGTTGATCGGTTTCGGGAAAACTTGGGTGTTCGAATGTTCGATCGGAAAGTTTAATATCTTCTATTTATCCGGATGGGATACAATAATTGGAATTCACAAACAGTTATGAGATAACTGAATGAATGTTATAAATCTAGCGGTTTAGTCTCACATGATATTGAAAAGAGTTTTCGATAATGAGACTAAAATGCGGGGTTTATAATTGTTAGGCATGTGATGTCTAAATATTTTATTTGATTAGGCATGCGATGTCTAAAGAGGTTGCGGATTCCAACTGTTGTAGTTTTACACTTTCTTTTCTGTGACCGTAAGTGTAGTATGTCAATATCGCCGGTTTCGTTGCTATACGTCAACGACAATTGGGGTATGCATACTTACTTACGTTGATGACATGTGATGTTATGTGTTGCTGGATATGTTATATTGGATCGTCGTGTTTGAATAGCCGGGGTTTTTTATGTGAGATGAGTGTTTTTCATTTTCATTCATGTAAAAACTTGTATGTAATATTCTTTTATTGGGACATTTCCAGGTTGCGGAAGTTGTCACCTTTTGTATATTATTTACTTTTCCGCACTAGGATAGACCCAAGGAGGGGAGCACAAGTAACCGGGTTCTGGAGTCCAGTGGGAGACCATCTCGAGGAGTCGAGTCCGGGTCTCCTAACCCTAGAATTGGTAGGGTTGCTTGCCGCTCTCGTAGGGGTCTAGGGGTGTGGGATTGGCTATTCATCACAACCGTGGAATCCGTGTTTTATACTGGCTCGTATTGAAAACACGGACGTCCTAGTATATCCAATATTTCATATGATATTTTCTGCTGCGATATCTGTGATGTGATCATTTGATATGTTCTGATGGATACAGTATATAGTATATATATTATATAGACGTTACTTATGTTTTGCACCCGCACTAGCCCTGCCCTGCTCTGTCGTTAGTTACCTAACCTAACGGTGCACGAGGGGACATCGAGACGAATGCGGATGGCATAAGTGTACGTCGTATTTATCTGTGATGTTTAGGTGACTTAAATGATGGGACATCATTAATGTGATTAATGAAAGAAAAAAAACCTAAGATGTTGTAGAATCAAATTTTAAACAAAACAGGTAGCTACAGTTCTTGCTTTGCACAGCGGTATATGTGATATATCCTGCACCTTATTCGATAAGGAAAGGACCGAGATCCCTTCACCGGGAGTGACTCCTTTAGCAATAACTGGCAGATGCTACACACTCGGTTTGTCTTTTGATTGCTTCTATAGTTTCTGCTTTGCACAGTGATATATATGATATATCCCGCACCTCATTCGACGAGGAAAGGGCCGATGATCCCTTCACCGGGAGTGACCCCTTTAGCAAAACTAGAAAAGCCTCAAAATCACTCCATTTCAAAACTTCATTTGATTCTACAACGATATCAAGTTCATTACGCAATAGGTTTTCAGAAAACCTGTCGTAGCCCTCCGTCATTTCAGATAAGAACTGTTTAGTATTCGTGCTGCGTTGTTTGGCCTTTGTCAAGGCGTAGTGTGCGGTAGCTGAATAGTGCTTATCTGCTTGTGCATGTGATGCAGATTGTTTCAGGGTAGTCGTACGACCTTGTTGTCCTTTGTCAAGGGTCATGCGGGTGGGTTTGATTCAATCAAGAAATGACGGTTGAACTTGACTAGCGGCCTATGATTTGTTGGCCTTTGTCAAGGTCATAGGACGCTAGGGGAAAAAGCAATATCGGGAATTTCAAGTGTTGAAATTTGCAATGAGATTGCATACCTTCTATGAGATAGTTGGATCCCGATACCCACTGCGAGTAATTGTTACTCCTGGGAGAGTTTTACACATTACAATTAGCCGATCAAGTAGGTGTCTAGAAAGGTGTCAACGGGGTTACGCCTCTGGGAAAACGAGGTTTACTTTAATTAGGTCCGTGCGAAAGCACGGGGAACCTCCCTCTAAGTACCGACACTGGCCTGGCTGAAAGATCGACGAAGTTGTAGGGTGTAATTAATCCCGGCTAGTCTTTCCTTTTAGGGTTTGAAGGAAGATTTGATAAAAACCAGTGGGAGCCATCCTGATTAGATAAGATAATAACCAATCTGATCTTGCACGAGCATACGCTAAAGTGTTTTCTTCTCTCTCTCTCCAGGTAGCGACCATGTCATGCCCTAATAAAGATAATAATATGGATGTATTGACCGAACCCGCATGTTATACTGTACTGGGGAACGTTGGTTCCGTTCTTTCTTATAAGAGTTATAGGACTGAACAGGATATAGGGGAATACCAGGATTCCCATGCCACCCGATTGAAGAAAGTACATGGTGATGCATTTTCTTCGGGTGTGTTCGTTACAGAGAACTGTTTCTCCGTTTGCCCTACGTCCTGGGTATTAGATACCGGGTCAGGATCCCATATATGTAATCAGTTACATGGGCTCAGGAAAGGTAGAGAACTTGGAGAAGGTGATAAAGACATTAAAGTTGGAAATGGTGCAATTGTTGCAGCTAAGACTGTCGGGGAATATCACATTGCATTACCGACTGGTAATACATTGGTTCTGAACGAATGCTATTACATGCCGAACCTGATATGCAAACATTATATCGGTTTCTTTATTAAGTAAAGAGGGATACAATTTTGTATTACAGGATAATGTTATGAACATTTTCCGTAACCAAAAGTTGGTTGGATCAGGCACGTTGTGCAATGGCATTTATGTTCTAAATCAATCAACAGTTCTGAGCATAACAAACACACACAAGAGGAAGAGTTCTGAACTGAACAAATCCTTCTTGTGGCATTGTAGACTGGGTCACATCAATGCGACACGACTAGTTAAGTTGCATAAGGATGGATATTTAAATCCGTTTGAATTTTCATCTTATGACACTTGCCAGTCATGTCTCAAAGGCAAGATGACCAAAACTCCGTTTACGGGACACGGAGAAAGAGTTACCGAACTCTTAGGACTAGTGCATAGTGATGTATGCGGTCCAATGTCTACACATTCCAGGGATGGTTCTTCGTACTTCATTACATTCACTGACGATCTCTCTAGATTCGGATATGTGTTCCTGATGAAACACAAATCAGAAGCTTTTGAGAAATTTAGAGAATATAAACAAGAAGTCGAGAACCAAACCGGAAAAAGTATTAAAATCCTTCGATCTGATCGAGGAGGTGAATACTTGAGCAATGAATTCCTGGACTTCCTAAAAGAGAATGGGATTCTCTCTCAGCTGACTCCTCCATATACACCACAGTCACAACGGTGTATCAGAACGGAGGAATCGCACCCTATTAGATATGGTGCGCTCTATGATGAGCACAGCTGAGTTACCTATTTCCTTCTGGGGATATGCGCTGGAGACAGCAGCATACCTAATGAATCAAGTTCCATCTAAATCTGTACCTACCACACCGTATGAGATATGGAGTGGGAAGAGACCATGTCTTAAACGAGTTAAGATATGGGGTTGCCCGGCCTATGTCAAAAGGCAAAATCCGGACAAACTCGAGGCACGGTCAGTTCTATGCAAGTTTGTGGGATATCCCAAACATTCACATGGATATCTTTTCTACCATACAGAGGAACAAAAAGTGTTTGTTTCTCAACATGCCACCTTTTTGGAAAAGGAATTTCTTGCAAAAGAAATTAGTGGCGATAAGGTAGAACTGGAAGAAATTCCGGATACACAAACTCAAACTGAAGATTTAGTGGAACCAGAGGATTTAGTAGCTCCCAACGAACCTCAGCCTCTCCGCCGATCTAGTAGGGTTCCTCGCCAACCTGAGAGATACTACGGTTTTCTCATGGATGGTGGGAGCGAGGATTGCATCATGGAGGATGATGACCCAACTAGTTTCGAGCAGGCCATCACGAGTAGGGACTCAGTGAAATGGCTGGATGCTATGCGGTCCGAGATGGAATCCATGTACACCAACAAAGTATGGACTTTGGAAGTTGCTCCTGAAGGGGTAAAACCCATTGGGAGCAAGTGGATCTTCAAGAAAAAAAATGGTGTAGATGGGAAAGTGGAGACTTTCAAAGCTAGACTTGTTGCAAAGGGTTTTCGTTAAAGACCAGGTGTGGACTATGACGAAACCTTTTCTCCAGTGGCTATGCATAAATCCATCCGGATCATGCTTGCCATTGCTGCATATCATGACTACGAAATCTGGCAAATGGATGTTAAGACCGCCTTTCTAAATGGTGATTTAGAAGAGTGCGTGTACATGACTCAGCCAGAGGGCTTCGTAGACAGTGGAGCAGCGGGAAGGTGTGCAAGCTGCTTAAATCCATTTATGGATTAAAGCAAGCATCGCGGAGTTGGAACATCTGCTTTGACGTCGTTATCAAAGAGTTTGATTTCGTCAAAAACCCAGATGAACCTTGTATTTACAAGAAGGTGGCAGAGAGTAAGGTTGTCTTCCTCGTATTGTATGTGGACGACATACTCTTGATAGGAAATGATATTCCTATGCTGCAATCGATCAAGCTCTTCTTATCACAAAGATTCTTAATGAAAGATCTTGGTGATGCCTCCTGCATATTGGGAATAAGGATCTATAGAGATAGATCCAAACGGATATTGGAATTGTCCCAATCCAGGTACATTGACACCATACTAAAGAGGTTTAGTATGGAAGAATCCAAGCGTGGGAACTTGCCCACGATCTCTGGAATCACTCTCTCCAAAGAGATGTCTCCCAAGACTGATTTGGAGAGAGCTCGCATGCAAGGGATACCCTATGCTTCGGCTGTAGGCTCAATCATGTACGCGATGCTATGTACCAGACCCGATGTTGCATACTCTCTAAGTGTAGTGAGCAGGTATCAAGCTGATCCTGGAGAGAATCACTGGACAGCTGTTAAGAGCATTCTCAAGTACTTACGAAGGACTAAAGAGATGCTCTTGGTGTATGTTAACGGAGAACTCCAAGTGGAGTCCTTTACCGATTCGAGCTTCCATAGTGATAAGGACGACTCTAAGTCGCGGTCGGGATTTGTCTTTACCCTTTACGGAGGGGCGGTTAGCTGGAAGAGTTCCAAGCAGGAAACCGTGGCAGACTCGACGATGGAGGCTGAATACATCGCTGCCAACGATGCTGCCAAAGAGGCTGTCTGGATCAAGAAGTTCATTACTGAACTTGGAGTGGTTCCATCCATTGGGCATCCAATACCTTTGTATTGCGATAACAATGGAGCAGTGGCATTAGCCAAGGAACCCAGGGTCCCATCAGCGATCCAGGCATATTCTGAGGCGGTATCACCTGATCTGGGAGATAGTTGATCGCCGGGGAGATCGAGGTCAGGAGGGTTGACACGAAGAACAACACGGCGGATCCACTCACGAAGGCCATTCCCCAGATACAGTTTGAGAGACTCTTCGGGATGCTCGGTATGCGATACTACAGCAGCTGGCCTTAGTGCAAGTGGGAGATTGTTAGTTGTATGTATGCCCTAGAGGCCAGTATTGTACAGATGATGTATATTATATTGGATGCTTGGACATATATAGAGATGACTTTCTTGCTCGATATGATAGTATGCTATCTAGTTTCTCTTTATCTTAACATGTATACTAGTCTCTTTAAACTGTCTTATAGTTACATGTTGGTATAGCCCTTAGGATGTATACTTGACTACCTGGACTATGATGCAGATCATACTAGTGGGGACATGGTAGTCCATAAGTATATCCTTCAAGGTCCCTAGTCGAGGGTGTATCGAGACGGGGCATCGATATACCAGTGTAGACTAGCGTATACGCTTCTCGACCCATGAGATGGGCGATGGATGATCCCATATCCATTGGTGTTCCACATCAGAGATGATATACGGGTGCTCAGTGGAGACTGGGTACACTGGACGGACTCGCCGAGAACTCCCAGATGGTATTATACCTCACGTCAGATGGCAGTTCTCAGGTGACACTTGTGCAGGTTAGTCTGTAGACCCGAGATCGTCATAGAGTCTTGTGTGATTCCCACTGTGCTTTGATCTCCACCTTACCACGTCCATGAGGGCATGCAAAACGGTGGTTTTTGGGTACAGTCCCGAGTCACATGGAGGCAATGAGCGATAGGAGGGGTTTCGTCTCTCCCGGTATTGGGGGTTGATGTTGCGCTGTGCTCGATTGGCCGTAACAGGGAAGTCCCTGGCCAGGGCTGATCAGAGATTTGCTGGTAAGTGTTACCAGTAGTTTCTTGACCCGTTATGAGCCTCACATCGGCACGACTTATCGGTTATTGGGGTCTGACGTTTACTACCCCTAGACTTGATATGCGACGTATCAGACGAACAGACCGGACTGTACGGTATGTGTTACTGGTTGGATTCACAGGAGTGTGAGCGGGCTTGCTCGTCGATCTTCTGATCGCTCAATACCCGGGTGGCCGTTACGTTTAGCAGACCGCTTGCGGCTTGTGGGTGCTTGATATGATCATCATCTACTGCCGGCGTATTGACGAGTCTTTAGAGTCCTACGCAGAGGTTTCCTGGCTCAAGCGAAACGAAATAGGAGCGCATATGAGATATGTGCGGGAGCGAGAATAATGCGTGTATGTGATACCGTATTCCATTCTCGCAATGAATGTTTCGATTGGTTGTATGCGATATAACCTAGTTATCGAATCGAAGATTGATTCGATAAGTCGATACATTGTATACTAGTCGGTTATGTGCGACATGTCCGGATCATTGAATCAAGTGTTGATTTAATGATTTAATGTATAATTATATATTTGATATATTACTTTGCATTAACTTGTATTGGTTTACTTTAAAAGGATTTTCTTACTTGTTTGTATCATGTTTGATGATACTTTCTCACTTGGGTTTGTGTAAAAATTAAACCATGGTTATATGAATGGTTAGGGTTTTGATTATTTACTTAGTTATTTATTTATTTATTCATTTGGGAAATTATTAAGAATGGTGGCTTATTTTGTTTGTATGTTGAAGCTTCTTGAAGCTTTGAACAAGTCCACCATTCTTATCTCTTTCTTAACCCTAACCATTCCAACTAACCTTAGTTTATTCTCTACACCTAACTATGGTTAGGATATGATAAGTATTCATATTAGTTTCCTTTTCTTAATAGGAAACTTATCATATTCATCATATTCTATCTTCATCTTCTTCTTCTTCTTCAAGAAGAAACTTGATTCCATTAATGGCATCTTGAGTTAAAGAGTGAGAAATCCAATTCTAAAGTGAACCCACCTCCTATTTCTTCATCCTCTACCTCTTTCCAAGTAGTATAGGTTGTTTACTTCATAAGTTTCATTGCTTGGTGAAGTAGGAGCTTGATCTAGTGTTGCCTCGACGTAGATCATCTTCGGCAACGAAGCCGACGACCTAGCTCGCCCATTTCTCCGATGGAGCCGATGCAAGAGTCCGGGATCCGACATGGACAGCGAGAGGACGTCTACGTGGAGCTAAGGAAGTGGAAAACCGGATCTACAAAGGTTGTAGCCTCTTTCATTTAGTAAAAGTTGTTAACTAGTTTCACTTTTCGCCTAAAATTCTAGTTAACGATCTAGTCTAGGTTTTCTCGGCACCGTAAAATTTGAAATTGGCATAGTTGATGCCTTGTGAGACCTCATGAGCGTGCCTAGAAACCCTACAACATGTACCAGTGTCACCAGAGAACTGCCATCTGACGTAAGGTATAATACCATCTGGGAGTTCTCGGCAAGTCCGTCCAGTGTACCTAGTCTCCACTGAGCACACGTATATTATCTCTGATGTCAAACACCAATGGATATGTGATCATCCATCGCCCATCTGTATGGGTCGAGAAGGTATACGCTAGTCTACTCCGGTATATCGATGCCCCGTCTCGATACACCCACGACTAGGGACCTTGAAGGATGTACTTATGGACTACCATGTCTCCACTAGTATGATCCGCATCATAGTCCAGGTAGTCAAGTACACATCCTAAGGGCTTTACCAACATGTAACAGAGAGCCAATCAGTGTACACGTTAAGGTAAAGAGTAACTAGATAGCATACTATCATGTCGAGCAAGAAAGTCCTCTCTATATATGTCCAAGCATCCACTACAATATACATCCTATGTATAGTAATGGCCTTTAGGGCATACATATAACTAACAATCTCCCACTTGCACTAGGGCCATCTGATAGCAGTGGTTGTAGTATCTCATACACAACCATCCCATAAAAGTCTCTCTCTGGGAAAATGCCGTTCGTGAGTGGATCCGCCGTGTTGTCCTCTGAGTCTACTCTCCTAACCTCGATCCCCTGGAGATCAACCATCTCCATCGATCAGGTGATACTGCCTAAGAATTTTTCTGGATCACTGATGGGACGGGCGTTCCTAGGCATAAGCCACAACTCCATTGTCACACAATGGGAGGAACGAAGTTCATCTCATGAACTAATATACACCCAGACTGCCTCTTTGGTAGCATCTTAAGTAGCGATGTATCCAGCCTATATCGTCTATTATGCCACGGTATCTAGCTTGGAACTCTTCCAACATACCGTCCCTTTACTGAGGGTAAAGACAATGCCTGCGACTGACATTCAGTCGTCCTTATCACCCTGGAACCTTTCCAGTGATTCTCCCCAGGATCAATTGATACCATCTCACTAAAACTAGTGAATATCCTAAAATCCAATTAGATCTATCTCATAGATCCAAAATAAGGATTTAGGAGGTATCACTTTGATCCTATATGGAGAATTCTTGTGATAAGCGGAGATTGACTGAGCGTAGTATAGGAAACTCCTTCCCTATCAAGAGTATGACATCCACGTACTCTATGAGGATCACTACCATACTCCCTACTACCTTTTTATATATACAAGGTTCATCTTCCATTTTGATGATGTCAAACTCATTGACTAACACATCAAAACAGACGTTCCAACTCCGCGATGCCTGCTTTATCACATAAAACATCTTGCACACGTTTCCGCTGCTCCCACTGTCTACGAGGCCCTCTGGCTGTGTACTTATAGACGCACTCTTCTAAAACATCATTTAGAAAAGCAGTCATGGCACCCAACCGCCAGATATCGTAGTCATGGTATGTAGCCGTGGAAAGTAGGATCTGGATGGACTTAAGCATAGCTCCTTAAAAAGGGTTTCATCAAAATCCATACATGGTCAATGATGCAAACCTTTAACAAGTCTAGCTTTGAAAGCCTCAACTTTTCCATGTGCACCAAGTAATCTTCTCAAGATATACTTGCTCCTGATGGGGATTTAACCCTTCAGATATAGCAACCAAAGTCCATACTTTGTTGGTGTACATGGATTCCATCTCAGATCGCTAAGAATCCAGCCATTCTTACAGAGTCCCTACTCTTGATGGCCAGCTCGAAACTAGTTGGGTCATCATCTCATGATGCAATCCTCACTCCCACTGTCATAGAGAAACCGAAGTAACTCTCAGATGGGTGAGGAACCCTACTAGATCGGCGGAGAGGCTGAGTTTCGTTAGAATCTATTGAATCCTTTGGTTCTACCAAATCATCATCTTCAGTTTGTATAGCTGGAACCTTTCTAGTTCTACATTGTAAGTCGATGTAGTACACCCCAATACTTGTGGGGAGGCGGAATTTTCAAAAACGAACTTGTTTAGTGAACGAACATCGACTAACCGCTTGAATCGAAGCTAAACTATAAATAACCAAACACAAAGTGTTTCTTAACTATTGTGTTTAGGGATTATACCTAATGAAACCAGTCCTTCGTCTTTACGATCTCCTTGTTCTCCTCGGCCTTCTCTAGGTAGTAGACGATCCACCCGAGAGCAAAACTCCAAACTAAACCTCTAACTTGAGGTAACTAATCTTCTTGGATTGCTAATCAAAGAAGATAGAATGAAATAGAGTGATGGTTATGGATTGATTAGTCTTTCTAATCCTTTGATCTCAACTCATGAGGTGTAAGGATTAGGGTTTGAAGATGAGAGCTTGAGGAGAGAGAAGATGAGAGATAATAATGAGATGAGATTGTGAGTATCATAACATATTATGAAGCATTCTCATTAAAGAATAAATGAATAAATGTGATGAATAAGCATGCTTCATAAATGTTAAGTGGTGATTCATTAAGCATGTGTCATTAATCATTTATGGTGCAATAATGACAATGATGAATCACTCTCATGACTCACAAATCTTATCCAAAGTATATGCCATCTAAACCTCCTTAGTCACCATCTTCTAGAAGCTTCTCGTACAATTACGAGAACGCCCCTCCAATCCGCAAAAATACGGAAAAACTTTAGACTGTAAAAATCCAATAACCGGATACCAGTAACTGGCTTAAACCAAAGCCGTCTGGTAAAAACTGTCCGAAAGTCGTACGCGCGTAAACGCACATATGCGTCCGAACCCTTGTCGTAAAACCATACGACCTCTATATCGTTTCGCCTGGAATAGGAAACTCTCTGTGTGGGACTCTAGAGACTCGACTACTACGCTGGCAGTGGGTTTAACCACAGACCGCAAGCGGCACTAGCTGTACGTAACGGTCCCCAGGTAGTTGTCGATAAGAAGGCCGATGAGGAAACCCATCCGAACTCCTACTGAGTCTGATCTGACAATCTCCATACAGTCCGGTCCGTTCGTCCAAGACTATCGCATATCGGGCCTAGGGGGGCGGCAAGCGTCAGTCCCCTAATAGCGGTATAAGTCGTGTCGGAGGGAAGCCCATTACACCCTGAGAAACTACTGGAACCTACCAGCAAATCTCGCTTGCCCTGGCCAGGGACTTTGCGTAATGGCTCTCTGACACAGCACGATATCTACTCCCAATACCGAGAGGGACGAATCCTGTCTAACCGCCACTGCCTCCAAGTGCTCGGGACTGCACCCAACTGCTACCTGTTTGCACGACTCCTTTGAGCCGTGGTAGGGTAGCAATCTAAGAACAGTGGGACACACTCGAGGCGAAGTAGCAGTGTCAAGTCTGCGGACTACGCTGTACTCATGTCACCTGGGAACTGTTCACTGACGACTGGTATAAAACCAACCAACAGTTCCCTGTGAGTCCTGTCCGGTGTACCCGTAACCTAACGAGCACCTGTATACTATCTCCAGTACGACGTACTGACGGCTGTGGGACAGACCATCTCCCCAACTGGGATGAGAAGCGTACACACTAGTCTACTCCGGAGTATCGATGCTCTGTCTCGATAATCCAACGACCAGGGACCTGAATAAGGATGTGCTTGTAGACTACCCAGCCCCCACTAGTGTGACTGCCATCACAACGCTGGTAGACAAGCAAGATCCTAAGAGCTCTATCAATACGTACACTCACATATTAAGATAGAAAAACCAAGTAGCATACTACCATGTTTAGCAAGACTGTTATATACATGTGAATATCCCAAGCTTCCATTAAGTAATATACAAACTAGTATGATACAGTAATGGCCTTCTAGGGCATAAACACTAACAATCTCCCACTTGCACTAGGGCCATGTACTGGCATATCGTAGACCAATGATCTCGAGTAGCCTCTCGAACTGAATCTGAGGAAGGGCCTTAGTGAATGGATCAGCAATGTTATCCTCCGTATTTACTCTCTTTACCTCGATCTCCCGGCGATCTACGATCTCCCTGATCAGGTGATACCGCCTTAAGATGTGTCTGGACTTCTGATGGGACCTGGGTTCCTTCGCTAAAGCTATAGCTCCGTTGTTGTCGCAATACAGAGGTATTGGACCAACACTGGTAGGAACCACCTGAAGTTCTGTGAGCAACTTCTTCATCCAGACAACTTCTTTTGCGGCATCGCAAGCAGCTATGTACTCCGCTTCCATCGTTGAGTCAGCAACGGTGTCCTGCTTGGAACTCTTCCAACAGACCGCCCCTCCATTGAGGGTAAAGACATAACCCGACATGGACTTGGAGTCATCCTTGTCACTCTGGAAGCCGGAATCAGCATAGGCCTCCATCTTGAGGTCCTTTCCGCCGTAAACCAAGAACATCTCCTTAGTCCTCCTCAGGTACTTGAGAATGTTCTTTACTGCTATCCAGTGATTCTCCCCTGAGTTTGCCTGATACCGGCTTACAACGCTCAATGCGTATGCTACATCTGGTCTGGTACATAACATCGCATACATTATAGAGCCTACCGCAGAAGCGTAGGGTATAATCGACATGCGTTCCCTTTCCAAATCAGTCTTGGGAGACATCTCTTTGGAGAGGGTGATTCCGTGACAAGCCGGTAGGTTACCGCGCTTAGAATCTTCCATACTGAATCTTTTCAATATGGTGTCTATGTACCTGGACTGTGAAAGTCCCAACATCCTCTTTGATCTATCACGATAGATCTGGATCCCCAGAATGTAGGTGGCATCACCCAGGTCCTTCATGAAGAATTTCTGTGACAAGAATCTTTTGACTGACTGTAGCATAGGAATATCATTTCCTATTAGGAGAATGTCATCCACGTACAAGACGAGGAATACAACAACTCTCCCTACAATCTTACTGTATATGCATGGTTCATCTGGATTTTTGATAAAGTCGAATTCTTTGACAGTATCATCAGAACAGATGTTCCAACTCCGCGATGCCTGCTTTAGTCCATAAATGGATTTAAGCAGCTTGCATACTTTACCGCTGCTCCCACTCTGAATGAATCCCTCTGGCTGATCCATATAGACGTTCTCTTCTAAATTTCTATTTAGAATGGCCGTCTTTACGTCCATCTGCCAGATTTCATAATCGTGGAAGGCAGCAATAGCAAGAAGGACCCGAATGGATTTCAGCATAGCTACGGGAGAAAAGGTTTCGTCATAGTCCAAACCAGGTCTTTGACGGAAACCCTTTGCAACAAGTCTAGCTTTATAGGTTTCAACCTGTCCATCTACACCAATCTTCTTTCTGAAGATCCACTTGCATCCTACAGGTTTCACCCCATCTGGAGCAGTGTCCAAAGTCCATACTTTGTTAGTGTACATGGACTCCATTTCGGTCCGCATTGCATCCAGCCATTTTACCGAGTCACCGCTCTGAATGGCTTGCTGGAAGCTAGTAGGGTCGTCATTATCAATGACGCAATCTTCTCTATCCCCGTCTATGAGAAAACCGTAGTATCTCTCGGGCGGATGAGACTGCCTACTACTTCTGCGGATAGGCGCTGGTATGTCCCTTTCTTCTGAAACTTCTTGTTCCACCAAACTTTCAGTAACAGCTTGTGGTTCTGGAATTTCTTCCAGTTCTACTGCGCTCCCACTCTTTTGATTTTCTAAAAATTTAGTTTCTAAGAAGCGGGCATGACGAGAAACAAAAACCTTTTGTTCCTCTGCATAGTAGAAGCAATATCCCATGGAATTCTTTGGATATCCCACAAACTTACACTCTACTGAGCGTGCCTCGAGCTTGTCCGGATGCTGCTTTTTTACAAAAGCTGGACATCCCCATGTCTTCAGGTACTGAAGATGGGGTTTCTTCCCACTCCACATCTGATATGGGGTGGTAGGCACAGTCTTGGTGGGAACCTTGTTCAAAAGATATGCCGCTGATTCTAGCGCATAACCCCAGAAAGATCGCGGTAACTCAGCATTACTCATCATGGATCGTACCATATCCAATAGGGTTCGATTCCGTCTCTCCGATACACCGTTGTGCTGTGGAGTGTATGGAGGAGTAAGCTGAGAGAGAATTCCTTTCTCTTTTAAGTAACCCAGGAACTCGGCACTTAAGTATTCACCACCTCGATCAGATCTCAGTGTCTTAATACTTTTGCCTGTTTGGTTTTCCACTTCATTCTTGTATTCTTGGAATTTCTCAAAGGCCTCGGATTTATGCTTCATCAAGAAGATATGTCCATACCTAGAGAAATCATCCGTAAAAGTAATGAAGTAGGAATAACCACCTCGCGCATGTGTAGACATTGGACCGCATACGTCACTGTGTACGAGTCCTAAGAGCTCGCTCGCTCTTACTCCGTGTCCAGAAAACGGAGTCTTTGTCATCTTTCCCATGAGACAAGATTCACAAGTGGCATAAGATTGATATTCGAACGGATTCAAATATCCTTCTCTATGTAACTTTGTTAACCGTGTTTCATTGATGTGACCTAGTCTACAATGCCATAAGAAAGCCTGATTCACTTCTGGAGAGTTTCTTTTAAGTGTGTTCTGGACATTGAAAACCAGAGCTTGATTCAATACGTATATACCGTCATCTAATGTACCGGACCCAATCAGAACTTGATTTAGGTGGATGTGAACTACATCGCTTACGAATGTAAAGTCATATCCCTCTCTTGAATGTGAGGACACTAATATGATATTACAAGTCAAACTAGGTACATACAGACAGTTACGTAGAATCAATATCTGCCCACTTGTCAAACCTAGGCGATATTCTCCCACGGATTCAGCATCCACGCTCATTCCGTTTGCAACTCTGAGAGACAAATCACCTATCCTTATAACTTTACGGTTTCTCAAAGCATGTAACGAATTACAGATATGAGATCCTGCTCCGGTATCTAGTACCCAGGAAGTAGAGTTAATTGACAAACAGTTCTCAATTACAAACACACTTGAGGCTGAAGCCACAACATGCTTCGAATCCTGGCTACTGGCTTCCAAAGCCCTGCAATCCTTCTGCCAATGTCCATTCCCATAACAATAGGAATATCCCTCCTTACCTATACCAAGTCCCGAAACTGTTTCTCTTCCCTTTCCTCCTACTTTGCTGACACCGTATATCGGCTTTGTAGAGGTCTTCTTCTTTTCACCCTTTGCTTTCGCCTTGGATGAAGAGGAAGAAGGTCCCCTATTAAGCAGAGCTTGTGTCTCCCTGGTTTCTTTCAGGGTGTAAGTAGAGGGTAGGGACTGTGGAAATAAGTCAGTATATGACCTGTTTCCCAACGTGGCCTCCAGGTCCTTGAGCTCATCAATATAGCTAGTCATCGTAAGGACGTCGTCCCTTACAGATGACCCGTCAGCCGACCTCGCTTGAATCAATTCGTTCGAGGCCTCATATCTTGCGATATGAGATTGCTCTCCATATAAATCTTTGTTATGGAGAAAGATGGAAACAGAGTCCATCTTCTCGTGCTGCTTCTGGTATCTACCATCAACTGAAGCCAGCACGAGGCACTTGGCTTTCGCTTTATTCTTTTCCTTTGTCCGACGGATATCCATATCCGCGATGGTGGAAACTGGACCTGGGACGGTGGGATCTTGAGTAGTAATAGGGTGGTCCAGCTTGTCATAGGCAATGGTCATCTGGACAGACCTTTGCCAGTCAAATAAGTTAGATTCAGTCATCTTGTTATCTAGATGTAACCTAGTCATGGTCACAAGGTCGCTGCAATGAGAGAGAGAGAAGAAAACACTTTAGCATGATGCTCTTGCAAGTTTAGATTGGTTTTTAATTTATCTAAACTGGATGGCTCCCACTGTTTTTCGAATCCTTCCTCAAACTATAAAAGAAGAATTAGCCAGGACTATTCTCACCGTACAATACTTGCTTAACCGTTCAGCCAGGCTGGTGTCGATACTTCGAGGGAGGTTTTCCAACGCTTTCGCGAAGTTCCTTAATTAAATAACCTCTTTTCTCTGGGGGCGTAACCCCGCTGACACTTTTCTGGACACCTACTAGGTTTATAGCATTGATCGTTAAGTGACGAATATCCTGATAAGTAGCATATACTCACAGTAGGATCGGGATCCAAATATCATTGTCTGATAATGTTGTAGGAATTCTACCAACATTCATCAAACTCAAAATGGTATGCACCTCTTTGCAAATTTCAGTTTCTTTAGAAATTCCCGATATAAGTTTTTGCCCCATGTTCTTATGACCTTGACGAAAGCCAACAAATCATAAAACACATGTCAAGTTCTGCCCATCATTATCTTGTTAATTTGAACCCACCCGTATATACCCTTGACGAAAGCCAACAAGGTTATACGACTGTCCCAAACCAACTCATCTATCTATGCAACAAATGAATACCCCAGCAGCTACCAAACACTATGCCTTGACGAAAGCCAACAAGCATAGCTTGAATACTACTGACCATCCATAAGAAATGACGGAGGGCTACGACTGGTTTTGGCGAAATCGTGAACGTAGTGAACTTGATATAACCGAAGGAACCTGATAGCTTTTAAAAAGGAGTGGTTAAAGCTCCGCATTTAAAATATCTGTTTTTAAAATAACCGAGTGGTTTCTTTTAAATTGTTCCAACGATTTAAACTTGGTTTATTTTCTTTGCATTATAGATAATGCGTCCCATCATTAACCTATCATTGCAGAGAACAACGAAAATACAACGTCCTCTTATGCCATCCGCATTCGCCACGGGGTCCCGTCATCACCCGTTAGGTTACTTAACTAACGACAGAGCGGGGGCTGGGCTAGCGCGGGTGTAAAACATAAGTGACGTCTAAATAGCTATCATAAATATAGATATTTTACATTCGTCTGACGCAATGATATACATTCCAGAACACAGATGAACTTAATTGGATTTGCAAGCAATCTGTATTTCTTTTGAGCCTGCAAGAAAAGACAGATTACACAGTTGTGATGAATAGCCATTACCCCACCCTCGACCCCTACGGGTACGGCAAACTACCCACCCGGCAGTTTGTGTACCCCACCTTGGGTCAGTCCTAGGAGCAAAAACAGTAAAATGAAATAATACATCGGTGGCTACAACCGCAACCTGGATGTGCCCCGCAAAATAATATTACAACAAATTACATTTACAACAAATGAATTAAATAATAACCCATTGCTAAACCCCGGCTATACACCACAACAGTCCAATTACAGTTCATATGCACAAACAGATATAACCATTTCAGAAATGTGCAACCCCCTGCCAACCGACATACTAGCAGTTAGCGGAGGTTTACGAACACATTAAACAATCACAGATATAATCCAATATGCAAATACTGTACAATTTCGATCGATTAAACATCTTTAATATTGCTCCAAAAACTGCTCTGTTAAACTGAAACCTGAGCAAAATTAAAATATTCCAGAAAATCCCAAATATTACACAGAAGCAACAGAAGAAAAATTGGTTCCTGAATTGCCAACTCGGCGGCGGAACCGCGGCGACTCAGTAGGATGAGGCCGCGGTTCCGCGGCGCGTTAGACGATTCAGGGGACCAGTTTTCTTGGGTGTTCTTATAATGTCTTTTCATGCTTTCTGAATGAACTTGAAAAATTTTAGGACATCATTTTAAATTCGACAGAAACTGATATTTTTTAGGGTTTTACGGCTTCGTTTTTCCGTTCGAAATTCGTACAAATTTGCAATTAAGTTATTTATTGTTTAGCGAGGCTCTGATACCACTGTATGTCGATGTAGTACACCCCAATACTTGTGGGGAGGCGGAATTTTCAAAAACGAACTTGTTTAGTGAACGAACATCGACTAACCGCTTGAATCGAAGCTAAACTGTAAATAACCAAACACAAAGTGTTTCTTAACTATTGTGTTTAGGGATTATACCTAATGAAACCAGTCCTTCGTCTTTACGATCTCCTTGTTCTCCTCGGCCTTCTCTAGGTAGTAGACGATCCACCCGAGAGCAAAACTCCAAACTAAACCTCTAACTTGAGGTAACTAATCTTCTTGGATTGCTAATCAAAGAAGATAGAATGAAATAGAGTGATGGTTATGGATTGATTAGTCTTTCTAATCCTTTGATCTCAACTCATGAGGTGTAAGGATTAGGGTTTGAAGATGAGAGCTTGAGGAGAGAGAAGATGAGAGATAATAATGAGATGAGATTGTGAGTATCATAACATATTATGAAGCATTCTCATTAAAGAATAAATGAATAAATGTGATGAATAAGCATGCTTCATAAATGTTAAGTGGTGATTCATTAAGCATGTGTCATTAATCATTTATGGTGCAATAATGACAATGATGAATCACTCTCATGACTCACAAATCTTATCCAAAGTATATGCCATCTAAACCTCCTTAGTCACCATCTTCTAGAAGCTTCTCGTACAATTACGAGAACGCCCCTCCAATCCGCAAAAATACGGAAAAACTTTAGACTGTAAAAATCCAATAACCGGATACCAGTAACTGGCTTAAACCAAAGCCGACTGGTAAAAACTGTCCGAAAGTCGTACGCGCGTAAACGCACATATGCGTCCGAACCCTTGTCGTAAAACCATACGACCTCTATATCGTTTCGCCTGGAATAGGAAACTCTCTGTGTGGGACTCTAGAGACTCGACTACTACGCTGGCAGTGGGTTTAACCACAGACCGCAAGCGGCACTAGCTGTACGTAACGGTCCCCAGGTAGTTGTCGATAAGAAGGCCGATGAGGAAACCCATCCGAACTCCTACTGAGTCTGATGTGACAATCTCCATACAGTCCGGTCCGTTCGTCCAAGACTATCGCATATCGGGCCTAGGGGGCGGCAAGCGTCAGTCCCCTAATAGCGGTATAAGTCGTGTCGGAGGGAAGCCCATTACACCCTGAGAAACTACTGGAACCTACCAGCAAATCTAGCTTGCCCTGGCCAGGGACTTTGCGTAATGGCTCTCTGACACAGCACGATATCTACTCCCAATACCGGGAGGGACGAATCCTGTCTAACCGCCACTGCCTCCAAGAGCTCGGGACTGCACCCAACTGCTACCTGTTTGCACGACTCCTTTGAGCCGTGGTAGGGTAGCAATCTAAGAACAGTGGGACACACTCGAGGCGAAGTAGCAGTGTCAAGTCTGCGGACTACGCTGTACTCATGTCACCTGGGAACTGTTCACTGACGACTGGTATAAAACCAACCAACAGTTCCCTGTGAGTCCTGTCCGGTGTACCCGTAACCTAACGAGCACCTGTATACTATCTCCAGTACGACGTACTGACGGCTGTGGGACAGACCATCTCCCCAACTGGGATGAGAAGCGTACACACTAGTCTACTCCGGAGTATCGATGCTCTGTCTCGATAATCCAACGACCAGGGACCTGAATAAGGATGTGCTTGTAGACTACCCAGCCCCCACTAGTGTGACTGCCATCACAACGCTGGTAGACAAGCAAGATCCTAAGAGCTCTATCAATATGTACACTCACATATTAAGATAGAAAAACAAAGTAGCATACTACCATGTTTAGCAAGACTGTTATATACATGTGAATATCCTAAGCTTCCATTAAGTAATATACAAACTAGTATGATACAGTAATGGCCTTCTAGGGCATAAAACTAACATACATAACTGACCTTGCCTCGAGCTTGTCCGGATTTTGCTTTTAGACATAGGCCGGACAACCCTAAATCTTAACAAACTTAAGATATGGACTCTTCCCTTTCCATATCACATATGAAGTGTTAGGCAACTGATTTGATTGGAATCCTATTCAATAGGTATGCAGCTTTTCAAGCACATAACTCCTTAAAAGGAAATAGGATAACTCAGTAGTACTCATCATAGAGCACACCATATCACATAGGGTGCTATTTCTCCGCCCCGATATACCATCGTGCTATGGTGTATACGGAGGAGTAATGATGAGAGAGAATCTTATTCTCCTTTAGAATAATCCAGGAATTCCGTGCTCAAGTATTCTCCTCCTTGATCACATCAAAGGACATAATACTTATACCCGTATATTAGTTCTCTACTTCTAACTTATATTCTGTGAATATCTCAAAAATTTCGGACTTGTGTTTCAACAGGAACATATGTCTGAATCATGAGAGATTATCAGAGAATGTAATGAAGTACAAAGAACCGGTCCTGGCATGTGTAGACAGGGGACCTTCATACATCTGCATGTATCAATCCCAAGAGTTCACTAACTCTTTCTCTGTTTCCAATAAACAGAGCTATGGTCATCTAATCTTTGTGACATGACTGGCAAGTTTCATAAGATGTAAATTCAAACAGATTTAAATATGCATCTAAATATAACTTCAGCTAGTCGGGTCGCATTGATATGACCTAGTCTACAATACCTCAAGAAGGATTCATTCATTTTTGAACTCTTCCTCTTGTATGTGTTCCGTATACTAAGAACTGTAGTTTGATTTAAACATCAATGCTTTTAGATAACGTGCTTGAACCGATCAACTTTTGATATAGGAAATGTTCAAAACATTATCCAACAATACAAAATTATATCCTTCTTTATCTAAATAAAGAGACAGATATGATTTTGTACATCAGGTTCGGTATCTAATAACATTCGTTCAGAATCAATGTACTGGTAATACAGGGTGACAGTGACCAACAGACTTGGCTGCAACACTTGCCCCGTTTTCTGTCTCACGAAACTTATCACCCGTTCTCAGTTCTCTGCCTTTCTATAGCCCTATGTAACAGATTACATATGCGGGATCCTGATCCGGTATCAAATACCCAGGGCTTAGAGGATACTAAGAAACAGTTCTTTGTAATGAACATACCCGAAGGAGATGCATCATATGCACTTTCTTCGTTTGGGCGGCATAGGAATTCTGGTATTCCTCTATTTCCTGCTCTGTCTTATAACAATTATAAGTTGGAGCGGGACCAATGTTCCCCAGCTCAGTATAACAAGCGGGTTCGGTCAATATATCCATTTTATTATCTCGATTAAGGCGTGACATGGTCGCTACCTGGAGAGAGAGAGAAGAAAACACTCTGCGTGCGCTCTTACAAGATCAGATTGGTTATTATTTTATCTAATCAGGACGGCTCCCACTGTTTTTATCAAATCTTCCTTCAAACCCTAAAAGGAAAGACTAGCCAGGATTAATTACACGCTACAAGTTCGCCAATCTTTCAGCCAGGCCAGTGTCGGTACTTTGAGGGAGGTTCGCCGCGCTTTCGCACGAACCTAATTAATGTAAACCTCATTTTTCCAGAGGCGTAATCCCGTTGACACCTTTCTAGACACCTACTTGATCGGCTAATTGTAATGTGTAAAACTCTCCCAGGAGTAACAATTACTCGCAGTGGGTATCCGGATCCAACTATCTCATAGAAGGTATGCAATCTCATTGCAAATTTCAACACTTGAAATTCCCGATAATTTTGCCCCTAACGTGCTATGACCTTGACGAAAGCCAACAAACCATAGTCCGCTAGTCAAGTTCAACCCGTCAGTTCTTGATTGAATTAAACCCACCCGCACGACCCTTGACGAAAGCCAACAAAGCAGCACGACTACCCAAATCCAATCGCATCGTATGCTGCAGATAAGCAGCATATAGCTACCGCACACTGCACCTTGATGAAAGCCAACAAATGCAGCACGAATACTATATACAACTTATCTGAAATGACGGAGGGCTACGACAGGTTTTTCTGAAAACCTATTGCGTAATGAACTTGATATCGTTGTAGAATCAAATGATTTTAAAATGGAGTGTTTTTGAGGCTTTTCTAGTTTTGCTAAAGGGGTCACTCCCGGTGAAGGGATCGTCGGCCCTTTCCTCGTCGAATGAGGTGCGGGATACATCATATATATCACTGTGCAAAGGAGAAACTATAGAAGCAATCAAAAGACAAACTGAGTGTGTAGCATCTTCCAGTTATTGCTAAAGGGGTCACTCCCGGTGAAGGGATCTCGGCCTTTTCCTCATCGAATAAGGTGCAGGATGTTCTATAAGGAACACCGCGATGCAAAGCAAGAACTGTAGCTACCTGTTTTTGAAAATTCGATTCCATAACATCTTAGGTTTCTTTTCTTTCATTAATCATATTAATGAAGTCCCATCATTTAAGTTACCTAAACATCACAGATAAATACGACGTACACTTATGCCATCCGCATTCGCCTCGATGTCCCCTCGTGCACCGTTAGGTTAGGTAACTAACGGCAGAGTGGGGCAGGGCTAGCACGGGTGTAAAACATAAGTAACGTCTATATAATATATCATATATACTATATACAGTATTTATCACAGAATATCAAATGATTACATCACAGATATCGCAGCAGAAGAAACATATGAAACATTGGATATACTAGGACGTCCGTGTTTTCAATACGAGCCTGTATAAAACACGGATTCCACGGTCGTGATGAATAGCCAAACCCACACCCCTAGATCCCTACGAGAGCGGCAAGCAACCCTACCAATTCTAGAGTTAGGAAACCCGGACTCGACTCCTCGAGTTGGTCTCCCACTGGACTCCAGAACCCGGTTACTTGTGCCCTCCTCCTTGGGTCTATCCTAGTGCGGAAAAGTAAATAATATACATCAACGGTGACAGCTTCCGCGACCTGGAAGTGCCCCAATAAAAGAATATTACATACAAGTTTTTACATGAATGAAAATGAAAAACACTCATCTCACATAAAAAAAACCCCGGCTATTCAAACACGACGATCCAATATAACATATCCAGCAACACATAACATCACATGTCATCAACGTAAGTAAACATGCGTATCCCAATTGTCGTTGACATATAGCAACGAAACCAGCGATATCACATATTACACTTACGGTCACAGAAAAGAAAGTGTAAAACTACAACAATTGGAATCCGCAACCTGCATAGACATCGCATGCCTAATCAAATGAATTCCTTAGACATCACATGCCTAACAATTATAAACCCCGCATTTTAGTCTCATTATCGAAAACACTTTTCAATATCAAGTCGGGCAATTCAACAAGATTCTCGACATCCTGATCGAATGCTCGTCGCAAACTTTAGTAGGCGGCCGAACCCCCGATGCCGTCGACAAAGTGCACCAAGGCGGAACACCGCTGCCGCGAGCACCCGAACGGATGCTTTCGGCGACGGGGTTCTCCTACAGTCACTTGGTCGGGGCTATGGGGCGTGGCTATCTATTAAGTTTTACCGGCGAGTATCCGCGTACGCTACGAGATTGCGACGGACTTTTGATCACATCAAAATTCCGTGGCAACCGATCAAGTGAGACTAAACTGCTATGTTTATAACATCCAAATCAGTTTTCTCATAACTACTTGTGGATTCCAAATATAGTATCCCATTCTAGAAAAATAGAAAATGTTAAACTTTCCGATCGAACATTCAAACACCCAAGTTTTCCCAAAACAGCTCAACACATGAAACAAGTTTAAAAACATCCAGTTCATGCCTCAGTACCAACGGTCCAGCCGTAGAAGGGTCAAGCCAACGCCTCACATGTGGCACGACGTACTGCCCCAAACCCGAAGGTTCAAAGGGCAGTTCAAGACGGTCACATAATCGAGTTAAGGTTTGTTTTCTTCTAGAGGTTCCATCGCGTTACTTGCACTACTTAGAACGTCTTTAAACCACGGAAATATCCAACACTTGGAAATTTCCCGACAGGAGAAAAATTGGGTATTTATATCCGGTCGAACTTTTCAACTTTTTCTAAAATTATCCGGAAAAACACATAGACAAAGTTAAAATTTCTGATCGAATTATCGAGCCCCCAATACAACCCAGAAAACTCAACTCTTGAGTATATATTAAAAGTATCCAGAAGACACAAGAAACACCTACAGACATAACTGCAGGAAATGCACAGCCTGATCATCACAGACGGCCGCGGAACCGCCGCAACAAGTGGGTCAACGCCGCGGTTCCACGGCTGTACTGTAGACTTAGGTTGTCATTTTCTGCAATTTTTCTTAGAATTTCCTGCTCATTGTTCTGCATATTTTTAATTTGGAAAAAGCCCAGTTTTGAAAAAATGTACAGAGAGTGGTTTGGAATTAGGGTTTCGGTTCGATCGGACTTCTAACACCGTCTACACTTCGCCTAAGGCTCTAGCTCGGCTCTGATACCACTGTAGGGTTCCTAGGCACACACATGAGGTCCCACAAGGCATCAAGCATGCCAAATTTAAAAATTTCCGGTGCCGAGAAACCCTAATGCGATCGTTGACTAGAGGATAGGCGAAAAAGATAGCAAGTTAACAACTTTAACTAAAAGTGAATGGAAATACAACCTTTGTAGATCAGCACCACCATTTCTTTATCTCCGTGTTGACGTCCCTCCGCTGCGATCATCGAGATCCCGGACCCTAGTGTCGATTTCATTGGAGAAATGGGCGGGCTAGGTCATTGACTTCGATGCCGAAGATGATCTACGTCGAGGCAACTCTAACTCGATCTCCAACTTCACCAAGTCATGAAACTTGTGAAGAAAACACCCTATACTACTTGGCAAGTGGTAGAGGATGAAGAAATAGTAAGTGGGTTCACTTTGGATTTGGATTTCTCACTTGATTTCATCACTTAAGAATTTTCAAGAATGGTTTTCTTTTTCTTCATAAACAAGAAGAAGAAGAGAATAAAAAAGAATTATCAATTAAATTAAATCAAGTGATGGTTATCATATTTGCAACCATGGGTGAGTGTTAACTCATGTAGAGAATGAACTTGGGTTTAGGCAAATGGTTAGGTTAAGCAAAAGAAACAAAATGGTTGAACTTTTCAAAGCTTCATGAAGCTTCAAAGAAAGTCCAAAGATAGCCACCATTTTATTTCTTGCTTAAATGAATAAATAAATGAATAAATAAATAAGAAAAGAGGAAACCCTAACCATTTACTAAACATGGTTTAAGTCAAACATACATCCAAGTTTGCATGTATCATCAAACATGATACAATCAAGTGTACAAAAATATATAACATATATAACTTGTGCACATCAAGTGAGAAAGTTAATCTTAAGTGAACAAATACTAGTTAATGTAAAGTAATATATCAAATATATAATTATACATTAAATCATTAAATCAACACTTGATTTAATGATCCGGTCATATCGCATATAACCGACTAATATAAAGTGTATCAATGTATCGAATCAACACTTGATTCGGTAACCCGGCTATATCACATATAACCTGTCGATGATACAAATCGCGAGAATAGAATTCAATATCACATACTGGTATTATTCTCGGTCCCGCACATATCTAATATGCGCTCCTATTTCGTTTCGCTTGAGCTAGGAAACCTCTGTGTAGGACTCTAAAGACTCGTCAATACGCCGGCAGCAGGTGATGATCATATCAAACACCCACAAGCCGCAAGCGGTCTGCTAAACGTAACGGCCACCCGGGTATTGAGCGATCAGAAGATCAACGAGCAAGCCCGCTCACACTCCTGTGAATCCAACCAGTAACACTTACCGTACAGTCCGGTCTGTTCGTCTGATATGTCGCATATCTTTCCTATGGGTGGTAAACGTCAGACCCCAGTAGCTCGATAAGTCGTGTCGATATGAGGTCTATAACAGTTCGAGAAACTACTGGTAACACTTACCAGTAAATCTCAGCAACCCTGGCCAGGGATTTCCGGTTATAGCCAATCGAACACAGCGCAACATCAACTCCCTATACTGGGAGAGACAAATCCTCTCCTATCGCTCATTGCCTCCATGTGATTCGGGACTGTACCCAAAAACCACCGTTTTGCTCGCCCTCTTGGACGTGGTAAGGTGGAAATCAAAGCACAGTGGGAATCACACAAGACTCTATGACGATCTCGGGTCTATAGACTAACCTGTACCAGTGTCACCAGAGAACTGCCATCTGACGTAAGGTATAATACCATCTGGGAGTTCTCGGTGAGTCCGTCCAGTGTACCCAGTCTCCACTGAGCACCCGTATATTATCTCTGAGGTCAAACACCAATGGATATGGGATCATCCATCGCCCATCTGTATGGGTCGAGAAGGTATACGCTAGTCTACTCTGGTATATCGATGCCCCGTCTCGATACACCCATGACTAGGGACCTTGAAGGATGTACTTATGGACTACCATGTCCCCACTAGTATGATCCGCATCATAGTCCAGGTAGTCAAGTACACATCCAAAGGGCTTTACCAACATGTAACAGAGAGACAATCAGTGTACACGTTAAGGTAAAGAGTAACCAGATAGCATACTATCATGTCGAGCAAGAAATTCCTCCCTATATATGTCCAAGCATCCACTACAATATACATCCTATGTATAGTAATGGCCTCTAGGGCATACATATAACTAACAGCAATAAGCAGATATATTAATCCAATCCTGAAGAAACGTTGGGAAGCAGTTTATGAACATAAATAGATGTTCTAAGGATATGGTAATTACAGCCTCCTTCGGGAGACAGTTCTCATTTCAGGCTTCCAAGATGGCCTGGATGACAGAGTGACTGTCAGAGTTATAGCTTTCCCTCTTTTGAGGGATAGTATGTTGGACAGGTGGTCCAAGAGGATACTGAGGAAAGGCATGGCGCGGGATACTATTAAATTTAGTGGATAATACAGTCTAAGAAGTTTGTTGGATTTGGAGTTCATTTGTGAACTGGGTCCCATCAGATATCCAGACAAATTCTAAGACAGGTATTGCTCATTTTGGGAGATAGCTTTCTCCACGAAGTTGAGATATAAAGAGATACAGAAAGCAACATTGGAGCGGATCCACTCACTGAGGCTATTTCTCGAATGCAATAGTTTCATAAAAGGGCTTTACGAAACTGATTACTAGAGAAGTTGGGTGTTCGGTATCACACGGGCTGTGAGTATGCGACATCGCAATAATTGGCCTTAAGTGCAAGTAGGAGATTGTTGTCTATAGTGCCCTCAAGGCAATTATCGTAATCGCAGGCAAGTGATTATGATGATTGAGGGTGGACCATTACCGGTAGAACAGTCTTACTCGAGATGATAGTATGCTATCTGGTTTGTCTTTATAATCATGCACATGTTGATAGAGCCCATAGGATTCTTGCCTGACTACCAGCATTATGATGGCGATCATATACGTGGGAGCTGGGGGTCTATAAGCACATCCTTAAATGTCCCTAGTCATGGGAGTATAGAGACTGGGCATCGATACTCCAGTGTAGACTAGTGTATATTGATCGAGACCCCGACGAGGGGCGGTGGCCAGGTCTCAGAAGCCATTGGTGTTAGTTTGTTCACCTAAGATAGTATACAGGTGCTCATTGGGTTATGAGTACACTGGACGGACTCACGGGGAACCTGTTAGTTGGTATTATACCTATTGTCAGATAGCAGTTCCCAGGTGATATGTGTACAGGTTAGTCTGTCGACCTGAGATCGTCATTTGTCTCGTGTGAGTTCCCACTATGCTTTGATTACTACCCTACCACGGCTCAAAGGTGTCATGCAAAAAGGTTTTACTTGGGTACAGTCCCAAGACACATAGAGGCACTGATCGGATCGTCGGGGATTCGTCTCTCCCGGTATTGGGGGTTGATGTCGTGTTGTGCACGGGTAGCCATCACCAGAAATCCATGGCCACAGTGGACTAGAATTACCGATCCAGGATTGATAGTTTCTCAGGTAGTGATGGGTTTCATGCCGACACAAAATGCCGCATTGTTAAGGGTCTTATTTTTTCCACCCCCTAGACTCGATATGCGATACTCTTAGACGAACAGACCGGACTGTATGGATATTGTCACTGTGAGGCTCAGTAGGGGTTCAAGATGAGTTTGCTCCTCGGTCTCCCTTTCGCTCAATACCAGGGTAGCCGTTACGTACAGCTAGTGCCGCTGACGTGCTTGTGGTTAAACCCACTGCCAGCATATTGACGAGTCTTTAGAGTCCCACACAGAGGGTTTTCACAGTTTAGGCGATATGATGTAGATGACATATATTGGTATATACTGGTGTCCGATTAAATATGTGCACATGCTGCACAGATTTTAGTCGGACGGTTGATAATACTAGCGGCTTAGGATTGAGCCGGATTATTAAATCTGGTTTTGATTTAATAATTTATATATGTATTCTGTTTATTGTTCACTATTCATTTTCTCTCTTGGCTATTCGTAATTTTGTATGGATACGCGTATATGTATTTCGATACATGTACCGGTTTGTATTCCGTATTTATACGGAATAGCTTCTAGAAGTGGAAACCTCATTTGTATGATTTTCCTTTTTTGGAAATTCGTTTGTTTCACAAATGAGGTGGAGGAGTGAGGTAGCATGAACATGGGTCATGGCATGGCCTGAAATTGTTTATTTGGATATCGAGATGAGATATTTTTGTGCATGAGAGAGAGAAGGGGGGCAGCCACTTCTTGGTGGGGTTTGGCTCATTTGTTTTCCACACTTGCTTCTTCACTTGCTACATTCTCATTCTCACGAAAAAACTTAGAACTTTCTTGAGTTTCTCATGCCACATGTTTCCTCACCTTCTTCATCTTCTTGAGTTGCTCTATTGAGCATTATGATGAGAGAAAAAGATAGTGACACATTCCTACACCTCCACTCTCCATTGATAGCAACCTTGGAGTGTCGGTTGCCTCGCTCAACGAGGCTGAAGCTTGTGTCGTTTCCCTCAGGTGGATCATCGTAGATAGAGGAAGACCGGCAACCAAACTCGATCAAGGAGCCATTAGGAGCTTGGGGATGATGGTTGAAGACCGAAGGACACGGATCAACTCGGTATAACCATTCTAACTTCTTTTTATAGCTTGCTAGTTTAGGGTTTAGGGTAGATCCGGGCGTCGGGTAATGGTAGCACCTTTTAGTAAATTTTTGTTCCGCATTTGGCCACGGTTTGATGGCCGGGGCGTTGCCATAACCCAACAATAAATTTGAACGTATTCAAATATGCATCTTTATGGAACTTTAGCTAGTCTTGTTTCATCGATATGACCCAGTTTACAATGCCACAAGAAGGCTTCGTTCATTTATGAATTGTTCCTCTTGTGTGTGTTCCATACGTTAGAACTGTATTTTGATTCAGAATGTTTATACTGTTGTACAACGTACCTTACCCAATCAATACTTGATTTAGGAAAATATTCACAATATTTATTGGTACGAAATAACAGTCGCTAAGAATCAATGTATTACCAGTTGGTAATGCTAGGTGATATTTGCGAACTGCTTTAGCTGCAACAATTGCACCATCTCTACTACTAGAGATATTTCACCTTTTTCCAGTTCTCCACCTGTCTATAGCCCATGTAAAAAATTACATGTGTGGGATCCTGATCCGGTATCCAATACCCAGGACGTAGAGGTAACTGAGAAATAGTTCTGGGTTATGAACACACCCGATGACAATGCATCAATATGCTTTTTCTTCGTTTGGGTGGCGAAATCCGAATATTCCCCTATTCCTTGCTCAGACCTATGACAATCATAAGGTAGAGCGGAACCTAGCCTAGTATAATAAGTAGGTTCAGTCAATATATCCATATTATTATCTTGATTTAGGCATGTTATTGGTCGCTACCAAGAGAGAGAGAAGGATAATCATTTTGTGTGCGCTCTTTGCAAGATTAGATTGGTTATTTTTATCTAATCAGGATGGTTCCCACTGTTTTTATCAAATCTTCCTTCAAACTCTAAAAGGTAAGATTAGCCGGGATTAATTACACCCAACAAGTTCGCCAATCTTTCGGTCAGGCCAGTGTCGGTACTTTGAGGGAGGTTCCCCGTGCTTTCGCACGGACCTAATTAAAATAAACCTCGTTTTCCCAGCGGCATAACCCCGTTAACACCTTTCTTGACACCGAATTGATTGGCTAATTGTGAAGTGAAAAATTCTCCCAGGAGTAACTCTTATTCGTAGTGGATATCGGGATCCAATTATCATATAGAAGGCATACAATCTCATTGCAAATTTCAACACTTGAAATTCCCGATAATAGTTTTTGCCCCTAGACAATTAGGACCTTAACAAGGTCAACAAATCATAAGCGCTAGCCAAGTTCAACCCGTCAAGCCATACGACTACCCTAATCCAATCGAATCATATGCTGCAAATAAGTACTAATCAGCTACCGCACACTATGCCTTAACAAAGTCAACAAACGCAGCATGAATTTGATTGGTCGTTTGCTTTATGCGTGCGTTTTGAAATCAAAGAATAGAATTAACCGCAATCAAGACGGTGTCGCTTGGTAGCTAGCCGGCTGAGTACGGGTCGCTCCATAGGGAAAACATGTCTTTTCTTATTGTTCTAACGAGTTAATTTCTATTTGTGGTAGGTTTTGATTTCTATAAAAACTGAAATTGAATTTGATTTGGATTAAAACCTTTCTAGGGTTAGGATTAGGTTAGTTTGGAAAGTTAATTCTACTCACCGCTTTCTTTGCCCTGATTAAGAACATAGGTGTTAGGGTAATAATTAACAAAGGGGATTAGCACGACTAGGAAGAAACATAGTTTCTTCCCTTTGGTCCTTGTCCGTCCTTTCTTAATTCTTATCCCTAACCTTTATGTTAATCAACCACAACCGGTCTAACTAGGGAATCACCGCTATCTCGTGGGATAGGGTGCCGTAGTGAGCGGTGTGTGTTTGACTAACATAGAGCCCTAATTTATAGAATTATACGGGCAAGAAAGGAGTGAGAGATTTTCATCTCTCAAACCTTCCCCAAACCTAACCCTAACAAGTGAGGAACTACTCACTCATTAGGGAATTAACAAAGGAATTCATTTTTTTATTTTTATTTTTTTTTAGTTATCTAATTAACGTGCATATAATAAAAGACAGATATGAAAAATTGCAGAAATATAAATTGCAAATAAGGAAAATTCAAAATAAAAACTTACTTTTATTGATGCACTCTTTGACGATTACAATGGAATGAAAATTTTAAACTAGAAAATAAAAAAAGGCATGCTCCAAAAAGTGCTGTAGGCTTCCTATTTATAGATAGGAGAAACCCTAGGGTTTACATCTGATCCACATCTAAAATTACAAGACTACCCTAAGAAAACCGGGTCAATGCACCAACTCCCACCGACACGCACCGACACGCACTGACACATGCTTTGCACCGCCACGGAACTGCGGCCATAAGCCTTGTTTGGCCGCGGATCCACGGCCATATGGTGGGGTCTCTGTCTCAAATCTTTAGGGCTGCTTCATGTTGCATTTTACTTCTGGTTTCTTCACTTGGTTTCTCAGAATATCTTCTATTTTCTTCCAGATTTCCACAGTGCAGAATGTTGTGGACTTTTACCGTTCACTTCATGTTGAAGTCTTGAATCTTCTACTTCCCTCATACGTTGTGCAATCGAACTGTTCATTGATCTTCATTTGTTCCTTAAACTGTAGGCGGCATCATAAAGATTCTTCTATTTGTTGGTCGTAGTCTCACTTTTGTAGCGTTTTTTTTACCATTTTCACTGTATTGTTCCGAGAACCTGTAACCTGCAACTATTTAGCAGACATGGATCAAAAGAACCTATTTATTTGCAATATGATTAAGAATGGGGAATATAATAATGCAAAATTTTTATATGAACAGAATACTAAATAGTACTTATCTGAAATGATGAAGGGCTACACAGGTTTTTAAGAAAACCATGAGCGTAATGAACTTGATATCGTTGTAGAATCTAGTGATTTTAAAAAGGAGTGTTTTTTAGGGTTTTGCTAGCTTCGCTAAAGAGGTCACTCCCGATGAAGGGATCTCGGCTCTTTCCTCATCGAATGAGGTGCTAGATATTCATGAATACCACTATGCAAAGCAAGAACTAGAGAAGCAGTCAAAAGACAAAACCGATTGGGTTGTAGCATTTGCTAGTTCCGCTAAAGAGGCCACTCCCGGTGAAGAGATCTCGACTCTTTCCTCACCGAATGAGGTGTTGGATATTCATCAAGGAATACCACTGTGCAAAGCAAAAACTAGAGCTACCCTTTTTGAAAATTTGATTCTAAAACATCTTTTGGTTTCTTTCTTTTCATTAATCTTATTAATGAAGTCCCATCATTTAATGTTTCCTAAACATTAAAGAAAAATGAAACGAAAATAGAACGTACGCTTATGCCATCCGCATTCGCCACGGGGGCCATCATGCACCGTCAAGTTACTTAACTACCGGCAGAGCGGGGGCTGGACTAGAGCGGGTGCAAAATATAAGTAACGTTTATTATATATCATATATAAAATATTATATTCGTCTCCCACACTTATATGAACAACATCACAGAAATAAGCAACAGAAGCAACATATGAAATATTGGATATATTAGGATGTCCGTGTTTTAAATTTAGCCAATACTGTAAAACACGGATTTCACAGTCATGATGAATAGCCAAACCCAAATCCCTAGGCCCTCACTAGAGCAGCAGATAACCTTACCAATTCTAGAGTTAGAAGACTCGGTCTCAACTCCTTGAGATGGTCTCCCACTGGACTCTAGAACCCGGTTACTCATGCTCCCCGCCTTGGGTCTATCCTAATGCGGAAAAGTAAATAATATACAACAGTGGTGACATCATTCTCAACCCGGAAGTGATCCAATAAAAGAATATTACATATAGATTTAAATGAATGAAAATAAAAACCCTCTGCTTGTAGGGTTGCTGGGCACTGCCACAAGGGTCTACGAGGCATCAACCATGCCCGATTAAAAAATTAGCCGTGCCGAACAACCCGAAGCCGGATCTTTAAACTAGAGATTATGAGAAAACAAGCATGTTAAACACTTTAACACTAAGTGAGAGGGATTACAACCTTTGCAGATCCGGTCCTTCACTTCTTAAACTCCGTGTTGAAGTCCCTTCGCTGCGATCATCGTGTTCCGGACTCTCGAGAGGTTCCACGAAGAGAAAGATGCAGTCTCGCTTCCGATCTTCGATACAAAGATGATCTACCTTGAAGTTTCGTTAACACAAGCTAACACTCATAATACGAAGTGAACACCCTCATCTAAATGGTAAGGATAGATGAGGATGATGAAGTGGGATTATTGCTCTCATTTGTTTTCTTATTCTCACTCATATTCATCACTTTGGAAAAACATAGAAAGCTTTTCCATGAAAAAAAGAAGGAAGAAGAAGAAGAATAAATCATATATTGAATTAATTCCTTTTGTGATGAATAATGATAGACTTGATAAGGTTAGAAATGCAACCATGGTTCAAGTAACCATTGTAGAGATTTTACTAGGGTTAAGGGTTAGGGTTAAGTTAAAGTAATATCTTGCAAAATATCTTTTCCAAAACAAAAACGAAAACCTTCTAGAAACTTCTAGAAATGTTTAACCCTAATCAAACCCTAACCATGTTTAATCTCTACTAAACATGTTGCATTAATAACCATATCATGTTACAATATTATATATCACATATATAATATTTATTGTAACAAAAATAAAATAATACAATTAACATATATCGTATATATATCAATGTATTACCCGAGTGAGAAAAAGAATCTTTTAGTGAGCTAATATTAGTTAATGTAATTTAATATATTATATATATTATTATACATTAAATTATCGAATCAACACTTGATCCGACAATCCGGCTATATCGCATATAACCGACTAATATTTATCTGTACCGATTCATCGAATCAACACATGATCCGATGACCCGGCTGATATCAAATATCGTGAGAATAGAATACGGTATCACATATCGCATTATCCTCGGTCCCGCACATATCACATATGTGCTCCTACTCCGTTTTTCCTGAGTCAAGAAACCTCTGTGAAGGACTCTAAAGAATCGTCAATACGCCGGCAGTAGGTGATGATCATATCAAACACCCACAAGCTGCAAGCGGTCAGCTAAACGTAACAGCGACCCAGGTATTGAGCGCTCAGAAGATCAACAAGAAAGCATGTACATTCTCCTGTGAATCCAATCAGTAACACTCCCGTACAGTCCGGTCCCATCGTCTGATATGTCGCATATCTCACCTAGGGGTGGTAAATGTCAGACTCCAGTAGCTCGATAAGTCGTGTCGATATGAGGTCTATAACAGTTCAAGAAACTACTGATAACACTTACCAGTAAATCTTAACAACCCTGGCCAGGGATTTCCGGTTATAGCCAATCGAACACAGCACAACATCAACTCCCTATACATGGAGAGATGAATCCCCTCCTATCGCTCATTGCCTCCATGTGATTCGGGACTGTACCCAAAAGCCACCTTTTTGCACACCCTCTTGGACGTGGTATGATGGAAATCAAAGCACAGTGGGAATCACACAAGACTCTATGACGATCTCGGGTCAACAGACTACTCTGTACCTGTGTCACCGGAGAACTGCCATCTGATGTGAGGTATAATACCATCTGGGAGTTCTCAGCGAGTCCGTCCAGTGTACCCAGTCTCCACTGAGCACCCGTACACCATCCATGATGTCAAACACCGATGGATATGGGATCATCCATCGCCCATCATATGGGTCAAGATGCGTATACGCTAGTCTACTCTGGTGTATCGATGCCCTGTCTCAATACACCCTCGACTAGGAATAGTTATAGGATGTACTCGTCGACTACCGTGGCTCTACTAGTATGATCTCATCATAGTCCCAGTAGTCGAGTACATATCCTAAGGGCTTTATCGACATGTAACATAGAGACAATCAGAGTACATGTTAAGATAAAGTACAACCAGATAGCGTACTATCATGTCGAGCAAGAAAGTCCTCCCTATATATGTCCAAGCATCCATTACAATATACATCGTATGTACAGTAATGGCCTCTAGGGCATACATATAACTAACAATCTCCCACTTGCACTAGGGCCATCTGTTGTGGTATCACTTACCCAACAATTAGCTGCGGTTGAAGTATCTCATACTCAACCATCCCATAAGAGTCTCTACTGGGAAAAAGGCCTTTGTGAGTGGATCTGCGCTGTTGTCCTCTGTGTCTACTCTCCTAACCTCGATCTCCCTGGAGATCAACCATCTCCATGATCAGGTGATACTGCCTAAAAATTATATCTGGATTTCTGATGGGACGGGGGGTTCCTTGGCTAAAGCCACAACTCCATTGCCACACAATGGTAGGAACGAAGTTCATCTCATGAACTTATATATATCCATACTGCCTCTTTGGTAGCATCCTTGGTAACGATGTATCTTGCCTTTAATCGTCTAGTATGTCACGGTATCTAGCTTGGAACTCTTCCAACATACCGTCCCTCCACTGAGGGTAAAGACAATGCCTGCGACTGACATTCAGTCGTTCTTATCACCCTGGAACCTTTCCGGTGATTCTCCCTAGGATCGATTGATACCATCTCACTACAACTAGTGAGTATCCTAACATCCATTTAGAACTATCTCATAGATCTAAAACTCAGAATTTAGGAGGTATCGCTTTAATCCTATATGGAGAATCCTTGTGATAAGCGGAGATTGACCGAGCGTAGCATAGGAAACACCTTTCCTATCAATAGTATGTCATCCACGTACTCTACGAGGATCATCACCATACTCTCTACTACCTTTTTGTATATACAAGGTTCATCTACCATTTTGATGAAGTCAAACTCTTTGACTACTACATCAAAACAGATGTTCCAACTCCGTGATGCCTGTTTTATCCTATAAAGCATCTTGCACACGTTTCCGCTGCTCCCACTGTCTACGAAGCCCTCTGGCTGTGTACTTATAGACGCTCTCTTCTAAAATATCATTTAGAAAAGCTGTCATGACACCCAACCGCCATATATCGTAGTCATAGTATGTAGCCGCGGCAAGTAGGATCTGGATGGACTTAAGCATAGCTTTGAAAGTCTCAACTTTTCCATGTACACCTAGTAATCTTCTCAAGATATACTTGCTCCTGATGGGGATTTAACCCTTCAGATAAAGCAACCAAAGTCTATACTTTGTTGGTGTATAAGGATTCCATCTCAGATCGATAAGCATCCAGCCATTCTTACAGAGTCCCACTCATGATGGCCAGCTCGAAACTAGTTGGGTCATCATCTCATGATGCAATCCTCGCTCCAACTGTCATAGAGAAACCGAAGTATCTCTCAGGTGGGTGAGGAACCCTACTAGATCGGCGGAGAGGCTGAGGTTCGTTGGATACTATTGAATCCTTTGGTTCTACCAAATCATCAGCTGCGGTTTGTATAGCTGGAACTATTCCAGTTCTACATGACAGAGCTTGCCTCGAGCTTGTCCGGATTTTTGCTTTTAGACATAGGCCGGATAGCCCCAAATCTTAACCAACTTAAGATATGGGCTCTTCCCTTTCCATATCACATATGAAGTGGTAGGCAACTGATTTGATTCGAACCCTATTCAATAGGTATGTAGCTTCACAAGTGCATAATTCCCAAAAGGAAATAGGAAACTCGGTAGTACTCATCATAGAGCGCACCATATCACATAGGGTGCTATTGCTCCGCCCCGATACACTGACGTGTTGTGGTGTATACGGAGGAGTAATGCTGAGAGAGAATCTCATTCTCCTTTAGAATAGTCCAGGAATCTCCGTGATTAAGTATTCTCCTCCTTGATCTCATCAAAGGACAAAATACTTATACCCGTATTTTGGTTCTCTACTTCTAACTTATATTCTGTGAATATCTCAAAAGGTTCGGACTTGTGTTTCAACAGGAACATATGTCTGAATCTTGAGAGATCATCAGAGAATGTAATGAAGTACAAAGAACCGGTCTTGGCATGTGTAGACAGGGGACTTTCATACATCAGCATGTATCAATCCTAAGAGTTCACTAACTCTTTCTCTGTTTCCAACAAACAGAGCTATGGTCATCGTATCTTTGTGACATGACCGGCAAGTTTCACAAGATGTAAATTCAAACTAATTTAAATATGCATCTATATGTGACTTCAGCTAGTCGGGTCATATTGATATGACCTAGTCTACAATACCTCAAGAAGGATGCGTTCATTTCTGAACTCTTCCTCTTGTGTGTGTTCTGTATACTAAGAACTGTAGTTTGATTTAGAACGTCTATGCTTTTAGATAACGTGCCTGAACCGATCAACTCTTGATATAGGAAATGTTCAAAACATTATCCAACAATACAAAATTATATCATTTCTTTATTAATAAAGAGACTGATATGATGTTGTATATCAGGTTCGGTATCTAATAACATTTGTTCATAATCAATGTATTCTGGTAATACAGGGTGATAGTGACCAACAGACTTGGCTGCAACACTTGCACCGTTTCTATCTCATGAAACTTATCACCCGTTCTCAGTTTTCTACCTATCTGTATCCCATGTAACAGATTACATATGTGGGATCCTGATCCGATATCTCATACCCAGGACGTAAAGGATACTGAGAAACAGTTCTATGTAATGAACACACCCGAAGATGATGCATAAGCATGCACTTTCTTCGTTTGGGCGGCACGGGAAATCTGGTATTCCCCAATTTCCTGCTCTGTCTTATAACAATTATAAGTTGGAGCGGGACCAACGTTCCCCAGCTCAGTATAACAAGCGGGTTCGGTCAATACATCCGTATAATTATCTTGATTAAGGCGTGATATGATCGCTACCTGGAGAGAGAGAGAAGAAAACACTCAGCGTATGCTCTTGCAAGATTAGATTGGTTATCTAATATATCTAATCAGGATGTCTCCCACTGTTTTAGTTAAATCTTCCTTCAAACCCTAAAAGGAAAGACTAGCCGGGATTAATTAAACGCTACAAGTTCGCCAATCTTTCAGCCAGGCCAGTGTCGGTATTTTGAGGGAGGTCCCCCGTGCTTTCATACGAACCTAATTAAAGTAAACCTCGTTTTCCCAGGGGCGTAACCCCGTTAACACCTTTCTAGACACCTACTTGATCGGCTAATTGTAATGTGTAAAACTCTCCAAGGAGTAACTCTTACTCGCAGCGGGTATCGAGATCCAACTATCTCATAGAAGGTATGCAATCTCATTGCAAATTTCAACACTTGAAATTCCCGATAATATTTTGCCCCAAGCCTCCTATGACCTTGATAAAGGCCAACAAACCATAGGCTGCTAGTCAAGTTCAACCCGTCATTTCTTGATTGAAGTAAACCCACCCGCATGGCCCTTGACAAAGGCCAACAAGGTCGCACGACTACCCTAATCCAATCTGCATCATATGCATGAGCAGATAAGTACTATTCAGCTACCGCACACTACACCTTGACAAAGGCCAACAAACGCAGCACGAATACTAAACAATCCTTATCTGAAATGACGGAGGGCTACGACAGGTTTTTAAGAAAACCCTTTGCATAATGAACTTGATATCGTTGTAGAATCGAGTGATTTTAAATGGAGTGTTTTTGAGGCTTTTCTAGTTTTGCTAAAGGGGTCACTCCCGGTGAAGGGATCGTCGGCCCTTTCCTCATCGAATAAGGTGCAGGGTATATCATATATACCGCTGTGCAAAGCAAGAACTATAGAAGCAATCAAAAGACAAACCGAGTTTGTAGCATCTGCTAGTTTCACTAAAGAGGTCACTCCCGGTGAAGGGATCTCGGCTCTTTCCTTATCGAATAAGGTGCTGGATGTTCTGCAAGGAACACCGCTATGCAAAGGAAGAACTAGAGCTACCAGTTTTTTTTAAACAAGTTTCTACAACATCTTAGGTTTCTTTTATTTCATTAATCTCATTAATGAAGTCCCATTTTAATATGCTTCACAAGCATCACATTTGAAACGAAATCTGCAAAATAACATATATCTCATATATATAATATATAAACATTCGTCTCAGGCAGTAATATAATCTCATCATAGAACATTGCAGCAGAAGAACATATATGAAATATTGGATATACTAGGATGTCCGTGTTTTCAATACGAGCCTGTATAAAACACGGATTCCACGGTCACGATGAATAGCCAAACCCACATCCCTAGACCCCTACGAGAGCGGCAAGCAACACTGCCAATTCAAGGGTTAGGAGACCCGGTCTCGACTCCTCGAGATGGTCTCCCACTGGACCCTAAAACCCGGTTGCTTGTGCTCCCCGCCTTGGGTCTACCTAATGCGGAAAAGTAAATAATATACAACGGTGACATCATCCTCAGCCCGGAAGTGCCCCAATAAAAGAATATTACATACAAATGAATTTCACATGAATGAAAAAGAAAAAAACTCTCATCTCACATAAAACCCCCGGCTATTCAGAACGCGACGATCCAATATAACATATCATATCAACACATAATATCTCATATCATCAACATAAGCAAGTATGCGTATCCCGATTGTCGTTGATGTATAGCAACGATGCCGGCGATACACCACATACTACGCTTACGGTCACAGAAAAGAAAGTGTAAAACTACAACAGTTGGAATCCGCAACCTCTTTAGACATCGCATGCCCAACCAAATGAATTCCTTAGACATCGCATGCCTATCAATTATAAACCCCGCATTTTAGTCTCATTATCGAAAACTCTTTTCAATATCAAGTCAGGAAATTCAACAAGATTCCCGACATCCTGATCGCATGCTCGTCGCAAACTTTAGTAGACGGCCGCACCCCCGATGCCATCGACGAAGTGCACTAAGGCGGAACACCGCTGCCGCGAGCACCCGAACGGATGCTTTTGGCGACGAGTTTCTTCTACAGTCACTTGGTCGGGGCTATGGGGCGTGACTGTCTGTTAAGTTTACCCGGCGGGTATCCGCGTACGCTACGTGATTGCGATGGACTTTTGATCACATCAAAATTCCGTGGCAACCGATCATCTGAGACTAAACTGCTATGTTTATAACATTCAAATTAGTTATCTCATAACTACCTGTGGATTCCAATTATTGTATCACATTCCAGATAAATAGACAATGTTAAACTTTTCGATCAAATAATCATACACCCAAGATTTCCCCAATATATCTCAACACTTGAAATCAGTTCAAAAACATCCATCACATGTCACAGTACCAATGGTCCAGCCATAGAAGGGTCAAGCCAACGCCTCACATGTGGCACGCCGTACTGCCACATACCCTAAGGTTCAGAGGCAGTTCAAGACGGTCACATAATCGAGTTAAGGTTTGTTGTCTTCTAGAGGGTCCACCGCGTTACTTGCATGACTTTACGAAAGTTTCAAACTCGAGAAAAAATCCAACTTTTGAAAAATTTCCGACAGGGGAAAAAGTGAGTTATTTATATCCGTTCGAACTTTTTAACAGTTTCTAAAATATCCAGAAAACCCAACGAAATTAAATATTCCGATCCAATCAACGAATACAAAATAAACCCCAAAAATACTCAACACTTGAGTCAGATAAAAATACAATAAAATAATCAGGAAATTAAATATGAACATTACTGTGCAAAAGGACAACGGTGACGTCACCTTGTGGCCGCGGAACTGCCGCACGAGCCTTGCTCGTGCCGCGGTTCCGCGGTGCTTTGGGCACTGCCACAAGGGTCTACGAGGCATCAACCATGCCCGATTAAAAAATTAGCCGTGCCGAACAACCTGAAGCCGGATCTTTAAACTAGAGATTAGGCGAAAACAAGCATGTTAAACTCTTTAACACTAAGTGAGAGGGATTACAACCTTTGTAGATCCGGTCCTTCACTTCTTAAGCTCCGTGTTGAAGTCCCTTCGCTGCGATCATCGTGTTCCGGACTCTCGAGAGGTTCCACGAAGAGAAAGATGCAGTCTCGCTTCCGATCTTCGATACAAAGATGATCTACCATGAAGTTTCGTTAACACAAGCTAACACTCATAATACGAAGTGAACACTCTCATCTAAATGGTAAGGATAGATGAGGATGATAAAGTGGGATTATTGCTCTCATTTGTTTCCTTATTCTCACTCATATTCGTCACTTTGGAAAAACCTAGAAAGCTTTTCCATGAAAAGAAGAAGGAAGAAGAAGAAGAATAAATCATATATTGAATTAATTCCTTTTGTGATGAATAATGATATACTTGATAAGGTTAGAAATGCAACCATGGTTCAAGTAACCATTGTAGAGATTTTACTAGGGTTAAGGGTTAGGGTTAAGTTAAAGAAATATCTTGCAAAATATCTTTTCCAAAACAAAAAACAAAACCTTCTAGAAACTTCTAGAAATGCTTAACCCTAATCAAACCCTAACGATGTTTAATCTCCACTAAACATGTTGCATTAATAACCATATCATGTTACAATATTATATATCACATATATAATATTTATTGTAACAAAAATAAAATAATACAATTAACATATATCGCATATATATCAATGTATTACCCGAGTGAGAAAAAGAATCTTTTAGTGAGCTAATATTAGTTAATATAATTTAATATATTATATATATTATTATACATTAAATTATCGAATCAACACTTGATCCGACAATCCGGCAATATCGCATATAACCGACTAATATTTATCCGTACCGATTCATCGAATCAACACTTGATCCGATGACCCGGCTGACATCAAATATCACGAGAATAGAATACGGTATCACATATCGCATTATCCTCGGTCCCGCACATATCACATATGTGCTCCTACTCCGTTTTGCCTGAGTCAAGAAACCTCTGTGTAGGACTCTAAAGAATCGTCAATACGCCGGCAGTTGGTGATGATCATATCAAACAACCACAAGCTGCAAGCGGTCAGCTAAACGTAACAATCACCCAGGTATTGAGCGCTCAGAAGATCAACAAGAAAGCCTGTACATTCTCCTGTGAATCCAATCAGTAAAACTCCCGTACAGTCCGGCCTCATCGTCTGATATGTCGCATATCTCGCCTAGGGGTGGTAAACGTCAGACCCCAGTAGCTCGATAAGTCGTGTCGATATGAGGTCTATAACAGTTCGAGAAACTACTGATAACACTTACCAGTAAATCTCAACAACCCTGGCCAGGGATTTCCGGTTATAGCCAATCGAACACAGCACAACATCAACTCCCTATACCGGGAGAGACGAATCCCCTCCTATCGCTCATTGCCTGCATGTGATTCGGGACTGTACCCAAATGCCACCTTTTTGCACGCCCTATTGGACGTGGTATGATGGAAATCAAAGCACAGTGGGAATGACACAAGACTCTATGACGATCTCGGGTCAACAGACTACTCTGTACCAGTGTCACCGGAGAACTGCCATCTGACGTGAGGTATAATACCATCTGGGAGTTCTCGGCTAGTCCGTCCAATGTACCCAGTCTCCACTGAGCACCCGTACACCATCCTTGATGTCAAACACCGATGGATATGGGATCATCCATCGCCCATCATATGGGTCAAGATGCGTATACGCTAGTCTACTCTGGTGTATCGATGCCCTGTCTCAATACACCCTCGACTAGGAACAGTTATAGGATGTACTCGTCGACTACCGTGGCCCCACTAGTATGATCTCATCATAGTCTCAGTAGTCGAGTACATATCCTAAGGGCTTTATCAACATGTAACATAGAGACAATCAGAGTACATGCTAAGATAAAGTACAACCAGATAGCATACTATCATGTCGAGCAAGAAAGTACTCCCTATATATGTCGAAGTATCCATTACAATATACATCATATGTACAGTAATGGCCTCTAGGGCATACATATAACTAACACTTCTCACATAAAACCCCTGGCTATTCTTTCACGACGATCCAATATATCATATCAACAGCAACACATGATATCACATATCACCAACGTAAGCAAAATGCGTATCTCTAAAACTCGTTGACATATAGCAACGATATTGGAATACCCCACATATTACACTTACGGTCGCAGAAAAAGAAACAGAAAACTATAATAATTAGAATCCGCAATTTCCTTAGACATCATAAACCCGGAATATCTCATATTCTGGATTTCATGCCTAACCTACAAAACTTGCATTTTAGTCTCAAATTGAAAACCCTTTTCAATTGGTTGCCGGATATTTCAACAAGATTCCCGACTTAGTGATCACGTACAATACTCAATTGCGATGGAGTTTTGATCCGAATCAAAACTCTGTGGCAATCGATCAATTGAGACTAAACAACTAGCTTTACAATATACTAACTAGTTTTCATAAAACTAATTAATCCGAATTCTAATAATTATATCACACACATCACAAATCTTGTACAGAAACCGCAACATTAGAATTCTGCACGCAATTAGAAAACTTGACCAATTTTTCCAAAACACGAAAAATCCAGTAAGCTAAAGTTCCAAAACCGATTGTTTTAACCCAATCCGGGAGTCGAAACGAACTCGAAACCCGCCCGAATCTTCACGGGGGTGAAGACCCAAAATAAACTATCGAATGGGGGGCCTAGTGGGGGTACCCCGCCCCCGAGGCCTCCACGAGGTGGCCAGGGGGTGAGGCAGACCCGAAACTGCCTATGGTGTGGCAGTTACGGGTCCCCACTGCCAAGACCACCTTGTGGTGGTCTTGGGCAGTGGGCCCAGCCGTTTGGTCCCCCCTCCGAGGTGTCCCTGGGGTGCGAACGCTCCACCCCACGGCTTCTCGTTTCAAACCGTGAACCCGCGGGGTTTGCAAATAACTCAAAACATCAATTTCGAAACTGTTTTTATCAGCAGTTTTTGCGCGACAAAAACGACGGATTTGTAACATTGCTACAAGTTATCTTAATGTTCTAGCTTGTCTCTGATACCATGAAAGTCTACCTTAACACCACCATGACGTTCTAGAGGCATCAAGCATGCCACATTTTAATTTTTATTAGGTGCTAAGTTAGACTAACAAGATCATTACTAGATTATTAGGGTTTGCCTTTGTGATGTGATTAACTCAAGAGAAGAAAAGAGCATACAACCTTTGTAGTTCTAGTCCTTCTCTTCTAAAGCTCCGGGTTGAAGTCCACGCGACACTACAAGGCTCCTGTTTGAGTTGAACGACCCTCCTTCGTGATCTTCACGCCAAAGACGATCCATCCGAAGTCCCTCTAGCCCAATGTAACTCTACACCAAACTCCTTTAGTGTAGCAAACACACCACACCAAATTGCTAGTTTAGTGTGGGATAATGAAGTAGGGGATGTTAAAATCTCACAAGATTGTGTTTAAACTTCATGATTCACATCTCATGTGAGGGTTGAAGCATGAACCATGACATTTGAGGAGGAAGATGAAGCTAGAGAGCAACCATAGGAGCAACTCATGAAAAATGGCTAAGTGTTGAGAATGACTAGAATGAATAGCAACTCTTGACCCCCAATCATTCAAGCATGCAACTATGCTTGAATAGTAAGTCAAGATGAATAAACTATGAATAAAGCCCATGCTTGCAACCATGCTATCATTTTCCATCTCTTTTTCTATTTTTCTCAAAAATAGAAATCATGTCATGCTTCATTATATATATATATATATATATATATATATATCATATATATTAATATATATATTATGAAGATTAATTAGTGAGCTAATGATATTAGTTAAGATATAATTATATCAGATATAATGTACATCACATTATTAAATCAACACTTGATTTAATAATCCGGTTATATCATATATGACCGACTAATATCATATATCTGTATATCATATTATTAAATCAACACTTGATTCGACAATCTGGTTATATCACATATAACCAAACCGATAACAGATAACTGCCAGATTACAATACGGTATCACATATACATATTTAATCGGGGCCACACACATATCACATATGTGTCCTACATCATTTCACTTGAACCAGGAAACTTCTGTGTGGAACTCTAAAGACTCGTCAATACGCCAATAGTAAGTGATGATCATATAAATCACCTACAAGCAGTCAGCGGTACTAGCTGGACGTAACGGCTACCAGGGTATTGAGCGATATAAAGATCAACAAGCAAGCTCATCCATACTCTCCATGAAGCATATCAGTAACACTACCGTACAGTCCGACCTCTTCGTCTGATATGTCGCATATCATGTCTAGGGGTGGTAAATGTCAGTCCCCAGTAACGTGATAAGTCATGCCGATGTCTGGCCTATAACGGTTCGAGAAACTACTGATAATACTTATCAGTAAATCTCAGCAGCTGCCCTGACCAGGGACTTCCAGTTATAAACAATCGAGCAAATCGCAATATCAACCCCCAATACCGGGAGAGACGAAACCCCTCCTATCGCTCATTGCCTCCATGCGACTCGGGACTATACCCAAAATCCACCTGTTTGCATGTCTCCTTTGAGCATGGTAGGGAGGAAATCAAAACACAGTTGGATCCGCACAAGACTCTATAACGATCTTGAGTCTACAAACTAACATGTACTAGTGTCACCAGAGAACTGCTATCTGACGATAGATATACTACCACATAGGAGTCCTCGACGAGTCCTGTTTAGTGTACCCAGTCTCCACTGAGCACCCGTATACCATCTTTGATGTCAAACACCAATGGATGTGGGATCATCCATCGCCCGTCATATGGGTCAAGAAGCGTATATGCTAGTCTACTCTGGAATATCGATGCCCTAGTCTCGATATTCTCTCGACTAGGAACTTATTAAGGATGTACTTTTGGACTACCGTGGCCCCACTATTATGATCTCATCATAGTCCTGGTAGTTAAGTACATATCCAGAGTGCTTTATCAACATGTAAGAGACAGACAGTATAAATACCAGTCTACATGTTAAGATAAAGGTAACCTGATAGCATACTATCATGTCGAGCATGAAGGTCCTCTATATATATGTCCAAGCATCCACTATATCATCAATAATGGCCTCTTGGGCATACATATTACTAACATTTTCGCCCAGTTCCAGCCTGTGAAAAACTGACATTCTTGGTTGAGCCAGGGCAAGATCGGTCAATCTGTTGAAGGCCGACTGTCTTGGTGGTGAAGAACTCTTGTTTGCTTCACGCAGGAGCGGGGAGAGCTAGTCATTTAGGGGCAACCCCCTCAGGGATCATTGGATTCTTCATAGGGCCCATATTGCTTATCTCCAGCCTGTTGAAGATTAAAACTTCAGAGTTGGACAGTTTGTCAGTTGGGGCTACCACGGTAGCTAGCGGATCGATGACCGACTTTCTTAGAGCTTCTTCTTTAGGCGTTGTCGTGCCAAAGTTCAGATAAGGGAGCATGGTCCCAAAGAATAGTCCGGTGGTCACTTGGGAGACCTGCCCTGCCGGCATTGAAAATATGGAGGCCGCATTGGGCCCGTAAGTGACTCTTATGGATGAGGATGGAGTGAGAGTTGTTGTTGCAGAAGATGCAGTTGATGGCCATTGGATCTGCACGGAGGCGAAACATCAAATTTTAGTATCTCAAATCCAAGGGAAACCATGAACATAGAAAATCATGATTTTGTTCATGAAACACGTCACACGAAATGTGGAGTGGAAAGAGAAAGGGGTCCTACTGGGCATGCCAGAATCGGTTTACTGCCAGAAACCGGACTTAGACGCGGAGGCGTCTGGCCTGAATCTAGGGCAGATGCTATATAGAACATATCTGTCCACCTCTCTGAAGATGCCAAGCTGATTTATGGCACTATAAATTGGAGGTTTGGATGGATGCGACCGATGTAGCATGACTATAACAGATTCCCCTCTTTGAAAGGTTTTTTATTGTGGGAACGCTCTTCCCTAAAGGCGCAAGCCCCTACTGTTAATTACGCTATCGCATTGTGATACAACTTTCACCTTCTCCAGGAAGATCGCTTCGTGTCATGTTATATTGTTATTTTGGGGTTGCCCGTAGATTGCATACAGAGACTAGTTTTTAACGTCACCCGTAGGACACGGATTGGTCCAAATCCATATATATACAATAAATTTAGTGTTGAACTTAGGACGCGGATCTCATGTAAATGAGGTCCATCAATCTAAATATGTCATCTGTGGATTGTTAGTTATCTTTGAGACTGAGATCAACTCAGAAATATGGTTAAGGCCCGTTAATCCTGTTTTGGATTAAGATCTACTTAACAAGTATAAACTAAAGACTTTTTAGTCATGTTTGAGACTAAGATCAGTTAGGTTTATTGATATTTTGATCAATATATTACATATAAGGAGCGAAAGTTTTGATGCATAATTTAATTTTAATCAAGTAATCAAATAATGTTTTACTGTTCAAGTGCCTAAGTGCTTATGGATGAAAAAAGTGCGCATATACTTTGCATATGGTTACACACTGTTTTGAATCAGGATGTTATGCATATGTACATCACGTGGCTTGCATTTGTTATGTGTTCACAGTTATATCTGTACGCATGTATGTATGCGCGCATGTATTTAACAAGTCAACGTGCATATCACATGAGGCTCGCACATCATGGGTAGTTTTCAACAAGTGCGCGTGCTTGTATATCACGTGATGTACATGTCTTTATAGGCGGCATCCAACAAATACGCATACGTAGGTATCACGTGATGTGCACAGCTTGTTATTGTGATATGCCCTAGAAGCCATTATTGTATAGTACTAGTTTGTATGTTATATTTTGGAAGTTTGGGATATATACACGGATTTATGACAATCTTGCTCAATATAGTAGTATACTACTTGGTTTGTATCTATCTTAATATGTGTATATGTTTCTTTTAACATATTGCTAATACATATTGATAGAGCCCTTAGGATCTTTGCTTGACTACCAGCGTTGTGATGGCAGTCACCCTAGTGGGGGATGGGTAGTTTACAAGCACATCCTTATACAGGTCCCTAGACATAGGATTATAGAGACAGGGCATCGATACTCCGGAGTAGACTAGTGTATACGCTTCTCATCCCAGCATAGGAGATGGTCTGTCCCACAGCCATTAATACGTCGTACTGGAGATAGTATGCAGGTGCTCGTTAGGTTATGAGTACACTGGACAGGACTCGTCGGGAACTGTTGGTTGGTATTATACCTACCATCAGTTAGCAGTTCCCAAGTGACATGAGTACAGCTTAGTCCGTTGACTTTGAGTCGTGCAAACAGGTAGTAGTTGGGTGCAGTCCCGAAGCACTTGGAGGCAGTGGCGGTTAGATAGGATTCGTCTCTCCTTGTATTGGGGGTTGATATCGCGCTGTGTTCGGAACGCCATTACACAAAGTCCCTGCATAGGGCAAGCGACATTTAGTGGTAGGTACTCCAGTAGTTTCTCAGGGTGTTTTGAACTGTACTCTGACATGACTTATACCGCTATTAGGGGTCTGACGTTTACCGCCCCTAGGCCCGATATGCGATACTCTTAGAGGAACAGACCGGACTGTACGGAGATTGCCACAGACAGACTCAATAGGGTTACGGATGAGTTTCCTCGTCGACCTTCTTATTGACAGATACCTGGGTAGCCATTACGTACAGCTAGTGCCGCTGACATGCTTATGGTTAAACCCACTACCAGAGTACTGTCGAGTCTTTAGATTCCCACACAGAGGGTTTCACAGCTTCGGGCGAAACGATGTAGAAGTCATATGATTTTACGACAGGCTTCGATCACATACGTGTACTTGTGCGCGTGTGATATTCGAGCAGACAATACTAGTGGGCTTTGGTTTAAGCTGAATCCTAGTATTTGATTATTCGATTAGTTTTGTCTCATTGTATTCGTGTTTTTCGGAACACGGATGCGGGTATGTATATACGGATGAAAGGGGGTATAGAAGGAGACACCTCATTAGGGTTTTGACCATTGACTTGGTCAAAACAAAAATGAGGTGGAGAAAAGAATTGGTTATTTTTGGTAAATGATAATTATATGGCAAGGCTACTTGGGTTGACCTTTTGACTTGGCTTGACTTGTTGACTTTAGATATTTTTGTGAGATATTTTTTACTCTAGATATTTTAGTGAGATATTTTCCATGCCATGGTTATGGTCATATAAAAGTTAGTCATTCTTTTTTTATTATCATCATCACAAATACATTCTCTTTCCTCAAGCTTGCTCTCTCCTTCTTCCTTTCAGACCTTAGTGTATCTTGTGTTGATAATCAAAGGTTAATGAGACTTAGCTACTCAAAATCACACTCTACACACTCTAGGTTACTTAGTTTAGCAAACCAAGTAATCTAGTTGCCTCAACTTGGAGGTTTAGCTCAAGGTTGGAACTCTCGGGTGGATCTTCTACTACTTCGAGAAGCCGACGAGGAGGTGCCATCTATTTCCACTCCAAGGAGCTCGCGAGGTGAAGGAGGACAGCAAGAGGAAAAGAAGGACTTGGAACTTTAGGTATAATCTCTTTACATAGTAGATAATACCTCTAGTTAGTTTGTTAGTTATGGTTTAGCTAAGATCTTGGAGTTCAAGTCGATGTTACCTTGTTTGTAAAAATCGTTTATTACCCGTTCCGCCTCCCTGCAAACTCGTGAGGTGTATAACGTCAACTTACACAGCTCCAGGGAATTATTTTCCTATAGACAACAATTTTTTATTATGTGCGCACTAGTTTACATTAGAAAAGCAGAAACTTTCACCAAGAAGCAATGGCTTCCATTTTATGTTCTTTTCTTCTTCTTTTATTTTTCCAAGAAGAAAAATCTTCGATTTTTATCTGTTTTCATCAAGTCATATGCATGTGTTTTATGGTGTGCATCTTATGTTCTAAGATTTTAGGATCAATTTCTCACAAAAGTATAAAGTTGATAAACGAGGGACAAACTCTAAGATCATTTGATCATTTAACAGCAAATCGATGGATTCAAAAAAGAACTAAAAGCTTTTGTCTAAACGCAAAAGCTTTTTTTAATGGAGGAACAGAGAAGCTTTTTTCTCTCTTTTTTTTACCTTGCGCATTTGTTTGCAGCGGAAGAAGAAGATTTGGAATTTTTCTCAAGCTTATTGGTGGGTTTCGAGAGTCCGATTTTTTCATATGTGGCTTCTATTTATAGGAGAGAAGAAATTGGGAATTATTGGATTTGTTTTGGTTTGTATTGATCTCAATCTGATTTTTGATTGATTTAAAAAGATTTAATTGATTTATATCAATTAAGGGTGACATGCGCACCGTTGGATGTTTGTTCCATAGAACTGTTTGTTAAGGTCTTTGACCAACAGAATGTTTTCCTGTAAAATAAGAATCGGTTGCCTATTAATCAAGGTTTATTCCCGCTTCAGGAAGATCTCAAATTTATTTAGTTTTCTATTATTAGGACGTCATTTAAGTTTCTTTAACATACATGCACTTGTCATATGTGCACGTGTTATGTACGTACCTGTAGCTAGCTTGTCCGCACATACTTTGCACATGCATATCGCACTTAATGACTTCTATTAAATGTGAGTGTCACTGATGCACACGTGTTGTTCATGCATCATAAAACATGTGTGCACCTTTTGGAGATGGTTTTTAGCTATACACGCACCTATTGATTTATAGATGGCTGCACACTTGTATTTTCTCATGTTTTCAAAGCGGCAAACAAGCGTAAAGCTGTGATTCTTTGGTTCTATCTTGAAATTCGTGGGAATGCAAACCGTCATTTTAGACCCTATAAATAGGTGCCATTTTCTTCACTCCCTTTAGAGCTGTACTCTTTCTGAAGCTCTTGCTTTCTGTTAGAAGTATTTGTTTCTTCGTTAATTTGGTAAGTGCACATGCTCACCTCTGCCTTTACACACTTAGCTTAAACTGAGTCATGCACCCCCTTTTGGTTGCACATTTAGCTTGTGCACGATTTTGGTTGCACACTTAATTTAACTAAAGATAATTTAAAAAAGTTTCTTTAATTTCAAAGGCGTCATTTAAATTTGGCTCTAATCATCCAATTTCATCATTTAACTTCAAAGTTGGATATTCATATTCCTCTTCTTTAGTGAACTGATGCCTTTCCGGTCTTTTCCTTTCAGGTTCCATGGCTAACCGTCTATATTCTATCAGGGAGATAATTACCCATGCCGACATTCATTTTTACAAACCAGCCTTTACTGACACTCAATGCGAAGCTGTTCTCCGTCGTTACGAGGCTCATGGTGGGCGAAAGCTTCATAGGCGTTCCACTATGCTTCACCTGATATTTCAAGCTATCCACAATGCCATTCTTGGGAGCATGGACGTAATATCCCTCCCTACTCTTGACCAAGCCATAGGCAAAGTGCATCCAGTCTTCCTGTTAGGGTTTATCTCAAAGAGGTTGAGAAACCGTTCAACTACCCTTCTACATGTGATTTTCCAACAGAGAGCGATTTTTTTCACTTATGATAGAGGCGAACAGATGCTTACAACGATGGAGGATAAGGCTTTCGAGTCTTTGTCGAAGTTTGTTTATAATTTTACTTATCCTTATAACCTAGTCAATCTACTGCTGCTTTGAACTTTTGGGCGATATAACAGCCTTTGACTTATTTATCTTTTAATCTTCAGTAGTTGGCTTCTTGTAAACCACCCTTTCCTGACATTTGAATGAAAAAGCTTCTTTCCTTTTATGTCCGCACTTCTTTTTCGTTTTGTGCTGAAATGGCTTTGCTTATGTTGTAAGAGCCCGTCGTTAGTATATGCACACGTGTCGTGCATTAGTCTTCATGTGCGCACGTATATAGGTGCACAAGCCAATCAAGTCATTTTTCATCATGTCCGTACTTAACGTTTGATGCACACTTAAACAGGTGTGAACACTTACCTCCATAATTTCGAGGACGAAATTAGTTCAAGGAGGGTATATTGTAACGACTGTATTTTTCCTTATCTTAATAACAGGGGTCGTCCGATAAACTTTTCTAATATCGAGAGTTCTTTGAGTGTTTATTTATGTTAAATACTTTTGGAGAAATGTTTGTATTTTTAAAAGCTTATTTTAGAATTTTTTCAAAGCATTTTAAAACATAGGAATATAAATTTTTATAAGGTTATTATATTTACTCAAGCTTAAAAATATTTTCATATAATTTATAATGTCTTAAAAATAGTTTACATTTTTTTATTATCAATTAAAATAATTATTTCGTAATTAAAATGATTTTCAAAGATAAACTAGATTCTTAAATAATTATAATAACTAACAAATATTTTAGATATGGGAATATTATTTAGTTTTAGCCCAAAATCATTTTTAAACTGAAAATAAAAACAAATTATATTTTTTGAATTTTTCTCATATTTTATAATATTTTAAATGAATTTTTCAAAACAAATTCAGTTTTACAAAATCTGTTTTAAATTAGTTTAAATATTAAAAAGAATATATATATATATATATGGGTTTAACCTGGACCGTTGGATTTAGATCGAATGGCCCAGGAACTGCGGTGGAGCCCATGAGGCGGGGACCACGCAAAACACGTGAAACCCCACACACTGCCACGTGGGCAAGATCCAAGCAGCGCTTCAACCGTTGGATCATGATCCAACGGATGAAAGAAGCTGGCGGTGGTTTCAATCATCACGTGTTGATTTTCAAATCATTTGGGGCATGGATTTTTTTGTTTCTCTGATGGATTTGTAGGGAATTAAGCCGGATTATGGGGATTTGTTTGTTGAGAGAAAAACCCTATAAATAGAACCCTTCGCTTGAGCTTTTCTACATCATTTCCACTCCGAAAAATTCACAGAAAATTGTTGTGCGACAAGAATTCGAAGAGTTATGCAGCAGTACAGACCACACGTTTTGTAAAAGTCAACGGAAGGAGAAAATTCACAAAAATAAGACCACATCGACTTTTCGATAATCAAACAATAGTAAGATCCGACTCTCACCACTTGTCTGTCACTATCTCTCCATTAGGGCTCTTAGATTCAAAAATTAAGCACTAATCTAACTTTAAAATGATGTTAAAATAATCTTTCACGCTTTAAAATTTTACCATCATTCTATATGAAATACGATACACTTGATGTTATAATACACGGGGTATTGATTTACCCCTCATGTACATACATATCCATGATCTAAAAAACTATATTTTGCGTATTGAAAGCTAAGTTGACAATATAATCCTACCTTATGATACCAATTAGATCTAAAAATAGTTTACTTTCACAAAATACTCTCATTTTATTAATAGGTTGTATTTAATTAAAATACCCATATGATATAGGACAATTTGAATAAAATACTTTAGGCACATTAAAATGATATTTTATTTTTACTCTTATCCACTAATTATTTTTGTTTCATTAAAATCCCTCTATGTTGAGGAAACTTTTTATAATACCTTAAATTATATATACCGTACAATATTATCAAAACAACCTATGTTCACATAAATACCATATTTTTCTAAGTTACATAAGATAATTATATTATAGTTTTTCACATTAACACCCTTTCACTTGAAGAGAATATTTGTATATTAATATTTTTAGCTTATAACCACTAAAGTTTAATAAAATGCCCTAATCTAAATAGGGTAATATTGTAATATTTCAGAAAACGAAAAATATTATTTTAGAATTTAAATAATAAAATAATGAATTTTACGGACATTATACGAATATAGATTTGAGTTTTCGTAGATTGGTATAATTATATACCTATATTTTTGGAAAATAATTAGAAATTAAAATGAATTATTATTTATGAAAGTATTTATTTAATTGAGTTTTTCATAAATTTGTATATAACTAGTTCCATGCAAGTTAATGTTGAATTTAATTAGTGTTTTTCCTAATTGCGTACTAAACCAAGCATGATTTGTGTTAAACATATTCTAATGTGCTATAAGACATTTATTTATTGGAGTTAACACATTACATTGTATTCTGTACATGGTTTTATTTTTATTTTGGTTTTGTGCTTTTATTAAAAGAAAAGAAAAGATAAGAAAAGAAAAGAAAAAGAATGAGAGAGGGTACAAGGAGGTATGGGCAAGTGAGAGTGAGAGAAAGAGAGGGGATATGGTTGTTAACCATTTCTTTTCCTCATTTCAACTTTTCTTCATCTCCTTCATCTTTTTCACCTTCCTCTTCCTCCATATCCTCCGCCATATCTACCACCACAAACCACCATCCAAACCATCTCAAAACACTCTAAAACCTTCACTAAAAATATTGCTAAGCTTATCCTAAGCATCATGGTGGGATCAAGTTTTCGTTTTGAGGACCGTTTTCCATCTTGGAAATTTCTTGATTTGCTTTCTTAATGTAAAACTCTCACCCTTTATCAAGTCTTTAGATTTCTTAACCTCACAAATTAGTTAGAGTTAGTTTTAGAGCTTAAAGTGTAGGTTTTCTAAACTTAAGTTTTCTAATGTGAACTTTTGTGGATTAAATGAGTAGTGGTGATGTAGTAGAGAGTTAGAGAGTGGTTACAACCCCATTAATGATAAGTGAGAGTGGGTTAGTGGAGGAAACCTTGAATAACATGAGTTTAGAATTTTCAAATGTCTGTTTTGATTGAGTTTTGTGGATCAATTGAAATCTGGAGAAATAGGGAAACTTTGAAAATTAAATATAGAATACAGAGGGATGTTTATACCAGTAGAAAGCTACCATAGAAGCCCGAGCCCAAACCCCCAATTCCTGGCTAAAATTTTAATGGTTTTGACCGGAAATGTCGGGTCGATTTTGGAGTTAGGGTCTGGGGTTTATTCTATAGCTCACTCATTAGATAACTAAGACTACTCTATACGCTAAAATGTCCCAGATCACTTGAAGCAAAATCTGGAGTTGGTTTACTTGGTTTTGGGAACTTTTTGTGATATTTGAAAAATTGGTTTTTGATATTTGTGTTTCGACTTGGTCGTTTGGCATTCGTACGTCGACGCTGGAGAGTATTTTGCAGTCTTATCATGCGTTGACCATAGGTTCTAATCTATGTGCGCTTTGCTCGTGATTTAAATTTCGAATTGAGTTTTTATTCGGTTTTGGTTATAATTTCGATTGTAGGTACTTTCGTGTGGACTTCCGGGACGATGAAGAAAGGCAAGGCATCCGCCGACATCGACTAAAGCGATACATTTGTTGGTGAGTAGATGTATATCTACGGAGGAAGTCGTGTGGATGACATATAGCACCCCTGCAATCGTAGAATTAGGATATATATATATATATATTGTCATGCCCCGCTTCCCAGTAGAAGGAAACAATGGCGTGACAAGCCCACGACATATTTATCCAGAGAAGGTCATTCCCTAAATAAATATACTAAGCGTATTAAAAAAATAATAAACAATACAAGTAAATGGAGACTGTAAAAAATTTCAACAAACATCTTTATTTACATTCAACTTCCAATATTTACAAATACATGACTTTATGCTGGAAAGTAAATACAATAAGGAAAATGCCTAAAAAAGTGGCATACATAAACTGAAGAAAAAAGTGGAGCTGAGCTAGCCTAAGTAACGATCTGGTTGTAGTCCTCATATGTGTCTTCAACTTCCTCTGTCTCGGCCGTATCTAACGAACATTCGAAGAGAAGAAAAGTGGGTGGAATACCCATCAGCGAACTAGGGCTCGGTAAGTCCCAAAGATAAGTAAAAGTAAAGAAAATGACAAGTGTAGAATATATATGACGAGTAAGAGCATATGATCATGGGTAAATATATTCTATAGGTCTCTATATGGTCACTATATTAATGTTAAGTTCCAAGTGTGAATATTAACGCAGTCGTAGAAGTATTCACGATCTCAAGAGTGGGGCCTTAGGAGCAAGGAAACACGGGCCCATTTCAAGTGTTAGCATCGAGGCTCTAGGCTGTGGATAAGTCAACCCAACTGATATTCAAGTAAAATGAAATAAAAGATTAATACGGGACTCCTGAAGCTCCGTTGGATTCACACAAGAAACTATCCCAAACACCCCAAGTATAATATATTATAATGGGTTAATATACTTAATTGATTCAATGGATTGATTAACATGTCTTGATCAAAACCATAGATTGCAAAAGGTGTAGAATGTAGTCGAGTGAGTCGAGTAATATGCGAGTTCTGACAATTGCAATCTTGGTTCGAGTCAAGTTTGTTCGAGTAGATTGGGTTTGAGTTCATGTTCGAGTTTAGATTTGAGTTGGGTTAGAGTTCGAGTTTAGATTCAAGTTCGAATTTAGGTTCACGTTTGGATTAGGGTTTTTGATTCGAGTTCAGATCTTTTCATATGAATTAAACTGTTAAGATCTTATATTTGGGAGAAATCGACAACTGCAACACATAGACGGCAGAAGTTGTGTATTTTTCCATGACAATTGCCATTTGAGAACTCCATTAAGTTATCTAATCTGAATAGGCAAGTACTCACTTTCTCCGGCTCTCTTGGGCTCAAGAAAATTGATCCCACTTAAAACTATATTAATCTAAAATCCTTAAGTATTGATTGCAAAACTTGATGAGCTTTTATGAAAAATACTTTAATATTGTTTAAAATAAAGCTCGAGGATGATTTATAATATTTAGGGTTTTCATGAACATTTATTTTAATTATTGGGGTGTTTTAGAGATAAAAACATAGCTTTTAAAAGTTTATGGTATTTTTATGAAAACTAGCTATTTTGGTAACTTGATGGTATTTTAGTAAGAATTACAACTTTTCATTTTAAAGAATATAGTTTCATAATACGTTTTTACTGAAAATATGGATTTATGATTTTTTTATATAATTTTCCAAAATTTAGTTTTTTTAGAAAATTCGCATTTCTTAAAAACCGTATTTTATTTCCTTTCGAGAATGAATACTCCGTCAGGGGTTCTGCATCTCGCTCTACTATCTCTAGAATGTGCAATAATCTACACCATCCATTAGCAGGTCCCCTAACGAGAGTTACAGAGGTGTAATTACCATGGATTTAAAAATACCAATTAAAGAAACCCGTTTTTGTAAACGAGAGGTATTTTAATGTAAAAGGCTATTCTTTAAATGATCCATAGATCTAGAATACCGTGCTATAGAACCATGGTGTGCGTGTGGGGTAGGTCGTTACCCCGTGAAGTTTTTCTAAAGGTATTTAAACTAATTATCGAGAAGTGTTATACTAAAGTTCATGGTATTTTAATGAAAAAGTTCGTTATATGTTTGTTTCATATGAAAATTTTGTTAAACTAAAAACTAAATGATGGGAAATAAGGTTAAGATTAATATCAGATGTTAGTTTGATCTAAGTTGCTTATCAAGTGGAATACAAAAATTAAATAGAAGATTGTATCGGAGATAACTCCACTTTTTCGATTTGTTTTAGAAATTTGTTATGAGGTGGAAAACGATAGAGATGAAAGGACTTACGTCTTTAGGTGGTTAGCAAGAGAGAAAAGAAGCTTTCGGGTGTCGTGGCATCGTCGGAAAAGCTCCGGTCGTTGAGTTTGGCTTGCTACTCCACTTGGGGTGCTTAACTCCACTTGGTACTTAGAGAGTTTGAGAGAATTTTTACTAGAATTTTCAGAATGGGAAAGAGCTAGGGCATGAGGTGGTATTTATAGTGAAGAATTAGGGTTTAGCAATTTAAAATGTGGATTAAAAGGATTTAAATGGTGTTAAATGATGAATTGAATGGTCTCTATTTGATTGCAGGAAAATGAAACAGTGCAGGGGAGTTGAAGAGTCAAGTGTGCAAAGAATGGGGGGATTTAGGGCATCTTGGACCGTTGGTAGCGGCCAAATGGAGGGAATGGGAGGTCGGATTTGATCGGGTTGTCTCGAGATTTTTGCCACGTGTCAATTTGGGTGTGTACACCCCATTGCGCATGTTTAATTTTTCTGAAACTTTTTGTTTCTCCGTGTATTGCACGTGCAAATCTTAGGCTTCCGAAAAATTAAGATGAAAAATCTAGAAAATAATTGTGTCTGATGAGAATCGAACACACAGGCTATGTCACAGCAGTGCAGAGGTTTTACCAGAGAGCTACAAGTTGCTTCTTGCTTTTATTTAACAAAAATAACTTTTAACTCATACAAAGGTTGTAATACCATTTACTGTGAAATAGAAGAAATTTCTGTATAGTGATTTCAGAGTCGTTACATTCTACCCTCCTTATCAAAATTTCGTCCACGAAATTTATATAAAGGACTAATCTTCGAATAGCTGAGGGTATCGTGTACATATATTTTCTTCTCTTTCCCAAGTTGATTCTCCTGGCGAATCCTTTCTTCACATCACTCGGACCAAGTTTATCTCCTTGTTCCATAATGTTTTCACCTTTCGGTCCAGGATCTCAACTGGTTGTTGCTCGCAGGTTAGGTCAGTCTGTACCATGAGCTCTGAGTGATCAAGTATATGGATGGGGCCGCTTACATATCGTCGTAGTTAGGATATGTGGAACACGTTGTGCACTCCTTCCAACGAGAGTGGTAGTGCCAAGCGATACGCTACTTCTCCAACTAGTTCGAGTATGTCGAACGGTCCTATGTATCTTGGACTTAATTTACCCCTTTTGATAAAAGGTATAACTCCTTTGTTTGGAGAGATCTTTAGGAACACATGGTCTCTGGGTTGTAACTCCAAATGGCGATGTTTTGCATCTACCCAATGTTTCTGTCGGTCTTAGGCTATAAGCGTCCTTTCCCTAATCGTGCGAACCACATCTACAGTTGCTAGGATTATCTCTGGCCTAAGGAGTTCACGATCTCCAATGCCGTCCCAACTCAGTGGGGAACGACACTTCCGTCCTGAGAGTGCTGCAAAAGGTGCTATCCCAATGCTTGCCTGATAGCTGTTGTTGTATGAAAACTCCATAAGATGTAGGTAAGCTTTCCACGAACCTTCGAAGTCTAACATACATGCTCTCAGCATGTCTTCCAGAATCTGAATTGTTCACTCGGACTTTCCGTCTGTTTGTGGATGATACGTCGTGCTGAAATTCAGACTCGTTCCCAGGCTAGCTTGCAGACTCTACCAGAATTGTGATCGGAATATTGTATCACGATCGGAGACGATGCAAACAGGTACTCCATGTAATCTCACAATCTCCTGCATGAGTTTATGGGTATCAAGTATGGTACATCTTGAAGGATTTAAATATTCATTTATATTTTTACTTACCTCTATGTACTTCCTTACCAACGTCTCAGTTGACTAGCCAACTCTGAATGGAATAAAGTGAGCCGACTTGGTGAGTCGATCCACAATAACCCAAATTTCATCGTTATCCTTCGTGCTGCAAGGAAGAGCAGTCACGAAGTCCATGGTAATGTGCTGCCATTTTCATTCTGGGATTGGTAACGGCTGAAGTAGACCCGCAGTTCTGTGATGTTCAGCCTTCACTTGCTGACACACCAAACACTTGGCTACGCTCCTTGCTACTTCGCGCTTCATTCCATGCCACCAGTATTGTTTCCGTAGATCCTTGTACATCTTCGTGCTACTGGGGCGTACCGAATATGGAGAGGAGGGTCACTCAACCCGCTTTGGCTGGTAGTTTTACTACGATCAGTGAGGACTCGAAACAGCTCCCCACTAGCCATCGGATAAATGTTCTCGAACAGGTCTGATTGGCATGCATAAACGGCTTCAATACCGTAAGGATCTATCTTCGTGGATGATGAAGTCAGTTCGTAGTCCACTATCTACTTGTTCTCGGATCTTTTGTAGCTTGGCCTCATTTGCTTGAGCTTCCTTGATCTGATTTACAAGAGTGAACTAGACTTGTAAGTTCATCAAAGATAAAGTGTTACCCGGCACAACTACTTCAATCTCCAATTCATACAGTTCTTGTTGTAGTCTCCACTGAGCGGTGAGGTTCATTGCTAATGGCTGGCGACTAAGGGCATCAGGAACTACATTCACCTTCCCAGGATGATACTATAGGTTGATGTCGAAGTCATCCATGAGTTCTAACCATCTTCTTTTCCGCATGTTGAGTTCCTTCTGAGTAAATACATACATAAGACTTTTATGGTCAGTGTATATATCCAATCGTTCTCCTAAAAAATAGTGGCACCAAATCTTAAGTGCGAAGACCACTGCTGCTGGCTCCAAATCATGTGTTGGATAGTTGCGTTCATGAACTTTTAATTTCCTTGATGGAAAAGCCACAACTTTTCCATGCTGGTGTAGAACACATCCTAATTCTTTACCGGAGCATCACAATGCACAACGAATCCTCCAGATTTATCCGGTATTATGAGGATAGGTGTAGAGGTTAATCTCGACTTGAGTTCTATAAAAGCCTTTTCATATGCTTCTGACCATATGAATGCTTCGTCTTTACGTGTGAGCTTGGTCAGGGGTGCTGCGATTTTTGAGAATCCTTCAAAGAATGGTAGGAAGTATCCTGCTAAGCCCAAGAAACTTCGTATATCTTTCACCGTCTTTGGTGTTGGCCACTCATTGACAGCGGACACCTTAGCTGGATCTACAAGGATTCCTTCGCCTAAAACGATATGTTTGAGAAATCCGACTCGATCTAGCCAAAACTCCCACTTGCAGTACTTAGCGTAGAGCTGATGTTATCATAATGTCTCCAGGAAAATCCGTAAGTGCTCGGCGTGTTCTTTCCGATTCTTTGAATACACCAGGATGTCGTCAATGAATATAACAACAAACCTGTCTAAGTACTCTCGGAAAACTTGGTTCATCAATTTCATAAAGATGGCAGGTGCATTGGTCACTCCAAATGGCATTACGAGATATTCGTAATGACCATAATGAGTCCAAAACGCCGTCTTCGGAATTTTGGACTCTTTGACCTTCACCTAATGGTAACCCGAACGAAGATCTAGCTTTGAAAAGACATAAGATCCACTTAACTGATCGAAAAGGTCAACGATGCATTGTAGAGGATACTTGTTCTTAATTTTTACTTCGTGCAGAGCTCGATAATCCACGCACATCCTGTAGGTACTTATTTCTTCTTCACCAGCAGCATCGGAGATCCCGAACTTGAAGTACTGGGACGGATCGAACCTTTCTTCAGAAGTTCATCCAACTGTATACGGATCTCCATCAATCCCTCCGTACATAATCGGTACGGAGCTTTTATTACTGTTTGTACGACGGGTTATAAATCGATGCTGAATTCTAGAACTCGATCGGGAGGCAAACCTGATATATCTTCTGGAAATACATCCTCGAACTCTCGAACTAACTCTGGCTTTGATTCTTCCGCTTGCAACGCTGCAACCTCTGCCTTCTTTGGTTTTTCTCGGTAGATGCTAGGCTCCAAGGCTCAGTCTCCACTCTTGAAATAGAATACTAGATGATTTGGTATTTCGAACACTGCCTTCCTTTGGCGACAGTCGATGGTAGCGAAGAAAGTTCCTAGCCAGTCCATTCCCAAGACTACGTCTAAGTTTGGTATCTCCAGCACCTTGAAGTCTGCATAAAATTCTCGACTGCAGACGGCCACTGGACACAGATCGTATCCGAAAGTTGCTTTTAGAACGTCGTTCCCTGAACTGACATTCCAACTGGATACGAGCAGTTTAACTGGGATTGCATGAGTTCGGACGAACCGTTGAGACATAAAGAAATGCGATGCCCAAGTATCGGAGAGTGCGAGTGTAGGTAGGGAAGCTACTAAGATTGTACCGGTGATAACCTGACCCGTAGCTTCGGCTTCTTCGACCGACATAGTGAATACTTGGCGTCGCAGCACTTTCCTCTGTGCCTTGTTAAACACTCGGCGTTGGGGTTGAGCTGTCTAGGTGCGGGGAGTTGGAGGTGGTAGAGCTAACCGGGTAGGAGAAACTTGGATCGCCGGTCTAGCTGAAGGGTTGTGGGGTCCTCAGTTCTAGGGGCATGCTCCAATGGCGTGAGTAGAAGACCCACAGATCAGGCATAAGTTGTTCGCCCTGTGACAGTTCTTCATAAGATGCCCTATTCTCTTGCAGTATATGCAAAAGTCTGGCCTGTTGTTAGAGAATGTTCAGTCGAAAATATCGCACTTTTGATATGAAATTTTCCTTACTTTTCCTAAATATCTAAAGATGTTTATTATAAATATGACACATATGAGAGTTTATCTGTAAAAATACTATTTACCATATGTTTATATATTATAATTAATATTATGAAGGAGAATGTATGCATATAGTATTTATATAATATTTTGATAATTTAAATATGCATATCATATCAAATATCCTTACTCAATATTGTTAAAATATAATATCGTATCAAATGGTTAGAATAATATCTCAAAAATACCAAATATTACTAACATTATTCTTGAGATATTGTGCATGAGTTGGCTCAGGTCAGGAGATCGAGATATTGAGATGTCGGGAATCAAAAATCTGCCGATGAAGTTAAATAAAATCGAAGAATCAATACTGGCAGAGACTTAGGAAATATTTTCAAGTTCCAGACATCAAATAAATCTCCATGTGTTACATTAAAGCAGCTCCAGAATTCTGAAGCCAACATCTCACCAACAAACCGCGCTTCCGCGGCCAAACTAGCATCAATGCGACAGATCCGCGGCCGATTCACTGAGTCAGGATTTGGGATTTTTAGTTGTGAGTTGCAACAACAAACCCTAATTCTTGGGATCTTTGGTTTCTGGCTTTGGGGCTATATAAAGGACCGAGGGTTAAACTTAGAAATAATCAATCTTTTACACGAAGCAAATCACCGTCAAAGAACAAGTGGTCCACGACAGGTCCGTGATTCGACATGATAAGACGACGTGAGATTCGACGAATCATCTACTTGCTACAAGGCAGAGATGGAGAGAAACTTCTTCTTCTTCCTCTTATAATCTAAACATAAAAGCATTGTACATGTGAAGTTGATTAATAAAAGTAGATCAATAGATTAATTATTTAGCATTTTATTTTCTGTATTTATATTATGATCTCTATCCGTCTTCTTATATCTCCATCATGCGTGAGTACTTCTCCGCTTGATAGGGTTCGTAGGATTAGGGTAGAACAATGGATGAGAAAATACTTTAACTTCTTTTAAGTCTTATTATGTTTATAAACATTAGCAAAAGAATCGTTAACATCCTTATCGAGCGTGCTACCAATTTATTGCTATTCTCGACCGCAATTTGAGATCAGATTAACAATTGTTTTGTTAAGGGCTAGACATGAATAAATATCAATGAAAGGACAAGGGTGAATAAAGTGGAAACCCTAGTTTCTTCCAAGAACCCTAATTCTCATTCATCATTATCTATCTAGTTTTAAATCAATCAATAGATTAAAGGAGTCATCTTTATTAGTCATCTATGACTACTAAATCCGAACGAACCCTACAAGCCCACTTCTTATAAAATCTACATCCGTATTTAAACTATATCTGTATTCTACATCCGTATTTCGACGTAGATCTAAAAACTATTCTCCACTATTCTTTATTCTTCTATTCTTCCACTTTTCAATCAACACGTCTAATGCAAGATTAAAAGTTCCACATATCCCTGAGGACGACCCATACTCATCTCGGCTAGCTACACGCGACACCGTTATTGATTGTGGTTATTCTACAAAAACTTTTTCACACCAATCAGATGGCGCCGTTGCCGGGGATACATGCGTAATATTTTTTTCTTACTATTCGTGTTGAATTCTTATTCGATCTATATCATAATAAAACAAAACAATAAATTGTGTATTTAATGATTAGTGTGCAGTTTTTGCGAGGGAATCTGGAGTAACTTTAGCGAGGAGATAAAGATTTAGTGACATTCATCAAGACCCAGAGGAGGAAAGAAGGCCACATTAAAAAAATTATACAAAGAACTCCCTAAAACGCGGCGGAACCGCGACTATTGTGTGCAAGCGGCGGCAAAACCGCGGAGATCTTGGGGAGTTGTGCCCTCAAACTTCTCTGGTATCTTTTCTATCCCTTTCTCTCTTCTATGAAAATCTTATAATATATTTTTCTACAAGATTCTTTGCAAAATATCGCCGCTCAAAAATCTTTTTGCGTATTTTGTTTTCCAGGTTGTTTTTGCATATTTTAATACGGACTTTAAGGGGCAAGACCACAATTCAGATTAGGTGGGGATTTCATCACCCTTCCTAGGCCCCACAAATCACAAAACGAGCATCCGCATAACCCTATATTAATTAAAAAACATCTAGACCAAGACTCTAAAGACCGTCATGCTCAAATAGGACAGAAAAAGGTCGTGGGTAATCTATCGCTTATCCGCATTACTTTCGTGGTGTCTAAGGCAAGTGTGTCTAAGGCAAGTGGTTACTTAATTAGGCTCTCTATTTTCGGTGATTTGTATAATCGATACCTCCCACTTACCTGGCACTTATCTGCCCACAAGAGTAATAAAGATGTGGTAGAGGATTGATCCTGCGACTTGTCCTTTGGAAGTCTAGGAGCAGTCTAGTGCTTGACCTAGGTGACCTTAGTTATAAGGTTGTTTGTGCATTTTGTGATTTGTTGAGTCAACCCTCAAATCCTTCTTTCAAAGCAAAACAATCAAACTAGAGCTTAAATTTTTCCCTTTTTACGCTCTTTTCACCTTCTTATAATGGGTAACTCAAATAAAATAACTCTTACCGAGGTTTGCTATCTAGAACCAGATATTTCTTGCTATCGTAATCGCTTCAATATACCATCCGACTCTACCATGTCTTTAAGAGATCGGATAGAGCAAGCGGAAAGAAACAGTTGGCCATCTCACTCTAGGTCCTATCAACCGCATCAAACTTCTACATCTTCTTCTATTGATACTCCATCTAAAGCGTGTGAGTGAACTCCTAAACGCATGTCCATCGCTGAGTACATAGCGAGGACTAACGGCCAAAGTTACAATCCGGTCAAACCGTTAGGACAACAAACACCACCACTTTCTAAAGAAGATTTCACTGCTCGGTTTGTAGCATATATGACATCTTTTGACAGTCGCCAACCGACCGACCAATATCAATATTCTTCTTATCACAATGTTGATCCTACTCCTACCCAATTTTCACAACCATTTGATTCCTATCAATCCTACCCGACTTTTACACCTTCTCTAGACATTCCTTCTAATCAGTCATTTGGGAGTTTTATTTGTCCACAAGAATTTTAATCTTTTGCTGAAACCCCTTACCGACGTATGTCTAGTCTTGAACGGACCATGGAAGAATATATGGTAGCGACGCGCCTCTACAGAGCGGAATTGAATGAGTGCATGGCCGTCCTCAATAAACAAAATGAACGAGCAACTAGTTTCAAACCAGCTCAAAAAATTTCAACATATGATACGGCCATAGGACAAATTGAGAATTCGGGTAGTGAGAGAGAGCAGTACACCCTTCCAAATCAAACCTCCCCATCCCAAATTTAAATCCACAACTCCAGTTTCACAGATCTATCAAGTACACCAAATGATTCACCAAATGAAGATAGAATGTCTGATGAGTTGTGTGACTTTGTAGTATTTGATTTACCCAATTGTGAGGAGTCCATTTCAAGTGAAGCCACACCCAATCCTTGTGATCTCTACACCTCCACTCTAGAACCTAAATTAATTGAAAACCATGCTTTTGATAAGTTGTCTGAGAATTTTAACCTTCACTTGATTGAGGAGATTAACGTTGGGGATACATTGGATGATGAACCCGAAATTTTGGATGAGTTTGTCCCACCAACTCATCAAACCGTTTGACATCATCTCGAACCTTTAACTATTCTTCCCGAACACCATATGCGTCTTGAAATTGATGATAAAGGTATGACCAAAAAGAACGAAATTCAGCCTTCATTTCCCATATCTGGTTCAGCAATACTCGACACACCAATTTGTTCACCCATTTCATCTCCCACTTTCTCTGGTTCTTCTTCTATTCTTCCTTTAAGTTTAGCGAGTATTGATGAATCACAATCCAATATTTCGAGTTCGATAATTCTAGAAAGACAACTTGAATTAGATACTTTTGAGAATGAGGTAGATGAGTTTTTTGAGTCTCCTACCTTCATAATTTTTGACAAATCAACTGTGTTGAATTCTGGCGCGACACTTATTGACATTGAAACGTTCAATTGGACTATCGATGGAAGTTTTGAAAATATTCTCGCCGACGAACTCGCATTCCTAAACGACACGGATTTTCTGATTAATCAACCTTCACCTGAAGAAGTTGAACCATCACCATTTCTTCTTATCCCATATGGGAATGTGGCTATTCTTCCCATTCCTAATCATCCACATTCTTGTTTTCGTTCACCATTATTGTTTCGTCTCTATCAACCGAGACATAAACCATACCAGCTCCTATCTTCTCACTTCTTCAAATCTCTGATCTTCCACCAACCAGTGCGTTACATCGATAAAAATTTTGAATTGTTGGTGTTGACTTCAGGTCTTTGTAAAGCTTTATATTGACCAATAACTTAACCCCCCTCATCATTTTAAATGCTTAATATGGTTTTACTTAAGTTTGGGGGGAGAAAATTTTTTGGCTCTTGAACGAAAAGACAATTTTTACATAATTAAGAGCCAAAAATAAGTTTGGGGGAGAATTTCACTTTCATTATTTCTTGTCCCCTTTGATAACTTTTCCTCCCAAGTCTACAGGTTTTTTTTAGGCTTAACGGATGACATCAGTGAAGACACTGCTGCAAACAAGTTTGGGCGAGATTTGTGCTTATTCACGCATTATTTTGCATTATCATAAATATAAGCACAAAAAATTTTTGATAATGAAAAATTAATATGAAAGATATGAATAGTTTGAGAAAAGCAAGAAATTTAGATGTTTTCTAAAACGAAACTAGTAATAAGTAGTTATGAAACATTGTCCCAAGAGTTAGTAAGATGAAGGAAATTGCTAATCTGAGGATAAAAATAAGTCTGAAAATAAGTCCATATTCTTAAGTCCAAACATTTGAACGTTGATACCCAACTATACGCACTGTCACATATCTCGAAACTTGGGATAGTAGACGATACCTTGAAATGCTCTTGTCTAAAAGCCTTGGTATGAAGTAAAATAAAAAAAATGGTGAAGGAAAAAATGAACACTGGTTTTGTAATTACAAAGTCAGCATAAAAAAATATAGCGAGGGTGCTTTATCACCTAGTGCTTTAGACCAACTGGTTTGGGAGCCATTGCTAAGCCTTAGGTGTTGCGAAAGGATGAATTACGCCTAAATGCACGAGCACATTTTGTAATCGGTTAGTTAGTATCTCAAGAAGTATTAACGGTCGCATGATGGATGTGTGAGCAATTTCATCTAAAATATTCTCCAACTAAAAAGTACTAAGGAAGATGGACAAGATTATTATAACTTGAATTGAATTCTTTAAGTGTAGGGATGTCTTTTACACACACGTAGCGGTATATGATGGATGTTTGGAAGAATGGTAGTGAGGAAAACTAAAGACGATGTTTTATTAAGAGATGATGTGATTTCTAACATCTTTTGACAACCATTAAGATATGGCTCATGGTACTGAAAAGCTATTGTAGTTGGAAACTCTTGTTTTTAAGTTCTTTCTTTTATAGTTCTTATCTTTGTACGTAAATTTCATCTTCTTTCTTTTATTATAGGATTTTTTGGGTGTAATCCGCTTAAAACCCTCAGGAGACAATACTCCTCCTACTAGGGACACCTGGAGGTTTAACAGCTTGTTGCACGTGCGCAGTACAATCGTGTTGCCTACGAAAGTGTGCTATTAGGTTTTTCTTTTTCTTTTTCTCCTTCTCTTGAATAAATAGTTTGCTCGGGACGATCAAAGTTAAGTTTGGGGGTATTTTTTCAGTTGAAAATATCGCACTTTTGAAATAACAATTTCCTTACTTTTCTTAAATATCTAAAGGTGTTTATTATAAATATGACATATATGAGGGTTTATCTGTAAAAATACTACTTACCATATATTTATATATTATAATTAATATTATGAAGGAGAATGTATGCATATAATATTTATATAATATTTTGATAATTTAAATATGCATATCATATCAAATATCCTTAATCAATATTCTTAAAATATAATATCATATCGAATGGTTAGGATAATTTCTCAAAAATACCAAATATTACTAACATTATTCATTGAGATATTGTAACATTTCGAAATAATAAAAATATTATTTTTAGGAAATTTATAATTTAATATTATTTTATTGAATATTTTAATAATTCGGTATAATTAAATACAAATAAATGGGGAAAATTTTTGGAAAATTCTAAAATAGGGTAAATTAGAGAATTATGCCATTTCTAAGTTTAATTGATTAGTTATATGCTAATTTAGTGCTAATCGCGATTAAAAATCGCTAATCGGTTTTTAGCATTTTTGTGCAAAACATGCACATGTCACTTTTTTCACACTTGTGCATTTTCTTGCCATGGTTCACTTTGGGTCTACTATTCTTGGGAGAAGGATTTTGAGAGAATAAGAAAAAGAAAAGAAAAAGAAAAGAGAAAGGAATAAAGAAATAAGGTATGGTGAGAGAGAGAAAGGTATGGGTTTTCTTTGACTTTGGACTTAGCTATTCTCTTCATTCCTCATTCATTTTCCCTCCCTCTTCCCTCAGCTGAGCTGCAGCTGCTGCTGCCCCTTCCTCTCTCCCACTTAATCCCTTCAATTCATCTCTAAAACATCACCAAAACCCTACCCCCATTTCATAAAAAGTGTGCATAAGCTCAAGATCTACACTTGGAACTAAAGAAGCAAGGATTTTGGCCACTAAGGGCAACTCAAGAAAATTCTTGAGTTGCCAAATGAGGTATTTGCTGAACCATTTGCTTAGTTTTAGCGTTACTTATGCCCCCATGTTTAGATTGAACCGATATTGTTTGATATTGTGGAGTTAAGGAAAACCTAGTTAGGGTTTGAGGAAATTATGAGTTGTAATGGGAAATTGAGCTCAGTAGAGGCTACACCAACACCCTAGTGTATGAATTGAGACCCAAACCTGAGACTTAAGACCCGGATTACGGATTTAGAAACCGATATCGGGGAATTTATGAAATCTGTGAGGGGTATATTGAATCTGCTATCACCCAAGACATCCTAAATTAAAATTGATTGGACAGTGACATGTGCAGGCACCCACGAATCTACCACCAGAACCCTAACCCCTAACTCATCAACCCGGCCGCAGATTTATTCCAATTGGCCGCAATTTGCGGCCATACCTGCCCCATTTTCCCTCGTTTTGGTTCTGCTGCTCTTACATGTATAGATTAGACCCCTGGTATATATAGATTTGTCTAATTTGACCTAGGGTGAAATCTGGAATATAATTCCTTAGTTGCTGTTTGGGATTCGTGTTTTCGTATTCCGTATTCTTAATTCTGAATTTGTGTCTTGTGTTTTACCTCGACTATTTGGCGTTTATACGACGATATAGAGGGTTTATTGATGGTTTTGAAGGCGTGCCATAGGTTTTAACCTATATGCCCCTTATCGTATCGTTTTGGGATTCGTATGCCGTTTTAGTTTTGAATTGGTTTTAATGCGCATATACGACACTTTGATGTGTAGGTACCCCATGAAGACTTCGGGACGACAAGCAAACGCGTGGTGACATCGACAGATAAAGACGCAAGTGAGTAGATTATATCTATAGGGGAAGTCGGGTGGATGGCGTATAGCAACCCCGCAGTCCGTAGTTGATATATTATATATATGATAGTTAGGTGTATTATGGATAGTGTAGGGTTAGAAGTAACTAGTGTAGTTCATAGTCGCGAATCCTAAAATAGATTTACACCTACACGCACACCCTTGCATATTCATTATACTTGCACTGTGTTTGATGATATTGGATGACGTTGGAGATGAGTCGATGATGTTGGGCATTGTGCCGCGAGATTGGTGATTTGATGTGATTCGTATTTAGGATATGATACGTGATCTCTAGCAGGCCTTGGGACGTGTGCTTGCACACGCAGTATATAGATGGTATCGATTTGTACTAGACTTAGATCAGTACCCTAGATTATGTGTTATGATGATAATGATACCTGATATCTGATGAAAGGAATGTGATATTGACCCGTACCCAGCTATTGGGATGGCGTACGGCGATTTACCGTACGAGCCTATATTGATGATAGATCCGCACTCATGACTCGAGGATGTCTTACGATATACTGTATCGTACGCGATATTATTGAGGCAGGATCACCGACTATTATATATATATATATATATCGACTCAGATTTAGGTGGTTTCCATACCTCTCCCGATTGACTTGATACTTAGATCTGTAGTTTGCATAATAGATTCTTCACTATGGTGTTGATTATTTGATTTCCGCATATTCATGCTATTCGCATTGCTTGCATATGTTTATTGCTATATTATTATCATGCTGTTAGGACACCAGCACCATTATCGATGATGCGTATGTTCCACATACACTATTTGCCGGCTCACACACTTCATCATCGATAATTACCATGCCACTACACTGTAGTACTGTTGCATTCATGATATGATTCTTGCATGGCATATTGTACACTTATACCTGTACACAAACATAGATGATTCTGACTTGATTAGAGATTTGGGAACCGCAAGATGTTCTTCAAAACTGATTCGTTTTAAAAGAGCGGTTTCTCTCGACATGTGCACATTACTATTCCATGTTGCATGACTTCTGATATGCTTACCTTTCTTTACATGTCGCATACATGATGTTTTGATTATACGCATTGAGATATGTTGTTTCCATGATATTTCTGGATTTGGGAACCGTGGGTATTTCAAAAGAGAATATATAATTGTTTTAAAAACCCGGTTACCCTTGATATGATATTTCAGTACGTCCACCATGTGTTTTCTCGGTGCTGAGAGCGACATGTGAAACCCGATTCGAGGAGGCGGATGAGGCCGATTGCGGGTACATGGTGGACCCGGTATGGTACCCCGGGGCGAGAACGGTTTCGCTATGTAGTAGATGGTGAGCCTGGCAGAGGGACTACTACCTACCGGTGATTGTATTTGAGCTCGGCGGATATCTGGAGGATACCGACCGGAGTTGAGAGATGGACATGGGCTGACCCGTACTGCTGGGGCCGAGGGCCGATACCGCAGACGGAGCCCCATATGGATGAGGATTTACGTGCCGATGCTAGGCACAGGTTTCATGATGATTTCCATGATTTTGATTATATCCTCATATTTACATACATGATGTTTCTTTTCATTGGGTGACGGGTGGACGGGTTCCACGTTTATTGTCATTGGGTGACGGGTGGACGGGGTCCACGTTTATACAGACTTGATCACATACAGACTGGATTTACATTGATCATACTTCATGCAGACATACCTTATACTGATGACATGTTATTACCTGAGTACTTGGCACTATATACATGTTTAGATGTTACATTGCCACCTTATCATGCTTCAGACGTACTCTTGTGGTTTATATTTTACTGATTGTATTGACCTAAGGTTATGTCTTGCATTCGGTTTCTGCTTGTAGATATTTCTATTCACGAGTTGGCAACTCACCCCCGTTGTGCCACAGTTCTTGCAGGTTTTTCCGTACAGGTTCCATTGCGGCATTACTGGCACACTGCTTCCTTGCGGGTGAATTGCATTTGGTAGGTGGATTCTTTTGCATCAAGAACCACCATTGTACTTATATTATTCATTGTATCTAGAAATTCCATCAACCAAAACTTGTATATTGCTTCAGACTCAAACACTAGTGATGTATTATTTCGACCTTAGAGTCGCGCTTAGTAGTGTTACAGTTTTCATGCTTATCTGGGTTTCTTTTGAATTTTGATCCTCGCCATTCGGCGTTGTATAGTATATTGCTTGTTGTTTATTTATCCTTAAAATGGTTTTAGATTTCTGGTCTTTTGGCTTACTTGGATCAGATGGAGTCCTATAGACTTCATATGGTTCACGGGCCAGTCACGTGCTCTTTCGGGTCATGACAGATATTGTGTATGAGTTGGCTTAGGTCAGGAGATCGAGATATTGAGATGCCGGGAATCAAAAATCTGCCGATGAAGTTAAATAAAATCGAAGAATCAATACTGGTAGAGACTCATAAAATATTTTCATGTTCCAGACATCAAATAAATCTCCATGTGTCACATCGAAGCAGCTCCAGAATTCTGAAGCCAAGATCTCACCAACAAACCGCTCTTCCGCGGCCAAACTAGCATCAATGTGGCGGATCCGCGGCCGATTCACTGAGTCAGGATTTGGGATTTTTAGTTATGATTTGCAACAACAAACCTTAATTCTTAGGATCTTTGGTTTCTGGCTTTGGGGCTATATAAAGGACCGAGGGCTAAACTTAGAAATAATCAATCTTTTTATTCAAAGCAAATCACCGTCAAAGAATAAGTGATCCACGACAGGTCCAAGATTTGACGTGATAAGATGACGTGAGATTCGACGGAGCATCTACTTTCTACTAGGCAGAGATCGAGAGCAACTTCTTCTTGTAATCTAAAATTGAAGGCATTGTACTTATGAAGTTGATTAATAAAGGTAGATCATTAGATTAATTATTTAGCATTTTATTTTCTGTGTTTATATTATGATCTCTATCTGTTCTTCTTATATCTCCATCATGCGCGAGTAATTCTCCGCTTGATAGGGTTCGTAGGATTATGGTAGAACAATGGATGAGAAAATACTTTAACTTCTTTTAAGTCTTATGAAGTTTATAAATTTTAGCAAAAGAATCGTTAACATCCATATCAGGCGCGCTACCAATTTATTTCTAGTCTCGACCACGATTTGAGATCAGATTAAGAATTGTTTTGTTAAGGGCTAGACATGAATAGAGATCAATGAAAGGACAAGGGTCAATAGAGTGGAAACCCTAGTTTCTTCTAAGAACCCTAATCCTCATTCATCACTATCTATCTAGTTTTAAATCTATCAATAGATAAAAGGAGTCATCTTTATTAGTCATCCATGACTACTATATCCGAACGAACCCTACAAGCCCTCTTCTTATAAAATCTACATCCGTATTTAAACTAGATCTGTATTCTACATCCGTATTTTGACATAGATCTACAAACTATTCTCCATTATTCATTATTCTTCTATTCGTCCTCTTTTCAATCAACGCGTCTAAAGCAAGACTAATAGTTCCACATATCTCTGAGGATGACCCGTACTCATCTCGGCTAGCTAAATGCGACACCGTTATTGATTACGGTTACTACACACTCTAAAACAAAATCAATCAGCGAACGAACCTTCTGGCCTCCGAGATGGTCCGTTAAAAGCTGTCGTGGAAGAGGCCCCGCCTGTGATCTGGTGCACAGGGCGTCTGACACCGGAATTCTGCGTCCTTCCCTTCTTCTTCACAACCGCCTCATAGCGTCGTGTAGCCTTCAAATCGAGTTCATGGGTTGAGAAATCCCCTGTAGTGAGTGCAGCTTGGATTTCAGGATCCAACCCTTGATGAAATCATCGTGCCCGGATATCAGCAGAGGGAATAAGATGTGCATCGAACCTGTCACGGCCTTGTGTTAGCAGTGTTGTGAATGAGATCAGAAAATTGAATTTGAGACTATATCTTATCTGCTGAGCATGGTAAACTCAGCATCATATTCATCTACCGACTTGACCTACATCGAGACCTACAGTAGATGGATGAATTGCTTCTCCAATTCAAAGAGGGTAGTCTATGGGAAGTACTTGGTATCGAACAGGTCTCAAAATGTTCTCCATTCTATCGGTTTTCCGAAACGGTTCTCCTCAGCCTTCCACCAAACTCTGACGTTATCAGTCACTTGCAACTTAGCAACTCTCTCCCAAGCAATATCTGGCACTTGAGCTGCTGCCAGATCATCCTCGATCGCTTAAGCCCATTCTTCTTGTCACGACCCGAAAGAGCACGTGACTAGCCCTTGAATCCTATGAAGTCTATAGGACTCCATCTGCTCCAAGTAAGCCAAAAGCCCAGAAATCTAAAACCATTTAAGGAGTAAATAAATAAAATGGTTTGTAATAAGTAAAGAAAGTATGTTTGAAATCAAAGTTTTCAAATAACTAAGCCGAAATGCATTTTAAAAATGTGTAGTCTTTTCTGAAAATTTCGGCATAGTTTCCTTTGTAAAAACTGGCCCCAAACGGGGTACAACAAGAATAATATATATGAAATGATAAAAGGCATCCCCAAGCGGGAGCTAGCTCTTCGTCAATCGACGGTCACAACCACGCAAGCAATAATAATATACAACGCCAAAGGGCGAGGATCAAAACCCAAAAAGAAACTCAAAACAACCAGAAAACCATAATATTACAAGCGCGACTCTAAGGTCGAAATAATACATCACTGTGTCTAAGTCTGAAAACAATATACAAGTTTTGGTTGATGGAATTTCTAGATACAATGAATAATACAGGAACAATGGCGGTTCTGATACAAAAGAACGTGTTAGTGTATATGCCCTAGAGGTCATTACTGTATCATACTAGTTTGTATATTACTTAATGGAAGCTTGGGATATTCACCTTGTATAAACAATCTTGCTCAATATAGTAGTATGCTACTTGGTTTGTTTCTACTTCAATGTGTACTTGTGTTTTATTTTACTGTATCACTTATACGCATTAGTGGAGCCCTTAGGATCTTTGCTTGATTACCAGCGTTGTGATGGCAGTCACACTAGTGGGGGCTGGGTAATCTATAAGCACATCCTTATACAGGTCCCTAGCCGCAGGACTATCAAGACAGGGCATCGATACTCCGGAGTAGACTAGCGTATGCGCTTCTCATCCCAGTGTGGGAGATGGTCTGTCCCACAGCCATCAGTACGTCGTACTAGAGATAGTATACGGGTGCTCGTTAGGTTACGAGTACACTGGACAGGACTCGTCGGGAACTGAAAGGTTGGTATTATACCTATCGTCAGTCATCAGTTCCCAGGTGACATGAGTACAGCTTAGTCCGCTGACTTGACACTAGCACTTCGCCACGAGTGTGTTCCCACTGCACTTTGATCACTACCCTACCACGGCTCAAAGGAGTCGCGCAAACAGGTGGTGGTTGGGTGCAGTCCCGAAGCACTTGGAGGCAGTGCCGGTTAGACAGGATTCGTCTCTTCCGGTATTGGGGGTTGACATCGCGCTGCGTCTAGGAGAGCCATTACACGAGTAGTCCCTGGCCAGGGCAAGCGAGATACACTGGTAGGTTCCAGTGTTATCTCAGGGTGTTTTGGGCTTCACTCCGACACGACTTGTACCGCTATTGGGGGACTGACGTTTTACCGCCCCCTAGGCCCGACATGCGATGTATCAGACGAACAGACCGGACTGTACGGAGACTGTCACATTCAGACTCAGTAGGAGTACAGATGGGGTTTCACCTCGTCAGCCTTCTTGTCGGCATCTACCTGGGGACCGTTACGCACAGCTAGTGCCGCTTGCGGTCTGTGGTTAAACCCACTGCCAGCGTAGTGCCGAGTCTTTAGAGTCCCACACAGAGGGTATTCGCCTCTGGGCAAAACAGAGTAGAGGTCGCATGGTTTTGCGACAGGGTTCGTTCTCATCCGCGCACTTGTGCACGTTTGGAGTCCGGACGGATTATACTGGCAGGCTCTGGTTTGAGCCAGATACTGGTATATGTTTTGGGGGTTGCTTTTATATCACGGTATTCTTGTTTCTCGGAACGAGAATGCCGGTGTGTATGCACAGTTACTTGAGGCGGTGGATGAGATTTTTCATTAGGGTTTCGGAACGGGTGCGTATGCACAGTTGACAGTTATCTTTTTCCAAACCCTAATGGATTTATGAATTATCTATTAATAATAGTAATTAAATGAGAATTATGTTATGGTTGATTTTTGTTGACTTATTGACCTTGGTTGACTTGTTGACCATTGACCACCATCATGCTTTGAAAGATCCTCCTTGATTCATGCTTACACTTCATTTAAAGAAGCATGATAGTGGTCATTCTAAATTACCATCAACTATTCTTATTTTGAATTATTATTATTTAGATAATTCTTTTCTTTTGGCATTATGGTTGCAAGAAAGAAAAACCTAGCTCATTATCTCATTTTAGCTTCTCTCTCCTCTCTTCATCTTCTTCTTCCTCAAGCTCAAGGTGAACCCTTCTCATGTGTTGAGAATCCATCACCTTGAAAAGAAAAACAACCCCTAGTTACTCTCTACTCATTCTAGGATCAAGGTTTAGCAAGCCGGAAACCCTAGTTCACTCAAAGATCGAGGAAGAGCCCAAAGGTTGAACCTTCGAGGTGGATCCATCTTCGACGGAAGAAGGCGACAAGAAGAGAACCATCAACCTCTACAAGATTTGAAGAAGAAGGAGTTCAAGTTTAGGTATAACCCTCATCCGAGTAGCTAAGACTCTTTAGCTTGTATGCTAGTTTAGTTTAGACACGATCCCGACCTTGTTTAGTCCATGTTGCCTCTTGCGATAAAAATTTGTTTTTTATACCGTTTCCGCCTCCCCGTAAGAACCGGGGGTCGCAATATGGACTTACAGTGGTATCAGAGCCTAACTAAACTTAAACTAGCTTGGTAGTGAAGTGTAACGAAGTTCGGAACCGAAAAAGTCACAAAACCGGAAAAACAAAACCCTAAGTTTCTGTTAAATTTTTTTCTGCTCTAAATGAAAAACTTTATACTTGTAAATTCGGCTCAGGGTTTTGTAAGAACACCCAAGAAAAACGACACAGTAATTCGTTCAAACCGCCGCCCTTCCGCCGCACGAGCTAGGCATCTGCGGCGGAAGCGCCGCGGTTTGTCGTCTTCTGTGCATCGTTTTTCGTGCAGTGTGTTTGTGTGTTGGTTTTGGGATTTTTAAAATATATTATATGTGCCCAGATTTTCCAGAACAGAAATTTGCTTTTGGGGTCCTATAATTCCGTATTTTTTCCGAACTTCACTGCACTTTGACTATGATGGTTATATCTGTGATGCTTGCATGTATTGAACGTCGGCTAATCGCTATAAGACGATTAGTCGGGGTTATACATGATCTGTGTTTGATATTGGAATGTGTATATGAATGTGTTGGACTGTCGCGGGTGAATAGCCGGGGTGGATGTGAGATGAGCTTTTGTTTTTCTTTCATTCATTGTAAATGTAAATTGATATAATAATTATTATTTGTTTGGCCGCACAACCGGGTCGGGGTTGTAGCCGTCATTGTATAATTCTTTTTACTGTTTTTGCTCCTAGGATAGACCCATGGAGGGGTGCACAAACTGCCGGGTACTTGGCGGGTAGTTTGCCGCACCCGTAGGGGTCTTGGGTGGGGTATTGGCTATTCACCGCGACCGTGTTATCCGCTTTTCGTTTCAGGCTCGAAAGGATTGCAGATTGCTAGTATATCCAATGTATTCATCTGTGATCTGTAATGTCTATCATTGCTTTCTATTTAGGCGTTGCTTATGTTTTACAGCCGCGCTAGCCCAGCCCCCGCTCTGTCGTTAGTTAAGTAACCTAACGAGTGATGACGGGACCCCGTGGCGAATGCGAATGGCATAAGCGTACGTCATATTTTGGTTGTTTTCTGCAATGGTAGGATTTAAATGATGGGACGCATTAAAAGTACTAATGCAAGAATATCACGCATTAAAAGAACTAATGCAAGATAATAAACCAAGTTAAAATCGTTGGAACACTTTCGAAAAACCACTCGGTTCTTTTCAAAACTAACTTTTAAATGCGGAGTTTGAGCCACTCCTTCTAAAAGCTATCTCGTTCCATCGATTATATCAAGTTCACTACGTTCACGGTTTCACCAAAACCATTCGTAACCCTCCGTCGTTTCACATGAATAGTCAATAGTATTCAAGCTGTGTTTGTTGGCCAAAGTCAAGGCATAGTGATTGGTAGCTATTGGGTATTCATGTGCAGCATAGATAGATGCGTTGGTTTGGAACAGTCGTACTGCCTTGTTGGCCAAAGTCAAGGGTAGATACGGGTGGATTCAAATTAACCTGGAGAACGACGGGTAGAACTTGACATGTGACTTATGATTTGTTGGCCAAATTCAAGGTCATAAGAGCATGGGGCAAAAATCCACATCGGGAGTTTCATAAGTACTGAAACTTGCTAGATTTGCATACCATTTGGAGTGTGGTGATTCTGGTAGGATTCCTTCAGTTTCGTCACGCGATGATATTTGGATCCCGATCCTACTGTGAGTATATGCTACTCCTCGGGAAATTTCTCACTAGACGATCAATGCTATAAACCTAGTAGGTGCCTAGAAAGGTGTTAGCGGGGCTACGCCCCCAGGGAAAAGAGGTTATTTAATTAAGGAACTTCGCGAAAGCGTTGGAAAACCTCCCTCGAAGTACCTACACTGGCCTGGCTGAACGGTTAAGCAAGTATTGCACGGTGGGATTGATCCCGGCTAATTCTTCCTTTGTGGTTTGAGGAGGGATTCGAGAGACAGTGGGAGCCATCCTGTTTAGACAAATTAAAAACCATTCTAAACTTGCAAGAGCATCGTGCTAAAGTGTTCCTTCTCTCCCCCTGCAGCGACCAAATCGAAATGACTGGACTTAAGTTGATTCTAGATAAAAACATATTGACAGGGCCAAACTACAAAGATTGGCTCAGGAATGTCAAGTTGGCAATCACTTACGACAAGCTGGGGTATCTTCTTACCACCAAAGCTCCCCCCGTCCCAGGTCCCACCTCCAGCGTCGCGGATAAGGAAATCCGTAAGACTTGGGAGATTGACAGCGCGAAGGCCAGGTGCCTCGTACTTGCCTCGATGGACAACGAACATCAGAGGAGGCACGAGAATATGGATTTGGAATCCATATTTCTTCATACAAAAGAACTGTATGGAGAGCAGTCTCGTATCGCAAGATACGAAGTGTCGAAGAAGTTGTTTTCGACAAAATTGGCCGTCGGATCATCGGTAGCGGACCACGTGCTTAAGATGATTAGCTACACTGAGGAACTCGCGGAACTTGGGACCACGTTGGACAGTGAACTCTATACGGATATAATTCTCCAGTCCCTTCCATCCACTTACGCCCAGTTCATACTGAATTTCAACTTGCAAGAAAAGGAAGTTGAACTTTCAGAACTCCTCAACATGCTGAGGAGCGCAGAGGGCACCCTACAGAAGGGTAGGGAAACACCCGCTTTGTTTGTAGGAGGATCTTCTTCCTCTAGGTCCAAGGCGAAAGCCAAGGGAAAGAGGAGGAAAGCCCCCGCCAAACCAAGAGGCGGTGTTAGTAAAGTGGGTACGAAGGGAAAAGAATTGGCAACAAAGATTGCGGGGAAGCTTGTGGGTAAAGAAGAATGCTTCTATTGTCATAAGAGTGGACACTGGAAGAAAGATTGCAGGGCTTGGAAGGCCAAGACACAGGAACTGAAGCAGGTTGCGGCTTCAGCTTCAGGTGTGTATGTTATTGAAAACTGTCTTTCTATAAACTCTACTTTCTGGGTATTGGATACCGGATCAGGATCTCATATCTGTAATTCATTGCAGGCATTGAGAAATCGTAGGTTTTTGAAGGAAGGTGACATGACCCTCAGAGTTGCAAACGGAGCTAGCATGGATGCTAAAGCCGTGGGGGACTATCACCTGGGAATGTCAGATGGGCATGTTTTGGTTTTGCGTAATTGCTTTTTTGTACCCAACGCAACTTGTAATATCATTTCTGTATCTTTGGTTTCTAAAGAAGGTTATGAATTTGCGTTTGTAAGTAATGTTGTAAACATTCACCTTAATCAAGTTCTGATTGGGTCAGGTACACTGAGCAATGGTATATACGTATTGAACCAACCACAGATTTTCAATGTCCAGAATACACACAAAAGAAAGTCTCCAGATATCAATCAGGCTTTCTTATGGCATTGTAGACTGGGTCACATCAATGAGGCACGGTTGACTAAGTTACATAAAGAAGGATACTTGGATCCGTTCGAGTATCAGTCTTATGCCACTTGTGAATCTTGTCTCATGGGAAAGATGACAAAGACTCCGTTCACTGGACACGGAGAAAGAGCGAGCGAGCTCTTGGGACTCGTACACAGCGACGTGTGCGGTCCAATGTCTACACATGCGCGAAGCGGTTACTCTTACTTCATTACTTTTACGGATGATTTCTCAAGGTACGGTTATGTCTTCTTAATGAAACATAAGTCCGAGGCCTTTGAAAGATTCCAGGAATATAAGAATGAAGTAGAGAAACAGACCGGCAAAAGTATCAAGATTCTAAGATCGGATCGAGGTGGAGAATACTTAAGTGCCGAGTTCCTGAATTATTTAAAAGAGAACGGAATTCTCTCTCAGCTTACTCCTCCATACACTCCGCAACACAACGGTGTATCGGAGAGACGGAACCGAACCCTATTGGATATGGTACGGTCCATGATGAGCAACGCTGAGTTACCGCGATCATTCTGGGGGTATGCGCTAGAATCAGCTGCGTACCTTTTGAACCGAGTTCCTACTAAGACTGTGCCTACTACGCCATATGAAATGTGGAGTGGGAAGAGACCCTATCTTAAGCACATTAAGACATGGGGATGTCCAGCTTTTGTTAAAAAGCAGCATGTGGACAAGCTCGAGGCACGCTCAGTACAGTGTAAGTTCGTGGGATATCCAAAGAATTCCAAGGGATATTTCTTCTACTGTGAAGAGGAACAAAAAGTTCTTGTTTCTCGTCATGCCTACTTCTTGGAAACTGAGTTTTTGGAAAACCAGATAAGTGGGAGCACAGTAGAACTGGAAGAAATTCCAGAACCACGAGCTATTACTGAAAGCTTGGAGGAACCAGAGGGTTCAAAAGAACAGGACATTCCTACGCCGCTCCGCAGGAGTAGTAGGCAGTCTCATCCGCCCGAGAGATACTACGGTTTTCTCATAGACGGGGATCGAGAGGATTGCATCATAGATTATGATGAGCCTACTAGCTTCCAGCAGGCCGTTCAGAGCGTTGACTCGGTAAAATGGCTGGATGCAATGCGGACCGAAATGGAGTCCATGTACACCAACAAAGTATGGACGTTGGACATTGCTCCAGACGGGGTAAAACCCGTAGGATGCAAGTGGATCTTCAAAAGGAAGATTGGTGTAGATGGACAGGTTGAGACCTATAAAGCTAGACTTGTAGCAAAGGGTTTCCGTCAAAGACCTGGCTTGGACTATGACGAAACCTTTTCTCCAGTGGCTATGCTGAAATCCATTCGGATCCTTCTTGCCATTGCTGCCTTCCACGATTATGAGATTTGGCAGATGGACGTAAAGACCGCTTTTCTAAATGGAAATTTAGAGGAGTGTGTCTATATGGATTAGCCAGAGGGTTTCATTCAGAGTGGGAGCAGCGGAAAGGTGTGCAAGTTGCTTAAGTCCATCTATGGACTAAAGCAGGCATCGCGGAGTTGGAACATCTGTTTTGATGAGACGGTCAAGGAATTTGGCTTTATCAAAAATCCAGATGAACCATGCATCTATAGTAGATTTGTAGCGAGAACTGCAGTATTCCTCGTTTTATACGTGGATGACATTCTCTTAATAGGAAATGACATTCCTATGCTACAATCTGTCAAGGGGTTCTTGTCACACAGGTTCTCCATGAAAGACCTGGGTGATGCCTCATACATCCTGGGGATCCGGATCCATCGTGATAGATCCAAGAGGATATTAGGACTTTCTCAGTCCAGGTACATCGACACCATAGTGAAAAGATTCAGTATGGAAGATTCCAAGCGCGGTAACCTACCGGCTTGTCACGGGATCACCCTCTCTAAAGAGATGTCTCCCAAGACTGATTTGGAGAGGGATCGCATGTCTGTTATACCCTACGCTTCTGCGGTAGGCTCTATAATGTATGCGATGTTGTGTACCAGACCGGATGTAGCTTATGCACTAAGTGTGGTAAGCCGGTATCAGTCAAACCCTGGGGAGAAACACTGGATAGCGGTAAAGAACATTCTCAAGTACCTGAGAAGGACTAAGGAGATGTTCTTGGTGTATGGCGGAAAAGACCTCCAGATCGAGGCCTTTGCTGACTCCAGCTTCCAGAGTGACAAGGATGATTCCAAGTCCATGTCGGGTTTTGTCTTTACCCTCAATGGAGGGGCGGTGTGTTGGAAGAGCTCCAAACAGGAAACCGTTGCAGACTCGACTATGGAAGCGGAATACATTGCTGCATCTGATGCCGCAAAAGAAGCTGTCTGGATGAGGAAGTTCTTAAAAGAACTTCAGGTGGTTCCGTCCATTGTTGACCCAATACCTCTGTATTGCGACAACAACGGGGCTATAGCTTTAGCAAAGGAACCCAGGTCCCATCAGAGATCCAGGCACATCTTGAGGCGGTATCACCTGATCAGGGAGATCGTGGATCGCAAGGAGATCGAGGTTCGGAGGGTTGCTTCAGAAGAGAACACTGCAGATCCATTCACCAAGGCCCTACCCCAGACTCAGTTCGTGCGGCTGATCGAGATGATAGGTCTTCGATACGCCAGTACATGGCCTTAGTGCAAGTGGGAGATTGTTAGTGTATATGCCCTAGAGGCCATTACTGTATCATACTAGTTTGTATATTACTTAATGGAAGCTTGGGATATTCACCTTGTATAAACAATCTTGCTCAATATAGTAGTATGCTACTTGGTTTGTTTCTACTTCAATGTGTACTTGTGTTTTATTTTACTGTATCACTTATACGCATTAGTGCAGCCCTTAGGATCTTTGCTTGATTACCAGCGTTGTGATGGCAGTCACACTAGTGGGGGCTGGGTAATCTATAAGCACATCCTTATACAGGTCCCTAGCCGCAGGACTATCGAGACAGGGCATCGATACTCCGGAGTAGACTAGCGTATGCGCTTCTCATCCCAGTGTGGGAGATGGTCTGTCCCACAGCCATCAGTACGTCGTACTAGAGATAGTATACGGGTGCTCGTTAGGTTACGAGTACACTGGACAGGACTCATCGGGAACTGAAAGGTTGGTATTATACCTATCGTCAGTCATCAGTTCCCAGGTGACATGAGTACAGCTTAGTCCGCTGACTTGACACTAGCACTTCGCCACGAGTGTGTTCCCACTGCACTTTGATCACTACCCTACCACGGCTCAAAGGAGTCGTGCAAACAGGTGGTGGTTGGGTGCAGTCCCGAAGCACTTGGAGGCAGTGCCGGTTAGACAGGATTCGTCTCTCCCGGTATTGGGGGTTGACATCGCGCTGCGTCTAGGAGAGCCATTACACGAGTAGTCCCTGGCCAGGGCAAGCGAGATACACTGGTAGGTTCCAGTGTTATCTCAGGGTGTTTTGGGCTTCACTCCGACACGACTTGTACCGCTATTGGGGGACTGACGTTTTACCGCCCCCTAGGCCCGACATGCGATGTATCAGACGAACAGACCGGACTGTACGGAGACTGTCACATTCAGACTCAGTAGGAGTACAGATGGGGTTTCACCTCGTCAGCCTTCTTGTCGGCATCTACCTGGGGACCGTTACGCACAGCTAGTGCCGCTTGCGGTCTGTGGTTAAACCCACTGCCAGCGTAGTGCCGAGTCTTTAGAGTCCCACACAGAGGGTATTCGCCTCTGGGCAAAACAGAGTAGAGGTCGCATGGTTTTGCGACAGGGTTCGTTCTCATCCGCGCACTTGTGCACGTTTGGAGTCCGGACGGATTATACTGGCAGGCTCTGGTTTGAGCCAGATACTGGTATATGTTTTGGGGGTTGCTTTTATATCTCGGTATTCTTGTTTCTCGGAACGAGAATGCAGGTGTGTATGCACTGTTACTTGAGGCGGAGGATGAGATTTTTCATTAGGGTTTCGGAACGGGTGCGTATGCACAGTTGACAGTTATCTTTTTCCAAACCCTAATGGATTTATGAATTATCTATTAATAATAGTAATTAAATGAGAATTATGTTATGGTTGATTTTTGTTGACTTATTGACCTTGGTTGACTTGTTGACCATTGACCACCATCATGCTTTGAAAGATCCTCCTTGATTCATGCTTACACTTCATTTAAAGAAGCATGATAGTGGTCATTCTAAATTACCATCAACTATTCTTATTTTGAATTATTATTATTTAGATAATTCTTTTCTTTTGGCATTATGGTTGCAAGAAAGAAAAACCTAGCTCATTATCTCATTTTAGCTTCTCTCTCCTCTCTTCATCTTCTTCTTCCTCAAGCTCAAGGTGAACCCTTCTCATGTGTTGAGAATCCATCACTTTGAAAAGAAAAACAACCCCTAGTTACTCTCTACTCATTCTAGGATCAAGGTTTAGCAAGCCGGAAACCCTAGTTCACTCAAAGATCGAGGAAGAGCCCAAAGGTTGAACCTTCGAGGTGGATCCATCTTCGACGGAAGAAGGCGACAAGAAGAGAACCATCAACCTCTACAAGGTTTGAAGAAGAAGGAGTTCAAGTTTAGGTATAACCCTCATCCGAGTAGCTAAGACTCTTTAGCTTGTATGCTAGTTTAGTTTAGACACGATCCCGACCTTGTTTAGTCCATGTTGCCTCTTGCGATAAAAATTTGTTTTTTATACCGTTTCCGCCTCCCCGTAAGAACCGGGGGTCGCAATATGGACTTACAGAACGCACCTACCAAGCAAGTCACCCATATGGAAGCAGTGTGCCAGAAATGCCGCTATGGAATCTGTACGGCAAAAACCTGCAAGAACTGTGGCATAACGGGGGTGAGTTTCCAACTCGTGAATAGAAAATATCTACAAGCAGAGATCGAATGTATGACCCATCCTAGGTCAATACGATCAGATATAAATAAACCTCAATATGAATAAGTCTGAAGCATGCTAAACTGGCAATGTAATCTCTATACATGAGTGTAGTGCCAAGTTCTCGTGCCAGTGCCTCAGGTAATAGCATATCATAAATGTGAGGTATGATCAATGTAATCAAATCTACATGTACGTGGATCCCGTCCACTCGTCACCCAATGACAATAACCATCATGCATGTAAATATCATCAGCATATGCATGGAAATATGAGGATATAAACCACCTGTGTCCTTCGCGACACGTCAAAATCATGGAAGCGGAGTGCCCAGCATCGACACTCGAAAACATCATGAAAACTATGCCCAGCATCGGCACGTAAATCCTCATATATCGGGCTCCATCTGCGGAATCGGCCCTCGGCCCCAACAGTACGCCTATCGACTGTGGTCGGTATCCTCCGGATAACCGCCAGGTCCAACCACTCACCGGTAGGTACTCGCCCGCCCCCAGGCTCAATCGGCAAAATCCTTCGATCATCTTGCCGAGGGGAACCATACCGGGTCTACCATGTACCCGCAATCGGCTCGTCCACTCCTCGAATCGGGTTTCACATGTCGCTCTCAGCACCGAGAAAACACATGGTGGACGCACTGAAATATCATATCAAGGGTAACCGGGTTTTTAAAGCAATGACATATTCTCTTTTGAAATACCCACGGTTCCCAAATCCAGAAATATCATAGAAATAGCAACTCTTAATGCGTATAATCAGAAAACATGATGTATGTGACATGTAAAAGAAATGCAAGCATATCATTCTGTCATGCAAGAATCATATCCTGAATGCAACATTACTACAGTGTAGTGACATGGCAATTATCGATGATGAAGTGTGTGAGCCGGCAAACAAGTGTACGTGGAACATACGCATCAACGATAATGGTGCTGGTGTCCTAGCAGCATGACTGTAATATATCAAAAAACACAAGCAATGCAATGCAAATAGCATGAGTATGCGGAATCGAATAATCAACGCAATAGTAAAGAACCTGCCTCAATAAATATATCATGCAGCCTTGCCTTTTGAAATAAGACGAATCAGGGTTTTTGGTAAAATAAGGGCTACGGTGTTTTAAGAAAAGGTGTGTCGTTTGAAAATATCCGTAGAATCCCTTTTGCCTATCTTTAATATATCCCCGATTTGTTAGTTTTGAAATAGGTATGACTCGGGTCTAATCTAAAGCCTACTATACGAACTATGGACCCAACAATCAAGTAAATCGGGAGGGGTATGAAAACCACCTAAATCTGAGTCAATATCACATTATCCCATCACATAACAGGTATCACTACCATCATATCACATCTCAAATACGAACTCTATCATATCGCCGAATCTCACGGCCTCAATCAAACCTCATCGACTCATCTCAATCCCACGTATCATCCTCAATCCCGTATATGAACACATAGTCCCATACCCATGTGTAGATATACACACCTCCATATGCGCACAGATAAATGAAAGAATGTATGTAAGTATATGTGTACGTGTAGGTGTGAGTGCAACCACTACTCTAGGGTTTCGCACTATACTAAACCAATACATCATTATCATCAATAATTCCATTATCACCAACAATAATCCTAACAGCACATAATAAATATATGTGTGTATACGTATTTCGTATATATCACCACGGACAGCGGGGGTGCTATACGCCATCCACCCCAACTTCTCCCCGTAGATATAAATCTACTCACCTTGCTTCTCGTGTGCCGATGCCGATGACGCCATCTTCATCTTCTTCGCCTCAACATCATGTCGGGTACCTACACGCATATCACAAACGCTAAAGCACATGAAAATCACATCGGAAAACCAAAACAGCACACGCTACTCGCATAGGTAAAAACCTATCGTCTCGCATGTAGACACGATCAATATCCACTTGTCGTTGACGTCCAAACGCCACCCGACAGAAACGAATCACCAAATACCAAAATCCATGCTAAAACAAGTCGTAAATCATGCGCCAACATAGGAAAATCAACCCAGATTTTACCCTAGATGGAACCAGACAAAATTGCACATACCCAGGGTCAAGACTACTGGAAATAGAGCCATACACCAAAAACGAGGCAATTCCCTCCTGCTCTGGCCGCAATTTGCGGCCAGAAGGAATTAATTGGCGGCCTGGAATAGGAGTTGGGGGCTAGGGTTTGGTGTAGTGGTTCCATGGTGCCTGCACATCTCACTGTCAACTCAGTTTCATTTTTGGGGTCTCGGGGTGAAAGCAGATTTCAAAATACGATCACAGATTCACAGTTTTTCCCCGACATCGTCTCATAAATCCGTATTCTGTGTTCTAGTCTCTAGTTTGATCCAAAATAGCATCACACCAGGGGTTCTAAAGACACCACAATCCTCAATTTCATCTTTAATTTCAGATCTCACCTAAACCCTAACTTGAAGTTTCACAAATCCACCAAACGACACCATATCGACATGAAAGTAGAATGGATGAAATAAGAATTTGAACTACTACTCTAGGGTGCAGAAAATACCTCCTTTGGCAACTAAAGAAAATTCTTGAGTTGCTCAAGGTCCTCAAAATCCTATCTTGCTTGGTCCGATGTGTAGCTAGCGAGCACGGGAACAAGTTTTGTGAAGTGGAATTGGGGTTTTGGGTTTTTTTTAATGGTGTTTTGGGGGAATTGAAGGAGGAGGAAGAAGAAGAGGGAGCTGGAGCAGCAACAGCAGCTCTCATGGAGGAGGAGAGAGAAAGTGAGATGGGAAATGATGGGGGGTAAGGTATTTCAAAAAGCAAGTTGACCTATACCTACCCTCTCTCTCTCTCTCTCATAATCATTATGCTTCACTTTTCCCTTTTCTTTTCTTTTCTCTCACACAATGGCAAACCCTAAGAAACCATACCCCAAAACATGTAACAAGTGTAACAAGTGTGGAAGAAAAATGATATGTGCACATTTTTGCACAAAAATGCTAAAAATCCAATTAGTGATTTTTAATCGCGATTAACACTAAATTAGCATATAATTAATCATAAAAACTTAAAAATGGCATAATTCCATAAAATACCCTATTTTAGAATTTTCCATAATTTTTCCCCATTTATTTGTATTTAATTATACCGGAATATTAAAATATTCATTAAAATAATATTAAATTATAAAAATTCCCAAAAATCATATTTTATTATTTTGAAACGTTACACTTCTGCTTCAAGCGGGCTCTCCTTACCCGAGAAGTTCTTTGGGTTCAGTGGCCGAAACTGCTCAACTCCGGATGCTTCGGCTTTGGGGCGGTGCATGAGGATAGCAGTTTTCTGCTGCTGACCCTCCAATAGGTTCTTGATAGCATCAAGAAGTACTATTTTCTCATTGATAGGAGCTGTAATGGTAGGTGGTGTAGGCGGTGGAGTATTTCCGTTGACGTTAGTGGTGGTATTGTTCGAAGATTCCATCACCTTGATATAAAAGATAAGTTAGGATAAATTCAAAGAATTTGAAATGCAAGGAATGTAAATATTTTTTGAATTCATTAATTCTTGTAGTATATTGTTTACGACTTCATGCAGAACTGACCTGCATGGGCCACCAATAAAACCTGTCACTCCCCGCTTCCCAGTAGACGGAAATGGTGACGTGGCAAGCCCGCGGCATATTAATCCAGAGAAGGTCATTCCCTAAATAAATATACTAAGCATATTGAAACTTGCAAAAAGATTTTTGCGCAGCGATATTATGTAAACAATCCTGTAGAAAAGATATTTTATTGGATTTCAGAGGAGAGATGGAGTTAAGAAATATACCAGAGAAGTTTGAAACCCAAGTACCCTAAAAGCGCCGCGTTTCCACCGCTATTTAGCCTTACTGCCGCGGTTCCGCCGTCGAAAGGAGGGGTCTCGTGAAGATTTTTACTACGTAGCCTCCCTTTGCTCCTATGGATCTTGATGAATGTCTCTGACTCTCTGTTTCCTCAAGTCTGTGACTCCAGATCCCCTTGCAAAATTCACACAATAATCGTTAAATATACAATTTGCAGTTTTGTTTTATTTATGATATTGATCGAATAAGAATTCAACATAAATAGTAAGAATAAAAAATTACGCACGTATCCCCGCAAACGACGCCATTTGATTGATGATGTTTTTAGAGTTGTGTTGTAACCACAATCAATAACGGTGTCGCGTGTAGCTAGACCGAGATGAGTATGGGTCATCCTCAGGGAAACGTTTAATCTTTTAATCTTACTTTAGACGTGTTGAAAAAGGGGAAGAATAAAGAATGGTGAAGAATGGTTGTAGATTCTAGATTCACGTCAAACACGGATGCAGGATATAGATCTAGATTAACTACGGATTTAGGTTTTATATTAGAAGGGGGATTGTAAGGTTCGTTAAGATTTAGTAGTCATGGATGATTAATTAAAGATTACTCCTCTTATCCTTTAATAGATTTACAACTAAATCGACAGTGATGCATGTAGATTAGGGTTTCTGGAGGGAAAAAGGTTCTCACTCTTAACCCCTACCTTGACATGGATCGCCGTTCATGTCCAGCCTTTACCAAAACAATCGTTAATCTAATCTCTAATCGCGATCGTGGCTCCCAATGAATTGGTAGCGCGCCCGATTAACATGTTAATGATTCTTTTGGTAATGTTTATAAATTTTATAGGACGTAAAATGTGTTTAAGTATCTTCATCATCCATTAATCTACCCTAATCTTATGAACCCTAACAAGCGGAGAATTACTCGCGCATGTTGGGAAAAGAAAAGATAGAAATCATGAAGAAAATAAAATGCAATAAAATAAAACTACCTTTATTAATCAACAAGATCAAGTACACTTTGTTCCTTTAGAAAATGATTAAAAAACCCTAGATTGCTTCTCGATCTCTTCTTAAGGAGGTAGATGAACTGTCGATGATCAACCAGGATTCTTGAGCCATCATGGACTTCGTGATCGCGTCGGTTTGATTCTTTTTCCAAGATACTCTCGGTCCTTATTTATAGTCACGGAGCCAGAACTCTAGTATCCTAATATGATAACTAGTGGTTAGTATCCCAAACTGAAAATCCCAAGCCCTAGATCTTCAGACGTGCGGCGGAACCGCGGCCATTTGGGGGTTTGGCCGCGGATCCGCGGTGGATTATGAGGGTCTTGATTTTATATTTCTGTTGGCCTCTTCTAGTGACATAAGTAGACTGTTTTGATATCTGGAATCTTGAAATCATCTCGTAGTCTCTGCCAGAATATCTTTCTTCGATTTACTTGAATATTTCGGCAGATTTGATCTCGCCAACTTGAATTTCCTTGATTTCAGTCCTGATATAATTTATGCAAAATAACTCAATAAATAATGTTAGCAGAATTTATTTTTATTGAGATATTATCTTAACCATTTGACATGATATTATAGTTTAAAAAATTGGTTAAAGATATTTGATAAGGTAAGCATATTTAAATGGACTAAATATTATATAGATATTATATACTTACATTTTCCTTCATAATGTTAATTATAATATACAAACACATGAAAATAGTATTTTTACAGATAAACTCTCATATGTGTCATAATTATAATAAACACCTTTTATTATATAGAAACAGTAAGGAAAATGTCATATCAAATACATAATATTTTTTACTGAACAAATACCACCAAACTTAACTTTGATCGTTCCGAGCAAACTAGTTATTCAAAAGAAGGAGAAAAAGAAAAAGAAAAATCTAAGTTGTACACTTTCGTAGGCAACACGATTGCACTGAGCACGTGCAACAAGCCGTTAAACCTCTAGGTGTCCCTGGTAGGAGGAATGTTATCTCCTGAGGATTTTCAGCGGATTACACCCACAAAATCCTATAAAAGAAAGATAGTGAAAGTTATATATAAAGATAAGAATTATAAAATAAAGAACTTGAAAATAAGAGTTTCCAACTATATCAGCTTTTCAGTTGTTATGAGCCCTATCTTAATGGTCATGAAAATATATTAGAAAACACATCATCCCTCAATAAAACATCGCCTTTAGTCTTCATCACTATCTTTCTTCCAAACATTGATCATATACCCCTACGTGTGTATAAAAGACATCTCTACACTTAGAGAATTCAATTCTAGCTATCATACTCTTGTCCATTTTCCAAAATACTTTATAGTTGGTGAATATTTTGATGAAATTGCTCACACATCTTTCATGCGACCGTTAATACTTCTTGAAGTACTAACCGAACGATCACAAAATGTGCTTTCGCATTTAGGCGTAATTCCTCATTTCGTAACACCTAAGGCTTAGCAGTGGCTTGATCGCACGCTTTTGGCATGTCGAGTTTTAAGAGTTCTAAAGTTTAACCGCGATCAGGACGGTGTCGCTTTGCAGCTAGCCGCGATTAGCACGGGTGGGTCCGCAGGGATACGGAGCGTTTTTGGTTTCTTGTCGTAACTAGTTAATGCGCGTAGGTGGAATGTTCGTATCTATCCTATGTGTTATATGCAAAGTATAAAGTTGTTAGGGAAAGATACAATAGTGTAAGCTAGTGAATTCGTACTCAAACCTTTGAGCTGAGTCTTGACCAATTGAAGCTAGAGCAATCGGCAATAACGTGGATTGGGGTACTTAAGCACGGTATTCATGGAATCCGGCTTATTGACCCTTGTCCTTCCGTTCTCGTCTCTTGCTTTCGCCTCCGGCGAAACCGAACGCAGCTGGTCGCGGTTAGGGATCACCGATACCTTCGTAGGGTAGGGTGCCTAACGGAGTGCTTGCGTAAGGTTTGGGCGGAGTTCAATAGAAAATAATGGGAAAAGAAATGGGAAATGAAATCCTTAACTTACTATATCGTATTCTTTTACTAACAACACATATTTACAACCATTACAAAGCAACAACAAAAAGAGAAAAGAAAAGAAAGGAAAAAGCATTAGAAGTAAAGGGCATGATAATAAATTGCAAGGTAAGTAAAGCAAGAATTAAAAGATCGTGTAATTAAATTGCAAGTAAGGAAAAGAGCAAGAATAAAAAGAGCAAGAAAGTAATACTAAGAACCATAGAACACCATACAAGCCATGGGTTCAATAACCCAATCTTAAACTTGCAAGCTCAATTAAGAGGTTGCTAGATCAAGAGGAGGCAAAGAACCCAAGGGGAATGAAGGCAAGAAGAAGTAAGCTTTATTAATTCCATATGAAGATACAACCCTTGAGATCAATAACCAACACTTAAATTTGCAAGCTCAATGAAGAGGTTGCAAGATCAAGTGAAGGCAAAGAGCTCAAGGGAACTAATCTATGTACAAGAGAAAGAACAAAAAAGAAACAAAACTTGGAAAATGAATGATACAATGTGAGACCCCCCTCCCTTGCTCACTCATCTGCTATATATAGGCTCAAAAGGAAAATAAACAAACAATAAAAACATGATGAGGTGGCGGCAGGGAAGGGGCTGTACAAAAGTGAGGCCCACTAGGTACTGTTTGGCCGGCCACATAGGGCTTGTACTCAGGTCAAATCCGAGCACAAAGGCTCGTATTTGTTGTGTGCACACTTGTTGTCTCCCACATCACTCTGGTGCTGTTTGTTTTCTCAGAAATGGCCTTGGATGCACTCAGGGATTGGAGGGAAACATGGATCTTTAAGTCAACACACAATTTTTTGCATTGAATGCACATCACTTCATACCCACTTGTGTCTTGCATTGGGCAGCCCCCTACTAGGTCAAAGCCATCAAAGAGCTAGTGCACAACTTGTCATGTGTTGGACCAAAATGTGTGTACACTAGTTTATTTACAAAAACTCTTTGATTCTTGATCGGTTTGCAGTTTTGGTTGCAGTGTCAGCTTACAAATGTAATATCCATGATTCTGGATGTATTTCTAGTATTTTGTCACGGATACCTGTAATATTTAATACTGAGCAAATACCGGTTAATAGTACCGATATATACAAAAAATAGATAACGATTGAGCGGTATTAAAATACAGTTTTCAGTAATGAACATGGCTCCCAAACCAGTTGGTCTAAGGCACTAGGTGATAAAAGCACTCTCGCTATATTTTTTTATGATGCCTTGGTAATTACAAAAAAGTGTTCATTTTTTTCTTCACGATTCATACTTTTTTTCATATTAAGGCTTTTAGACAAGAGTATTTCAAGGTATATTATACTATCCCAAGTTAAAAGATGTGTGTAAGTGCGTATAGTAAGGTATCAACGTTCAAATGTTTGGCGTCAAGAATAAGGACTATTTTTCAGACTTAATTTTATCCTCAGATTAGTAATTACCTTCATCTTACTAACCCTTGGGACAATGGCTCATAACTACTTATTACTAGTTTCATTTAAGAAAACATCTAACTTTCTTGCTTTTCTTAAACTTTTCCTATCTTTCATATATAATTTTTCACTTTCTACTCTTTTATTATATAAAAAAAATTGTACAGTGCCAAGTGCCAAAATATAGTTTAGTGAATACAAACTTTCCCTCCAAACCTGTTTTCAGCAGTGTCCTCTCTGATGTCTTTTTTTTTTAATGCATCGACCTGTAGACTTAGGGAGAGAAATTAAGAGGGGTAAAATAATAGTCAAATAAAAACTACCTCCAAAACTGTACCGAGGCACGCACAGATATTCAGTGAAGTCTTTTATCACTCACCTCCATTCTTAAAATGAGATAATGTTACCGAAACATGGAGGTGAGTCGGAGGAAATTTAGTTATGATAAAGTGGCTCCTTTAAAAACAAGAGCTCCTCTGCTGGGTCAGCAGAAAAATACGGTTTAAACTATGCCCATTTACTTTAAAAATTAAACTATTTTTTATATTTTCAATTTCTATTGTCCCATGCGGGTATACATACCGCACCACAAAAGGTCCTTTCCAACGAGATTTAAGCTTACCCGGATGAAGATAGAGACGTGAATCATAAAGAAGGACTTGTTGTCCCAGTGTGAAAGTTTTCCTAAAAAGGTTTTTAACGTGAAATATTTTAGTCCGGTTCTTTACTATCATCGCATTGTCTAAGCTTCATCACGGAGTTCGCTTAGCTCATTCAATTACAGCTTCCGATAGCTGCTGGTTTGATCAAAATCGAAGTTTAGCTCTTTGATAGCCCACATTGCTTTATGTTCGATCTCGACAGGAAGGTTGCATGCCTTCCCAAACTCAAGGCGGTATGGAGACATACCAAGATCGGTCTTATAAGCGGTACGAAACGCCCAAAGAGCATCCATCAATTTGGTTGACCAATCTTTACAATTTTTAGAAACCGTCTTCTCCAAAATTTGCTTGATCTGCCTATTTGAGATGTTAGCTTGCCCACTTGTTTGGGGATGATAGGGCATAGAAAGTTTGTGGTTAGTTGCATATTTCTGCATCAAAGCCTCGAAAGACCGATTACAGAAATGCGTCCTGTTGTCGCTAATTATAGCGCGAGGGTGGCCGAACCACGAAAAGATATTTTCTTTAAGGACTTAATAACAACCTTGTTGTCATTAGTGGGACACGGTATTGCTTCCACCCATTTTAAGACATAATTAACCCCCAACAAGATATATAAATTTCCAAAAAAGTTAGGAAAATGGCCCATAAAATCAATACCCCAAATGTCGAATATCTCCACAACCAAGATAGGTTGGAGGAGCATCTCATTTCTACGTGAAATCCGACCCAAGTATTGACAACGCGGGCAAGTTTTGCAATGATCATATACATCTTTAAATAATGTTGGCCAATAAAAGCCACATTGCAAAACTTTCTCCGTCGTTTTTCGAAGACCAAAGTGACCGCCACATGCCTGATCATGACAAAATGATAACACACTCATGAATTCATCGTTAGGGACACATCTGCGAATGATTTGATCGGAACAATACTTAATCAAATAATGTTCATCCCAGTAAAAGTGTTTTACTTGGAATAGAAATCAAAGCTTGACTTGTTTCGACCAATTGCTAGGAATAAGTCCCTGTTAGTGATATGTATGCCCTAGAGGCCATTACTGTACATACGATGTGTATTGTAGTGGATGCTTAGACATATATAGGGAGGACTTTCTTGCTCGACATGATAGTATGCTATCTGGTTACTCTTTATCTTAACATGTACTATGATTGTCTCTATGTTACATGTTGATAAAGCATTTAGGATGAGTACTTGACTACCAGGACTATAATGCAGATCATACTAGTGGTGACAGTGTAGTCGCTAAGTACATCCTTCAAATGTTCCTAGTCGTGGGAGTACCGAGACAGGGCATCGATACTCAAGAGTAGACTAGCGTATGCGCTTCTTGACCCATATGATGGGCGATGGATGATCCCATATCCATTGGTGTTTGAAATCAGAGAACGTATACGGGTGCTCAGTGGTGACTGGGTATACTGGACGGACTCGCCGAGAACTCCCAGATGGTATTATACCTCACGTCAGATGGAAGTTCTCTGGTGACACTGGTACAGGTTAGTCTGTTGACCCGAGATCGTCATAGAGACTTGTGTGATTCCCACTGTGCTTTGATTTCCATCATACCACGTCCAAGAGGGCGTGCAAAACGGTGGCTTTTGGGTACAGTCCCGAATCACATGGAGGCAATGAGCGATAGGAGGGGTTTCGTCTCTCCCGGTATAGGGAGTTAATGTTGCGCTGTGTTCGATTGGCTATAACTGGAAATCCCTGGCCAAGGTTGCTGAGATTTACTGGTAAGTGTTATCAGTAGTTTCTCGAACTGTTATAGACCTCATATCGACACGACTTATCAAGCTACTGGGGTCTGACGTTTACCACCCTTAGGCAAGAGATGCGACATATCAGACGAAGAGACCGGACTGTACGGTAGTGTTACTGATTGGATTCATAGGAGAATGTACAGGCTTGCTTGTTGATCTTCTGATCGCTCAATACCTGGCTGGCTGTTATGTTTAGCTGACCGCTTGCAACTTGTGGGTGTTTGATATGATCATCACCTACTGCCGGCGTATTGACGATTCTTTAGAATCCTACACAGAGGTTTCCTGGCTCAGGCAAAATGGAGTAGGAGCACATATAAGATATGTGCGGGACCGAGAATATTACGATATGAGATATCGTATTCCATTCTCGCAATATATGATATCGACCGGGTATATGTGATATAGCCGGGTCATCGGATCAACTGTTGATTCGATGAATAGATACAGATTATATTAGTCGGTTATATGCGATATAGCCGGATTATCGGATCAAGTGTTGATTCGATAATTTAATGTATAATTATATATGTGATATATTAAGTTACACTAACTAATATAAGCTCAGTTAAAGATTCTTTTTCTCACTTGGATAATACATTGATATATATGTGATATATGTTAATTGTATTATTTAATTTTGTTACAAAAATATATTATATACGTGATATATAATATTGTAACAAGTTAGGGTTACAAATGCAAAATGATTTGTGGAGTTTAACCAAGTTAGCGTTTGATTTGGGTTAGCAATTAGGTTAGCTTTTGCTTGAAGCTTCATGAAGCTTCCTTTTGTTTTTTGCTTAGATATTTTGTATTGATATTTATTAACCCAACCCAAACCCTTTACCCTAGTTTACTCTCTACAAAGGTTAAGCCTTCATGATTGACCCATGGTTGATTTGTAACAATAACAATTAATTCATTATTCATCACAAATGAAATTCTTCTTCTTCTTGCTCTTGAAAAGTTTTCTAGCTTTTGGGTTTGTGATGATTTTGAGTGAGATAAAGAAAACAAAAGAGAGCTAAATTCCTACTTTATCGTCCTCATCTATTCTAGACACTTAGATTAGGGTGTTTGCTTTGCTAATACTTGATTAGTGAAGCAAAAGCTTAGGTTTGAGTTTCTTCAAGGTAGATCATCTTAGTTGTTGAAGATTGGAAGCAAGCTTGCATCTTTCTCTTCATGGAGCCTCTCTAGAGTCCGGGTACATGATGATCGCGGCGAAGGGACCTCAACACGGAGCTTATGAAGCGAAGGAACGGACTAAAAAGGTTGTAATCCCAAACTCTTAGAAGTAAAGTTGTTTACTTGCTTTGTTAATCCTAATACTCTAGTTAAGATCTTGGTTAGGGTTTGTTTAGCACACAAAAATTTTTAAAGTAGCATGATTGATGCTTGCCAAAACCTCGCTAAGGTGCTAAGCTAACCCTACAGTGGTATCAGAGCCAAGCTAGAGCATTAGGCGTTGTTTAGACGAAGTTTGAAGTCCGATCGAACTCCGAAACCCCGATAAATCCTAGTTTCTGGAAATATTTTCAAAAGTTGAAATTTTTCATATTAAAATTACTCAGAAAATCATGCGGGGAATTATAAGAATTACTGTGAAGTACGAAGTCACAATTCACTCAAGTGACAGCGGAACCGCGGCCAAACCATGCGTTTGGCGGCAGTTCCGCGACCAACTTTGGGAGTTGGGGGCTAATACCTCAAGGGTTTATTCTTACGTATTTTTTCATGCTTCTAGGAATTTTTAATTCTACTCAAGTGTTGAGCTTTCTGAGATTTATTGGGAACTCATTAAATCGATCGAAAAGTTTAACTTCGTTTATGTTTTTTCGGGTAATTTAGAACGTGTTAAAAAGTTCAAACGGATATCAATAACTCACTTTTTCCCCTTCCGGAAAATTTCAAAGTGTTGGATTTTTCCTTAGTTAAAGAACATTCACAGTCGTGCAAGTAACGCAGTGGACCCTCTAGAAGAACTAAAACCTTAACTCGATTATGTGACCGTCTGAATCGCCTCTAGACCTTAGGGTTTGTGGCAGTACGGCGTTGCCACATGAGAGGCGTTGGTTTGACCCTTCTACGGCTGGACCATTGGTACTGTGGCATGTGATGGATGTTTTTAAACTAATTTCAAGTGTTGAGCTATTTAGGAAATCTTGGGTGTTTGTTTATTCGATTGGAAATTTTAACATTGTCTATTTATCTGGAATAAGATACAATATTTGGAATCCACAAGTAGTTATGAGATAACTAATTTGAATGTTATAAATCTAGCATTTTTTAGTCTCATTTGATTGGTTGCCACGGGATTTTGATGTGATTAAATGTCTTTCTCAATCACGTAGCGTACGCGGATACTCGCCGGGTAAACTTAATACATAGCCACGCCCCATAGCCCCGACCAAGTGACTGTAGGAGAACCCCGTCGCCAAAAGCATCCGTTCGGATGCTCGCGGTAGCGGTGTTCCGCCTTAGTGGACTTCGTCGACGGCGTCGGGGGTTCGGCCGTCTACTAAAGTTTCCGACGAGCATTCGATCAGGATGCCGAGAATTTTGTTGAATTGCCCAACTTGATATTGAAAAGTTTTTTCGAGATCGAGACTAAAATGAGGGGTTTATAATTTTTAGGCAGGCGATGTCTAAGGTATTCATTTGGTTAGGCATGTGATGTCTAAAAAGGTTGCGGATTCCAACTTTTGTAGTTTTACACTTTCTTTTCTGCGACCGTAAGTGTAATAGTGGTGTATCGCCGGTTTCGTTGCTATACATCAACGACAATTGGGATACGCATATTTACTTACGTTGATGACATATGATGTTATGTGTTGCTGTGATATGTTATATTGGATCGTCGTGTTTTGAATAGCCGGGGGTTTTATATGAGATGAGGGTTTTTATTTTCATTCATGTAAAATTCATTGTATGTAATATTCTTTTATTGGGGCACTTCCGGGTTGAGGATGATGTCACCATTGTATATTATTTACTTTTCCGCATTATGATAGACCCAAGACGGGGAGCACAAGTAACCGGGTTCTAGGGTCCAGTGGGAAACCATCTCGAGGAGCTGAGACCGGGTATCCTAACTCAAGAATTGGTAGGGTTGCTTGTCGCTCTCGTAGGGGTCTAGGGGTGTGGGATTGGATATTCATCGCGACCGTGGAATCCGTGTTTTATACAGGCTCGTATTAAAACACAGACCTCCTAGTATATCCAATATTTCATATATGTTCTTCTGCTGCAATGTTCTATGATGAGATCATATTACTGCCTGAGACAAATATTTATATTATATATATGAGATATATGTTATATTGCTGATTTCGTTTCAAATGTGATACTTGTGAAGCATAATTAAATGGGACTTCATTAATGACATTAATGAAACAAAAAGAAACCTAAAGATGTTGTAGAAACTTGTCTAAAAAACAGGTAGCTCTAGTTCTTGCTTTGCATAGAGGTATTCCTTGTAGAATATCCAGCACCTTATTCGATAAGGAAAGAGCCGAGATCCCTTCACCGGGAGTGACCTCTTTAGCGAAACTAGCAGATGCTACAAACTCGGTTTGTCTTTTGATTGTTTTTATAGTTTTTGCTTTGCATAGTGATATTTGTGAAATATCCTTCACCTTATTCGATGAGGAAAGAGCCGAGATCCCTTCACCGGGAGTGACCTCTTTGGCAAAACTAGAAAAGGCCTAAAAAACATTCCAGTTAAAATCACTCGATTCTACAACGATATCAAGTTCATTACGCAAAGGGTTTTCTTAAAAACCTGACGTAGCCCTCCGTCATTTCAGATAAGTACTTCATAGTATTCGTCTTACGTTTGTTGGCTTTTGTCAAGGCGTAGTGTGCGGTAGCTATTTATGCTTATCTGTATAAGCATATGATGCGATTGAGTTAGGGTAGTCATGCGACTTTGTTGGCTTTCGTCAAGGGTCGTATGGGTGGGTTTAATTCAATCGGGAAATGACGGGTTGAACTTGACTAGTAGCCTGTGGTTTGTTGGCTTTCGTCAAGGTCATAGGATGCTAGGGGTAAAACATTATCGGGAATTTAAAGTGTTGAAATTTGCAATGAGATTGCATACCTTTTATGAGATAGTTGGATCCCGATACCCACTGCGAATAAGAGTTACTCCTGGGAGAGTTTTACACATTACAATTAGCCGATCAAGTAGGTGTCTAGAAAGGTGTCAACGGGGTTACGCTCCTGTGAAAATGAGGTTTATTTTAATTAGGTTTGTGCGAAAGCGCGGGGAACCTCCCTCAAAGTACCGGCACTGGCCTGGCTGAAAGATTGGCGAACTTGTAGAGTGTAATTAATCCCGGTTAGTCTTTCCTTTTAGGGTTTGAAGGAAGATTTGACTAAAATAGTGGGAGACATCCTCATTAGATATATTAATAACCAATCTAACCTTGCAAGGGCATACGCTGAGTGTTTTCTTCTAACTCTCTCCAGGTACCGACCATGTCACGCCTTAATCAAGATAATAATATGGATGAATTGACCGAACCCGCTTGTTATACTGCGCTAAGGAACGTTGGTCCCGCTCCAACTTATAATTGTTACAAGACAGAGCATGAAATAAGGGATTACCAGAATTCCCGTGCCGCCCAAACGAAGAAAATACATGCTGATGCATTTTCTTCGGGTGTGTTCATTACCGAGAACTGTTTCTCAGTATCCTTTATGTCCTGGGTATGAGATACCGGATCAGGATCCCGCAAATGTAATTTGTTACATGGGCTACAGATAGGTAGAGAACTGAGAACGGGTGATAAGTTTCAAGAGTTGGAAATGATGCAAGTGTTGAAGCCAAGTCTGTTGGCCGTTATCATCCTGTATTACCAGAATACATTGATTCTGAACTAATGTTATTAGATACCGAACCTGATATACAATATCATATCAGTCTCTTTATTAGTAAAGAAGGATATAATTTTGTATTGTTGGATAATGTTTTGAACATTTCCTATATCAAGAGTTGATCGGTTCAGGCACGTTATCAAAAAGCATAGACGTTCTAAATCAAACCACAGTTCTTAACGTACAGAACACACACAAGAGGAAGAGTTTAGAAATGAACGAATCCTTCTTGAGGCATTGTAGACTAAGTCATATCAATTCGACCCGACTAGCTGAAGTTACATAAAGATGCATATTTAAATTAGTTTGGATTTACATCTTGTAAAACTTGCCAGTCATGTCACAAAGATAAGATGACCACAGCTCCGTTTATTGGAAACAGAGTAAGAGTTAGTGAACTTTTGGGATTGGTACATGATGATGTATGATAGTCCCATGTCTACATATGCTAGGACAGGTTCTTTGTACTTCATTACATTCACTGATGATCTCTCAAGATTTAGACATATGTTCCTGTTGAAACACAAGTCCGAAACTTTTGAGATAATCACATAATATAATTTAGAAGTAGAGAACCAAAAACGGGTATAAGTATTATGTCCTTTCATGTGATCAAGGAGGAGAATACTTGAGCATGGAATTCCTGGACTATTCTAAAGGAGAATGAGATTCTTTCTCAGCATTACTCCTCCGTATACACCATAGCACGTCGGTGTATCGGGGCGGAGCAATCACACCCTATGTGATATGGTGTGCTCTATGATGAGTACTACTGAGTAGCCTATTTTCTTTTGGGGTTATGCACTTGAGAAGTTGCATGCCTATTAAATAGGGTTCCAACCAAATCAGCTGCCTACCACTCCATATGTGATATGGTATGGGAAGAGCCCATCTCTTAAGGAAGTTAAGATTTGGGGTTGTCCGACCTATGTCAGAAACAAAATCCGGACAAGCTCGAGGCAAGGTCGGTTCTGTGGAAGTTTGTTGGATATCCCAAGCATTCGCAAGGGAATATCTTCTACCACACCGAGGAACAAAAGATGTTTTATTTCTCGGCATACCACTTTTTGGGAAAAAGGGAATTTCTTGTGAAGAAATTAGTGGTCATGAGGTAGAACTGGAAGTAGTTCCAGCTATACAAACTGTAGCTGATGATTTGGTAAACCCAGAGGATTCAATAGTTTCCAACGAACCTCAGCCTTTCCGCCGATCTGGTAGGGTTCCTCATCCACCTGAGAGATACTTCGGTTTCTCTATGACAGTGGGAGAGAGGATTGCATCATGAGATGATGACCCAACTAGTTTCGAGCAGGCCATCAGGAGTGGGGACTCTGTGGGAATGATTGGATGCTTAGCGATCTGAGATTGAATCCTTATACACCAACAAAGTATGGACTTTGGTTACATTATCTGAAGGGTTAAATCCCCATCAGGAGAATGTATATCTTGAGAAGATTACATGGTGTACATGGAAAAGTTGAGACTTTCAAACCTATGCTTATGTCCATCCAGATCCTACTTTCCACTGCAACATACCATGACTACGATATCTAGCGGTTGGGTGTCATGACTGCTTTTCTAAATAGTGATTTGGAAGAGAGTGTCTATAAGTATACAGCCAGAGGGCTTCGTAGACAGTGGGAGCAGCGGAAAAGTGTGCAAGATGTTTTATGTGATAAATCAGGCATCGCTGAGTTGGAACGTCTGTTTTGGTGCGGTAGTCAACGAGTTTGACTTCATCAAAATGGTAGATGAACCAAGTATATACAAAAAGGTAGTAGGGAGTATGGTGGTGATCCTCGTATAGTACGTGGATGACATACTCTTGATAGGGAAGAAGTTTCCTTTGCTACGCTCTGTTAATCTCCTCTTATCACAAAGATTCTCTATATAGGATCAAGGTGATACCTCCTAAATCCTGGGTTATAGATCTATGGGATAGATCTAATTGGATGTTAGGATTCTTACTAGTTGTAGTGAGATGGTATCAATCGATCCTGGGGAGAATCACTGGAAAGGTTCTAAGGTGATAAGGACGACTGAATGTCAGTCGCAGGCATTGTCTTTACCGTCAGTGGAGGGACGGTATGTTGGAAGATTTCCAAGCTAGATACCGTGACATACTAGACGATTAAAGGCAAGATACATCGTTACCAAGGATACTACCAAGGAGACAGTCTGGACATATATAAGTTCATGAGATGAACTTCGTTCCTACCATTGTGTGACAATGGAGTTGTGGCTTATGCCTAGGAACCCCCGTCCCATCAGAGATCCAGACATAATCTTAGGCAGTATCACCTGATCATGGAGATGGTTGATCTCCAGGGAGATAGAGGTTAGGAGAGTAGACACAGAGGACAACAGCGCGGATCCACTCACAAAAGCCTATTTCCCAGTAGAGACAATTATGGGATGGTTGAGTATGAGATACTTCAACCACAGCTGATTGTTGGGTATACGATACCACAACAGATGGCCCTAGTGCAAGTAGGAGATTGTTAGTGATATGTATGCCCTAGAGGCCATTACTATACATACGATGTATATTGTAGTGGATGCTTGGACATATATAGGGAGGACTTTCTTGCTCGACATAATAGTATGCTATCTGGTTACTCTTTATCTTAACATGTACTATGATTGTCTCTATGTTACATTTTGATAAAGCCCTTAGGATGAGTACTTGACTACCAGGACTATGATGCAGATCAAACTAGTGGGGACAGTGTAGTCGCTAAGTACATCCTTCAAATGTTCCTAGTTGTGGGAGTACCGAGACAGGGCATCGATACGCCAGAGTAGACTAGCGTATGCGCTTTTTGACCCATATGATGGGCGATGGATGATCCAATATCCATTAGTGTTTGACATCAGAGAAGGTATACGGGTGCTCAGTGGTGACTGGGTACAACGGACGGACTCGTCGAGAACTCTCAGATGGCATTATACCTCACGTCAGATGGCAGTTCTCTGGTGACACTGGTACAGGTTAGTCTGTAGACCCGAGATTGTCATAGAGTCTTGTGTGATTCCCACTGTGCTTTGATTTCCATCATACCACGTCCAAAAGGGCGTGCAAAACGGTGGCATTTGGGTACAGTCCCGAATCACATGGAGGCAATGAGCGACAGGAGGGATTTCGTCTCTCCCGGTATAAGGAGTTGATGTTGCGCTGTGTTCGATTGGCTATAACTGGAAATCCCTGGCCAGGGTTGCTGAGATTTACTGGTAAGTGTTATCAGTAGTTTCTCAAACTATTATGGACCTCATATCGACAAGACTTATCAAGCTACTGGGGTCCGACGTTTACCACCCCTAGGTGAGATATGTGACATATAAGACGAAGGGACCGGACTGTACGGTGTTACTGATTGGATTCACAGGAGAATGTACATGCTTGCTTGTTGATCTTCTGATCGCTCAATACCTGGGTGGCTGTTACGTTTAGCTGACCGCTTGCAGCTTGTGTGTGTTTGATATGATCATCACCTACTGCCGGCATATTGACGATTCTTTAAAGTCCTACACAGAGCTTTCCTGGCTCAGGAAAAACGGAGTAGGAGCACATATGTGATCTGTGCGGGACCGAGAATATTACTATATGATATATCGTATTCCATTCTCGCGATATATGATATAGGCCGGGCATATGTGATATAGCCGGGTCATCGGATCAACTATTGATTCGATGAATAGATACAGATTATATTAGTCGGTTATATGCGATATAGCCGGATTATCGGATCAAGTGTTGATTCGATAATTTAATGTATAATTATATATGTGATATATTAAGTTTCATTAACTAATATAAGCTCACTTAAAGATTGTTTTTCTCACTTGGATAATACATTGATATATATGTGATATATGTTAATTGTATTATTTTATTTTGTTACAAAAATATATTATATATGTGATATATAATATTATAACAAGTTAGGGTTACAAATGCAACATGATTTGTGGAGTTTAAACAAGTTAGGGTTTGATTTGGGTTAGCATTTGGGTTAGCTTTTGCTTGAAGCTTCATGAAGCTTCCTTTTGTTTTTTGCTTAGATATTTTGTGTTGATATTTATTAACCCAACCCAAACCCTTTACTTTAGTTTACTCTCTACAAGGGTTAAGCCTTCATGATTGACCCATGGTTGATTTGTAACAATAACAATTAATTCATTGTTCATCACAAATGAAATTCTTCTTCTTCTTGCTCTTGAAAAGCTTTCTAGCTTTTGGGTTTGTGATGATTTTGAGTGAGATAAAGAAAACAAAAGAGAGCTAAATTCCTACTTCATCATCCTCATCTATTCTAGCCACTTAGATTAGGGTGTTTGCTTTGCTAATACTTGATTAGTGAAGCAAAAGCTTGGATTTGAGTTTCTTCAAGGTAGATCATCTTAGTTGTTGAAGATTGGAAGCAAGTTTGCATCTTTCTCTTCATGGAGCCTCTCTAGAGTCCGGGTACATGATGATCGCGGCGAAGGGACCTCAATACGGAGCTTATGAAGCGAAGGAACGGACTACAAAGGTTGTAATCCCAAACTCTTAGAAGTAAATTTGTTTACTTACTTTGTTAATCCTAATACTCTAGTTAAGATCTTGGTTAGGATTTGTTTAGCACCCCAAAAATTTTAAAGTAGTATGATTGATGCTTGCCAAAACCTTGCTAAGGTGCTAAGCTAACCCTACAGTCCCGTCGCTAGATAATTCACAATATCTACGAACCAAGGTTCGCAGGATACGGTCAAGAGCTGTTCGTCAGGAAATGAGTCATTTATCGGCACGGTCAACATTGGTGAAGAAGAGATGCGTGAAGGATGGTTAGCTACTATATTTTCACATCCACTCTTGTCTCGGATGACAAGATCAAATTCTTGTAACAATAGGATCCAACGTATTAGCCTGGCCTTACCATCCTTCTTCGATAAAAGGTGTCGTAGGGCGGAATGATCAGTGTAAACCACTATTGACGAGCCAATCAAGTAAGGCCTGAATAATTCTAATGCAAATACAACTGCCAAGAGTTCTTTCTCGGTAGTTGTGTAATTAATTTGTGCATTGTTCAAGCTCCTACCTGCATAGTAAATTACATGTGGCATCTTATCAATGTGATGTCTTAAGAGTGCACCAATAGCAAAATCTGATGCATCACACATAAGCTCGAACAGGTGATTCTAATCCGGAGATGATAGAACAGGGGCTGTAGTGAGAGATCTTTTAAGTGTAAGTCAACGGTAGCGCCCCAGCTGTCGATCCGAGACCAAAATGCGGAAACAATTTTTTTTCATAAACTTGAAACTGGCGCTAACGCAGACTTTTACCCGGATTGAACCATTAACATTAAACTAGTAATATAAAGAGGGTTAGAAAAGATATACCGATCGATCCGTGTCCTTCGGTCTTTATCCACCATCTTTAGCTCATTGCGGCATCTCCGATCTCGCTTGATCTCCGGTCTCCTCGTCGGAAAGGGCACCACATCTATTAATCCTTTTACGGGCTCCCGCTTCGAACCGAAGCAACTCGGACACGAAGTTTGCTAGCTGACGTTTCCAAGGTGAAGTAGAGAATGTGTGTGATCACTTTGTCTCAAGCATCCATTGCTTCTCAACGCATGGGAGTGTATGGATGGAGGTTTATGTGGATGCCATTAATGGAGATAGTGAGCTCAAGAAGAAAGAGGAAGAAGAAGAGCTTTCTTTTTCTTTTGTGTTGATGATAAAATGAGAGTGGGCTAGAATGATAATACAAGAGCTAACCCCAAACCATATGGCTGCCCTCTCTCTTTCCTCTTATCATTTCAACACATAAATCAAGCAATAATGTAACATATGCACAAATAAAGAGACCATGAGTCATCACGTGTGCATGTGTCACAATTAATGCTCCTAATCATGACTTTGAGCTCATTATTTCCATTTGTAAACATTTATCTAAATGTTTAACACAATAAAAAGTGAATATCATCTACCAAAGCAAACTCGTGACGGATCACAAGGATACCGCTCATCTGTATATACATACATGCATCCGCATTCCGACTGAATGCGAATGCAATGCGATGAAAGTAATCCAACAAATCTAATACTAGGATCCGGCTTAAACCAAAGCCCACTAGTATGATCCGTCCGATCATGATCCGTGCACTACTGCACGTATATGATCGAACCCTGCCATAATACCATACGGCCTCTACAACGTTTCGCCCGAAACTTGAGAAACTGACTGTGGGGGACTCTAAAGACTCGTCAATACACTGGCTGTGGATTTAACCACTAGCACGTCAGTAGTACTAGACGTACATAACGGGCTACCAGGTATTGACCAAAAAGGAGACCGATGAGCGAACTCATCCTGACACCCTACTAAGCCTGTCAGTGACAATATCCGTACAGTCCGGTCCGTTCGTCTATGAGCATCGCATGTCGGGCCTAGGGGGTTAGTAAAAGTCAGACCCCCAAAAGCAGTACAAGTCGTGTCGGAGTGTAGCCCAGAACACCCTGAGATACTACTGGAATACCTACCAGTAAATCTCCTGCCTTGGCCAAGGACTTCGTGTAATGGCTCTCCTAGACACAACACGATCTCACCCCAAATACCGGGAGAGACGAAACCCCTGCCGATCCGCTCACTGCCTCCATGTGGCTCGGGACTGTACCCAACTAAAACCTGTTTGCACGACTCCTTTGAGCCGTGGTAGGGTAGTAATCAAAGCACAGTGGGAACTCACACGAGACAAATGACGATCTCAGGTCGATAGACTAACCTATACACATGTCACCGGGGAACTGCTATCTGACGTCAGGTATAATACTAACAAGCTTGTTCCCGGCGAGTCCTGTCTGGTCTACTCATAACCCAATGAGCACCTGTATACATCTTAGGTGATCCAACTGACACCAATGGCTTGTGATACCGGCCACCGCCCCTCGTCGGGGTCTCGACTGTATACAATAGTTTACTAATGGAGTGTCTATGCCCAGTCTCGAAACTCCCATGACTAGGGACTACTTTAAGGATGTGCTTATAGACTACCCAACTCTCACATATATGATCGCCATCATACTGCTGGTAGTCAAGCAAGAATCTTAAGGGCTGTATCAACGTGTAATTGTGATCTGTAAGGTCACCTAAAGCATGTACACGATGATACAGATAAACTAGATAGCATACTATCATCTTGAGTAAGACTGTCCTACCGGCATAGGTCCTCCCTCAATCATTGCAATCACGTGTTTGCGATCCATAATTGACTTTGAGGGCACTATATCCAACAATATCACACTTGCACTTAAGGCTAATTATTGCGATGTCGCATACTCACAGCCCGTGTGATACCGAACACCCAACTCCTCTACTGATCAGTCTCACAGAGCCCGTTTGTGAAACTATTGCGTTCGAGAAATAGCCTTAGTGAGTGGATCCGCCCAGATGTTTCTTTCTATGTCTCTCTTTATTTCAAGTCCGTGGAGAAAGCCATCTCCCGAAATGAGCAAAACCTGTCTTAGAATATGTCTGGATATTTGATGGGACCTAGTTCATAAATGAACTCCAAATCCAAACTTCTTAGACTGTATCGTCAACTGAATCTAATCAGTATTCTGCGCCATGCCTCCCTCGGTATCCGCTTGGACCACCTGTCCAAACTACTGCCCGTCGTCAGAGGGAAAACTATAACTCCGACAGTCACTCTGTCATCCAGGTCACCTTGTAAGCCTGAAATGATAACCGTCTCCCGAAGGAGGCTGTTGTTATCATATCCGTAGAACATCTACTTATGTTCTAAAACTGCTTCCAAACGTTTCTCCAGGATTGGATCAATATCAACTTATTGCATCTAGTGCAAAAACAACATCTAGTGTGGTACTTGACATCTCATGATTGACTCAATTGCCTAAGCGAGTGATATGTCAATCATGCACATCCCTCTCCCCTTTAGTCTGTAAGACACCTTTAGAGAGGGTAACTCTATCACCTGCAGGTATACTACCGTGCCAGGAGTCGTCCATTCTAAAACACCTTTAGAATGCTGTCTAAGTACCCAGATTGGGGCACTACCCAAATCCAGATCTAGTAACCAGAATGTCTGATATTATATCTATATCTTATATGGAGAAACCACTGTGTGACAACCAAAGTATAACTAATCGTAGTATAGGAATTTCACTTCCTACTCTGTGTATGTCATCCAAATACCAGGACATCACACCCTACTACCTTCTTAACAAATCCATCCCCTATTCTGATGAAGTCAAAACTATGACTGTCACATCAAAAATGGATGATCTATCTCCGTTATATCTTCTTTAGTCTATAAATAGACATGAGCTACTTGCCCACTATGCTTCCGCAGCTCCCACTGACTACGACAACCCTCTGGCAGAGTCATATACACATGCACTTCTAAAGCTAGTTTAGAATGATGCTATATTCATCCTCCTGCCGGGTCTCATAGTCGAGAACAACAGTAGTGTCAAGTCTGGGTAAACAAGAACCTCCCTGTCACCGTCCTTGAGGATACCGGGGTACCTCTCGGGTGCTTGAGGTTACCCACCATATCTGCGGAGTGGCCAATGGAATGTCAAACATGATTGAATCTTTAGGTTCTCATCAAATTTCCAGTAATCGTTTGTGGTTCTGGAATAACTTCCAGTTCTATCATACTCCCACTACTGTTTTCAGAAAAAAAAATCCATTTTTATCAAAACTGTGGCGAGTCTAGAACAATATCATTATTGATCTTCCAGATGGTAGAAAGTCAACCCACGTCATAGCCCGGGCTAACCCACAAACAGCCATTACAGAAACGCGTCTTGAGTTATCCAGAGTCTAGTTTTAAGCATAAGCCGGACAACTCCCCGTACCTTAACATTGTTAAGATATGAACTATTCTATATCCAATATAGAAACAGAGGCACTGATTTAATTGGAACCAGATTCAAATCATGCAGTTGTCTCCAGTGCATGTCAACTAAATGGAGAGAGGCCGATCAGCATTACTCAACTTAGGAATACATCCAGATATGAGTAACCTGAAAGAGAAGCAAGTTCTCATAATCATTACTATCAACTGTATACCATACACAAGTATCTTCATCTTCGATCACCTTGAAGAATCCTGATACTTGCAATACCTGGTTCTCTAGTTTACTCTTATACCTATAACTTCTCAAAATTTAGACCTTGCATTTCTACAAAACGCTTGTCTAAAAACTAGAGAAGTCATAAGTACACAGAATATAGTACGAGGACCAACCCCTCTGTCCTAATGGACACTGGACAATATACAATACTTTGTATAAGTCCGCTAAGTTGAATAACTCAAACCCTGTGCGTCGTAGGTTGAAAACTGTACTATGGTTATGAAGAATTACACCACTGTTAAATGCTCCTTATCTAACCATCAACTGATATAGGTAAATGTCATGGACATAATTTCAAAAGGTTATATCTCACTTCATAAAAATAAACATACAGATATATCAGTTTGAAATTGGTGCATAACAATGGATATTCAAAACCAAATATTTGCCATCCGGCAATAACCTAGGCGATTTCCTCAAATATCACCAATTACAACGAATCCCGATGTAATGAGGATGATCACCTAATTCCCAATGACTTACTCCCACTCATCATCTGTAAAACCATACAGATGTGAGAATCAACCTGGTAAATACATACCCTGGAGCAAGGGCTAATTGGGAAATCAGTTTTTTTTAACAATACATAGTGAAACTGAAACATGTAAATGTTTCGAAGGGGTATCCGGGTATTCCTAGTAATGCCTCTTCCATTATCAGATTCACAACTGTAACCGTATATTTCTTTGCCATCTCTCCAAATCCCTTTATATGTCTTTATTCATTACCTTTTGTACACCACCTTTAGGCCAAATGGTTTTCTTCCTTCCCTACCGTTCAGCACCAGCCTATGGTTTGGAAGAAGACTATCCAATAAGCATAATGGGTGTACTTTCCTAATCCTAGGAGCACTCGCAACGCGAGAGAAGGAAAAGATAAAAGACAACTGAATAAACCTTATTCATATTTCTCTTAAACCAGAATCCATCCACGAACTGGAACAAGTTCCTTCGAGTTCGTATATAACCATACGATGGATCATACAATAAACTGTGGATCTTCGTAGTGATACTGAGTGATCTGGAGAAATACAAAGGTGAAGTATGAGTGGCGATGAAATACTTGGTTTGGTCGTGAATAGCAGTCGCAATTTACTTTGTCATCTTTCTAATCCCTTTATTTGTCTTTACTTATTACCTTCTGCACACCTCTCTTAGGCTAATCAGTTTTCTTCATTTCCTACCGTTCGTCACATGACTATGGTTTGGAAGAAGACTATCCAATAAGCGTAATAGGTGTACCGTCCTAATCCAAGGAGCACTCGCAACCAGAGAGAAGGTAAAAGGAAAAGACAACTGAATAGTCCTCTTCATTTTCTCCAGAACCGGAAACCATCCTCGAATCTGGAACAAGTTCCTTCGAGTTCGTATATAACCATATGATGGTTTTATCCAATGGAAGTGGACGTTCGTAGTGATACGAAATGTTCCGAAGAAAAAGGGTAAAAGTAGGAGTGGCAATGAGGTATGCAACTCAGACAATCCAAAAGCCAGTGTTTGAAGAAGGTTCGGTTATCTTGGTCACTGAGTCATAGTCTAGGTTCGGGCCATGGTCGCTGCTAAAGAGAGAGAGAAAAGAAACACTCTGCGTGCACTCTAACCTAGATCAGAATGGTTATCAATTTATCTAATCAGGAAACCTCCCACTGTAATCTCAAATTCTCCTCTAAACCTGAAAGAAGAGTTAGTCGGGATCACCCGAGGAGTAAACCAACTCATCAGTGGGAATCGGGATCCAACTATCATCGCATGATAACGTGATGGAATCCACTCACATTATCACACTCCAGAAGGTATGCGCATGCCAGGAAAGTTTCAGTTTCTTTAGAAACTCCCGATGTGATTTTTACCCCATGCTCTTATGACCTTGACGAAGGTCAACAAATCATAAGTCACATGCCAAGTTCTACCCGTCATTGTCCAGGTTAATTTGAACCCACACGTATAAGCCCTTGACGAAGGTCAACAAGGCTGTACGACTGTCCCGAACCAACGCATCTATCTATGCAACAGAAAGGTAACAAGCAGCTACCATACACTATGCCTTGACGAAGGTCAACAAACATAGCATGAATACTAAGTGCTACCCGTCTGAAATAACGGAGGGCTACGAATGGTTTTTGCCGAAAAACCTTTAACGTAATGAACTTGATATCGTTGAAGGAACCGGATAGCTTTTTATAAAAATATAGTGGCGAAAACCTTTGCTAAAGAGGTCACTCCCGGTGAAAGGATCTCGGATCTTTCCCCGTAGAATGAGGTGCAGGATATTCCAACTGAATACCATGATGCAAAGCAAAAAGTAATCGACTATAGTGAAGTTATTACCCTGACGTAAACTTCTGTCCAAGGGGTCACTCCCGATGAAGGGATCTCGGCCCTTGCCTCGTAGAATGAGATGCTGGATATTACTTACCGAATACCACTGTGCAAAGAAAAGAAAACGTCCTTGCAATTACAGCTTTTTGAAAATTGTTCCAACAACATCAAACAGGTTTGTTTAGCTTGCATTGATCCGAATCAATGTAGTCCCATCAGTTGATAAAGAACGAAAATATGATGTACGTATATGCCATCCGCATTCGCCACTGGGTCCCGTCATCACCCGTTAGGTTACTTAACTAACGACAGAGCGAGGACTGGACTAGAGCGGATGTAAAACATATACAACTTCTGTTAGTTATGTATATACCCTAGAGGCCATTGTTGTACATATGATGTATATTATAATGGATGCTTGGATATATATAGAGAGGACTTTCTTGCTCGTCATGATAGTATGCTATTTGGTTTCTCTTTGTCTTAACATGTTGACTTATATTAGTTTGCTGTCTTACTCTCATATGTTGATAAAACCCTTAGGATTTGTACTCGACCACTGGGACTATGATGAGATCATACTAGTGGAGCCACGGTAGTTGATGAGTACATCCTATAACAGTTCCTATTCGAGGGTATATCGAGACAGGGCATCGATACACCAGAGTAGACTAGCGTATACGCATCTTGACCCATATGATGGGCGATGGATGATCCTATATCCATCGGTGTTTGACATCAAGGATGGTGTATGGGTGCTCAGTGAAGACTGGGTACACTGGACGGACTCGCTGAGAACTCCCAGATGGTATTATACCTCACGTCAGATGGCAGTTCTCCGGTAACACTGGTATAGGATAGTTTGTAGACCCAAGATCGTCATAGAGTCTTGTATGATTCCCACTGTGCTTTGATTTCCACCTTACTACGTCCAAGAGGGCATGCAAAACGGTGGCTTTTGGGTACAGTCCCGAATCACATGGAGGCAATGAGCGATAGGAGGGGATTCGTCTCTCCCGGTATAGGGAGTTGATGTTGTGCTGTGTTCGATTGGCTATAACTGGAAGTCCCTGGCCAGGGCTGATTTAGAGATTTACTGGAGTTGATGTTACCAGTAGTTTCTCGACCTGTTATGAGCCTCATGTCGACATGACTTATCAGTTACCGGGGTCTGACGTATACCACCCCTAGACTAGATATGCGATATATCAGACGAAGAGACCGGACTGTATGGGAGTGTTACTGATTGGATTCACAGGAGAATGTACAGGCTTTCTTGTTGATCTTCTGATCGCTCAATACCTGGGTGGCTGTTACGTTTAGCAGACGCTTGCAGCTTGTGGGTGTTTGATATGATCATCACCTGCTATCGGCGTATTGACGATTCTTTAGAGTCCTACACAGAGGGTTCTTGACTCAGGCAAAATGGAGTAGGAGCACATATGTGATATGTGCAGGACCGAGGATAATACGATATGAGATACTGTATTATATTCTCGCGATATTTTGATATGAGCCGGATCATTGGATTAAGTGTTGATTCTGTTAGTGTATATGCCCTAGAGGCCATTACTGTATCATACTAGTTTGTATATTACTTAATGGAAGCTTGGGATATTCACAGTTGTATAGACAATCTTGCTCAAAATAGTAGTATGCTACTTGGTTTGTTTCTACTTTAATGTGTGCATGTGTTTCTTATAGCATATCGCCTTTACACATTAGTGGAGCCCTAGGATCTTTGCTTGATTACCAGCGTTATGATGGCAGTCACACTCGTGGGGGCTGGGTAATCTACAAGCACATCCTTATGCAGGTCCCTAGTCGTAGGACTATCGAGACAGGGCATCGATACTCCGGAGTAGACTAGCGTATGCGCTTCTTATCCCAGCATGGGAGATGGTCTGTCCCACAGCCGTCAGTACGTCGTACTTGAGATAGTACGCGGTTGCTCGTTAGGTTACGAATACACCGGACTCGTCGGGAACTGTTGGTTGGTAATATACCTATCGTCAGTTATCAGTTCCCAGGTGACATGAGTACAGCTTAGTCCGTTGACTTGACACTGTCACTTCGCCTCGAGTGTGTTCCCACTGTTCTTAGATTGCTACCCTACCACTGCTCAAAGGATTCGTGCAAACAGGTAGCAGTTGGGTGCAGTCCCGAAGCACTTGGAGGCAGTGACGGTTAGACAGGATTCGTCTCTCCCGGTATTGGGGGTTGATATCGCGCTGTGTCTAGGAGAGCGATTACACAATGTCCCTGGCCAGGGAAAGCGAGATATACTGGTAGGTTTCCAGTGTTATCTCAGGGTGTTCTGCACTACACTCCGACGCGACTTGTACCGCTATTAGGGGACTGACGTTTACCGCCCCCTAGGCCCGCCATGCGATATTCTCAGACGAACAGACCGGGCTGTATGGAGACTGTCACATTCAGGCTCAGTAGGAGTTCAGATGGATTCACCTCGTCAGTCTTCTTATCGACATCTACCTGGGGACCGTTACGTACAGCTAGTACCGCTTGCGGCCTGTGGTTAAACCCACTGCCAGCGTAGTGTCGAGTCTTTAGAGTCCCACACATAGGGTTATTCGCCTTTAGGCAAAACAGAGTAGAGGCCGCATGGTTTTGCGATGGGGTTCGTTCACATCCGCGCACTTGTGCACGTTTGGTGTCCGGAAAGTTGATACTAGCGGGCTTTGGTTTAAGCCAGATCCTAGTATATGTTTTGGGATTGGTTTTATCTCATTGTATTCGTGTTCCTCGGAACACGGATACGGGTGTGTATGCACAGTTGACTGAGGCAGAGGCACATGACTTTTATTAGGGTTGATGGCCGTTGTCTTTTTCCTAACCCTAGTGTATATGTGAAATATGATTATTAATATTAATTAATTATAATTGTGTTATGGTTAGGGTTGTTGACCATTTGACTATGGTTGACTTGTTGACCTATGTTGACATATTGACCATCATCATTTCACATGAAAGATGCTATTTGATTCTTGCAAAATTCATTAATGTGAAATGATAATGGTCATTTCAAGTTAACCATTACTATTATTTTTGATTAATTATTTAATTATCATAATTCACATATATATGAGAATGGTTGATATTATCCTCATTCTCTCTTGCTCATTCTCTCTCATCCTCTTCCTCTCTCTCAAAGCTCTCCCCTCGCATGAGTTGAGAACCATTTTGCTTTTGAGATAAAACACCAAAATTACTCTCTACTCTTCCTAAGGTTCTAGGTTTAGCACACCAAGCACTTTAGTTACCTCTAGGTTGAGGTAGGAGCCAAAAGTAGAGGCCCTCGGGTGGATCTTTCTTCGGCAAGAGAAGGCGACGAGGACGACCCGTTCATCCCACTCTAAGGAGCAAGAAGAGGAGTTCAAGACTTAGGTATAACCCCTTAACCGAGTAGCTATATCTCTTAGCTTGGTTGTTAGTTTTTGTTTAGCAAAGATCCTCCTTTTAGTCCATGTTGCCTTGAGATTTAAAAATCGATTTTTTATACCGTTTCCGCCTCCCCGTAAGCACCGAGGTGGGCAACGTGGACTTACAGTGGTATCAGAGCCTAGCTAAACACAAACTTGCAAGTTAGCAAAGTATCTAGAATTTCGATCGGAGAAAAATCGCAAAACACGTTTCAAAAACCTAACTTTCTGCCGATTTTTAAACCTGCTTTAAAAATAATAAATCGTACACTAAAAATCGGCTCAGGGTTTTTAAAGAACACCCAAGAAAAACGATTCAGCGAGTCGACCAACTCACCGTGGAACCGCGGCCGAGTTGACTCGGCCGTGGGTCGTTTCTCCTGCAGTGTTCTTATATTGATGTTTTGGGATTTTTAGGATGGTTTGTTTCTGCCCAGATTTTCCAGAGAAAAAAATTGTTTTTGGGGTGGTTACAAATCCGTATTTTGATCGAACTTCTCTAGAATTTGGCTAATGGGTTATATCTGTGATGTGATATATGTATTGAACGTCTGCTAATCGCTATACGTCGATTAGTGGGGGTTATACATATCTGTGATCTATAATGTTGATCGTTTGTGTATATGAATTCATTGGATTGTCGCGGTTGAATAGCCGGGGGGTTGTGAGATGAGAGTTTTCTTTTTCTTTCAATTCATGTAATTTGTAATTGTTGTAATATTATTTATATGGCCGCACAACCGGGATGGGGTTGTAGCCGTCATTGTATAATTTCTTTTACTGTTTTTGCTCCTATGATAGACCCAAGGTAGGGTGCACAAACTACCGGGTATCTCGAAGTGCCGAGTGGCCTACTCACGTTGTTGAGGGAGGTTGCTTCACTTCGGGTACTTGGCGGGTAGTTTGCCGCACCCGTAGGGGTCTAGGGTGGGGTTTGGCTATTCATCCCGACCGTGTAATTTGCTCTTCATTACAGGATCGTACGGAATGCGGATTCCTAGTATATCCAATGTGTTCATCTGTGATCTGGAATGGCTATCATTGCATGTGACGAATGTATATATCTATATATGATATCTATTTAGGCGTTTCTTATGTTTTGCATCCACACTAGTCTAGCCCCCGCTCTGTCGTTAGTTAAGTAGCCTAACGGGTGATGATGGGACCCTGTGGCGAATGTGGATGGTATAAGCGTATGTTATGTTAGTTATGTATATGCCCTAGAGGCCATTGTTGTACATATGATGTATATTATAATGGATGCTTGGTTATATATAGAGATGACTTTCTTGCTCGTCATGATAGTATGCTATTTGGTTTCACTTTATCTTAACATGTTGACTTGTATTGGTTTACTGTTTTACTCTCACATGTTGATAAAGCCCTTAGGACTTATACTCGACTACTGGGACTATGATGAGATCATACTAGTGGGGCCACGGTAGTCGATGAGTACATCCTATAATAGTTCCTAGTCGAGGGTATATCGAGACAGGGCATCGATACACCAGAGTAGACTAGCGTATACGCATCTTGACCCATATGATGGGCGATGGATGATCCCATATCCATCAATGTTAGACATCAAAGATGGTATACGGGTGCTCAGTGGAGACTGGGTACACTGGACGGACTCGCCGAGAACTCCCAGATGGTGATATACCACACGTCAGATGGCAGTTCTCCGGTGACACAGGTACAGGGTAGTCTGAAGACCCGAGATCGTCATAGAGTCTTGTGTGATTCCTACTGTGCTTTGATTTCCACCTTACCACATCCATGAGGGCGTGCAAAACGGTGGCTTTTGGGTACAGTCCCGAATCACATGGAGGCAATGAGCGATAGGAGGGGATTCGTCTCTCCCGGTATAGGGAGTTGATGTTGTGCTGTGATCGATTGGCTATAACTGGAAGTCCCTGGCCAGGGCTGATATGGAGATTTACTGGTAAGTGTTACTAGTAGTTTCTTGACCCGTTATGAGCCACACATCGACACGACTTATCGGTTACTGGGGTCTGACATATACCACCCCTAGACTTGATATGCGACATATCAGACGAACAGACCGGACTGTACGGGAGTGTTACTGATTGGATTCACAGGAGAACGCACAGGCTAGCTTGTTGATCTTCTGATCGCTCAATACCTGGGTGGCTGTTACGTTTAGCTGACCGCTTGCAGCTTGTGGGTGTTTGATATGATCATCACCTGCTACCGGCGTATTGACGATTCTTTAGAGTCCTACACAGAGGTTTCTTGGCTCAGGCGAAACAGAGTAGTGGCACATATGTGATATGCGCAGGAACGAGAATAATGCGATATGGGATACCATATTATATTCTCGCGATATTTAGATATGAACCGGGACATCGGATCAAGTATTGATTCGATAAATCGGTACATGATATATTAGTCGGTTATATTCGATATAGCCGGATCGTCGGATCAAGTGTTGATTCGATGATTTAATATATAATAATATATATGATATATTATTATATTAACTAATATTGGCTTACTTTATTTTTTCATTTTCTCGCGGGATGATACATTGATATATATGCGATATATGTTAATTGTATTATTTTCTTTTGTTGCAAATATATAATATATATGTGATATATATTATTGTGACATGATATGATTAATTGTTAAACATGTTTAAGGATGATTAATTGAGGTTAGGGTTTGATTAGGGTTAGTAGCTTCAAGTTCCTTCTAGAAGCTTTTTCTTTTGTCATTCTTAAGATCTTTATGGATGACACATTCTTTTAACCTAACCAAACCCTAACCCTAGTTGTTTCTCTACACATTCTCATCCATTCATCCTTGACCATGGTTATATATCAATCATATGATTTATATTTCTATTCATCACAAAAGTAATAGATTATCATTATCTTTTCATAATCTTCTTCTTCCTTCTTCAAGAAAGCTTGCTAGTTTTTCTTGAAGTGATGAATAAAAATGAGAAAATGATTTAAAAAGAAAGCAATATTACTACTCTCTCATACTCATCTCATCTAGCCCATGGGATTAGTGTGTTCTCTTCTTTAAGAGTGAGAAAGCTTGAGTCGTAGCAACTTCAAGGTATATCATCGGAGATTTGGATTACGACAAGCTAGAATGGATCGTTCGAGTCGTGGAGCCTCTCATGAGTCCGGGAGATCGTGGATCGCGGCAAAGGGACTTCTACTCGGAGCTTGTGAAGTGAAGGAGCGGACTACAAAGGTTGTAATCCCTCACACTTAGATAAAAGTTATCTTATTGCATGTTAAACCCCAATAATCTAGCAAAGATCCCGGCTTTGGGTTGTTCGGCACGTCTAAAATTTAATCCGGGCATGTTTGATGCCTTTTGAACCTTCACAAGAGTGCCTAGGAACCCAACAGTGGTATCAGAGCCAGGTTAGAGCATTAGGCGATGTGTTTACGAAGTTAAAACTCCGATCGAACCCGAAACGACGAAACTTGACCCCTCTCTGGAAATTTTTTAAATTTTGGGATTTTTCTGAATTAAAAATATTTAAAAAAATCAGCAGGGAATTCTAAGAATTACCATGAAACACGTGCCCACAATTCCACCAACAGAGCGCGGAACCGCGGCATAAACATGGTTGTCGCGGCGGTTCCGCGGCGTAACTGTAGGATTGGGACACGTGGCTTCATGGTATAGACCGTAGGCACTTGCTGACTATTCTGGGTATTTTTAATCTGTTCCAGGTATTTAAAATTCTGGGGTTTGTTTTGTAATAGTAGACTCGATCGGAAATTTTAAATTCGTATTTCTTTCCGGATATTTAGAAACTGTTAAACTATTTGAACGGATATCATTAACTTACTGTTTCCCGGTACGGCAAATTTTCAAGTGTTGAAATTTATTTGGGTTTAAATCTTTCGGAAAAATTGTACAAGTTAAGCGGTGGACGCTCTAGAAGACAACAAACCTTAACTCGATTATGTGACCGTCTTGAACTGCCTTTTGATCCTTCGGGTTTGGGGCAGTACGGCGTGCCATATGTAAGGCGTTGGCTTGACCCTTCTACGGCTGGATCACCGGTACTGTGACATATTCTGGGATTATTTGAACTCCGCTCAAGAGTTGAGCACTTTGGGAAATTTTGGGTATTTGATTATCTGTTCGGAAAATTTAATACTGTCTATTTATCTAGAATGTGATACAATATGTGGAATTCTTAGAGTTAGGCATGAAATGCGGAATATGTGATATTTCGGATTTTACGATGCCTAAAGTGATTGTGGATTCCAAATATTGTAGTTTTACACTTTCTTTTCTGTGACCGTAAGTGTAATATGTGATATCGCCGGTTTCGTTGCTATATGTCAACGACAATTGGGATGCGCATATTCACTTACGTTGGTGATATGAGATATTATGTGTTGCTGTGATATGTTATATTGGATCGTCGCGATCAGAATAGCCGGGGTTTTATGTGAGATGAGGGTTTTTATTTTCATTCATGTAAAATTCATTTGTAATGTAATATTCTTTTATTTGGGGCACTTCCAGGTTACGGTTGCTGTCACCAGTGTATATTATTTACTTTTCCGCATTAGGTAGACCCAAGGTGGGGAGCACAAGTAACCGGGTTCTAGGGTCCAGTGGGAGGCCATCTCGAGGAGTCGAGACCGGGTCTTCTAACCCTAGAATTGGCAGTGTTACTTGCCACTCTCGTAGGGGTCTTGGGATGTGGGTTTGGCTATTCGTCGCGACCGTGGAATCCGTGTTTTATACAGGCTCGTATTCAAAACACGGACGTCCTAGTATATCCAATATTTCATATATGTTCTTCTGCTGCAATGTTCTGTGATGAGATCATATTACTGCCTGAGACGAATGCTTATACTATATATATATGCTGATATATAAATATTACTGCTTTCGTTTCTTCTGTGTTGCTTAGGAAGCATAAGCTGATGGGATTTTTATTAATGAGATTAATAAAAGAAAAGAAACCTAAAGATCTTGTAGAATCAAAACTTTATAAAAAGGGTAGCTACAGTTTTGCTTTGCACAGTGATATATATGATATATCCTGCACCTTATTCGATGAGGAAAGGACCGAGATCCCTTCACCGGGAGTGACTCCTTTAGCGAAACTGGCAGATGCTACAAAACGCGGTTTGTCTTTTGATTGCTTTTAGTGTTTTGCTTTGCACAGCGGTATATATGATATATCCTGCACCTTATTCGATGAGGAAAGGGCCGACGATCCCTTCACCGGGAGTGACCCCTTTAGCGAAACTAAGAAAAGCCTCAAAACACTCCTTTTCAAAAACTAATAGATTCTACGACGATATCAAGTTCATTACGCTCGGGGTTTTCTGAAAAACCTGCGTAACCCTCTGTCATTTTAGGAAAATAGAGTACTTAGTATTCGTTCTGCGTTTGTTGACCATAGTTAAGGCGCAGTGTACGGTAGCTAAGTAATGTTTTCCTAGATAACATAAGATGTGATTAATTAGGACAGTCATATGACTTTGTTGACCATAGTTAAGGGTCATGTGGGTGGGTCTAAATTAATCAAGAAATGACGGGTAGGACTTGACTAGTGCTTATGATTTGTTGACCATAGTTAAGGTCATAAGACACTAGGGGTAAAAATATTATCGGGAATTTCAAGTGTTGAAATTTGCAATGAGATTGCATACCTCCTATGAGATAGTTGGATCCTGATACCCACTGCGAGTAAGAGTTACTCCTGGGAGAGTTTTACACAAGACAACTAGCCGATCAAATAGGTGTATAGAAAAGTGTTAACGAGGTTACGCCTCTGGGAAAACGAGGTTTACTTTAATTAGGTCCGTGCGAAAGCACGGGGAACCTCCCTCAAAGTACCGACACTGATCTGGCTGAAAGATTGACGAAATTGTAGGGTGTAATTAATCCCGGCTAATCTTACCTTTTAGGGTTTTAAGGTAGATTTGATAAAAACAGTGGGAGAAATCCTGATTAGATAAGATAATAACCAATCTAATCTTGCAAGAGCATACGCTAAAGTGTTTTCTTCTCTCTCTCTCCAGGTAGCGACCATTTCAGGCCATAATCAAGATAATAATATGGATGTATTGACTAAACCTGATTATTGTACTGAGCAAGGGAACGTTGGACCCATTCTTTCTTATAAGAGTTATAAGACTGAACAGGAAACAGGAGAATATCTGGATTCTCACGCCGCCCAAAAGAACATGCATGTTGATGCATCTTCTTCAGGTGTGTTAGTTATTGAGAACTGTTTCTCAGTTCACCCTACGTCCTGGGTATTAGATACCGGATCAGGATCCCACATATGCAAACAGTTGCATGGGCTACGAAAAGGTAGAGAACTGGGAAAAGGTGATCATTCCGTTCAAGTAGGGAACGGTGCAAGTATTGTAGCCAAAGCAGTTGGCGAATATCACCTTGTATTACCAAGTCGTAATACACTGATTCTGAATGAATGTTATTATATACCGAACATGATGTGCAACATTATATCAGTTTCTTTATTGAGTAAAGAGGGATATAATTTTGTAGTACAGGATAATGTTATGAACATATTCCTAGATCAAAAGTTGATTGCATCAGGCTCGTTACATAATGGCATATTCATTCTAAATCAGAATACAGTCCTCAATATACAAAACACACACAAGAGGAAAAGTTCAGATATGAACGAATCCTACTTGTGGCATTGTAGACTTGGTCATATCAATGCGACACGACTGGCTAAGTTACATAGAGATGGTTATTTGAATCCGTTCGAATTATCATCTTATGATACTTGCCATTCATGTCTCAAAGGAAAAATGACCAAAGCTCCGTTTAGTGGACACGGAGAAAGAGTTACCGAACTCTTAGGACTGATACATAGTGATGTATGCGGTCCCATGTCTACGCATGCCAGGAACGGTTCTTCCTACTTCATTACATTCACTGACGATCTCTCTAGATTCGGACATGTGTTCCTGATGAAACATAAGTCTGAAGCTTTTGAGAAATTCAGAGATTATAAGCACGAAGTAGAGAATCAAACGGGCAAAAGTATTAAGATTCTTCGATCTGATTGAGGAGGTGAATACTTAAGTAATGAGTTTCGAGATTATCTAAAAGAGAATGGAATTCTCTCTCAGCTTACTCCTCCTTATACACGACAGCACAACGGTGTATCGGAGCGGAGGAATCGCACCCTATTAGATATGGTGCGCTCTATGATGAGCACTGCTGAGTTACCTATCTCCTTTTGGGGTTATGCGCTAGAAACAGCCACATATCTATTGAATAGAGTTCCAAATAAATCGGTGCCTACCACTCCATATGAGATATGGAATGGGAAGAGACCATCTCTTAAACGAGTTAAGATATGGGGTTGTCCGGCCTATGTTAAAAAGCAAAATCCGGACAAACTCGAGGCAAGATCAGGTATATGTAAGTTTGTAGGATATCCAAAAGATTCTTATGGATATATATTCTATCTCGCTGAGGAACAAAAAGTGTTTGTTTCTCAATATGCCACCTTTTTAGAAAAGGAATTTCTTGCAAAAGAAATTAGTGGCAAAGAGGTAGAGCTGGAAGAGGTTCCAGCACTACAGACTACAACTGATGATTTATTGGAACCAGAGGATTCAGTAGTACCCGACGAACCCCAGCCTCTCCGCCGATCTAGTAGGGTTTCTCGTCCACCTGAGAGATACTACGGTTTTCTCATTGATGGTGGAAGCGAGGACTGCATCATGGATGATGATGAACCGACTAGTTTCGAGCAGGCCATCACGAGTGGTGACTCTGTGAAATGGCTGGATGCAATGCGATCTGAGATGGAATCCATGTACACCAACAAAGTATGGACTTTGGAAAATGCTCCTGAAGGGGTAAAACCCATTGGGAGCAAGTGGATCTTTAAAAAGAAATTTGGTGTAGATGGAAAAGTTGAGACTTTCAAAGCTAGACTTGTAGCAAAGGTTTTCGTCAAAGACCAGGTGTGGACTATGAAGAAACCTTTTCTCCAGTGGCTATGCTTAAGTCCATCCGGATCTTACTTGCCATTGCTGCATACCATGACTACGAAATCTGGCAAATGGATGTTAAGACCGCCTTTCTAAACGGTGATTTAGAAGAGAGCGTGTACATGACTCAGCCAGAGGGCTTCGTAGATAGTGGGAGCAGCGGTAAGGTGTGCAAGCTGCTTAAATCCATTTATGGGTTAAAGCAAGCATCGCGGAGTTGGAACATCTGTTTTGATGTTGTAGTCAAAGAGTTTGACTTCATCAAAAATATAGATGAACCTTGTATCTATAAGAAGGTAGCAGAGGGTAAGGTTGTCTTCCTCGTATTGTACGTGGATGACATACTCTTGATAGGAAATGATATTCCTATGCTGCAATCAGTCAAGCTCTTCTTATCACATAGATTCTCAATGAAAGATCTAGGTGATGCCTCCTGCATATTGGGAATCATAATCTATAGAGATAGATCTAAACGGATACTGGGATTGTCCCAATCCAGGTACATTGACACCATACTAAAGAGGTTTAGTATGGAAGAATCCAAGCGTGGGAATCAGCCCACGATCTCTGGACTCACTCTCTCCAAAGAGATGTCTCCCAAGACTGATTTGGAGAGAGCTCGCATGCAAGGGATACCCTATGCTTCGGCAGTAGGCTCTATCATGTATGCGATGCTATGTACCAGACCCGATGTAGCATACTCACTAAGTGTAGTGAGTCAGTATCAAGCAGATCCTGGAGAGAGTCATTGGACAGCAGTGAAGAACATTCTCAAGTACATACGAAGGACTAAGGAGATGTTCTTGGTGTATGGTAACGGAGAACTCCAGGTGGAGTCCTTTACCGATTCCAGCTTCCAAAGTGATAAGGACGACTCTAAGTCGCATTCGGGTTTTGTCTTTACCCTCAATGGAGGGGCGGTATGTTGGAAGAGTTCCAAACAGGATACCGTTGCAGACTCAACGATGGAGGCTGAATACATCGCTGCCAACGATGCTGCCAAAGAGGCTGTCTGGATCAAGAAGTTCATTAGTGAACTTGGTGTGGTTCCATCCATTGAGCATCCAATACCTCTGTATTGCGATAACAATGGAGCTGTGGCTTTAGCCAAGGAACCCAGGTCCCATCAGAAGTCCAGACATATTCTGAGGCGGTATCACCTGATCAGGGAGATAGTTGATCGCCGGGAGATCGAGGTCAGGAGAGTAGATACGAAGGACAACACTGCGGATCCATTCACGAAGGCTATTCCCCAGATACAGTTTGAGAGATTATTCGGCATGCTAGGTATGCGATACTACAGCAGCTGGCCTTAGTGCAAGTGGGAGATTGTTAGTTATATATATGCCCTAGAGGCCATTGTTGTACATATGATGTATATTATAATGGATGCTTGGTTATATATAGAGATGACTTTCTTGCTCGTCATGATAGTATGCTATTTGGTTTCACTTTATATTAACATGTTGACTTGTATTGGTTTAATGTTTTACTCTCACATGTTGATAAAGCCCTTAGGACTTGTACTCGACTACTGGGACTATGATGAGATCATACTAGTGGGGCCGCGGTAGTCGATGAGTACATCCTATAACAGTTTCTAGTCGAGGGTATATCGAGACAGGGCATCGATACACCAGAGTAGACTAGCGTATACTCATCTTGACCCATATGATGGGCGATGGATGATCCCATATCCATCGATGTTAGACATCAGAGATGGTATACGGGTGCTCAGTGGAGACTGGGTACACTGGACGGACTCGCCGAGAACTCCCAGATGGTGATATACCACACGTCAGATGGCAGTTCTCCGGTGACACAGGTACAGGGTAGTCTGAAGACCCGAGATCGTCATAGAGTCTTGTGTGATTCCCACTGTGATTTGATTTCCACCTTACCACATCCATGAGGGCGTGCAAAACGGTGGCTTTTGGGTACAGTCCCGAATCACATGGAGGCAATGAGCGATAGGAGAGGATTCGTCTCTCCCGGTATAGGGAGTTGATGTTGTGCTGTGATCGATTGGCTATAACTGGAAGTCCCTGGCCAGGGCTGATATGGAGATTAACTGGTAAGTGTTACTAGTAGTTTCTCGACCCGTTATGAGCCACACATCGACACGACTTATCGGTTACTGGGGTCTGACGTATACCACCCCTAGACTTGATATGCGACATATCAGACGAACAGACCGGACTGTACGGGAGTGTTACTGATTGGATTCACAGGAGAACGCACAGGCTAGCTTGTTGATCTTCTGATCGCTCAATACCTGGGTGGCTGTTACGTTTAGCTGACCGCTTGCAGCTTGTGGGTGTTTGATATGATCATCACCTGCTACCGGCGTATTGACGATTCTTTAGAGTCCTACACAGAGGTTTCTTGGCTCAGGCGAAACAGAGTAGTGGCACATATGTGATATGCGCAGGAACGAGAATAATGCGATATGGGATACCGTATTATATTCTCGCGATATTTAGATATGAACCGGGACATCGGATCAAGTATTGATTCGATAAATCGGTACATGATATATTAGTCGGTTATATTCGATATAGCCGGATCGTCGGATCAAGTGTTGATTCGATAATTTAATATATAATAATATATATGATATATTATTATATTAACTAATATTGTCTTACTTTATTATTTCATTTTCTCGCGGGATGATACATTGATATATATGCGATATATGTTAATTGTATTATTTTCTTTTGTTGCAAATATATAATATATATGTGATATATATTATTGTGACATGATATGATTAATTGTTAAACATGTTTAAGGATGATTAATTGAGGTTAGGGTTTGATTAGGGTTAGTAGCTTCAAGTTCCATCTAGAAGCTTTTTCTTTTGTCATTCTTAAGATCTTTATGGATGACACATTCTTTTAACCTAACCAAACCCTAACCCTAGTTGTTTCTCTACACATTCTCATCCATTCATCCTTGACCATGGTTATATATCAATCATATGATTTATATTTCTATTCATCACAAAAGTAATAGATTATCATTATCTTTTCATAATCTTCTTCTTCCTTCTTCAAGAAAGCTTGCAAGTTTTTCTTGAAGTGATGAATAAAAATGAGAAAATGATTTAAAAAGAAAGCAATATTACTACTCTCTCATACTCATCTCATCTAGCCCATGGGATTAGTGTGTTCTCTTCTTTAAGAGTGAGAAAGCTTGAGTCGTAGCAACTTCAAGGTAGATCATCGGAGATTTGGATTACGACAAGCTAGAATGGATCGTTCGAGTCGTGGAGCCTCTCATGAGTCCGGGAGATCGTGGATCACGGCAAAGGGACTTCTACTCGGAGCTTGTGAAGTGAAGGAGCGGAGTACAAAGGTTGTAATCCCTCACACTTAGATAAAAGTTATCTTATTGCATGTTAAACCCTAATAATCTAGCAAAGATCCCGGCTTTGGGTTGTTCGGCACGTCTAAAATTTAATCCGGGCATGTTTGATGCCTTTTGAACCTTCACAAGAGTGCCTAGGAACCCAACATGTTATATTTTCGTTGTTTTCTGCAATGGTAGGATTAAATGATGGGACGCATTAAAATTAATGCAAGAAAATAAACCAAAGTAGAGTCGTTGGAACACTTTCAAAACCACTCGATTTCTTTTCAAAAACAACTTTTAAACGCGGAGCTTAAGCCACTCCTTTTAAAAGCTATCTCGTTCCATCGATTATATCAAGTTCACTACGTTCACGGTTTCGCCAAAACCATTCGTAGCCCTCCGTCGTTTCACATGGATAGTCAATAGTATTCAAGCTATGTTTGTTGACCAAATTCAAGGCATAGTGATTAGTAGCTATTGGTTATTCATGTGCAGCATAGATAGATGTGTTGGTTTGGGACAGTCGTACTGCCTTGTTGGCCAAAGTCAAGGGTAGGTACGGGTGGGTTCAAATTAATCTGGAGAATGACGGGTAGAACTTGACATGTGACTTATAATTTGTTGGCCAAAGTCAAGGTCATAAGAGCATGGGGCCAAAAAAATCCACATCGGGAGTTTCTAAAGAAACTGAAACTTGCTAGCGCTGCATACCATTTGGAGTGTGATGATTCTGGTAGGATTCCTTCAGTTTTGTCACACGATGATATTTGGATCCCGATCCTACTGTGAGTATATGCTACTCCTCCAGAACTTTCTCACTTAACGATCAATGTTATAAACCAAGTAGGTTTCTAGAAAGGTGTTAGCGGGGCTACGCCCATAGGGAAAAGAGGTTATTTAATTAAGGAACTTCGCGAAAGCGTTGGAAAACCTCTCTCGAAGTACCAACACTGGCCTGGCTGAACGGTTAAGCAAGTATTGTACGGTGAGATTGATCCCGACTAATTCTTCCTTTTTTGGTTTGAGGAGGGATTCGAGAGACAGTGTGAGCCATCCTGTTTAGACAAATTAAAAACCACTCTAAACTTGCAAGAGCATCATGCTAAAGTGTTTCTTCTCTCTCTCCTACTTACAGCGACCAAACATCATGACTGGACTTAAGTTACTACTAGATAAAAACATACTGATATGGCCAAACTACAAAGATTGGCTCAAGAATGTCAAAATGGCAATCACTTATGACAAGTTGGGGTATCTCCATACCACCAAAGCTCCCCCTGTCCCAGGTCCCAAAACCAGCGTCGCCGAAAGGAAATCCGTAAGACCTGGGAAATCGACTGCGCGAAGACCAAGTGCCTCGTGCTTGCCTCTATGGACAATGAACATCAGAGGAGGCATGAGAATATGGACCTTGAATCCATATTTCTCCATACAAAAGAACTGTATGGAGAGCAATCCCGTATCGCCAGATACGAAGTCTCGAAAAAGCTGTTTTCGGCGAGATTGGCCGTCGGATCATCGGTAGCACAACACATGCTTAAGATGATTGGCTATATTGAAGAGTTCGCGGACCTTGGGACCACGTTAGAGAACGATCTCTATACGGACTTGATTCTCCAGTCCCTTCCTTCCACTTACGCCCAGTTTATCCTGAACTTCAACTTGCAAGAAAAAGAAGTTGAACTTTCAGAACTTCTCAACATGCTGAGGAGAGCAGATGGCACCCTACAAAAAGGTAGGGAAACATCCACTTTGTTTGTAGGAGGATCTTCCTCTTCTAGGTCAGGGAAGGAAGAAGAAAACCCCTACCAAACCAAGGGGCGGTGTTAGTAAAGCGGATACGAAGGAAAAGGCAAAGGCAACAAAGGTAGCGGGAAAGCTTGTGGGGAAGGAAGAGTGCTTTTACTGTCACAAGAGTGGGCACTGGAAAAAGGATTGCAGGGCTTGGAAGGCTAGAAACCAGGATCCGAAGCAAGTTGCGGCTTCGGCTTCAGGTGTGTATGTTATTGAAAACTGCCTATCAATAAACTCTACTTCCTAGGTATTGGATACCGGATCAGGATCTCATATTTGTAATTCTTTGCAGGCACTGAGAAAGCGTAGGCTTTTGAAGGCAGGTGATATGACCCTAAGAGTTGCAAACGGAGCTGGCATGGATGCTGAGGCCGTGGGGGACTATCACCTGGGATTGTCAGATGGACACGTTTTGCTTTTGCGTGATTGTTATTTTGTACCCAATGCAACTTGTAATATCATTTATGTATCTTTTGTTGGAGATAGTGCCTTCAGAGTCAATTATTGGATCACAGGCACGTGATTGCAATGATTGAGGGAGGACCTATATCGGTAGGACAGTCTTACTCAAGATGATAGAATGCTATCTGGTTTATCTTTATCATCGTGTACTGCTTTAGGTGACCTTACAGGTCACTATTGCACGTTGATAGAGCCCTTAGGATTCATGCTTGACGGCCAGCAGTATGATGGCGATCATATACGTGGGAGCTGGGATCTATAAGCACATCCTTAAAAGGTCCCTAGTCGTGGGAGTTTTCGAGACATGGCATCGATACTCCAGAGTAGACTAGTGTATACAGTCGATACCTCGACGAGGGGCGGTCTCACAAGCCACTGGTGTCAGTTGGTTCACCTAAGATGTATACAGGTGCTCATTGGGTTATGAGTACACCGGACAGGACTCGCCGGGAACATTCTAGTTGGTCTTATACCTGACGTCAGATAGCAGTTCCCTGGTGACATCTGTACATGTTAGTTCATCAACCTGAGATCGTCATTTGTCTTGTGTGAGTTCCCACTGTACTTTGATTACTACCCTACCACGGCTCAAAGGAGTCGTGCAAACAGGTTTTAGTTAGGTGCAGTCCCGAGCCACATGGAGGGAGTGAGCGGATTTGCAGGGGTTCGTCTCTCCCGGTATTGGGGGTGAGGTCGCGCTGTGTCTAGGAGAGCTGTTACACAAAGCCCTCGGCCGAGGCAGGAGATTTACTGGTAGGTATTCCAGTAGTATCTCAAGGTGTTCTGGGCTACACTCCGACACGACTTGTACCGCTTTTGGGGGTCTGACTTTTACCAACCCCATAGGCCCGCCATGCGATACTCATAGACGAACGGACCGGACTGTTCGGATATTATCACTGACAGGCTCAGTAGGGTGTCAGGATGAGTTCGCTCATCGACGTCCTTTTTGGTCAATACCACGTAGCCCGTCACGTATGTCTAATACCTCTGACGTGCTTGTGGTTAAATCCACAGCCAAAGTATTGACGAGTCTTTAGAGTCCCCCATAGACCGTTTTCTCAAGTTTCGGGCGAAAAGCTGTAGTGGCCATATAGAGATATGGCAGGGTTTGATCCTGTACGTGTGGTATTGCACGGATCATGATCGGACGGATAATACTAGCGGGCTTTGGTTTAAGTGGAACCTAGTATTGGACTGTGTAGATTTTGTCTCATTGCATTTGTATTAGGTCGGAATACAAATGCGGGTATGTATATACAGTAGCGGGGTTTTCCTATAATTTATTACGGGATCAGTTTTTTGGAGTTGTTAGTTTGTTTTCTGTTTCGGCCATTTTCCTTTGTTTCTTTCCTTGGCTGAAAATTGGTGGAGGAGGGCTTATTTGCAATTGTGCAAATTAGCATTGTGGAGGGTGGTCTTTGCATATTGTTGCTTCATGATGATTGTACCTTCATTTGACTTCTTTAGTTCATCATTGCTTGACTTATGGAAGTTATGATGGTTGATGGAGTGTTGGATTTGGTTGGTGATCATTTCTCCTCATCATTCTCTCTTGCATTATTGATCCACCCCCTTTGGACTTTTTTCCCTCTCCCATTCCTTACATGGCTGGCCACACACAATAGAAGAGGGGGTTGATTCATTTTGTGAGGAATTTTTGTTCTCATTTGCTTACTAAAAAATTCCCAAAAGCCACCACAAAAGTTCATAGTTCATTTCCTCCACCAAAAGGCAACTTCCTACAACCCCATGAGACATAGAGTTCCACACTATTCTACAGCAATTCTTGGACACGTCGACTCGCTAACTTCGTGCCCGAGTTGCCTCGGTCCAGAGGTGGGAGCCCGTAAAAGAACCCGGCGATGTGGTGCCCTTTCGACGAGGAGATGAAGACCGGAGATTCCGCGGGAAGATCGGGACGACGACGAGAAGACCGAAGGACACGGATCGCTCGGCATATCTCTCTACCCTTTCTTCATTTTGCTAGTAGTAGGTTAATGGTCCGATCTGGGTTTTATAGTCCGCGGTAGCGCCGGTTTCTGTTTAAAGAAAAGTTTTTTGTATTCCGCATTTTGGCCTCGTTCAGATGAAGGGGCGCTGCCGTGGCCTAACATGGTATCAGAGCCACGCCATTAACCTAGTCTAGCTTGCTCTAACGTGTTTACAAGTTCGATCGAACGGATTTTCCGAAACCGCATTTTCAAAGTAACAGTTTCTGTCGATTTTATTTTGTGCTCCAAAATTTTTTCTGAGCATGTCAAAAAATCGTGCAGGGTTTTTAAAGTATTCTGTGAAATTTTTTTTCAGTGATGTTCCTGTAGCACCGCGGAACCGCGGCCATACCCCTGTTCCGGCCGTGGTTCCGCCGCAGTATTAAGGAAACAGTGCACCAAAATTTGCAGTTTTGTCTCTGTCTTGGAAATGGGGTTTTTGGAATATTCTGTTTGGGCCCACATTTTCTTTGAGTGCTACAGTTGTGCTTGGGGCCTACTTGGGTAAATTTGATCGATCGAATTTTTTTTAAACATGTTAGTTCACAGTATTTATATTATATCCGCGACCGTGAATGTCACTTGATCGGTAAATCCTGTCTAACTGCTATAGCCCTTTTAGACGGATTTGCGAACGTGACATTCACGTTGATGTTCTGTGTTGTGCTGTGATGTAGCGGATTGGTCGTGGGGGATAGCCTGGATGCAATGTTAGTACAGTTTTGTTTTATATGTACATTTGATATTGCGGGGCGAGCGTCCGACATGTGGACTTCCGTCACTGCATGTTTGTATATTATTCTTTTGGGGCACGACCGGGGTGAGGTCGATGTACCCGTTGTATGTATATTTTACTTTCTGTACTAGGATTACCCCAAGGTGGGGTGCACGGATAGCCGGGTTCTAGAGGGCAACGAGCCCGCATCTCATGGCGTTGAGACGGAGGGGGCTTCACTCTAGAATTGGCGGGCTATTCGCCGCACTCGTAGGGGGTATAGGTTGACCCAGGAGGGGTGCCCAAGTTACCGGATTCCGTGAAGTGCTGGGTGGTCCATTCACATTGCTGAAGGGGGCAGCCCCGCTTCAGGTTTTGGCGGGTAACTTGCCGCGCCCGTAGGGGTCTAGGATTTCATTGCACAGGCTATCCACACGACCAGGGGAACGTCGGGTTTCAGTAGCGGCTCTATGAAACCCGGGGAGCCCAGATATATGTATTGTTCTGTGATGCTTATTACATTTCTGTGATGTTGCATTTTATCACGCCTTGAGCGGATATTATATATTGATATATATACTAGTAGATGTTGTATATGTTTTGTATCCGTGCTACTCCAGTCCCCGCTCTGTCGTTAGTTAAGTAACCTAACGGGTAATGACGGGACCCAGTGGTGAATGCGGATGGCATATACAAACATCATTATTTTCGTTCTTTATTGGTGTGATCAATTGATGGGACTCATTGATTCGGATCAATGCAAGTTAAACAAACCTATTTTGATGTTGTTGGAACAATTTTTCAAAAAGTTGTTATTGTAAGGAAGTTCACTTTTGTTTTGCGCAGTGTTATTCGGTTATGAATATCCAGCACCTCAGTCGACGAGGCAAGGGCCGAGATCCCTTCACCGGGAGTGACCCCTTGGACAGAAGTTTGCGTCAGGGAAATAACTTCACTATAGCCGATTGCCTTTTGCTTTGCATTGTAGTATTCAGTTGGAATATCCTGCACCTCATTCTACGGGGAAAGAGCCAAGATCCCTTCACCGGGAGTGACCTCTTTAGCAAAGATTTTCGTCACTATATTTTTATAAAAAGCTATCCGGTTCCTTCAACGATATCAAGTTCATTACGTTAAAGGTTTTTCGCCAAAAATCATTCGTAGCCCTCCGTCATTTTAGATTAATATTGCTTAGTATTCGCACTACGTTTGTCGTTGCTATTCGTCGAGGCGTAGTGTGCGGTAGCTCTGTAATACTTTCTGTCGCATGGATAAGTGGATTGGTTAAGACAGTCGTACGACTTTGTTGATTATTCGTCAAGGGTCATGCGGGTTGGTTTAACGCAATCAAGATAATGACGGGTTGAACTTGACTAGGACCTTTTGATTTGTTGATTATTCGTCAAGATCACTTGGGTCCTAGGGGTAAAAATCACATCGGGAGTTTCTAAAGAAACTGAAACTTGCCAGGCATGCGCATACCTTCTGAAGTGTGGTGACGTGAGTGGATTCCGTTACATTATCATGCAATGATAGTTGGATCCCGATTCTCACTGATGAGTTAGTTTACTCCTCGGGTGATCCCGACTAATTCTTCTTTCAGGTTTGGAGGAGAATTTGACGGTACAGTGGGAGGTTTCCTGATTAGATAAATTGGTAACCATTCTGATCTAGGTTAGAGTGCACGCAGAGTGTTTCTTTTCTCTCTTTCTTTGGCAACGACCATGACCCGACCCTAAGACTATGACCCAGTGACCAAAATTAACCGAACCTTCTTAAACACTGGCTTTTTGGATTGTCAGAGTTGCATACCTCATTGCCACTCCTACTTTTACCCTTTTCTCCGGGACACCCCGTATTACTACGAACGTCCACTTCCATTGGATAAAACCATCGTATGGTTATATACGAACTCGAAAGAATTTATTCGAGGATGGTTTCCGGTTCTGGAGAAAACGAATAGGACTATTCAGTTGTCTTTTCCTTTTACCTTCTCTCAGGTTGCGAGTACTCCTTGGTTTAGGAGATAGTACACCTATTACGCAAATTAGATAGTCTTCTTCCAAACCATAGGCAGGTGCCGAACGGTAGGGAATGAAGAAAACCAATTAGCCTAAACGGTGTACCGAAGGTATTAAGTAAAGACATTTCAAGGGATTAGTAAGAGGGCAAAGTAAATTGCGACTGCTATTCACGACCAAACCAAGTATTTCTTCGCCAATCCCATATCACCTTTGTATTTCTCCAGAACACTCCGTATCACTACTAAGATCCACAGTTATTTGGATACTCCATCGTATGGTTATATACGAACTCAAAAGGAACTTGTTCCAGTTCGGGGATGGATTCTGGTTCGGGAGAAATAGGAATAAGGTTTATTCGGTTGTCTTTTATCTTCACCTTCTTTTGCATTGCGAGTGTTCCTAGGATTGGGACAGTACACCCATTATGTTTATTGGATAGTCTTCTTTCAAACCATAAGCTGGTGCCGAGCGGTAGGGAAGGAAGAAAACCATTTGGCCTAAAGGGGTATACAGAAGGTAATGACTAAAAACATATGAAGGGATTTAGAGAGATGGCAAAGAAATACACGGTTACAGTTGTGAATCTGGATAATGGAAGAGGCATTACTAGGAATACCCGGATACCCCTACGAAACATTTTAATGTTTCAGTTTCACTGTGTACTGTTAAAAGAAAACTTATTTCCCAATTAGACACTTGCTCCAGGGTATGTATTTACCTGGTATGATTCTCACATCTGTATGGTTTACAGATGATGAGTGGGAGTAAGTTATTGGGAATTAGGTGATTGTCCTCATTATATCGGAATTCGTTGTAATCGGTGATATTTGAGGAAATCGCCTGGGCTGTTTGCCAGACGGCAAATATTTGGTTTTGAATATCCGTTGCTATGCACCAATTTAAAATTGATATATCTGTACGTCTATTTTTCTAGAGTGAGATATAACTTTTTGAAATTATGTCCATGACATTTACCTATATCAGTGGATGGTTAGGTAAGGAGCATTTAACAGCGGTGTAATTCTTCCTAACCATAAGTACGGTTTTCAACCTACGACACACAGGAAATGAGTTATTAGACTCAGGGGACTTATACAGAGTATTGTATGTTATCCAGTGTCCATGAGGACAGAGGGGTTGGTGCTCGGACTGTATTCTGTTTACTTGTGACTTCACTAGTTCTTAGACATGTATTTCGTAGAAATGCAAGGTCCAAGTTTTGAGAAGTTGTAGGTATATGAATAAAGTAGAGAACCAGGTATTGAAAGTATCAGGATTCTTCAAGGTGATCGAAGATGTAGATACTTGTGTGTGGTATTCAGTTGATAGTAAAGGGTTTAAGAGATCTTGCTTCTCTTTCAGGTTACTCATATTTGGATGCATTCCTAAGTTGAGTAACACTGATCAGCCTCCTTCCATTTAGTTAACATGCACTGGAGACAGCTGCATGATTTAAATCTGGTTCAAATAAATCAGTGCCTCTGGTTCTATATTGGATATAGAATAGTTCATATCTTAACGATGTTAAAGTATGGGGAGTTGTCCAGCTTATGCTTAAAACCAGACTCTGGATAACTCAAGGCACGTTTCTATAATAGCTGCTTGTGGGTTGACCCGGGCTACGACGAGGGTTGACTTTCTACTATCTGGAAGATCAATAGTGATATTGTTCTTGACTCGCCACAGTTTTAAAAGAAATGGATTTTTTTCAGAAAAACAGTAGTGGGAGTATGGTAGAACTGGAAGTGATTCCAGAACCGCAAACGATTACTGAAAATTTGATAAGATCCTAAAGATTCAATCTGGTTTGACATTCCATTAGCCACTCCGCAGATATGATGGGTAACCTCACGCACTCGAGTGGTACTTTGGTACGCTCAAATACGGTGACAGGGAGGTTCTTGTTTACCCAGACTTGACACTACTGTTGTTCCAGACTATGAGACCCGGCAGGAGGATGAGTATAGCGTCGTTCTGAACTGGCTTTAGAAGCGTGCGAGTATATGACTCTGCCAGAAGGTTGTCATAGTCAGTGGGAGCAGCGGAAGCATAGTGGACAGGTAGCTTATGTCTATTTATAGACTAAAGCAGATGTAGCGGAGATTGATCATCTATTTCTGATGTGACAGTCATAGGTTTGGCTTCATCAGAATAGGGGATGGATCTGTTAAGAAGGTAGTAGGGTGTGATGTCCTGGTATTTGGATGACATACACAGAGTAGGAAGTGATGTTCCTATACTACGATCGGTTATACTTTGGTTGTCACATAGTGGTTTCTCCACATAGGAATTGGGTATTATATCAAACATTCTGATTACTAGATCTATGGTTTTAGATCTAGATTTGGGAAGTGTCCCAATCAGGGTACTTAGACAGCATTCTAAAGGTGTTTTAGATTGGACGACTCCAGGCAAGGTAGTGTACCTGCAGGTGATGGAGTCACCCTCTCTAAAGGTGTCTTATAGACTAAAGGGGAGAGAGATGTGCATGATCGGCAGATCACTTGCTTAGGCAATTGAGTTGATCGTGAGATGTCAAGTACCACACTAGATGTTGTTTTTGCACGAGATGCAATAAGTTGATATTGATCCAATCCTGGAGAAACATTCGGAAGCAGTTTTAGAATATAAGTGGATATTCTAGGGATATGATAACGACGGCCTCATTCGGGAGACGGTTATCATTCTAGGCTTCCAAGGTGACCTGGATGACAGAGTGGCTGTCAGAGTTATAGTTTTCCCTCTGACGAGGGGCAGTAATTTGGACAGGTGGTCCAGGTGGATACTGAGGGAGGCATGGCGCAGGATACTGATTAAGTTCAGTTGTCGATACAGTCTAAGAAGTTTGGATTTGGAGTTCATTTATGAACTAGATCCCATCAGACATCCAGACACATTCTAAGACAGGTATTGCTCATTTCGGGAGATGGGTTTCTCTGCGAACTTGAGATATAGAGAGACATAAAAAGAAACATTAGGGCGGATCCACCCACTGAGGCTATTCCTCGAACGCAATAGTTTCGCAAACGAGCTTTGTGAGACTGACTAGTAGAGGAGTTGGGTGTTCGGTATCACACGGGCTGTGAGTATGCGACATCGCAAGAATTAGCCTTGAGTGCAAGTGGGAGATTGTTGGAGATAGTGCCCTCAGAGTCAATTATTGGATCACAGGCACGTGATTGCAATGATTGAGGGAGGACATATACCGGTAGGATAGTCTTACTCAAGATGATAGTATGCTATCTGGTTTATCTTTATCATCGTGTACTGCTTTAGGTGACCTTACAGGTCACTATTGCGCGTTGATAGAGCCCTTAGTATTCTTGCTTGACGGCCAGCAGTATGATGGCGATCATATACGTGGGAGCTGGGGTCTATAAGCACATCCTTAAAAGGTCCCTAGTCGTGGGAGTTTTCGAGACAGGGCATCGATACTCCAGAGCAGACTAGTGTATACAGTCGAGACCCCGACGAGGGGCGGTCTCACAAGCCACTGGTGTCAGTTGGTTCACCTAAGATGTATACAGGTGCTCATTGGGTTATGAGTACACCGGACAGGACTCGCCGGGAACATGCTAGTTGGTCTTATACCTGACGTCAGATAGCAGTTCCCTTGTGACATTTGTACAGGTTAGTTCATCGACCTGAGATCGTCATTTGTCTCGCGTGATTTCCCACTGTACTTTGATTACTACCCTACCATGGCTCAAAGGAGTCATGCAAACAGGTTTTAGTTGGGTGCAGTCCCGAGCCACATGGAGGCAGTGAGAGGATCTGCAGGGCTTCGTCTCTCCCGGTATTGGGGGTGAGGTCGCGCTGTGTCTAGGAGAGCTATTACACAAAGCCCTCGACCGAGGCAGGAGATTTACTGGTTGGTATTCCAGTAGTATCTCAGGGTGTTCTGGGCTATACTCCGACATGACTTGTACCGCTTTTGGGGGTCTGACTTTTACAAACCCCGTAGGCCCGCCATGCGATACTCATAGACGAATGGACCAGACTGTACGGATATTGTCACTGACAGGCTCAGTAGAGTGTCAGGATGAGTTCGCTCATCGATGTCCCTTTTGGTCAATACCTGGTAGCCCGTCACGTATGGCTAATACCTCTGACGTGCTTGTGGTTAAATCCACAGCCAAAGTATTGACGAGTCTTTATAGTCCCCCACAGACTGTTTTCTCAAGTTTCGGGCGAAACGCTGTAGTGGCCATATGGAGATATGGCAGGGTTCGATCATGTACGTGTGGTATTGCACGGATCATGATCGGACGGATAATACTAGCGGGCTTTGGTTTAAGCCGGATCCTAGTATTATACTGTGTAGATTTTGTCTCATTGCATTTGTATTCGGTCGGAATACAAATGCGGGTATGTATATACAGTAGCGGGGTTTTCCAGTAATTTATTACGGGATCAGTTTTTTGGAGTTGCCAGTTTGTTTTCCGTTTCGGCCATTTTCCTTTGTTTCTTCCCTTGGCTGAAAATTGGTGGAGGAGGGCTTATTTGCAATTGTGCAAATTAGCATTGTGGAGGGTGGTCTTTGCATATAGTTGCTTCATGATGATTGTACCTTCATTTGACTTTTTTTAGTTCATCATTGCTTGACTTATGGAAGTTATGATGGTTGATGGAGTGTTGGATTTGGTTGGTGATCATTTCTCCTCATCATTCTCTCTTGCATTATTGATCCACCCCCTTTGGACTTTTTTCCCTCTCCCATTCCTTACATGGCTGGCCACACACAATAGAGGAGGGGGTTGATTCATTTTGTGAGGAATTTTTGTTCTCATTTGCTTACTAAAAAATTCCCAAAAGCCACCACAAAAGTTCATAGTTCATTTCCTCCACCAAAAGGCAACTTCCTACAACCCCATGAGACATAGAGTTCCACACTATTCTACAGCAATTCTTGGACACGTCGACTCTCCAACTTCGTACCCGAGTTTCTTCGGTCCAGAGGTGGGAGCCCGTAAAAGAACCCAGCGATGTGGTGCCCTTCCGACGAGGAGATGAAGACCGGAGATTCCGCGGGGAGATCGGGACGACGACGAGAAGACCGAAGGACACGGATCGCTCGGTATATCTTTCTACCCTTTCTTCATTTTGCTAGTAGTAGGTTAATGGTCCAATCCGGGTTTTATAGTCCGCGGTAGCGCCGGTTTCTGTTTAAAGAAAAGTTTTTTGTATTCCGCATTTTAGCCTCGTTCAGACGGCCGGGGCGCTGCCGTGGCCTAACATCTTTAATATCTAAAGAAGGTTATGAATTTGCATTCGTAAGCAATGTTGTAAACATTCATCTTAATCAAGTTCTGATTGGGTCAGGTACATTAAGCAATGGTATATACGTATTAAGCCAACAACAGATTTTCAATGTCCAGAATACACACAAAAGAAAATCTCTGGAAACAAATCAGACTTTCTTATGGCATTGTAGACTGGGTCACATCAATGAGAGAAGGTTGACGAAGTTACATACGGAAGGATATTTGGATCCATTCGAATATCAATCATATGCAACTTGTCAATCCTGTCTCAAAGGAAAGATAACAAAGACTCCGTTCACTGGATACGGAGTAAGAGCGAACGAGCTCTTGGGGCTCGTACACAGCGATGTGTGCGGTCCAATGTCTACACATGCGCGAAGTGGTTATTCTTACTTCATTACTTTTACGGATGACTTTTCAAGATACGGATATGTCTTCTTAATGAAACATAAATCCAAAGCCTTTGGAAAATTCCAGGAATATAAGAATGAAGTAGAAAAACAAACAGGCAAAAGTATCAAGACACTGAGATCTGATCGAGGTGGTGAATACTTGAGTGCCGAGTTCCTGGATTACTTAAAAGAGAATGGAATTCTCTCTCATCTTACTACTCCATACACTCCACAACATAACGGTGTATCGGAGAGACGGAACCGAACCCTATTGGATATGGTACGTTCCATGATGAGTAACGCTGAGTTACCGCGATCATTCTGGGGATATGCACTAGAATCAGCTGCATATCTTTTGAACCGGGTTCCAACTAAGACTGTGCCTACCATACCATATCAGATGTGGAATGGGAAGAAACCCTATCTTAAGCACATTAAGACATGGGGATGTCCAGCTTTTGTCAAAAAGCAGCATGCGGACAAACTCGAGGCACGCTCAGTAAAGTGTAAGTTTGTGGGATATCCAAAGAACTCCAAGGGATATTTCTTCTATTGCGCAGAGGAACAAAAGGTTTTTGTTTCTCGTCATGCCTGCTTCTTGGAAACTGAATTTTTAGAAGATCAGATAAGTGGGAGCGCAGTAGAACTGGAAGAAATTCCAAAACCACGAGCTATTACTGAAAGCTTAGTAGAACCAGAGGGTTCGAAAGATCAGGACATTCCTGCGCCGCTCCGTAGGAGTAGTAGGCAGTCTCATCCGCCCGAGAGATACTACGGTTTTCTCATAGACGGGGATAGAGAGGATTGCATCATTGATAGTGATGAGCCGACTAGCTTCCAGCAGGTCATTCAGAGCGTTGACTCGGTAAAATGGCTGGATGCAATACGGACCGAAATGGAGTCCATGTACACCAACAAAGTATGGACGTTGGACGTTGCTCCAGATGGGGTAAAACCCGTAGGATGCAAGTGGATCTTCAAAAGGAAGATTGGTGTAGATGGACAGGTTGACACCTATAAGGCTAGACTTGTTGCAAAGGGTTTTCGTCAAAGACCTGGTTTGGACTATGACGAAACCTTTTCTCCAGTGGCTATGCTGAAATCCATTCGGATCCTTCTTGCCATTGCTGCCTTCCATGATTATGAGATTTGGCAGATGGACTTAAAGACCGCTTTTCTAAATGGAAATTTAGAAGAGTGTGTCTATATGGACCAGCCAGAGGGTTTCATTCAGAGTGGGAGCAGCGGAAAGGTGTGCAAGTTGCTTAAGTCCAACTATGGACTAAAGCAGGCATCGCGGAGTTGGAACATCTGTTTTGATGAGACGGTCAAAGAATTTGGCTTTATCAAAAATCCAGATGAACCATGCATCTATAGTAAATTTGTAGCAAGAACTGTCGTATTCCTCGTTTTATACGTGGATGACATTCTCTTAATAGGAAATGACATTCCTATGCTACAATCTATCAAAGAGTTCTTGTCACACAGGTTCTCCATGAAAAACCTGGGTAATGCCTCTTACATTCTGGGAATTCAGATCTATCGTGACAGATCCAAGAGGATATTAGGACTTTCACAGTCCAGGTACATCGACACCATACTGAAAAGATTCAGTATGGAAGATTCCAAGCGTGGTAATCTACCGGCTTGTCTCGGGATCACCCTCTCCAAAGAGATGTCTTCCAAGACTGATTTGGAAAGGGATCGCATATCTATTATACCCTACGCTTCTACGGTAGGCTCTATAATGTATGCGATGTTGTGTACCAGACCGGATGTAGCTTATGCACTGAGTGTGGTAAGCCGGTATCAGTCAAACCCTGGGGAGAAACACTGGATAGCGGTAAAGAACATTCTCAAGTACCTGAGAAGGACTAAGGAGATGTTCTTGGTGTATGGCGGAAAAGACCTCCAGATCGAGGCCTTTGCTGACTCCAGGTTCCAGAGTGACAAGGATGATTCCAAGTCCATGTCGGGTTATGTCTTTACCCTCAATGGAGGGGTGGTGTGTTGGAATAGTTCCAAACAGGAAACCGTTGCTGACTCGACGATGGAAGCGGAATATATCGCTGCTGCAGATGCCGCAAAAGAAGCCGTCTGGATAAGGAAGTTCTTGACAGAACTTCAGGTGGTTCCGTCCATTGTTGATCTAATACCTCTGTATTGCGATAACAACGGGGCTTTAGCTTTAGCGAAGGAACCCAGGTCCCATCAGAAGTCCAGGCACATCTTGAGGCGGTATCACCTGATCAGGGAGATCGTGGGTCGCCAGAAGATCGAGGTTCGGAGAGTTGCTATGGAAGATAACACTGCTGATCCATTCACGAAGGCCTTACCCCAGACTCAGTTCGAGCGGCTGATCGAGATGATAGGTCTTCGATACGCCAGTACATGGCCTTAGTGCAAGTGGGAGATTGTTAGTGTATATGCCCTAGAAGCCATTACTGCATCATACTAGTTTGTATATTACTTAATGGAAGCTTGGGATATTCACAGTTGTATAGACAATCTTGCTCAAAATAGTAGTATGCTACATGGTTTGTTTCTAATTTAATGTGTGCATGTGTTTCTTATAGCATATCACCATTACACATTAGTGGAGCCCTTAGGATCTTTGCTTGATTACCAGCGTTGTGATGGCAGTCACACTCGTGGGGGCTGGGTAATCTACAAGCGCATCCTTATGCAGGTCCCTAGTCGTAGGACTATCGAGACAGGGCATCGATACTCCGGAGTAGACTAGCGTATGCGCTTCTCATCCCAGCATGGGAGACGGTCTGTCCCACAGCCGTCAGTACATCGTACATGAGATAGTATGTGGGTGCTCGTTAGGTTACGAGTACACTGGACAGGAATCGTCGGGAACTGTTGGTTGGTATTATACCTATCGTCAGTTATCAGTTCCCAGGTGACATGAGTACAGCTTAGTTTGTTGACTTGACACTATCACTTCGCCTCGAGTGTGTTCCCACTGTTCTTAGATTGCTACCCTACCACGGCTCAAAGGAGTCGTGCAAACAGGTAGCAGTTGGGTGCAGTCCCGAAGCACTTGGAGGCAGTGACGGTTAGACAGGATTCGTCTCTCCCGGTATTGGGGGTTGATATCGCGTTGTTTCTAGGAGAGCTATTACACAAAGTCCCTGGCCAGGGCAAGCGAGATATACTGGTAGGTTTCCAGTGTTATCTCAGGGTGTTCTAGGCTACACTTCGACACGACTTGTACCGCTATTAGGGGACTGACGTTTACCGCCCCCTAGGCCCGCCATGCGATATTCTCAGACAAACAGACCAGACTGTATGGAGACTGTCATATTCAGGCTCAGTAGGAGTTCAGATGGGTTCACCTCGTCAGGCTTCTTATCGGCATCTACCTGGGGACCGTTACGTACAACTAGTACCACTTGCGGCCTGTGGTTAAACCCACTGCCAGCGTAGTGTCGAGTCTTTAGAGTCCCACACATAGGGTTATTCTCCTTTAGGCAAAACAGAGTAGAGGTCGCATGGTTTTGCGACGGGGTTCGTTCATATCTGCGCACTTGTGCACGTTTGGTGTCCGGACAGTTGATACTAGCGGGCTTTGGTTTAAGCCAAATCCTAGTATATGTTTTGGGATTGGTTTTATCTCATTGTATTCGTGTTCCTCGGAACACGGATACGGGTGTGTATGCACAGTTGACTGAGGCAGAGACATAGGACTTTTATTAGGGTTGATGACCGTTGTCTTTTTCTTAACCTTAATGTATATGTGAAATATGATTATTAATATTAATTAATTATAATTGTGTTATGGTTAGGGTTGTTGACCATTTGACTATGGTTGATTTGTTGACCTATGTTGACATATTGACCATCATCATTTCACATGAAAGATGCTCTTTGATTCTTGCAAAATTCATTAATGTGAAATGATAATGGTCATTTCAAGTTAACCATCACTAATATCTTTGATTAATTATTTAATTATCATAATTCACATATATGTGAGAATGGTTGATATTATCCACATTCTCTCATGCTCATTCTCTCTCATCCTCTTCCTCTCTCTCAAAGCTCTCCCCTCTCATGAGTTGAGAACCATTTTGCATTTGAGATAAAACACCAAAATTACTCTCTACTCTTCCTAAGGTTCTAGGTTTAGCACACCAAGCACTTTAGTTAACTCTAGGTTGAGGTAGGAGCCAAAGGTAGAGGCCCTCGGGTGGATCTTTCTTCGGCAAGAGAAGGCGACGAGGACGGCCCGTTCATCCCACTCCAAGGAGCAAGAAGAGAAGGAGTTCAAGACCTAGGTATAACCCCTTAACCGAGTAGCTATATCTCTTAGCTTGGTTGTTAGTTTTTGTTTAGCAAAGATCCTCCTTTTAGTCTATGTTGCCTTGAGTTCTAAAAATCGATTTTTTATACCGTTTCCGCCTCCCCATAAGCACCGGGGTGGGCAACGTGGACTTACAGATTCGATGAATCGGTACATAATATATTAGTCGGTTATATTCGATATAGCCGGATTGTCGGATCAAGTGTTGATTCGATAATTTAATGTATAATAATATATATATGATATATTGCATTAAATTATCTAATATTGGCTCGCTTTATTATTTCATTTCCTCACCTGATAATACATTGATATATATGCGATATATGTTAATTGTATTATTTTCTTTTGTTACAAAAGAAAATATATTATATATGTGATATATAATATTGTAATATATTATAATTACTAATGCAACATGATTAGTGGAGATTAAACATGGTTAGGGTTTGATTTGGGTTAGCTCTTTCATGATGCTTCTAGAAAGTTATACTTTGTTTCTAGCAAAGATATTATGGTTGATATTTTGCTAGATATTTCTTTGACCCAAACCACACCCTTAACCCTAGTTAAGTCTCTACATTTGTTAGCCTTGTCATCTTTGACCGTGGTTGCATTTGTAATCATATATCATTTTCAATATTCATCACAAAAGGATATTCATTTTCTTCTTCTTCTTCCTTGAGCTCACAAAAGCTTTCTAGGTTTTATTTTGTGATGATTTAGTGTGAGAATTTGATAATAAAAGAGAGCATAAATCCTACTTCATCATCCTCATCTAATCTAGCCAATTAGATTAGGGTGTTCACCTCATTAGTGAGTGAGAGCTTGAGTTAAAGAAACTTCAAGGTAGATCATCTTTGAAAAGGAAGACTACATGCCAGCATGGATCATTCGGGTTGTGGAGCTTCTCTTGAGTCCGGGAGATCATGGATCGCAGCGAAGGGACTTCTACTCGGAGCTTATGAAGCAAAGGAGCGGACTACAAAGGTTGTAATCCCTCTCTCTTGGTTGTAAAGATGTTTACTTGCATGTTTAATCCTAATAATCTAGCAAAGATCCTCGCTTTGGGTTGTTCGGCACGTCTAAATTTTAAATCGGGCATGGTTGATGCCTTATAGACCCTTGTAAGTATGTCTAGGAACCCTACAGTGGTATCAGATCCTAGCTAGAGCATTAAGCGACGTGTATACAAAGTTAAAACTCCGATCGAACCCCGAAACATCGAACTAGACCCCCTCTCTGGAAATTTTCTAAAAAGTTGGTTTTTTCTGCATTAAAAATACTCAAAAAAATCTGCAAGGAATTATAAGTATTACTGTGAAAAACGAGCAATTAATTCCCACAAACCGCCGCGGAACCGCGGCAAGACCATGTCTTGTGCCGCGGATCCGCGGCCGTACAGGAGAATTGGGCTCACTTTTTCGCACAGTAATCTTCGTAGGTATTTCTGCATATTTCTGGGTATTTTTAATCTTGCTCAAGTGTTGAGTTCTCTGGGGATATTTTGTAATCGTTGATTCGATCGGAAAGTTTAATTTCGTTTTGTTTTCCGGATATTTTAGAAACTGTTAAAATGTTCGAACGGATATCATTAACTCACTTTTTCCCGGCACGAAAACTTTCAAGTATTGAATTTTTCTTGAGTTTAAATCTTTCGGAAAAATGTGCAAGTAACGCGGTGGACCCTCTAGAAGAACACAAACCTTAACTTGATTATGTGACCGTCTAAACCGCCTCTAAACCTTAGGGTTAGGGGCAGTACGGCGTTGCCACATGTGAGGCGTTGGTTTGACCCTTCTACGGCTGGACCATTGGTACTGTGACATATTCTGGGATTTTTTGAACTCCGCTCAAGTGTTGAGCTATTTAGGAAATCTTGGGTATTTGATTATTCGATCGGAAAGTTTAATATTGTCTATTTATCTGGAATGTGATACAATATGTGGAATTCATATAGTTAGGCATGAAATGCGAAGTATGTGATATTTCGGATTTACGATGTCTAAAGTGAATGTGGATTCCAAATGTTGTAGTTTTACACTTTCTTTTCTGTGACCGTAAGCGTAGTATGTGGGGTATCACCGGCTTCTTTGCTATACATTAACGACAATCGGGATACGCATACTTGCTTACGTTGATGATATGAGATATTATGTATTGTTGTGATATGTTATATTGGATTGTCTTGTTCTGAATAGCCGGGGGTTTTATGTGAGATGAGGATTTTTATTTCCATTCATGTAAAATTCATTTGTATGTAATATTCTTTTATTGGGGCACTTCCGGGATGAGGATGATATCACCATTGTATATTATTTCTTTTCCGAATTAGGTAGACCCAAGGAGGGGAGCACAAGTAACCGGGTTCTAGGGTCCAGTGGGAGGCCGTCTCGAGGAGTCGAGACCGAGTCTCCTAACCCTAGAATTGGCAGTGTTACTTGCCGCTCTCGTAGGGGTCAAGGGATGTGGGATTGGCTATTCATCGCGACCGTGGAATCCGTGTTTTATACAGGCTCGATATAAAACAAGGACGTCCTAGTATATCCAATATTTCATATGTTATCTTCTGCTGCAATGTTCTGTGATGAGATCATATTACTGCCTGAGACGAATGCTTATACTATATATATGATATATAAATCTTACAGCTTTCGTTTCTTCTGTGATGCTTAGGAAGCATTAATTGATGGGATTTTTATTAATGAGATTAATAAAAGAAAAGAAACCTATAAGATGTTGTAGAATCAAAACTTTATAAAAATGCCAGCTATAGTTTTGCTTTGCACAGCGGTATATATGATATACCCTGCACCTTATTCGATGAGGAAAGAGCCGGGATCCTTTCACCGGGAGTGACCTATTTAGCAAAACTGGCAGATGCTACAAACTCGCGGTTTAGTTTTTGACAGCTTAAATAGTTTTGCTTTGCACAGGGGTATATATATGATATACCCTGCACCTTATTCGATGAGGAAAAAGCCGAGATCCCTTCACCGGGAGTGACCTTTTTAGCGAAACCGGAAAAGCCTAAAATAGACTCCTTTTCAAAAATCACTTGTTTCTACAACGATATCAAGTTCATTACGCTCATGATTTTTTGAAAAACCTGCGTAGCCCTCCGTCATTTTATGAAAATAGAGTGCTTAGTATTTGTGCTGCGTTTGTTGACCATAGTTAAGGCGCAGTGTACGGTAGCTGAGTGATGTTTTCCTATATAACATATGATGTGATTAATTAGAACAGTCATATGACTTTGTTGACCATAGTTAAGGGTCATGTGGGTGGGTCTAAATTAATCAAGAAATGACGGGTAGAACTTGACTAGTGCTTATGATTTGTTGACCATAGTTAAGGTCATAAGTCGCTAGGGGTAAAAGCATTATCGGGAATTTAAAGTGTTAAAATTTGCAATGAGATTGCATGCCTTCTATGAGATAGATGGATCCAGATACCCACTACGAGTAAAAGTTATTCGTGGGAGAATTTTACACAGGACAATTAGCCGATCAAGTAGGTGTCTAGAAAGGTGTTAACAGGGTTAAGCCTCTGGGAAAACGAGATTTATTTTAATTAGGTTCGTGCGAAAGCACGGGGAACCTCCCTCAAAGTACCAACACTGATCTGGCTGAAAGATTGACGAAATTGTAGGGTATAATTAATCCCGGCTAATCTTACCTTTTATAGTTTGAAGGGAGATTTGATAAAAACAGTGGGAGACATCCTGTTTAGATAAGATAATAACCAATCTAATCTTGCAAGAGCATATGCTAAAGTGTTTCCTTCTCTCTCTCTAGGTAGCGACCATGTCAGGCCTTAATCAAGATAATAATATGGATGTATTGACTGAAGCCGCTTATTATACTGAGTAGGGGAACGTTGGTCCCGTTCTTTCTTATAAGTGTTATGAGACTGAGCAGAGAATAGGACAATATCTGGATTCTCACGCCGCCCAAACGAAGAGCAAGCATGTTGATGCATCTTCTTCAGGTGTGTAAGTTATTGAGAACTGTTTCTCAGTTACCCTACGTCCTGGGTATTAGATACCGGATTAGGATCCCACATATGTAATTTGTTACGTGGGCTACGTAAAGGTAGAGAACTGGGAAAGGGTGATCATTCCGTACAAGTAGGGAATGGTGCAAGTATTGCAGCCAAAGCAGTTAGCAAATATCACCTAGTATTACCAAGTAGTAATACTATGATTCTGAACGAGTGCTATTATATACCGAACATGATGTGCAACATTATATCAGTTTCTTTATTAAGTAAAGAAGGATATAATTTTGTAATACAGGATAATGTTATGAACATCTTCCTAAATCAAAAGTTGATTGGATCGGGCTCGTTACATAATGGCATATTCATTCTCAATCAAAATACAGTTCTTAATATACAAAACACACACAAGAGGAAGAGTTCAGAAATGAACGAATCCGTCTTGTGGCATTGTAGACTTGGTCATATCAATGCGACACAGCTAGCTAAGTTACATAAGGATGGATATTTGAATCCGTTCGAATTATCATCTTATGATACTTGGCATTCTTGTCTCAAAGGAAAAATGACCAAAACTCTGTTTAGTGGACACGGAGAAAGAGTTGAGGAACTCTTAGGACCGGTACATAGTGATGTATGCGGTCCCATGTCTACACATGCCAGAAACGGTTCTTCCTACTTTATTACATTCACTGATGATCTCTCCAGATACGGACATGTGTTCCTGATGAAACACAAGTCTGAAGCCTTTGAGAAATTCAGAGAATATAAGAACGAAGTAAAGAACCAAACTGGCAAAAGTATTAAGATCCTTCGATCTGATCGAGGAGGAGAATACTTGAGCAATGAGTTTCTGAACTATCTAAAAGAGAATAAGATTCTCTCTCACCTTACTCCTCCATATACACCACAGCACAACGGTGTATCGGAAAGAAGGAATCGCACCCTATTAGATATGGTGCGCTCTATGATGAGCACTGCTGAGTTGCCTATTTCCTTCTGGGGATATGCGCTTGAGACAGTGGCATACCTATTGAATAGAGTTCCAACTAAATCAGTGCCTACCACTCCATATGAGATTTGGAATGGGAAGAGACCATCTCTTAAACGAGTTAAGATATGGGGTTGTCCGGCCTATGTTAAAAAGCAAAATCCGGACAAGCTCGAGGCAAGATCAGGTTTTTGTAAGTTTGTAGGATATCCAAAAGATTCCTATGAATATATCTTCTACCACGGTGAGGAACAAAAGGTGTTTGTTTCTCAATATGCCACCTTTTTAGAAAAGGAATTTCTTGCAAAAGAAATTAGTGGCGAAGAGGTAGAGCTGGAAGAGGTTCCAGCGACACAAACTGCAACTGAAGATTTACTGGAACCAGAGGATTCAGTAGTTCCCGATGAACCCCAGCCTCTCCGCCGATCTAGTAGGGTTTCTTATCCACCTGAGAGATACTACGGTTTTCTCATTGATGGTAGAAGTGAGGATTGCATCATGGAAGATGATGACCCGACTAGTTTCGAGCAGGCCATTACGGGTGGTGACTCTGTGAAATGGCTGGATGCTATGTGATCTGAGATGGAATCCATGTACACCAACAAAGTATGGACTTTGGATGTTGCTCCTGAAAGGGTAAAACCCATTCGGAGCAAATGGATCTTTAAGAAGAAACTTGGTGTAGATGGAAAAGTTGAGACTTACAAAGCTGGACTTGTTGCAAAGGGTTTTCGTCAACGACCAGGTGTGGATTATGACGAAACCTTTTCTCTAGTGGCTATGCTTAAGTCCATCCGGATCTTACTTGCCATTATTGCATACCATGACTTCGAAATCTGGCAGATGGATATTAAGACCGCCTTTCTAAATGGTGATTTAGAAGAGAGCGTGTACACGACTCAGCCAGAGGGCTTCGTAGATAGTGGGAGCAGCGGAAAGGTGTGCAAGCTGCTTAAATCCATCTATGGATTAAAGTAAGCATCGCGGAGTTGGAACATCTGCTTTGATGTTGTAGTCAAAGAGTTTGACTTCATAAAAAACGTAGATGGACCTTGTATATATAAAAAGGTTGCAGAGAGTAAGGTTTCTTCCTCGTATTGTACATCGATGAAATACTCTTGATAGGAAATGATGTTCCTATGATGCAATCGATCAAGATCTTCTTATCATAAAGATTCTCAATGAAAGATCTAGGTGATGCCTCCTGCATACTGGGAATTATGATCTATAGAGATAGATCTAAAAGGATACTGGGATTGTCCCAATCCAGGTACATTGAAACCATACTAAAGAGCTTTAGTATGGAAGAATCCAAGCGTGGGAACCTACCCACGATCTCTGGACTCACTCTCTCTAAAGAGATGTCTCCCAAGACTGATTTGGAGAGAGCTCGCATGCAAGGGATACCCTATGCTTCGGTAGTAGGCTCTATCATGTATGCGATGCTATGTACCAGACCCGATGTAGCATACTCACTAAGTGTAGTGAGTAGGTATCAAGCAGATCCAGGAGAGAGTCACTGGATAGCTGTGAAGAACATTCTCAAGTACTTGAGAAGAACTAAAGAGATGTCTTGGTGTATGGTAACGGAGAAATCCAGGTGGAGTCCTTTACCGATTCAAGCTTCCAAAGTGATAAGGACGGCTCTAAGTCGCACTCGGGATTTGTCTTTACCCTGAATGGAGGGGCGGTGTGTTGGAAGAGTTCCAAACAGGATACCGTTGCAAACTCGACGATGGAGGCTGAATACATCGCTGCCAACGATGCTGCCAAAGAGGCTGTCTGGATAAAGAAGTTCATTACTGAACTTGGTGTGGTTCCGTCCATTGAGCATCCAATACCATTGTATTGCGATAACAATGGAGCTGTGTCTTTGGCCAAGGAACCCAGGTCCCATCAGAAGTCCAGACATATTATGAGGCGGTGTCACCTGATCAGGGAGATAGTTGATCACCGGGAGAACGAGGTCGGGAGAGTTGATATGAAGGACAACACTGCGGATCCACTCACGAAGGCCATTCCCTAGATACAGTTTGAGAGATTATTCGGGATGCTAGGTATGAGATACTACAACAGCTGGCCTTAGTGCAAGTGGGAGATTGTTAATTATGTATATACCCTAGAGGCCATTGTTGTACATATGATGTATATTATAATGGATGCTTGGATATATATAGAGAGGACTTTCTTGATCGTCATGATAGTATGCTATTTGGTTTCTCTTTGTCTTAACATGTTGACTTATATTAGTTTACTGTCTTACTCTCACATGTTGATAAAGCCCTTAGGATCTATACTCGACTACTGAGACTATGATGAGATCATACTAGTGGGGCCACGGTAGTCGATGAGTACATCCTATAACAGTTCCTAGTCGAGGGTATATCGAGACAGGGCATCGATACACCAGAGTAGACTAGCGTATACGCATCTTGACCCATATGATGGGCGATGGATGATCCCATATCCATCGGTGTTTGACATCAAGGATGGTGTACGGGTGCTCAGTAGAGACTGGGTACACTGGAAGGACTCGCCGAGAACTCCCAGATAGTATTATACCTCACGTCAGATGGCAGTTCTCCGGTGACACTGGTACAGGGTAGTCTGTAGACCCGAGATCGTCATAGAGTCTTGTGTGATTCCCACCGTGCTTTGATTTCCACCTTACCACATCCAAGAGGGTGTGCAAAACGGTGGCTTTTGGGTACAGTCCCGAATCATATGGAGGCAATGAGCGATAGGAGGGTTTCGTTTCTCCCGGTATAGGGAGTTGATGTTGTGCTGTGTTCGATTGGCTATAACTGGATGTCCCTGGCCAGGTCTGATATAGAGATTTACTAGTAAGTGTTACCAGTAGTTTCTCGACCTGTTATGAGCCTCATATCGACACGACTTATCAGTTACTGGCGTCTGACGTATACCACCCCTAGACTAGATATGCGACATATCAGACGAAGAGACCGGACTGAGTGTTACTGATTGGATTCACAAGAGAATGTACATGCTTGCTTGTTGATCTTCTGATCGCTCAATACCTGGATGGCTGTTACGTTTAGCTGACCGCTTGCATCTTGTGGGTGTTTGATATGATCATCACCTGCTACTGGCGTATTGACGATTCTTTGGAGTCCTACACAGAGGTTTCTTGACTCAGGCAAAATGGAGTAGGAGCACATATGTGATATGTGCAGGACCGAGGATAATACGATATGAGATACCGTATTATACTCTCGCGATATTTTGATATGAGCCGGATCATCGGATCAAGTGTTGATTCAATGAATCGGTACAAAATATATTAGTCGGTTATATTCGATATAGCCGAATTGTCGGATCAAGTGTTGATTCGATAATTTAATGTATAATAATATATATATGATATATTGCATTACATTATCTAATATTCGCTCGCTTTATTATTTCATTTTCTCACCGGATAATACATTGATATAATGCGATATATGTTAATTGTATTATTTTCTTTTGTTACAAAAGAAAATATATTATATATGTGATATATAATATTGTAACATATTATAATTACTAATGCAACATGATTAGTGAAGATTAAATATGGTTAGGGTTTGATTTGGGTTAGCTCTTTCACGATGCTTCTAGAAGGTTATACTTTATTTCTAGCAAAGATATTATGGTTGATATTTTGCTAGATATTTCTTTGACCCAAACCACACCTTTAACCCTAGTTAAGTCTCTATATTGGTTAGACTTGTCATCTTTGACCATGGTTGCATTTGTAATCATATATCATTTTCATTATTCATCACAAAAGGATATTCATTTTCTTCTTCTTCTTCCTTTAGCTCACAAAAGCTTTCTAGGTTTTATTTTGTGATGATTTAGTGTGAGAATTTGATAATAAAATAGAGCATAAATCCTACTTCATCATCCTCATCTAATGTAGCCAATTAGATTAGGGTGTTCACCCCATTAGTGAGTGAGAGCTTGAGTTCATGAAACTTCAAGATAGATCATCTTTGAAAAGGAAGACTACAAGCCAGCATGGATCATTCGGGTTGTGGAGCTTCTCTTGAGTCCGAGAGATCATGGATCGCGGCGAAGGGACTTCTACTCGGAGCTTATGAATTGAAGGAGCGGACTACAAAGGTTGTAATCCCTCTCTCTTAGTTGTAAAGATGTTTAATTGCATGTTTAACCCTAATAATCTAGCAAAGATCCCCGCTTTGGGTTGTTCGGCACGTCTAAATTTTAAATCGGGCATGGTTGATGCCTTATAGACCCTTGTAAGAGTGCTTAGGAACCCTACAACATCTACTAGTATATATATCAATATATAATAATCGCTCATGGCGTGATAAATGCAACATCACAGAAATGTAATAAGCATCACAGAACAATACAGATAAACTGGGATCCCCGGGTTTCCTTTGAGCCGCAACTGAAACCCGACGTTCTCTTGGTCGTGTAGATAGCCTGTGCAATTAAACCTAGACCCCTATGAGTGCGGCAAGTTACCCGCCAAAACCTGAAGCGAGGTGGCCCCCTACAGCAAAGTGAATGGACCACCCAGCACTTCACGAAATCCGGTAACTTGTGCACCCTCCTTGGGTCAACCTGTACCCCCTACTAGTGCGGCGAATAGCCCGCCAATTCTATAGTGAAGCCCCCTCCGTCTCAAAGCCATGATATGCGGGCCTGTTGCCCTCTAGAACCAGGCTATCCGTGCACTCCACCTTGGGTAATCCTAGTACAGAAAAGAAAATATGTACAACGGTGATATCGACCTCAACCCGGTCGTGCTCCAAAAGAATAATATACAAACAGGCAGTGACGGCAGTCTACATGTCGGACGCTCGTCCTCCAATACCAAATGTACAAATAAAACTAAACTGTACTAACATTGCACCAAGCTATCCACCACGACAAATCCGCAACATCACAGCACAACACAGAACATCAACGTGAATGTCACGTTCACAAACCCTTCTAAAAGGACTATAACAATTAGACAAGATTTACCGCTTGAATGACATTCACGGTCACAGATAGTAATGTAAATTGTGTGAACTAACTTATTTAAATTTCGATCGACAAAATTTCCCGAAGTGGGCCCCAAGCACAAATCCAGTACTGTAACAAATCTTGGCCCAAACAAAATAATCCAGAAACCGCAATTCCACACAAAAGACCAGCACAAGAAAAATGGTGCACTGGAGCCACATAACTGCGGTGAAACCGCGGACAAAATGTGGTTAATGCCACGGTTCCGCGGCGTTACTGTGGACTCATGCTATCAAATTTCTACAGAGGTCTTAAAAAAGCCTGCCTGATTTTCTGACATACCCAAAATAATTTTTCGACGAAAAAAATTTCGACAGAAACTCAGAAAATTGAAATCCGGTTTCTGAAATTTTGATCGATCGATGTTTTAAACATGTTAGAAAAAGCTAGTAAAAGTTAATGGAGTGGCTCTGATACCATGTAAGTCTACGGTAGCGCCCCGGCCGTCGATCCGAGGCGCTAAAATTCGGAAACAAAAAACTATTCATAAACTTGAAACTGGCGCTAACGCAGACTTTTACCCTGATCAAACCATTAACATTAAACTAGCAACCTAAAGAAGGTTAGAAAAGCTATATTGATCGATCCGTGTCCTTCGGTCTTTAACCACCATCTTTAGCTCCTTGCGGCATCTCCGATCTCGCTCGATCTCTGGTCTCCTCGTCGGAAAGGGCACCACATCTATGAATCCTTTTACGGGCTCCCGCTTCGAACCAAAGCAACTCGGACACGAAGTTTGCTAGCCGACGTGTCCAACGTGAAGTAGTGAATATTTGTGATCACTTTGTCTCAAGCATCCATTGTTTCTCAACGCATGAGAGTGTATGGATGGAGGTTTAAGTGGATGCCATTAATGAAGATAATGAGCTCAAGAAGAAAGAGGAAGAAGAAGAGCTTTCTTTTTCATTTGTGTTGTAATGATAAAATGAGAGTGAGATAGAATGATAATACAAGAGCTAACCTCAAACCATATGGCTGCCCTCTCTCTTTCCTCTTATCATTTCAACACATAAATCAAGCAATAATGTGATATATGCACAAATAAAGAGACCATGAGTCATCACTTGTGCATGTGTCACAATTAATGCTCCTAATCATGACTTTGAGCTCATTATTTCCATCTGTAAACATTTATCTAAATGTTTACCACAATAAAAAGTGAATGGCATCTACCAAGGTAAACTCGTGACGGATCACAAGGATACCCCTCATCTGTATATACATACCTGCATCCGCATTTCGACTGAATGCGAATGCAATGAGACGAAAGTAATCGAACAAATCTAATACTAGGATCCGGCTTAAACCAAAGCCCACTAGTATGATCCGTCCGATCATGATCCGTGCACTACTGCACGTATATGATCGAACCCTGCCATAATACCATACAACCTCTACAACGTTTCACCCGAAACTTGAGAAACTGTCTGTGGGGGACTCTAAAGACTCGTCAATACACTGTCTGTGGATTTAACAACTAGCACGTCTGTATGTCTACGGTAGCGCCCCGGCCGTCAAACCGAGCCCAAAATGCGGAAACGAAAACTTTTTCAAAACTTGAAACCGGCGCTATCGCAGACTTTAATCCCGGATCAAACCATTAACCTATAACTAGCTAACTAGATAAGGGTTAGAAAATCTATACCGATCGATCCGTGTCCTTCGGTCTTTGGCCACCAACCCAAGCTCCTCGCGGCATCTCCGATCTCCGATCTCCGGTCTCCTCGTCGGAAAGGGCACCACATCGTCGAATCCTTTTACGGGCTCCCGCTTCATCCGAAGCAACTCGGACACGAAGTTTGCTAGACGACGTGTCCAAGGTGAAGTAGAGAACGTGTGTGATCACTTTGTCTCAATCATCCATTGATTCTCAACGCATGAGAGTGTATGGATGGAGGTTGAAGATGACGCCATGGTGGAAATGGTGAGCTGGAGGAAGAAGAAGAAGAAGAGGTTCTTTTCCTTCTGTGTTGTGTTGTATGATAAGAATGAGAGTGAGCTAGAAAATCAAAATACAAGAGCAAAACCTTTTGCTATGCTGCCCTCTCTTTTTCTCTTCTTATCATTTCAAAATACAAGAGCATAATGTGACATTTGCACAAGAAATGAGACCATCAGTCACCTATGAAGTACATGTCTCATTTAATGCACAAAATAATGAAATCCACTCATAATTTCCACCATCCAAATATTAATCCAAATGATTGGTCCAACAAAATGATACGGCAACATCTAAAGTAAACTCGTGATGGATCACAAGGATACCCCTCACCTGTATATACATACCTGCATCCACATTCCGATTGAATGAGAATGCGATGAGACTTAAGTAATCCAACAAATCTAATACTAGGATCCGGCTTAAACCAAAGCCTACTAGCATGATCCGTCCGATCATGATCCGTGCACTACTGCACGTATATGATCGAACCCTGCCATATTACCATATGGCCTCTACAACGTTTCGCCCGAAACTTGAGAAACTTTCTGTGGGGGACTCTAAAGACTCGTCAATACTTTGGCTGTGGATTTAACCACTAGCACGTCAGTGGTACTAGCCGTACGTAACGGGCTACCAGGTATTGACCAAAAGGGAGGTCGATTAGAGAACTCATCCTGACACCCTACTGAGCCTGTCAGTGACAATATCCGTACAGTCCGGTCCGTTCGTCTATGAGCATCGAATGTCGGGCCTAGAGGGTTAGTAAAAGTCAGACCCCCAAAAGCGGTACAAGTCGGGTTGGAGTGTAGCCCAGAACACCCTAAGATACTACTAGAATACCTACCAGTAAATCTTCTGCCTTGGCCAAGGACTTCTTATAATGGCTCTCCTAGACACAGTGCGATCTCACCCCCAATATCGGGAGAGACGAAACCCCTGCCGATACGCTCACTGCCTCCATGTGGCTCGGGACTGTACCCAACTAAAACCTATTTGCACGACTCCTTTGAGCCGTGGTAGGGTAGTAATCAAAGCACAGTGGGAACTCACACGAGAAAAATGACGATCTCAGGTCGATGAACTAACCTGTTCACATGTCACCATGGAACTGCTATCTGACGTCAGGTATAATACCAACAAGCATGTTCCCGGCGAGTCCTGTCCGGTATACTCATAAGCCAATGAGCACCTATATACATCTTAGGTGATCCAACTGACACCAATGGCTTATGAGACCAGCCACCGCCCCTTGACGGGGTCTCGACTGTATACACTAGTCTACTAATGAAGTATCGATTCCCAGTCTGGAAACTCCCACGACTAGGGACCACTTTAAGGATGTTCTTATAGACTACCAAACTCTCACGTATATGATCGCCATCATACTGCTGGTAGTCAAGAAAGAATCCTAAGGGCTCTATCAATGTGTAATAGTGACCTGTAATGTCACCTAAAACTGTACACGATGATAAAGATAAACCAGATAGCATACTATCATCTTGAGTAAGACTGTCCTACCAGCATAGGTCCTCCCTCAATCATTGCAATCACGTGCCTGTGATCCAATAATTGACTTTGAGGGCACTATATCCAACAATCTCCCACTTGCAGTCAAGGCTAATTATTGCGATGTCGCTTACTCACAGCCCGTGTGATACCGAATACCCAACTCCTCTACTGATCAGTCTCACAAAGCCCATTTGTGAAACTATTGCGTTCGAAGAATAACCTCAGTGAGTGGATCCACCCTAATGTTTCTTTCTATGTCTCTCTTTATCTCAAGTTCGCGGAGAAAGCCAACTCACGAAATGAGCAATACCTGTCTTAGAATATGTCTGGATATCTGATGGGACCTAGTTCATAAATGAACTCCAAATCCAAACTTCTTCGACTGTATCGTCAACTGAATTTAATCAGTATCATGCGTCATGCCTCCCTCAGTATCCGCTTGGACCACCTGTCCAAACTACTGCCCCTCGTCAGAGGGAAAACTACAACTCCGACAGTCACTCTGTCATCCAGGTCACCTTGGAAGCCTGGAATGATAACCGTCCCCCGAAAGAGGCTGTCGTTATCATATCCCTAGAACATCCACTTATGTTCTAAAACTGCTTCCGAATTTTTCTCCAGGATAGGATCAATATCAACTTATCGCATCTACTGCAAAAACAACATCTGGTGTGGTACTTGAGATCTCATGATTGACTCAATTGCCTAAGCAAGTGATCTGCCAATCAAGCATATCCCTCTTCCCTTTAGTCTGTAAGACACCTTTAGAGAGGGTGACTCCATCACCTTCAGGTATACTACCGTGCCAGGAGTCGTCCATTCTAAAACACCTTTAGAATTATGTCTAAGTACCATGATTGGGAAACTACCCAATCTAGATATAAAATCATAGATCTAGTAACCAGAATGTCTGATATTATATCTATATCCTATGTGGAGAAACCACTGTGTGACAACCAAAGTATAACCGATCGTAGTATAGGAATTTTACTTCCTACTATGTGTATGTCATCCAAATACACAGGACATCACACCCTACTACCATCTTAACAGATCCATCTCCTATTCTGATGAATTCAAACCTATGACTGTCACATCAGAAATAGATGATCTATCTCCGCTAAATCTGCTTTAGTCCATAAATAGACATAAGCTACTTGTCCACTATGCTTCCGCTGCTCCCACTGACTACGACAACCCTCTGGCAGAGTCATATACACGTGCACTTCTAAAGCTAGTTAAGAACGACGCTATACTCATCCTCCTACCGGGTCTCACAGTCTGGAACAACAGCAATGGCAAGTCTGGGTAAACAAGAACCTCCTTGTCATCGTCTTTGAGCATACCGAAGTACCACTCGATTGCCTGAGGCTACCCACCATATCTTCGGAGTGGCTAATGGAATGTCAAACCAGATTGAATCTTTAGGTTCTTATCAAATTTTCAGTAATCGTTTGCGGTTCTGGAATCACTTCCAGTTCTACCATACTCCCACTACTGTTTTCTGAAAAAATACAATTTTATTAAAACTGTGGCGAGTCAAGAACAATATCACTATTGATCTTCTAGATGGTAGAAAGTCAACCCTCGTCATAACCCGGCTCAAGCAACAATATGCCATTACAGAAACGTTCCTTGAGTTATCTAGAGTCTGGTTTTAAGCATAAGCCAGACAACTCCCCGTACCTTAACATTGTTAAGATATGAACTATTCTATATCCAATATAGAAACAGAGGCACTGATTTAATTGGAACCAGATTCAAATCATGCAGCTGTCTCCAGTGCATATCAACTAAATGGATAGAGGCCGATCAGCATTACTCAACTTAGGAGTGCATCCAATTATGAGTAACCTGAAAGAGAAGCAAGTTCTCATAATCATTACTATCAACTGAATACCATACACAAGTATCTACATCTTCGATCACCTTGAAGAATCCTGATACTAGCAACACCTGGTTCTCTACTTTATTCTTATACCTATAACTTCTCAAAACTTAGACCTTGCATTTCTACGAAACACATGTCTAAGAACTAGAAAAGTCATAAGTAAACAGAATATAATACGAGTACCAACCCCTCTGTCCAAATGGACACAGGACAACATACAATATACTTTGTATAAGTCCGCTGAGTTGAATAACTCAAACCCTGTGCGTCGTAGGTTGAAAACAGTACTTATGGTTAAGAAGAATTACACCGCTGTTTAATGCTCCTTACCTAACCATCCACTGATATAGGTAAATGTCATAGACATAATTTAAAAATGTTATATCTCACTTTATAAAAATAAACGTACAGATATATCAATTTGAAATTGGTGCATAACAACGGATATTCAAAACCAAATATTTTCCGTCCGGCAAACAGCCCAGGCGATTTCCTCAAATATCACCAATTACAACGAATCCCGATATAATGAGGATGATCACCCAATTCCCAATAACTTACTCTCACTCATCATCTGTAAAACCATACAGATGTGAGAATCAAACCTGGTAAATACATACCCTGGAGTGTAGGGTGTTTTTCGTCACCCCATTGAGATGGGAATACGCGCGCGCTTGTCAGGCGTACTATAGATTCCCCCTGCCTAGGGTAGGCCGGGGTTTAATGATTGTGGGGATCCGAATCTCCGGCAGCCGCGGACTAAGCTGCCGTTAATTACCCCCCGCCTTTGGGGCGAGGGAACCTCCGATTAACGGGTTAAAATGGTCATGCGAACTCAATGTGCAGTGTACGTGTATTGTGTTTTGGAGGGGGTTTTAAATATATCGGGAGCCACGCAGAGTTTGTACGTGTGTTGTGTTGTGTTTTGGAAGGGGGTTTTAAATATATCGAATACCATACACAAATTTTTTTCTAACAGCAGCAGTATCGTGGAGTATGTGTATGTGTACATTTGTATACATATGTATATATATACATGCATATATAAATAAAGGGGAAAAAGACATCCAAAGGATGCGTGGGGCCAGCGCCTAGGCGCTTTAGCTCAGGCGCGCCATATGTCGGCACGTGGGCGCTTTGCGCTCGAGCGCAGAGCGCTGGAGCGCAACGCGCCACGTATCGGCACGTGGGCGCTTTGCGCTCAGACGCTGAGCGCTTGGGCGCAAGCGCGCCAAGTGTCGGCACGTGGGCGACTTGCGCTCGAGCGCTTGCGCTGGAGCGCAAGCGCGCCATGTGTCGGCACGGGGGCGACTTGCGCTCGAGCGCAAGAGCGCCACGTGTCGGCACGGGGGCGACTTGCGCTCGAGTGCTTACGCTTGAGCGCAAGCGCGCCACGTGTCGGCACGTGGGCGCTCTGCGCTGGAGCGCTGTGCGCTGGAGCGCAAGCGCACCACGTGTCGGTACGCGGGCACTTTGCGCTTCAGCGCCGGCGAGAAAAAGAGGCTTTTAGCCTGAAAAAATTTCTCAGAAGAGGAATCAGAGAGGAGTTGGACTCCTGAGTGTGTTTTTCTTCTTTTTTGTGGGTTTAGTGAAAGATGTTCTTCTTCTTCCTCCTCTGTTAGCTGGATCTTGAAGATCAAGAGCTGTGGGATTTTTAAAAATCTCCTCTTTTTGAGATCTAATGGAAGATCTGAGTTCCCCTTTATGGGTTTTGTGGTGAAAAACTATTTAGTTTTGAAAAAGGAAGAGTAAAACTCTTGATTTAATTCAAAAGAAATAAAAAGGTTTTGGAACCTTGAAGGAGGAAGAAAGAGCTCAGATCTGAGACTTTTTTTTTGGGGGAAAGAAAAAGTTGTTGAGATATTTCATTATCTTTTCCTTTATAGGCTATACACTTTACACATAGCCCCTTGGGCTTCACAAAATGGCAATTTGCCTATTTCATGGCTCATGTGCCATTTCTTTTTGCACATAAGCCATGGGCTTTACAAAAATTTGGCTTTATGCCTATTTTTCTTACATTTATCCATAAATAAAATAAAAGAAATGCAACAAAATTATTTATTACAAAATTTTTATCTTGGCATGGGGGGAGGCCGACCGCTTCATGTTCGGGCTAGACCCGGGCATGGGCCCACTGGATCTGGGCTTGGGCTCACTTGGCTTGGGGTTGACTTGGATTTTGACTTGGTCAACCGGGGTGTAAATTTTTACCCCAACAAATTGCCCCCCATCAATAAATGCACACCACATATGTGGGTCGGGTGCATGAAATTGATGGATCTTCTTTCACATGGAGGTGACTTGAGTTGGTTCCCGCTTTTTGTGAAGCTGGCACTGCCCTTTTTACGACATGAACGATCGTTGCTTGACATGTCTCCGAGACGGAGTGTCCGTGATAGACGTTTTCCCTGGCCCGGAGTGATCTGGTCCCCACTTTGTAAGAATCCTGCGCTGCCCTTTTTGCGACTTGGACGGTCGATGCTGCCATTTTACCGACTTGGACGGTCGATGTTGCCATTTTTGTGACTTGGACGGTCGGTGCTGCCATTTTAGCGACGTGGACGGTCGATGCTGCCACTTTAGCGACTTGGACGGTCGGTTCTGCCCTTTTTGCGACATGGACGGTCGGTGCTGCCATTTTAGCGACTTGGACCGTCGGTACTGCCCTTTTTGCGACTTGGACGGTCGATGCTGCCCTTTTTTCGACATGGACGGTCGATGCTGCCCTTTTTGCGACTTGGACGGTCGATGCTGCCATTTTAGCGACGTGGACGGTCGGTTCTGCCATTTTAGCGACGTAGACGGTCGGTGCTGCCATTTTAGCGACGTGGACGGTCGATGCTGCCCTTTTTGCGACTTGGACGGTCGATGCTGCCATTTTAGCGACGCGGACGGTCTGTTCTGCCATTTTAGCAACGTGGACGGTCGGTTCAGCCCTTTTTGCGACTTGGACGGTCGATGCTGCCCTTTTTGCGACTTGGACGGTCGATGCTGCCCTTTTTACGACTTGGACGGTCGATTCTGCCCTTTTTGCGACTTGGACGGTCGGTGCTGCCCCTTTTTGCGACTTGGACGGCTGATGCTGCCCTTTTTACGACTTGAACGGTCGATTCTGCCCTTTTTGCGACTTGGACGGTCGGTGCTGCCATTTTAGCGACGTGGACGGTCGGTTCTGCCATTTTAGCGACGTGGACGGTCGGTGCTGCCATTTTAGCGACGTGGACGGTCGATTCTGCCCTTTTTGCGACTTGGACGGTCGGTTCTGCCCTTTTTGCGACTTGGACAGTCGGTACTTGATTTGACTTGCTCTGCTTCTTGCAGTGTCAGGGGTAGACTTGACTTGCTCCGCTTCTTGCGGTGTCGAGATTGGATTCTGACTCGCTCCGCTTTCTGCGGTGTCGGAGTGGAAGTTGACTTGTTGATTTTGATTTGGGTTAACATCAGCATCGCTATACTGGAATATGGTACCAGGAGCGAATCATCATCTGTCATTGAGAGGATTTTGGGATTTTGGTTTTTGTTTGGCATCTGCATTGCTGCACTGGAATAATGCCAGGAGCAACTCATCATTTGCCCCGAGAGGATTTGGGAATTGATGGCTTAGGAGGCAGGTTTAGATCCCTATCACCTAAGACTTTTCAATTTTATGGGCCGTAAGGGTCCCATAAAAGCATTTTCTCCCTACGAGTCGAAAGGATCTCGTAGGTGTGTTTTCTCCTTAAGAGTCGTGGGGACTCCTAAGTGTGTTGCTCCTTGGTGAGTCGTAGGGATCTCACGCGGGAATTTTCTCCTCACAAAGTCAAGAGGACTTTACGAGTGCATTTATTTCTTTTCTTTTTTACGAGTTTGCGCCCTTTCGGGTTTTCACAAACTCGCCGGCAGTCCCGCTGTTTTTACTCACGGAGCCCTTTCGGGTTTTCATCCGTGCCCATTTTGCTTATGAACATACCGTTATTATTTTTTTTCTCCTTCTTATTCTCTTTTTTTTTGGAGAGATCGGGATTGTTTTACGCCCGTGGATTGTATACGGTTTTGCAGGATGTATGATCCAGACCGTAGGGCCGGAAAATTTTCAGGGCTTTGTTGGCGTCTGCATCGCTGCACTGGAATGTGGTACCAGGAGCGACTCATCATTCGCCGTTGGGGTATTGGATTTGGAATTTGGTTGGCGTCTGCTTCGCTATACTGGAATATGATACCAGGAGTGACTCATCATTCGCCGTTGGGGTATGGGATTTGGAATTTGGTTGGCGTCTGCATCGCTATACTGGAATATGGTACCAGGAGCGACTCATCATTCGCCGTTTGGGGACTTGGAATTTGGATCTTGTTTGGCATCAGCATTGCTGCATTGGAATAATGCCAGGAGCAACTCATCATTTGCCTTGGGAGGACTTGGGATTTGGGTTTTCGGTCGGCATCAGCACCGCTAACACTGAAGCGAAATGCCAGGAGCGACTCATCATTTGCCATTGCCCGTTGGGAAACGATGGCTTAGGAGACAGGTTTGGGTCCCTATCACCTAAGGCTTTTCAATTTTATGGGCCGTGAGGGTCCCATAAAAGCATTTTCTCCCTACGAGTCGTGAGGATCCCGCAGGTGTATTTTCTCCTTAGGAATCGTGAAGATTCCTAAGTGTGTTGCTCCTTTGTGAGTCGTAAGGATCTCACGCAGGGGTTTTCTCCTCCCAAGGTCGAGAGGACTTTGCGAGTGTATTTCATCTCTTTTCATGAGTTTGCGCCCCTTCGGGTTTTCACAGACTCTCCGGTAGTCCTGCTGTTTTTACTCACGGAGCCCTTTCGGGTTTTCATCTGTGCTCGTTTTGCTTGTGGACATACCGTTTATTTTTTATTTCTTTTATTATTTTTTTCTTTTTTTTTGCCGCTGGTGGGACTTTAAAAGTAGTCTCACCGGCAGGATTTGGGAGAGATAGGGGTCATTTATGCGCGTGGATTGTATACGGTTTTGCAGGATGTATGATCCAGACCGTACGGCTGATGTGCTCAATTCGCCTGCGACTTGGAGCATTCACGTGTAGTATTTCTTGAGATATCGGCCATTGATGGGTGGCATGGGCCTTTCTCCCTCGGCACTTATTAGTTGGTAGGATCCTCCGTCAAACACTTTCTCGATGACGTATGGTCCTTCCCAGTTTGGCTCGAATTTTCCCTTGGCATGTCGATTGGGGATGATCGGTCTTTTGAGGACCAACACCAATTCACCTTTCTTGAAAGCACGGAGACGGGTTATCTTGTCATAGGCCCGTGACATTTGGGCTCGGTATAGCTCCAGATTTTGCTGCACCGCGAGCCTCTTTTCTTCGAGGGCGTCGAGTTCTTCAAGTCGAAGGAGCATGTTTTCCTCCTCCGTCAACTCATGTTGGACGGCCATTCTTAAGCTTGGAACTTCAACTTCGAGGGGGAGGACCGCCTCCACTCCGAAGAGCAATGAGTATGGAGTGGACTGAGTTGGAGTACGGTGCGTGGTACGATATGCCCACAATGCCTCGTGAAGCTTGAGATTCCAGTCTCTCTTGTTGGCTGAAGCATTTTTCCTCAGGAGCTTGCATAGAGTCTTATTGAAGGCTTCAGCTAGCCCATTGGCTCTTGGATTATAGATGGAGGAATATCTCCAGTCTATCTTGTGCTGAGTAGCGAACCTTGAGACATTGAAGCTCTTGAAAGAAGGCCCATTGTCAGAAATGACTCTTCTTGGTGTACCGAAGCGGTATAGAATATTATGCTGGAAGAATGTCAGAATATCTTTTGTCTTGACTTCTTTTAGCGGGACAGCTTCAGCCCATCTGGAGAAGTAGTCTGTCGCGGCCAGTATGAACCGGTGGCCTTTAGATGACGGAGGATCAATTGGGCCAACAATGTCGGTGCCCCAAACTTCGAAGGGCCACGACGCCAACGTAGGATGCAATGGGTTGGGATGCTTGTGAATGAAATCACCATGGATTTGGCAGATCTGACATTTCTTTGCGTGCTCTCCGCAATCCCGTATCATGGTGGGCCAGTAATACCCAAGCCGTTTGATTTGAAGTCGCATCTTGGGGCCAGATTGGTGATCACCGAAAACGCCCGAGTGAACATCTTTCATGACCTTTTGGGCTTCGGCAAATGACAGACACCTGAGCCAGAGTTGGTCATATGACCTGCGGTATAACGTGTCATTTACAAACACGTATCGGAGAGCTCTTTTCTTCAGCTGAATCCTCGCAGAATTTTCTTCGGGCAGCTTGTCATATCGGAGGTACTCTATGAAGGGTTCTCTCCAATCGGGCTCATCTTGGATGATTGAAGCTTCTTCGGCGGGACTGCTCTTCTGTTCCGCGCTTTCCTCTTCTTGTAGAGAGACTGGGGGTAGAATTTGTCGGCTCCTGACTGTGATCAGAATTTCGTCCATGTCAGGATCAGCCAGCTCCTTGGCTAGGCGAGCGAGTATGTCGGCTTTTCCGTTCAACGCTCTGGGGATTCTCATTAGTTCAATATGAGTGAACCGTTTCATGAGTTCCATGACTCGGCCTCTGTACCGAGCTAATTCGGTTTTGTATATCTTATAATCGCCGCTTACTTGGTTGACGACGAGCTGGGAGTCACCGTAAACTCGTAGCCGACGGATTTCCATTTCTATGGCGAGCTCCAAACCAGCTATCAGAGCTTCATACTCAGCTTCATTGTTTGTCCGAGACTCGGTGAGAGCAAAAGAACGCCGTAGGGTTCCCATTGATGGTGTGATGAACACCAATCCTATCCCTGCTTTTATCTCCGGGACGCTTGATTTACTGGAGGTCCTTATTGACGAGGCTCCATCGAAGTAGAGCTCCCAACATGGCTCATCTTCCTCGAGGTGCAGCACTTGTTCATCGGGTAACTCACAATTTAGCGGCGACCCTTCTGGTATGGGATGAGCAGCGAGAAAGTCTGCAAGGGCTTGCCCTTTTACTGCTTTCTGAGGAGTGTAAACTATGTCAAACTCAAGTAGCATGACAGCCCATCTTGCCATTCTGCCGGCTAGGCTCGCTCTGGTCATCAAGTGTTTGAGCGGGTCGACCTTGGAGATCAGCATAACCCGATGAGCGAGCAGATAGTGCCTCAGCTTCTTCACAGCAAATATCAGAGCCAGGCATTGCTTTTCGATTGGGGAGTAGTTGTGTTCCGCCCCGACTAGAGTTCGACTGAGGTAGTATAGGGTATTTTCTTTTCCCTCCTCGTTATTCTGGGCAAGGAGCACACCTACTGACTCGTCCAGCGCGGCAGTGTAGAGAATCAGCGGTTTATTTGGAATGGGAGCGGCCAGCACTGGAGGGTGCAACAAGTATTGTTTGATGATTTCGAACGCTGCTTGACATTCGGCATCCCAGATAAAAGGAGCTCCTTTCTTCATGAGCTTTGAGAAGGGCCTACATCTCCCCGATAAATTTGAGATAAACCTCCATATATAAGCAAGCTTGCCTTGAAAAGATCTTAGCTGTGTCAGACTCTTCGGTGGAGGCATCTCCATGATGGCTTTTATCATTGATGGGTCAACTTCGATCCCTCGATGTCGGACTATGAAGCCCAGGAATTTTCCCGATGACACGCCAAAAGCGCACTTAAGAGGATTCATCTTCAGATCGTATTCCCTCAGTCTGGTGAGAACGGTCCTGAGATCTTGGATATGATCGGCCTTGGCTTTAGTCTTGACGACCAGATCATCAACATAGCATTCGACAACTTTATGGATTAGGTCATCAAAGATATTAGTCATCGCCCTTTGATATGTAGCACCTGCGTTCTTCAGTCCGAATGGCATTACCTTGTAGCAATATATTCCGATCGGGGTTCGAAATGTTGTGTGCTTCTCATCCTCAGGCGACATCTTGATCTGATTATATCCAGACGAGCCGTCCATAAAGGTGAACAGTTCGTAATTTGAGGTGTCATCGACCATCATTTCCATGACCGGTAGCGGGAAGTCATCTTTAGGACATGCCTTGTTGAGGTCCCTGAAATCGACACAAACTCGGATCTGCCCATTTTTCTTCTTCACTGGGACTATGCATGTGATCCAGTCTGCATATTTCTCTTCCCTGATGAAGCCAGCATCGATGAGTTTCTTGGTTTCCTCGATGACCTTTTCTTCTAGTTCCCTTCTCATTCTTCGAGGAGCTTGTTTGACTGGCTTAGCATCAGGAGATATAGCCAACTTATATACGGCCACTTCAGGGGAAAGGCCAGGTATTTCTTTGTATGTCCACGCGAAGCAGTCGACGAACTCATGCAGCAGGGCAATTATCTGCGCTTTCATTTCCTCTGACAAGAGCGAGCTGATGTAGGTCGGCCTTGGATTATCGGGCGTTCCTAAGTCAATCTCGGTTAGCTCGTCAAAGGTTGCTTGTCCGCCATCTTCGAGCTCTTGAGGAGCTTCTTCTGGCTCGGCTATCTCGTCGTCATCATTTGATCTTTCGCTGGCCTCACCAACATGGATCATGTGGCACGCTTTGGAATCAGGTTGAATGTAGCCTATGCCCCGTCTATCTGGAATTCGTCCATCGATGAGTGCTCGGACCAGGGGCGGATACCATAGCCCTTCGTAAAACTTTGCTTCAGACTCCGTTTGATATAACCGGCATCCGCACTTCTTAAAGTATTCCCGCATCTCGGGCGCATAGTATCTGGGATTGAGGACGGCTCTTATGCCTCTCTCATAGGGAAGGCACACGACAGAAAGGTCGTCCGGGTGCACAACGGGGTTTGACCTGTAAAACAGGATGCCCTTCTGTCCATTTTTCCTCCCGGGCACGTAGAAAGTCTTCAGCTGGCCCACGGTAGAGACTGACAATGCGTCGAGCTCTTTGCACATCCGTTCCGGCACCCTTGTGATAGCCAGGGACCCTTCTGCGACTTCGAAGGTCTCTCGTAGTTTCGCTTGCTGCATGGGGGGCCGATCTGCACAGCTGTTGCACGGCAGGTCCTCTTCTTCTGACTCTTCAGTGTCACTGCCAAGATGAGGGCGGACTTTGCTGCTAGATGGGCCTTCAGTAACAGATTCGTCCGTATCGCTGCCGAAATGAGGGCGAGTTTTGCGGAAGGACGGGTTTCCAGCGTCGGAATCATCAGTGTCGCTGCCGAAATGCGGGCGCACTTGGGTATTCTTGCTTTTGAAAGTGATAGCCGGCGCAGATTTGCTTTTGAGTCTTGGGGCCGTTCTATCCTCAGTCAGTTGTGGCTTAGCATTTTGGTGGTTCGTAAAGTACCGAGAATCTTCATATCGGACTTCATGCACACCGAACGGCTGGATGTCTCCGTCAATGTGTCTTTCTTCGCCATTTTTAGTATACTTCATGCATTGATGGAGAGTTGACGGAATGATGCCGTAATCGTGGAGCCACGGCCGCCCCAAGAGAATCTTATAAGATGTGTCGGCGTCGATCACGTATATCTTAGCTTCAGTTTGCAGATCCCCAAATTTGATTGGCAAAGCTATAGACCCCAGAACTTGCTGGCAATTTTTGTTGAAGCCTTGAATGACAATCCTTTCCCTTGACAGGTGTCGGACGTCCATTGACAAACTCTTCAGAGTTCGCAAGTTCATGATGTTCACTGAGGACCCCGGATCAATCAATATGCGATTAATTCGATCTCCGTCGCTGTACCCGGTCAAGTAAAGCGGCCGATTATGCTCAGCCGTTCCCAGCAGCAAGTCTTCATCCTTAAATGTGACTGCATCGGCATACAAAGCGTGCTGGGCTTCTTTCATATTAATTTCCGCAAAGTGCGCCTGATACCGCTCGGGGTTTTGTAGAGCGTGAATGAGAACATCTCTAAGCTCCATAGATAGGACTAAGGCGTCGTAGATGCTCAGGAGAGACGGAAGCTTCTGGAGATGTGCCAAGACATTATAGTCCACCGAGGAAGGACTTATGTTTTCATCAGCCGGTTCTCTGCCATCTTCTTCATTAGTGACATGTTTTTCCTTCCCTTTTGGGGCGTTGCCCTGATTTGGCGGTAGAGCCCTGCCGCTTCTGAGCTGGATTTGATTGGCCTTTGTGGTGAGCTCCTCGTCCTCTTCGGGAAAACAGAGATTATCCTCGGAGTCGCTGCCAAGATGGATGGCGTAGCAGGTCACTACCGGGATCTCTTCATTGGAGTCTTCTTTTAACTCCTCCAGAATTTCAGCCGCTTGTACAGGGAAGAACTCCTTCAATTGAATCAATGTTCTTTCCTTTTTTTCATATTCTTCGAGGGAATCGATATATTTTTGAATGGTCGATCTCCTTGCAGACTCTTTTTCGCGCCGAGCTGCACTTTTCTTCTTCTTGAGCATCTTGGATTTTGAGCCTGATGGAGCCGCATTGGCAGCTGGACTGGTAGGCTTCTTCTGCCCTTCCCATTCCGTCCTGGGTTCTTTTCGAAGTAGCTTTATCATCTTTTTCGTCTTATTAGATATGTGCGTACTCCACGGAGGCCGCGATGATTCCGTTTCATTTCTCGAGGCAGCGGGGTCGGCTGTCTGCTCCCAAAAGGCTTCAACTTCTGTCTGTATAAAGTTGGTGGTTGCAACTTGATTGTTCACCAACACACTTTTGGACAGCTCGATCTCTCCAGCCTTGTACTGCTTCTCGACCCAGTCTTTGAAGATATAGAAATCCTCGATCGCATGGCTCACTACTCGGTGGTACGGGCAATACAGAGGATTGTCGGTCATTTTTGCTTCTTGGGGTCTTTTCGACTCCGGCAATTGTAGGCCATTGTTCAAGGCGTCCTTAAATATCTTGCGGACCTTGTCCCTTCTGAAAGAGTAAACCTTGTTCTTTTTCTCCTCTAGGGAAGGCCCATCTCCTCCCAGTAATGGCTTTCGAGACCGGTTGGTTTTGGATTCGCCCGCCCTTCGCTTTTCTTCATTTTCGGACGCATTGAAGACATTGGTACTGCTGGAACTCCCGCTTCTACGGTTGTCGTCCCGCTTGCTTTTCCAGGTTTTATCTCTCTGAGAGTCCGGCGGGGACTCTTGCTTCGAGCGTTCCAGCATTTGGACTTTCTTGGTTAGCTCCTGAAATGTCTTGAGGCCCGCTGTACACAAGAATGGGACCATCCAATTGCTGAGGATTCCAATGAGAAGGCTGACGGACTGGTCCTGCTCCAGCGGCGGTTCGCACTTGACTGTAAGATTACGCCATCGGGCGATAAAGTCGGTGTTGCTTTCATTCTTCCCCGGCTTGGTCCTCACAAGGTCGGCAATGGAGATTTTATCACTGACACTCATGAACCTTTGCCGAAACAGGGACTCCATTTGGACAAAGGTAATGATGGACCCGTCCGGTATACTCGCATACCAGTCGAAGGCGACGCCGGTCAGGCTGTTTACAAACTGACGAAGAAGGAGCGCGTCATTGCCCCCTGTATTTCCGCACGATGCTTTGAAGTGGGCGACGTGCTGGTTTGCATTCCACGTTCCATCAAATCTTCCGAACTTAGGAATGACGTAGCCGCTTGGGAACTCAATCAGATCGTACTGCGCGGGATATGGCCGGCCACTACTGCCGATTTCTTTCTGAGCTTCAGCTTCGGCCACCAATGTTTTAACCTTGCTGGTGACCAAATACATTATCCGATCCTGTGTTAGCGGGATAGTGCTATCTGGGGCCAAGGCGTCCCCAGAAGCGGAATGTAGCCGGCTTTCATTTGGCTCGACCAGTCTTGGTCCCAAAGGAACAGGCATTGGCTGCCTCGGATTGTCATCACCCGGCTGATTAGTAGTGGCTTGTGCCTGATTGGGAGGCGCTCGAGCAATTTGAGCCGTAAGCTGCATCACCACGTTCGTTAAGTCGTCAATCTTCGAATAGAGCTTGGCCATCTCTTTATCTTTGCTCTTGAGCTGTTTTCGAAGCTCTTGAAGCAGCTCCTGCTCCGCAGTCCTGGGGCGGAAAGTCGGCTCTTCCTCGCTATCCGAGCTTGACGCTGCATGGACCGAGGGGTCTTTCTGCTTATCATACTCATCGAGAGGGTTTTCTTCATCCAGCGAGGGCGGCTGTTCTTGGGCGGCGGCAACCACATTCAGGCTAGATTGGGCTTGGGATGTGGTGGCTCCGTCCTTGCTTTTGCTGCGAAGGTTGTCGCTAGGGCGCCCGCCCTCCATATAGACCATATGGATGATATATCCGGCCGTCTTTCTATCATTAGCGGCTGATTTCACGGATCGCTGTCTTGACCCCCTTGCTTCGGTAACTGGTAGTCGATTGAGGGCGGCTGGCCTAACCAGGTTCTTGAATGGTGCTGGCGCTTCTTTTCTGGGTTTGCCCCGCTGCTTTCGTGCGGCACAGAGTGCTTGATAGACTCTTGAAGTGACAGTGTCATACTTTTTCTGTTGGGGCCGGGACACGTCTCCTTGTGGCACTGTTCGGACCGCTGTCTTCTTGATTCTGGCGGTCATGGCGTTTTTCTGAACCCACTTCAGAGGCTCGAAGGAATTGCTGATTCTTACGTCCGACTCAGCCGTCGTCACGGGGCAACCCTGCACTTGGAACTTCACACGATTCCATTTGGCCGAAGCCTTGGCCCTTTTGTTGGCTCGATACCTGAGCCGCTTCTGCCTTAACTTTTCTGTTCTAAGCACCTAGCAGACTTCGGCTTTTTGGGAAGACGCCACAGATCGGGCGATGGAGGGCCTTGGAGATACGCTCGATTGTGCATTTTTTGGAGTTATCGCCTGAGCTTGTCCGCAACATTTGATGTTGCCCTTTGTAACGAAGTTCTTGCCCCGCGCTGGAGCACCAGAGAATCGTTCAGATAGCGTCTTAAGTTTCGGTTGTGGTGCCTTGGCGATCACGACATTCGGCCTCTTGCCCCTTGAGACCGGCTTGGCCATCTGTTCCGCCGGGATCTCCGCCAGATGAGCGCTTCCGGCAGGGTAGACGATGACGGAGCCGAACTGGCGGGGCGGTTCCTCCCGCTGTTGACTGAGACTTGCGGGGAGAACCACACGAGCATTGATTGACCACGTACGGAATCGGGGTCACGTTGGAAGCTGACTTCGTCTGGGGAGACATTGTCGTCGAAGGTTGATTGCTGCACGGAAAGGAAAAAAACATCATTTCAGTATAGGCAATCGATATGTGTATTGACTGAGTTCGCATGAACGTTTAACCCGAAATATGGGAGGAGAGACAGGTCCCACCGGGCATACCAGAATCTGTAGGGCGTTTTTCGTCACCCCATTGAGATGGGAATACGCACGCGCTTGTCAGGCATACTACAGATTCCCCCTGCCTAGGGTAGGCCGGGGTTTAATGATAGTGGGGATCCGAATCTCCGGCAGCCGCGGACTAAGCTGCCGTTAATTACCCCTCTCCTTTGGGGCGAGGGAACCTCCGATTAACGGGTTAAAATGGTCATACGAACTCAATGTGCAATGTACGTGTGTTGTGTTTTGGATGGGGGTTTTTTCTAACAGCAACAGTATCGTGGAGTATGTGTATGTGTACATTTGTATACATATGTATATATATACTTGCATATATAAATAAAGGGGAAAAAGACATCCAAAGGATGCGTGGGGCCAGCGCCTAGGCGCTTGAGCGCAAGCGTGCCACGTGTCGGCACGTGGGCGCTTTGCGCTCGAGCGCAGAGCGCTGGAGCGCAACGCACCACGTGTCGGCACATGGGCGCTTTGCGCTCGAGCGCAGAGCGCTGGAGCGCAACGCACCACGTGTCAGCACGTGGGCGCTCAGATGCTGAGCGCTTGGGCGCAAGCGCGCCACGTGTCCGCATGTGGGCGACTTGCGCTCGAGCGCTTGCGCTTGAGCGCAAGAGCGCCACGTGTCGGCACGGGGGCGACTTGCGCTCGAACGCTTGCGCTGGAGCGCAAGAGCGCCACGTGTCGGCATGGGGGCGACTTGCGCTCGAGCGCTTGCGCTTGAGCGCAAGCGCGCCACGTGTCGGCCCGCGGGCGCTCTGCGCTGGAGCGCTGTGCGCTTGAACGCAAGCGCACCACGTGTCGGCACGCGGGCGCTCTGCGCTTGAGCGCCGGCGAGAAAAAGAGGCTTTTAGCCTGAAAAAATTTCTCAGAAGAGGAATCAGAGAGGAGTTGGACTCCTGAGTGTGTTTTTCTTCTTTTTTGGGGGTTTAGTGAAAGATGTTCTTCTTCTTCCTCCTCTGTTAGCTGGATCTTGAAGATCAAGAGCTGTGGGATTTTTAAAAATCTCTTCTTTTTGAGATCTAATGGAAGATCTGAGTTCCCCTTTATGGGTTTTGTGGTGAAAAACTATTTAGTTTTGAAAAAGGAAGAGTAAAACTCTTGATTTAATTCAAAAGAAATAAAAAGGTTTTGGAACCTTGAAGGAGGAAGAAAGAGCTCAGATCTGAGACTTTTTTTTTGGGGGAAAGAAAAAGTTGTTGAGATATTTCATTATCTTTGCCTTTATAGGCTATACACTTTACACATAGCCCCTTGGGCTTCACAAAATGGCATTTTGCCTATTTAATGGCTCATGTGCCATTTCTTTTTGCACATAAGCCATGGGCTTTACAAAAATTTGGCTTTATGCCTATTTTTCTTACATTTATCCATAAATAAAATAAAAGAAATGCAACAAAATTATTTATTACAAAATTTTTATCTTGGCATGGGGGGAGGCCGACCGCTTCATGTTCGGGCTCGACCCGGGCATGGGCCCACTGGATCTGGGCTTGGGCTCACTTGGCTTGGGGTTGACTTGGATTTTGACTTGGTCAACCGGGGTGTAAATTTTTACCCCAACATGGAGCAAGGGCTAATTGGGAAATCAGTTTTCTTTTAACAATACACAGTGAAACTGAAACATATAAATGTTTCGAAGGGGTATCCGGGTATTCCTTGTAATGCCTCTTCCATTATCAGATTCACAACTGTAACCGTATATTTCTTTGCCATCTCTCCAAATCCCTTTATATGTCTTACTCATTACCTTCTGTACACCCGTTTAGGCTAAATGGTTTTCTTCCTTCCCTACCGTTCGGCACCAGCCTATGGTTTGGAAGAAGACTATCCAATAAGCATAATGGGTGTACTCCCCGAATTCTAGGAGAACTCGCAACCCGAGAGAAGGTAAAGATAAAAGACAACTGAATAAACCTTATTCCTATTTCTCCTGAACCAGAATCCATCGCCGAACTGGAACAAGTTCCTTCGAGTTCGTATATAACCATACGATGGAGTATCCAAATAACTGTGGATCTTCGTAGTGATACGGAGTGTCCTGGAGATATACAAAGGTGAAGTCGGAGTGGCGATGAAATACTTGGTTCGGTCGTGAATAGAAGTCGCAGTTTACTTTGCCCTCTTTCTAATCCCTTTATTTGTCTTAACTTATTACCTTCTGTACACCATCGTTAGGCTAATTAGTTTTCTTCATTCCCCACTGTTCGGCACCTGTCTATGGTTTGGAAGAAGACTATCCAATTAGCATAATAAGTGTACCGTCCTAATCCAAGGAGCACTTGCAACCCGAGAGAAGGTAAAAAGAAAAGACAACTGAATAGTCCTATTCATTTTCCCCAGAACCGGAAACCATCCTCGAATCTGGAACAAGTTCTTTCGAGTTCGTATATAACCATACGATGGTTTTATCTAATGGAAGTGGATGTTCGTAGTAATACGGGGTGTTCTGGAGAAAAGGGTAGAAGTAGGAGTGGGGTAGAAGTAAGAGTGGCAATGAGGTATGCAACTCAGACAATCCAAAAACCAGTGTTCTAAGAAAGTTCGGTTAACTTGGTCACTGAGTTATAGTCTAGGGTCGGATCATGGTCGCTGCCAAAGAGAGAGAGAAAAGAAACACTCTGCGTGCACTCTAACCTAGATCAGAATGGTTATCAATTTATCTAATTAGGAAACCTCCCACTGTAACCTCAAATTCTCCTCCAAACCTGAAAGAAGAATTAGTCGGGATCACCAGAGGAGTAAACCAACTCATCAGTGGGAATCGGGATCCAACTATCATCGCATGATAACGTGATGGAATCCACTCACGTTATTACACTCCAGAAGGTATGCGCATATCTGGCAAGTTTCAGTTTCTTTAGAAACTCCCGATGTGATTATTACCCCATGCTCTTATGTCGTGGACTTTGGCCAACAAATCATAATTCACATGTCAAGTTCTACCCGTCATTATCCAGGTTAATTTGAACTCACCCGTACTTACCCTTGACTTTGGCCAACAAAGCAGTATGACTGTCCCAAACCAACGCATCTATTTATGCAGCAGAAAAGTAACAAATAGCTACCATACACTGCCATGACAAAGGCCAACAAACATAGCTTGAATACTAAGTGTTACCCGTCTGAAATGACAGAGGGCTACAAAGGGTTTTTGGCGAAAAACCTTTAACGTAATGAACTTGATATCATTGAACGAACCGGATAGCTTTTTATAAATATATAGTGGCGAAAACCTTTGCTAAAGAAGTCACTCCCGGTGAAGGGATCTCGGCTCTTTCCCCGTAGAATGAGGTGCAGGATATTCCAACTGAATACCATGATGCAAAGCAAAAAAGGCAATCGGCTATAGTGAAGTTATTACCCTGACGCAAACTTCTTTCCAAGGGATCACTCCCGGTGAAGTGATCTCGGCCCTTGCCTCGTCGACTAAGGTGCTGGATATTCATAACCGAATACCACTGTGCAAAGCAAAAGAAAATGTCCTTGCAGTAACAGCTTTTTGAAAAATGTTCCAACAACATCAAACAGGTTTGTTTAGCTTGCATTGATCCGAATCAATGCAGTCCCATCAATTAATCACAGCACAAAAGAACGAAAATATGATGTACGTATATGCCATCCGCATTCGCCACTGGGTCCCGTCATCACCCGTTAGGTTACTTAACTAACGACAGAGCGGGGACTGGACTAGCGCGGATGTAAAATATATACAACATCTACTAGTATATATATCAATATATAATAATCGCTCGAGGCATGATAAATGCAACATCACAGAAATGTAATAAGCATCACAGAACAATACAGATAATCTGGGATCCCTGGGTTTCATAGAGCCGCTACTGAAACCCGACGTTCCCCTGGTCGTGTGGATAGCCTGTGCAATGAAACCTAGACACCTATGAGCGCGGCAAGTTACCCGCCAAAACCTGAAGCGAGGCAGCCCCCTTCAACAAAGTGAACGGACCACCCAGCACTTCACGGAATTCGGTAACTTGAGCACCCCTCCTTGGGTCAACCTATACCCCGTACGAGTGCGGCGAATAGCCCGCCAATTCTAGAGTGAAGCCCCCTCCGTCTCAAAGCCATGAGATGCGGGCTCGTTGCCCTCTTTAACCCGTCTATCCGTGCACCCCACCGTGGGGTAATCCTAGTACAGAAAGTAAAATATACAATGGGTACATCGACCTCTGCCCGGTCCCAAAAGAATAATATACAAACAGGCATTGACGGCAGTCCACATGTAGGACGCTCGCCCCGCAATATCAAATGTACAAATAACACCAAACTATACTAACGTTGCACCAAGCTATCCACCACGACAAATCTGCAACATCGCAGCACAACACAGAACATCAACGTGAATGTCACGTTCGCAAATCCGTCTAAAAGAACTATAGCAATTAGACAAGATTTACCGCTCGAATGACATCACTAATACAAATAAGGGTTGCCCCTACGGATTTATCGGTAGGGGAAACCCAGTGCCCCTACGGAGATGTGCGTAGGGGCGAAAAAAGACCCCGCAGGTGCAAAGGCCGCAGGTGCAAGTTGAAGCCCTGAACTTGACCCTATGGGCAAAATCTTGCCTCTACGGATTTCTGTGTAGGTCCTGTTTCACCTATGGAGTAGGCCGTAGGGTTAAAAAAGTTATATTATTTAAGTTTTTTTTAAAATATATTAACTGTACCTACGGACATAGCCGTAGGGCCACGTACTATCCCCTACGGATACCTGCGTAGGTACTTATCCGTAGGGGCAAAATATCAGAAATCCTAATATGTTTCCCCTACGAATACCTCCGTAGGGGCGACGCAATGGCCCCTACGGATATGTCCGTAGGGTCACTCCCAACCCCCTGGTACTGAGATCAGGGAGGAAATATCAGTTACTGCTGATATTTTGCCCCTACGGATTTAGCCGTAGGGGCAACATGTGTACCTACGGATTAATCCGTAGGTACACATTATCTGTATTTTTTTTTAAAGGGGCTGCCTAATTTTTTCCCGCCCTGTGCACAATAATATATATAACAATAAAATATAAAATTAACCATCACACAACATATATCGCCGTATTCATAATCACATCTCACGCATATAATATACAAAAGAAACCCAAAAACTGAATATGATATAAATATAAACCAATATCAATATCGTTTCAAAATGTAGTACAATGTGTATGATATAAATAAATACATGTTTCAAAAAATAAGAACCAAAAAGCTACCCTAGCTCGGTCCAGCTCCACCTCTGAATAATGATAGAATAACGCGCGCCTGCTCCTCGGTCAATAAACTCTGCAATTCGGTGCGAGCGGGAGTCTAAGCGGCCTGTGGAGATGGCGATGTGGTCTGCGGAGCCGCCGTCGAGGTAGTCGCTTGCGGAGCCGCGGCTGCGTGAGTCTGAGCGGGCGGTGGAGCTATAGGAGCTGTCTGCGGAACCGCAGCTGATGTAGTTGCTTGCGGAGCCGCAGCCGAAGGAGATGCATGTGGAGGCTCGGTCGATGTACCATGTCGTGTCTGGACCTAACGTGTGTAAGAAGCGTGTAAGAACTGTGTATTATTCGAATTCGTATCATTATTAAGTTATTTCGAAACCCCGTTTAGATATCTAGTTTGGAAAACCGTTGTTTATTTTAATTACATATGTATGTATGATTAATCAAACTTAAGTCTAAAACTAAATAAGCTCAAGCTACGTACTAATTATGGATATGTTGATATCAATATAATATGACATGATATTTTACTATAAAGTAGTATACATACCAGCATCTCCTTCAACTGCTGAACGGTGGCCCTCAAGCTCTCCAGTTCTTGATGGACACGTCGGTCACTGGAGACGGAGGAAGTAACCACCGGGGTGGAGTCCAACATCATATGGGCCCTACTAGGGCCCAGTCCCCGGCCTCTCTCCCAACCTCCGTGGTGCCCTCCGTGTGCGGCGTCCAGAAATGGGGTCAGCAGCCTCGGATCGCTCTGTCCGGTAAAATCGATCCCCGAGGCCTCGGCCTGCTCAACCACCCGCTCCTACACCCACATTAAGCACTAAAGTATAAGCATAAAATTTAAACTTGAACCTTCCAAAACTAAAATTTCAAATTTGGGTAGAAAAAATATTAACACTTAAGCAATACTCCTAGGTAGCGACGTCGGGATATCGAAGCTCGCCCGTGGCGGGATCTGTCGAGGTGTCGTGGACGGCAAGATATGCCGACAGCATGCTCGGTGTACCACCTGACGCCACGGTCCGAGATGTCTGCAATATTAGAAAGTAACTCTTAATATTAGAAATATTAGAAAATAACTCTTAATATTGCGGAATATCACAAAGGTCGGTCTATTGTAATTTACCGATAACTCCATGGCTCGAGTAATGTTCCTCGAACCACCTGTGTAAGTAGGGCGACCCCTCTTCGCCGACTTCCTGTTCTCTGTATTCTGAGCGGACAGTTTCTGCACAACGCATTAACATTTAGTTTTCTAATTAAGGAACACAAAAAATAAATTATATCCTAAACAATGAATTACATTTAAAATACATACATGTTTGCGCTGGGAGTCAAAACATTCGCACAATAGAGGCCATGTCTCTACGTCGACTCTCGCAAACGCCGGAGTAGATAGGAGGGCCGCTCTCTGCCTCGGGGGTCGCCATCCACAGGGAGTAGAAGTCGGCCTTCAGCTCATTCCTGTTGTATCAGACCTTGGCCTGAATGTTCTTCATCAGGCCATTGTACAGAGCATGAAGGTCTAGCACCCTCCCCGGATGATCAGGGTCGGCTACAGGCTGAAAATCGTAATCCAACTGAAAATACAAGAAAAAAAACATTGTTATTAGATTGCAAGTGTTAATAATAAATATGATAAGCGGATATATCAACTGAAAATATATATTAATACGTACCCGAGCCTGATCAAAGAAGAGGGCGAATGAGCGATGGTGCGGCTCGCCCCACTCAACGTGAAATGGATAGTTCTTCACGAGCCGGCTCTCGTCCCCCATATACCGGCCGAACTTCTCGGCATGAGGACCGGTATAGCGATAGTCAAGGGTTAAAAAAAGGGGGAATGTTGCCTCCCCCCTAGCTCTGTCAGGCCTCAGCCTATGGGACTGATTTGGGCCTCGAGTCCCCCTCTGGGGATAGGGAGGCCCTGTGTCTGCACGAAATATCAAGACAATCAATATTAAGACAAAGTTGTATTCAGAAATCAAGGTTAAACGAAAATTCAAGTGTGATATATACCTCCGGTGACTATCGCACGAGCCTGGGCCCGGGCAGCAGCACGAGCGGGACGATAGTTCCTCCGGTGAGGAACAACCGGGGTCCCGGATGCGGACGCATCCCCTCCAACTAGAAAATAAACATCGACGCTAAATTTCCATGAAGTTCATATTTATTCTATAGAGCATATGTAAAATGAATAAATATTTTAAATTTATTCATACTAACCTGCAGACGATGCGGAAGGTATGGAAGCGGCAGGAGTGGCCCCTGCAGAAGATGTGAACGCACCACCTATAATTAGACAATTAAAAATAGATTATATAAGTAATTGCAAAAAGAATGTGTAGATCAATAATATAACGTTCTAAATCAATATGCATGCACTATAGGATATATAACTATACCCACAGGTGCGGTGGTGTCACCACCTACAGCTAGACAATAATAAAAATTGCTAAGTAAGAGAAAAAGGAATGTGTGTATTTATAATATATCATTCTAAATCAATATACATGCACTATATGATATATAAACATACCTGGAGGAGCGGGAGTGGCCTATGTCCCAGATGTGGACGCATCACCAACAACTAGACAATCAAACATTAACAATATAAGTAATTTTGACATAAACAGGCATGAATACCTGTAATATTACATTCAAAATGGATATGCGTGCAGTATACCTGGAGGTGTGGCAAAATCCACACGGAAGGAGGCATCCGAAGGGGTCTCCGATCTGGGTGCAAGACCGGCCCTCTGAAGCTCCCTACGGAGCTCTCCGGGCGGCAAAACCGCTCTGCCTCAGCCGCGGCTGGAGCTCCTGCCGCCCCTCGCTGCTCCCGACAACGTCATCAAATCTAGATAAACGGTTCGTGGACGCATTAGACAATCATTAAAGTATTGACTATATATGTATAGAGCGTAAAATGTGAAGTAATAATATAACATTACTGATAACCTTTTTCGTTTCGTGGACGCATTATACATATTTACTTGGATTTCATCGTCGATGTCATTTCTAACCCACGTAACTTCATGATCGTTCGAAGACAACCCGTCCTTCGAAACAGACGATCGGAGCACTTTAAGCCTTCTTTCTTCTTCATCCTCATCGCTGTCCTCGAATTCTGGGACATCGTAGACATCTCTGGGTTTCCATCGGCATACAACACTCCATCCCGGATGCTTCAAACACGGTGAGTAGTATACTTGGAACGCTTGGTTCGGAAAGATAAACGGATCATCCTGACCGTAAAATCGAAGTGTGTTCACACTGATCAATCCATATTTATCCTTCCAAGTCCCAAGATTGCTTCTCCACCTGTCCGTATCGGTTCGCGGATCGTACCAAGTACACTGGAATATATAAAAGGGTTCTGATCTTCCGGGATAGTAGATGCCGAGTATACAATTTAAGTACCCATAGTAAATCACACCGTCCGATCCTACCGTCGCAATCCCACTATTCTGAGTGGTTCTAGATGTTTCTATGTCCTTAACTTCGAATTTGTATCCAAGGACACCAAATCCTTTGTAATATGCAACCTCCATACTAGGAAATTGAGCTAAACATCTTGAATCACTCTCAAATGATGCAGACAAGTTCGGATCGTGGATCTAACAAAAAAAAATTTACGACAAATACATAACGATACAAGTTTAGATTAAAACTGATAGCAATAAAATGTTATTCGAATAACTTACATGATCTGTGACCCAATCACAAAAATTATCCTGATGGTATTTTTCCAAACGTTCTTCGTTCCAATCAGGATGCCCCTCACGTACCTCGTTAAAATGAATTCTGTTTTCGACAAATAATTGTGACATTAATATTATATCATTTCATACACACACAAACACAGATATAACAATTAATCCAAAAAAACTTACTCTCTAATTTGTTCAAGACATGCGCAATTAAGCAAGATAAACCGGTATATCTTGTTGATAAACATAGTGTCTACCCTCTTATACTCGGCTTTACCATATGGCCCGTCTTGAATTCTTCGTGGTCGGTTAAGCCTTGTCTCAATGTTCTCATCCAGATAGCGGGAACAAAATGTGGTTGCTTCATCAAGAAGATAACCTTGCATGATAGAACCCTCTGGTCGATTTTTATTGCCCATATACTTCTTAAGAGTGTAGAGGTACCTAATGAGAATATGTTGAATAAATAAATACGGGCATACAGGACAACAATAAATTTATAAATTGCGCGAAACGAAAAATTACACGTACCTCTCGACGGGATACATCCATCGATATTGTACCGGTCCGGCTAACTTCGCCTCAGTTGCAAGATGAACCGTCAAGTGTATTATGATATCGAAGAATGACGGTGGGAAAATACGCTCAAACTTGCAAAGTATCAACGCAATAGAATTTTCTAGTTTATCCAGCGTCGCAACCTCCAGTGTTTTAGCACACAACTCCCTGAAAAAACAACATAGGTCGTTGATTACTAGACCAACCGAGTCGGGGAGAGAAGTCCTAAGGGCTAATGGAAGAAGGTGCTCCACGATAACATGGTGATCATGACTTTTCAGCCCATCGATCTTGCCCTTCACAATTTTTATTTTCTTGCTGAATGATCCTGAGAAACCTGTGGGGACTTTGAAATCATGCAACACCTGCAGGAATCTTTTCTTCTCCGGTTGTGACATATGATAAGCGGCATTGGAAACTACAAACTTGCCCGGTTTACCCGCTACCGGTCTAGAATGCAATTCACTTCTTATTCCCCACTCTTGTAGATCCATCCGAGCATTCATGTTGTCTTTCGATTTCCCGTCTATACAAAGAAGCAAGTTAAGTATGTGCTCTGATACTCCCTTCTCTATATGCATGACGTCCAGACAATGACGCACTGAATTTGTAGACCAGTACGGAAGCTCGAAGAAAATTCTTAACTTGTTCCAATATTGTGGTTTGACCTGTTTCGTCGGATCCATCCCGAAGGTCACGTTATTGTAACCATCCCATTTAGCAGTCACGTCCTCTCCGGACAATGGGGATGGAGGTCCAAGAAGCTTCTAATGACCATCAAAGTGAACCGTGTCTAACCTATAGGGGTGGTCTGGAGGCAGGAAACGTCGATGGCCGCAATAACAAACCTTCCTGCTAAAATTCATGAATTTTGATGTTGTGTGTTCATGGCAATGAGGACATGCTTTGTGACCATGTACGGACCAACCTGATAGCATTCCATACGCAGGAAAGTCATTAATTGTCCACATTAAAGCCGCACGCAGTATGAAGGTTGTATTTGTGTTTGAATCATATGTCTCTACACCATCAATGAACAAAGATTTCAACTCCTCGATCAGAGGTCGGAGATAGACGTCGATATTGTTCCCTGGTGAGTTTGGTCCGTCGATAAGAAGAGGCATCATAAAGTATGATTGGTCCATAGCCAACCAAGGTGACAGATTATAAATTATCATTACAACGGGCCATGTGCTGTGACTTCCAGCCATATAGTTGAATGGGCAGAAGCCATCAGTAGCCAGTCCGAGCCGGACATTGCGAGGATCGCTACTGAATATTGCGTGCCTCCTATCGAAATCCTTCCATGTCGGTGAATCTCTTGGATGGCTCATTTTTCCATCTTTGCTTGGAGGAGCACGGTGATTCCAAATCATTGCCTCGGCTGTTTTCTTGCACCTGAATAGCCTCTGTAGCCTCTGTGTTATGGGAACGTATCGTTCTATCTTCACAGGTATATCAGGCTTCTTATCAGAATCTTTCGGCTTATACCTGGCCTCTCCGCATGTTGGACACTCTTTCAAATCTGAATTCTCTTTTCCGTACAACACGCAATTTTTAGGACATGCTTGAATCTTCTCGCACTTTAGACCCAAATCAGACATCATCTTCTGGGCTTCGTACCAGCTATCGGGCACATTATTTCCCGGAGGCATAGAATCTTTCAAGAACGAAAGAAGCATTGTGAATGACTTGTTACTCCATCCATTTAGGCACTTAATCTGGAAAAGTTGGACGAACCATGAGAGGGTGGAATACTTCGCATTCTCATAAATTAGTTTCCTAGCATCATTCATGAAATTTTCATATTTATCCGCACGCGGTCCTTGGCCGGAAGGAATGTCATCTTCGGTACGAATAGATTCACCTAGGGCAGCCTCTACCATATCCTCCATTTCTTCTGATGGAAATAAATTTCCGTCTCCTGCCGCATTACCGAATTCTTCTTCTTCTCCTGCTGCATTATCGTGTTCTCCTTCTTCTTCTGCCGCAGTACTGCATTCTTCTCCTTCTCCGTGATATTTCCAAGTTGTATAAAGTCTAGTAAACCCATGTTTTACAATATGAAGTTCTGCCAATTCAACCTTCTGCCAGTACTTATTGCAACATCTATCGCACGGACAGAGAATCTTCTTTATTATGATCTTATTATGTGCGCGTGCAAATTCAAGGAAAGCAGCAACTCCTGCGACAAACATATGTTGCATACGTTGTTTCCAATCCACATACATCCAGTCCTTAACTCTGACGTACTCATGGGCCATGTTAGACTGTATAACATATAAATTGTAGGTTATGCTGACTATATTGAGAAATATAAGAACGGGATAGTTGCTGACAAAGGAGAAAATCCGTGTATATGCTTTGTGTGTGCGTTTGTCGTTGAAAAGAATAAATTATCGCACGTATGTTAACCGATAGACGGGAACTAAGTGGCGCTTTTAGTTTCATATATGAGTATCGATGGGAATATGAAGGTTTCATATTATCATATATTGGTTTTAACCCGAACATCTCGAATCGCTCTTTAATTATGCGTTTGTTGTGTATTCTTGTTGTATGTGTGTGTTCCGGCTGTCGGGGGTAGGCTTCTATCCCATTAAGAATGTACAGAGCGAACACCCATCACTTGTGCTTTCAACCGTCTCGAGTAAATTTCGGCAGCACCTCCCCGCTGTTCTTCGAGTACACTGTAATAGAATAGATAATCATTTCAAAGCTGTGAAACAACGTTGAAATGAACATCTAATCTATCTTTGTACACGGAGAACCAGTGGAAAGGTACGGACGAAATATCTCGAAACGGATGAAAACACAAGTGAATGAAGGCGTTTGCTTTATACATTCTTAACTTGTCCACACGGGAAAAATCTATGGTTTACCATGCGATTGAATTTTCTCGTCGCGTAGACTATACGACGGTTGTTAGTATCGAGCTATACTGTCCGATATTTAACAACCTTCGTATAGTTCTAGGTCACGACGAGCATCGCACGTATGTTAACCGATAGACGGGGACTAAGTGGGGCTTTTAGTTTCATATATGAGTATCGATGAGAATATGAAGGTTTCATATTATCATATATTGGTTTTAACCCGAACATCTCGAATCGCTCTCTAATTATGCGTTTGTTATGTATTATTGTTGTATGTGTGTGTTCCGGCTATCGGGGGTAGGCTTCTATCCCATTAAGAATGTATAGAGCGAACACCCATCACTTGTGCTTTCAACCGTTTCGAGTAAATTTCGGCAGCACCTCCCCGCTGTTCTCCAAGTACACTGTAATAGAATAGATAATCATTTCAAAGCTGTGAAACAACGTTGAAATGAACATCTAATCTATCTTTGTACACGGAGAACCAGCGGAAAGGTACCGACGAAATATCTCAAAACGGATGAAAACACAAGTGAATGAAGGCGTTTGCTTTATACATTCTTAACTTGTCCACATGGGACAAATCTATGGGTTACCATACGATTGAATTTTCTCGTCGCGTAGACTATACGACGGTTGTTAGTATCGAGCTATACTGTCCGATATTTAACAACCTTCGTATAGTTCTAGGTCACGACGAGCATCGTACGTATGTTAACCGATAGACGGGGACTAAGTGGCGCTTTTAGTTTCATATATGAGTATCGATGGGAATATGAAGGTTTCATATTATCATCGATTATCATATATTGCTTTTAACCTGAACATCTCGAATCGCTCTCTAATTATGCGTTTGTTGTGCATTCGTGTTGTATGTGTAACATGATTTTAAACCATTGAGATCAAGATTGATAGAACTGATCATCCAACATTGCAATAGCATTCATCAACCAAAAACTATTATTGCAATGGCATTCATCTATAACAATCAACAATTAAAACTACAAATGTAGGATACTGATATCATAAAGCGTTATATGCAACATATGAATTCACATGACTGAAACATGCATCAAAATATTGAAGTAGGGGAGCAGAAAAAAACCATATTTGATTATTAAATGCATGGGTTTGTATGATTTATATGTATGTATTTGAGTGCTGCAATTCCAAAATTTGCTTTAACTTGTACGTTGCTTTATGTTGTTAATTTGATCATTTTTAAAATTGTAATTGGTTCTACGCATAATTATTTCGTTATTGTAACAGAAAATTTTGTTTCTTTCGATATGAAACAGATACGATACACGATATGATAAATAAAAAAACGAAACACAAACCGTATCAAGATTTAACAACTTTGATTATGTCTTATATGCGGGCCGATATTTTCATATTAGCCAATAGGCAAAAATAGATTGCGGTCTGGATATGGCATATTGGCAGATGTTACCTATATGCATACATGCATGTTGTCTCCCCATTTTTTCATAAATTAAACCAACTTTTCTATACATGCTAGTAATTACTGGATACATTCAGGTTAAATGCATAGAGCTAGCCGTAATTTCCTCTACGGTAAACTTTCATCAATGCAACACTTTGGTTCGCCTAACTAGATCGCCATTCACGAACACAATCTATTTATATGGCATGATTTTATACACTTAATTTTACCACATTTAATGAAAATGAATCATTCATGATATGATACATGTATATACATCGATACCCAACCCTAACCTAACCCTAGCCCTAGCCCCAGCCCCAGTCCAGCCCAGCCCCGCCCCAACCTAACCCTAACCCCAACCCCAGCTAAACCCCAACCCCAACCCTAAGCCAAACCCTAACCCCAGCCCCATCCGCAGCCAAACCCCAACCCTAACCCTAACCCCAACCCCAACCCCAACCCCGACCACAACCCCTGCCGAACCCCAACTCCAACCGCAACCCTAGACCCAGCCATGAACCCTAGCCCTAAATAATCAAAAATTTCTTTAATTTAGTTGAAGATTTACTAACCTGAACGGCGGTGGCGACGACGAGAACGGTGGTGGCGACGACGAGAACGGCGGCGACGACGAGAACGGCGGTGGCGAGGACGAGAACGGCGGTGGCGATGACGAGAAGGGCAGCGGCGATTTGGGGATTTTGTTTTGCGCGCGATCGAGAGAGGAAGAAAGAGATAACGGGCGTAGGCGATCGATCTGTGCCTTTATTAAATCGCTATTTAGTTGCCCCTACGGATTTGTCCGTAGGTCCTTGGTTTGCGGCTCCGTAGGGGCAAACACCAAATTAAGAATTAATATTTTTATTCTTGAACGTCTTGGCCCGTAAGGGCAACCTTATAGCCCTACGGATTAATCCGTAGGGCCAACATAAATCTGCCCCTACGGATTTCAATATCCGTAGGGGCAACCCCCTATTTTAGTAGTGCATTCGCGGTCGCAGATATAAAGTAAGCACTGTGAACTAACATATTTAAAATTTTCGATGGACAAAATTTCCCGAAGTGGGCCCCAAGCACAACTGCTGCACTCAAAATAATCTGGGGCAAAAACAAAAATTCCAGAAACCATAATTCCAAGAGAAAAAACACCTGAAGAAAAATGGTGCAGTGAATCCCCAGAACGGCGGCGGAACCGCGGCCAAAACGTGGGTACGGCCGCGGTTCTGCGGCGCTCCTGTTGGATCACTCTACCAAATTTCTACAGTGATCTTAAAAAAGCCTGCCTGATTTTCTGAAACACTCAAAATAATTTTTCGACGACAAAAAAAATTCGACAGAAACTTGACTTTTGAAATTGCGGTTTCGGAAATTTTGTTCGATCGATATTTTAAACACGTTAGAGCAAGCTAGTAAAGGTTAATGGCGTGGCTCTTTACCATGTAAGTCTACGGTAGCGCCCCGGCTGTCGATCCGAGGCCAAAATGCGGAAACGAAAACTTTTTCTATACTTGAAACCGGTGCTATCGCAGACTTTAATCGCCGATCGAACCATTAACCTATAACTAGCTAACTATAGAAGGGTTAAAAAAGCTATACCGATCGATCCGTGTCCTTCGGTCTTTGGCCACCAACCCAAGCTCCTAGCGGCATCTCCGATCTCCGATCTCCTCGTCGGAAAGGGCACCACATCTTCGAATCCTTTTACGGGTTCCCACTTCATCCGAAGCAACTCGGACACGAAGTTTGCTAGCCGACGTGTCCAAGGTGAAGTAGAGAATGTGTGTGATCACTTTGTCTCAAGCATCCATTGATTCTCAACACATGAGAGTGTATGGATGGAGGTTGAAGATGAAGCCATGGTGGAAATGGTGAGCTAGAGGAAGAAGAAGAAGAAGAGGTTCTTTTCCTTTTGTGTTGTGTTGTATGATAAGAATGAGAGTGAGCTAGAAAATCAAAATACAAGAGCAAAACCTTTTGCTATGCTGCCCTCTCTCTCTCTTCTTATCATTTCAACACCCTAATCAATCACATAATGTGACATTTGCATAAGAAATGAGACCATGAGTCACCTATGAAGTACATGTCTCATTTAATGCAAAAAATGATGAAATCCACTCACAATTTCCACCATCCAAACATTAATCCAAATGTTCGGTCCAACAAAAAGATACGGCAACATCTAAAGTAAACTCGTGACGGATTACAAGGATACCCCTCACCTGTATATACATACCTGCATCCGCATTCCGACTGAATGCGAATGCGATGAGACTAAAGTAATCCAACAAATCTAATACTAGGATCCGGCTTAAACCAAAGCCCAATAGAAGGATCCGTCCGATCATGATCCGTGCACTACTGCACGTATATGATCGAACCCTGCCATATTACCATACGGCCTCTACAACGTTTCGCCCGAAACTTGAGAAACTGTGTGTGGGGGACTCTAAAGACTTGTCAATACTTTGGCTGTGGATTTAACCACTAGCACGTCAGTGGTACTAGCCGTACGTAACGGGCTACCAGGTATTGACCAAAAGGGAGGTCGATGAGCGAACTCATCCTGACACCCTACTGAGCCTGTCAGTGTCAATATCCGTACAGTCATGTCCATTCGTCTATGAGCATCGCATGTCGGGCCTAGGGGTTGGTAAAAGTCAGACCCCGAAAAGCGGTACAAGTCATGTCGGAGTGTAGCCCAGAACACACTGAGATACTACTGGAATACCTACCAGTAAATCTCCTTCCTTGGCCAAGGACTTCGTTTAATGGCTCTCCTAGACACAGCGCGATCTCACTCCTAATACCGGGAGAGACGAAACCCCTGCCGATCCGGTTACTGCCACCATGTGGCACGGGACTGTACCCAACTAAAACCTGTTTGCACGACTCCTTTGAGCAGTGGTAGGGTAGTAATCAAAGCACAGTGGGAACTCGCACGAGACAAATGGCGATCTCAGGTCGATGAACTAACCTGTACACATGTCACCAGAGCACTGCTATCTGACGTCAGGTATAATACCAACTAGCATATTCCTGGCGAGTCCTGTCCGGTGTACTCATAACCCAATGAGCACCTGTATACATCTTAGATGATCCAACTGACACCAATGGCTTGTGAGACCAGCCACCGTCCCTCGTCGGGGTCTCGACTGTATACACTAGTCTACTAATGGAGTATCGATGCGCAGTCTCGAAACTCCCACGACTAGGGACCACTTTAAGGATGTGCTTATAGACTACCCCAACTCTCACGTATATGATCGCCATCATACTGCTGGTAGTCAAGCAAGAATACTAAGGGCTCTATCAATGTGTAATAGTGACCTGTAATGTCACCTAAAGCAGTATACGATGATAAAGATAAACCAGATAGCATACTATTATCTTGAGTAAGACTGTCCTACCGGCATAGGTCCTCCCTCAATCATTGCAATCACGTGCCTGTGATCCAATAATCGAATTTTAGGGCACTATATCCAACAACGTCAGTGGTACTAGCCGTACGTAACGGGCTACCAGGTATTGACCAAAAGGGAGACCGATAAGAGAACTCATCCTGACACCCTACTGAGCCTTTCAGTGACAATATCCGTACAGTCAGGTCCGTTCGTCTATGAGCATCGCATGTCGGGCCTAGGGGTTGGTAAAAGTCAGACCCCTAAAAGCGGTACAAGTCATGTCGGAGTGTAGCCCAGAACACCCTGAGATACTACTGGAATATCTACCAGTAAATCTCCTGCCTTGGCCAAGGACTTAGAGTAATGGCTCTCCTAGACACAGCGCGATCTCACCCCCAATACCGGGAGAGACGAAACCCCTGCCGATCCGCTCACTGCCTCCATGTGGCTCGGGACTGTACCCAACTAAAACTTGTTTGCACGACTCCTTTGAGCCGTGGTAGGGTAGTAATCAAAGCACAGTGAGAACTCACACGAAACAAATAACGATCTCAGGTCGATAGACTAACCTGTACACATGTCACCAGGGAACTGCTATCTGACGTCAGGTATAATACCAACTAGCATGTTCCCGGCGAGTCCTGTCCGGTGTATTCATAACCCAATGACACCTGTATACATCTTAGGTGATCCAACTGACACCAATGGCTTATGAGACCGGCCACCGCCCCTCATCGGGGTCTCGACTGTATACACTAGTCTACTAATGAAGTGTCGATGCCCAGTCTCGAAACTCCCACGACTAGGGACCACTTTAAGGATGTGCTTATAGACTACCCAACTCTCACGTATATGATCGCCATCATACTGCTGGTAGTCAAGCAAGAATCCTAAGGGCTCTATCAACGTGTAATTGTGATCTGTAAGGTCACCTAAAGCATGTACACGATGATACAGATAAACCAGATAGCATACTATCATCTTGAGTAAGACAGTCCTACCGGCATAGGTCCTCCCTCAATCATTGCACTCACATGCCTGCGATCCAATAATTGACTTTGAGGGCATTATATCCAACATTAAGCGATTCAAAAGCAGCCTCACAATCTGAATCGATGTGAAATGTAGTATCCTTGGCCAAGAGAAGAGTTAAGCGTCTAGCAATTTTTCTAAAGTCCTTAATGAATCTCTTATAAAATCCTGCATGACCAAGGAAGGATCGTATATCTTTGACGCACTTGGGACAAGGGAGGTTATGGATGACATTTATTTTAGCTTTGTCTACCTCAATGCCTTTTCGTGAAATTATATGTCCAAGGACAATACCTTCTTGGACCATGAAATGACATTTTTTCCAATTCAAACTTAAGTTCTTATCTTTACAGTAGGTAAGAACTACGTCAAGATGACGAAGACAGTCCTCATAGGAGTCCCCGAATATGGAGAAATCGTCCATAAATATCTCCAGGAAATTCTCAACCATGTCTGAGAATATCCCCATCATACACCGCTAAAATGTAACGGGAGCATTGCATAACCCAAAGGGCATGCGTCTATAAGCAAATGTACCGAAAGGACAAGTAAATGTGGTTTTATCTTGATCCTTTTCGGCGATGGAGACCTGGTTATAGCCAGAGTATCCGTCCAAGAAACAATAGTATTCATGTCCAGCTAATCGTTCTAACATCTGGTCAATGAAAGGTAGAAGGAAGTGATCTTTTCTCGTTACGGCATTGAGTTTCCTATAATCAATATGTACGCTCCATCCAGTTTTGGTGCGTGTTTGGATTAACTCTTTAGTCTAATTGGTTATGACCGTAATGCCAGACTTTTTAGGGACTACATGAATAGGACTTACCCATTGACTATCAGATATTAGGCAAATTATACCACTATCTAAGCACTTGACGATTTCTTTCTTTACCGCCTCCTTCATGACGGGGTTTAACCGTCTTTATGGGTCTCGGGTTGATTTGGCTTCATTCATCAAATGTATATGATGTTCAACAATTAAGAGACTAATCCCTTTGATGTCAGTCATTGTCTAACCAAATGCTTCCCGATTCGATCTCAATACCGTCAAAAGATCGTTCTCTTGCTCTAAAGCTAGAGAAGAAGATATTATCACGGCTAAAGACTCATTCTCACCTAAATATGCATATTTCAGATGAGAATGTAGTGGTTTGATATCTAAAGTCGACGGAGAGACGATAGAAGGAGGGGTAAGGGAATGATATTCGGATTCCCCAAGAGGTTCATAACTTGCATAGGATATTGACTCGGAAAGCGCTACTGACTTTTGCGACGAGTCAAAAGATTCGAATTCGGGGGTGGACTCGTCAAAACAATCCTCACTATAATGATTTTACAGATCAAACAATGTTGCACTAGTGTTGTCGAGAACATCATAGCAAAGTACTTAAGCTTCGCAGCTGTCGAAAGCTATCTCGTTGATGGAACAGATATCGATTAAATGAGCAGAAGGTTCAGATGGTTGACTTCCTACCTTGTAAATATTAAGCTCAATTGTCAACTTCCCGAAAGATAAGTTCATAGAACTGTTACGACAATTAATGACAGCGTTGGAAGTTGCTAGAAAAGGTCGACCGAGTATCACTAGGATTTGGTTACGTGGGTTCGCCATAGGCTTTGTATCTAAAACAATAATGTCCACAGGGAATATGAATTCCCCCGACTTTGATTAACACATCCTCTAGTTCACCCCTAAATTGGACGATAGATCGATCTGCCATCTGAAGAGTGCAGTGGGCAGGTTTCAACTCTCCTATACCTAGCTCCTCATATGGAAGCAAGTTAACACTAGCGCCCAGGTCAAGTAGAGCATGATTGATGCTTTTACACCCAATAGTTATAGATATTGTAGGGCAACCGTGGTCCTTACGTTTCTTAGACAATTGTTGGGTAAAAGCTGTGCTCACGTTACTTGTCATGAATACCTTTTTCGACACTTGAGTTTTTCTTTTTCTAGTGCACAAGTCTTTAAGGATTTTTGCATAAGACGGAACTTGTTGAATAGAATCTAGGAGAGGGATATTTATATTAACTTGCTTAAACATTTCCACAACTTTCTCCATTTGTGCGTTAGGTTTGTTAGCCCTCAACCTGTTTGGAAAAGGAGCTTTATTAATAAGTGTTGGGTCCAACATATTTGGAAAAGTTTGTGGGGATGGACTTGATCCCAGAATTGGAGTGGAGATCGTTTTAGATAGATTCGAGGAAATAGGCGGAGTGTTCGAGCCTTGGGGAAAATGGAGAATGGGCCCGGAAGAAGGTGGGAGACTAGATGAAGTAGAGCAAGAAGTAGAAGCCGGGGTATCATTAATATCACCGATGTGTTCATCAACATGTTCACCCACTTGGTTATCTAGCACTCTTCCCGATCTCAACGTGGTGACAGCACTCACGTTATGATTTTGTGAGTGGCCAGGATTCGGTAGGGGTTGGGATGGAAGTTTCCCTTTTACTCCCGCACTCATCGCGGCATTTATTTGTGCAAGTTGTGCTTCTATCAATTTTATACACTCACCATGGGAGTTGGTGGTCTGTGTTAAAGATCAGATAGAAGACTTTATTTCGTCTATCGATTACATGGAATGTTTAATAAACATATCCATGCTTCGTTCAAATGCAAATGAGTTTTCATTCCCGGCTGTTTGGAAAGAATTATTGGCCGGGTTTTGAAAAGGTTGCGATTGAAAGGGGTGCTGACTCTGTGGTTGTGGTTGCTGTTGCTGTGGAGGAGGTCTTTGATAAATGCTTTGGAACTGGTTTTGATTTTGGTTTTGGTTTTGGTTTTGGTTCCAAGCAAAGTTAGGATGATTCCTCCACCCCTAAATGTATGTGGAAGAATAAGGATCGTTTCTAGGTCGCTGCTGAAAAATAGTATTAGTGTGTTCTTGACCATGAAACGGTGCATCTGAAGGACACTCTTCCGTCAGATGTGATGGATCGGAACAGCAACCACATACAGTCTTAGGAAGCATAACCTGGTTTAGGGAGATTGATGAGAATTTGTTCTCCATAGCCTCGAGTTTCTTTTGTATTGCTACCATTTCGGCTTTTACGGCTATGGAAACATCGAGTAGATGGATACCCCCTAGAAGGTAGTCTAACGCTTTCCTACTGCAAAGTGTTTTCAGCGAGATCTTCCAGATATTTCCAGGCTTCGCCATCATCTTTGGACATGAAATTGCATTGACACATGGTTTCAAGCTTCTGCTTTGTCGCTGGATTAATGCCCTCATATATAATTCGGCACAGATCCCATCTATGTATTCCATGATGAGGACATTGGAGAAGCAAATCCTTGAACCGTTCAAAGCACTTCCAAAATGGTTCATTGGGAAGCTGGGTAAACTGGTTGATTTCGCTCCTAACACGGGCGGTCTTATGATTGGGGTAAATTTTTTTAAGGAATACTATCATCAATTCATCCCAATTGGTAATAGAGTGTGCGGCAGTATTATAAAGCCATTTTTCTGCCAAGTTGCACAAAGTGAACGGGAGAAGATGCAAGCGCATAGCATCCACGGACAGTTGTGAAGTACCCATAATTGTGCATACGTTTTTGAATTTGGTGATAAAAAGGCATGCGTGTTCAGACTCGAGCCCATGAAATTTTGGCAACAGGTTGATGTAGTGGGGTTTAATTTCAAAATTATCCCTGTTAGTTGGTGGAATGGATAGACAGGTAGGAAGTAAGGCGCGTATAGAATAGCATCTCTCTTAGAGAGAAATGCGTGGTGGATTCTGTGCACCTACGGGCGGTGGCAGGGTGGTGTTATAATCTGATGGAGTACCTTCCATCTCGGTCGATGTGGTGGGTGGTGGGGAAAAAGAAAATGAAGAAGTACCGACTTCGGAGTCAATAGCCAAAACGCGGACAAGACGGGCACTAGAATCTTGTGTCCAGCCGAGCATGCACTAAACGGTTTTAGTGCAAGTGGCAGCGTGTGTGTGATTTAAAATTGTTTTTTTTAAAAAAGTGGGACTCAAGACAAATCACACAAAAATGCACAAACAACCCTAGAACTAAGGTTACCTAGGTCAAATCTCTAGACCGCTCCTAGACTTCCAAAGGACAAGCCGCAGGATCAATCCTCTACCACTTCTTTACTACTCTTGTGGCCAGTTAAGTGTCAGGTAAGTGGGAGGTATCCGCTATACGAATCACCGAAAATAGCGGGCCTAATAAAATAACCTCTTTCCTTAGACACACTTGCCTAGACACCACAAAAGTAATACGGATAAGCGATAGATTACCCACGACATTCCTCTGTCCTATTGAGCGCGACAGTCCTTAGAGTCTTGTCTAGATATTTTTTTTAAATTAATGTCGGGTTGATGCAGATGCCTGTTTTGTGATTTGTGAGGCCTAGTAAGGGTGATGACATCCACACCTAATCAGAATTTGGTCTTTGCCCCTTAATGTCCGTATTAAAATATGCAAAAACAAATCGCAAAACAAAACATGCAAAAAGATTTTTGCGTGACGATATTTTGCAAAGAATCCTACAAAAAAGATATTTTATTGGATTTCAGATGAGATAAGGAGTTGAGAAATATACCAGAGAAGTTTGAAACCCTAGTTCCCTAAATGCGCCGCGTTTCTGCCGCTATTTAGCCTTACTGCCGCGGTTCTGCCGCCGAAAGGAGGGGTCTCGTGAAGATTTTTGCTACATGGCCTCCCTTTTCTCCTCTGGATCTTGATGAATGTCTCTGACTCTATGTTTCCTCAAGTCTGTGACTCCAGATCCCCTTGCAAAATTCATACAATAATCGTTAAATATACAATTTGCAGTTTTGTTTTATTTGTGATATTGATCGAATAAGAATTCAACACAAATAGTAAGAATAAAAAATTACGCACGTATCCTCGGCAACAGCGCCATTTGATTGATGATGTTTTTAGAGTTGTGTTGTAACCGCAATCAATAACGGTGTCGCTTGTAGCTAGACCGAGATGAGTATGGGACGTCCTCAGGGAAACGTTTAATTTTTTAATCTAACTTTAGACTTGTTGAAAAAGGGGAAGAATAAAGAATGATGAAGAATGGTTGTAGATTCTAGATCCACGTCAATCACGGATGCAGGATATAGATCTAGATTAACTATGGATGTAGGTTTTATATTAGAAGGGGGCTTGTAGGGTTCGTTAAGATTTAGTAGTCATGGATGATTAATTAAAGATTACTCTTCTTATCCTTTAATAGATTTAAAACTAGATCGACAGTGATGCATGTAGATTAGGGTTTCTGGAGGGAAAAGGGTTCCTACTCTTAACCCCTAGCTTGACATGGATCTCCGTTCATGACTAGCCTTTACCAAAACAATCGTTAATCTAATCTCTAAACACGGTCGTGGCTCCCAATGAATTGGTAGCTCGCCCGATTAAGATGTTAATGATTCTTTTGGTAAAGTTTATAAACTTTATAGGACGTTAAAGAGTTTACTGATCTTCCTCATCCATTAATCTACCATAATCCTACGAACCCTAACAAGCCCCCTTCTAATATAAAATCTACATCCGTAGTTAATCTAGATCTATATCCTGCATCCGTGTTTGACGTGGATCTAGAATCTGCAACCATTCTTCACCATTCTTTATTCTTCCCTTTTTTCAACACGTCTAATGTAAGATTAAAAGATTAAACGTTTCCCTGAGGATGACCCGTAGTTATCTCGGTCTAGCTACACGCGACACCGTTATTGATTGCGGTTACAACACTACTTTATTGATCATCAATCAGGATGGATAGCCGATATTTATTTCAACTCGAGAAATCTTCTTTAAAATCATTAAACTAGATATTATGATATGTTCAGAGCCATACCTACTTTCAAAACTAACGAATTGTTACATACTTTTAAATGATAACTTCAAGAAGACGCTACGAATTTTCAAATAGTATCTTTTTCAATAATATCGTAACCCCATATTTTCTAAAACAACGTTTCGTACTATTTTAAATTATAACTGTATGGCTCATACGTAGTTGCATGTTTTTTTACTTGTTCACCTTACGATTTCTTTATTCCGTTTACGCTCGCATATCGATTTTCTTATTTCTTCATATGCTAGCGCTCCAATTATTTATGATTTATACTGCGTTTATACCTTAGTTTTACTTGACCCCGTATTAGGACACACGCACCATTACCGATGATTTACATATTGCACGTGCACATACTCGTATGCTCACACACACATCATCGGTAACTGTCATGCCACGTACACAGATAGAATTCGCGATGCTACCGCATCACACTATAACTTGTTAGCATATTAGATTCTATTAGTACTTTCTTTATAATGCTATACAACACGCTCATGTGAACACACTTGCTATGCATTATAATATTGTTCTGTGCCTGTACATATCTTTTTATGATTTTTATATTCTTATGAGATTTTACTTTCATGAGATTTCTGGATTTGAGAAACCGCAAAAATGATTTAAAAACATAGGAATATCTTAAAACCGTGGTTTTCTCTTGATATGATATTTCGATATCCACCATGAGATTTCTCTGTTCTGAGATATGATTACTATCTGATTTGAGTAGTGAGGAGTCACCGTCTGCGGGTATATTGTGGACCCGGTACGGTATCCAGGGACAAGAAGATCGTATAGAAAGGTGTTATGCCTGGCTGGGAACAATAACTACCGATGACAGTATTGGACTCGGTGAATATCCGGACGATACCGAGCGGAGTGATATGAGGAAGATGGATATGAGGACCGATCTGATGAAACGGTGCCTGAGATATGAGGGCCGATCAGATGAGACGGTGCCTAAGATATGAGGATTTACGTGTTGATGATGGACACGGGATTTATGATGATTTCGAGTGTCGATGCTGGACACTCAGGGTTTTATAATGATTTCGAGCGTCGTTGATGGAAATTCATTGGATGATACATATTTATACATACTATGATGACATGTTACCAAGTATTGGTATAGGTACAATATTATATATATATATACATATACATATATACACGTTCTTTTCGTTACCACATGTTACGATATTGTATTACAGTATGACCTGGGTAGATCGTTATGCATTTGATTTCTACCTGATGATGTCTTCTATTCACGAGTTGGCAACTCACCCCCGTTGTGCCATAATTTTCTTGTAGGACCGACTGCTCGGATCAGTAGCGGCTTGATGGTATGTTCTTCTTTTGGGTGATTTGCTTCGTAAGTGGGTTACAATCCTGATCGTTACCACCGCTTTATTATGTATATTCTTCTGTAACCAAGTTAAAAGCTCCATCAACCAGACTATATATATTTGGTAGACTTAGAAACCTGAGACTTGTATATTCGTTTGGACTCAGAGTGAGATTTGTATATATTCTTTATACTTGTGCTCGATGATGTTTTGATATTTATTTTAATATTTTCTTTTGTTGATCTTCGCCATGGGCGTCGTTTATATCTTGCATGGTTGTGTTTCCACCGATTGGCGATGAGCTAGCTCCCGCTTGGGGATGCCAATATTATTATTGTATATGTACTGGTTTTGATCCAAATTTACAAAGGTGGTGCTGCCCAAATTTCAAATGAAGAAAACGTTTTCAAACCTTAGTATACTTTCCACTTGTATTTTCAACGAACCTTATATATATTTTAAAAAGGGGACTTGATTTCACTTATACCTTTTTTTAAAAACTTCACTTCCACTATTTTCTTAAAAAGGTTTAGATTCCTAGTTTTCGGCTTAGTTGGGTTACGGTGCGGTCTTATAGACTTCATGTGATTCATGTGTCGGTCACGTGCTATTTCTGGGTCGTGACAAAGTTGGTATTAGGATGTTAGGTTTATCCTTTGTTTGAGTCTAGGTTTGATTGTGCGGATTCTTGGGCATATATTTCGGAACCTAGGCTTCACTTTCCGGAGCTTAGACTTGACCGAGGGGTTATTAGACCTGAACTTTCGTTTTGTAGGCTGACCTTAGTTGATAGAGTAGGTAACTCAAGTAGAGTGACGTACCATACGTATGTTCCGCGGCATACTTACGATACGCTCGCCGTTTAAATAACTTTAGGATGTACATATCTTAAGGTCCATTATTCTATTCATTATTGTGATCTATCCACATCAATGTTCATTTGCGGTTCCTGTCACCATATCTATGCCAGCTGAGAGGGCTGCAGCTAGAGATGCGGTTAGAGCAAGCTCGTCAGGGACGAGGTCTGACCAGGATGTTATTCCGGTGACACAGGAACATATTGTTTATCCTTATTATGCTATGATTTCTCGTTTGGGACGAGCGTTCTGGATTTGCACCAGATGATCGGGCCATTGCTTGAGTCCGGCCAGATTAAGAGGACTGTTGACATACAGTATACTCCAGAGATAGTTGTGTTGTCTACTGTGTAGACAGATGCACCAATTGTTTTTGAGATTGACGAGATGTCGCTTCCAGAGCTCACGAAACTGAAGCCATATGAGTCTACAGGCAGGGATGTGACAGAGAGTCTTTAATCATTCTTGGATAGGATGACTAGGATATTTCGTTCGTTTGGATGCACCGATGCGAGGTCAGTAAGTTGACTAGCTTCAGTTCGAAAGGTCTTGCTAAGATCTGGAGTGAGTCGATCAATGAGAGGACAAGCAGTGCAAATTCCTCCGATGGCTTAGACGAATTCATGAAAGAGAATTTTGCAAGATGTCTTCCACAGAGTGTTGGAAATGCCCGAGTTTGTAGCTTTGAGTCTTTACGAGAGACTCCGGATATAACCGTAACGCATGATGAATTGCAGTCTATGCATCTATCAAGATATGATTCTGATTTGGTCGATTTTGAAGAAAAGTGGATTAAGAGGTTCATGCGAGATCTCAAAGAGTTGATCCTCTCCGTTGATGTCATAGATTTGATATGTACGCAGAGGCATTGGATACGACCACATTTCCATAGGAAAGTCGTGATGAGATTGCAATTGTTCTGGAACGGAAACAGATTAATTTAAGAGTGCCGACTTCTAGGCAGTTCTGCAGAGATGATATCGGAAGTGACCGTGGCAGGTTCTTTCCAGGATACTATAGCGGTAGAGATTTAGACCCAAGATCGGTTGTATGGCATGTACTCAGAAGGACAGAGGCCGCTGTCATTTACGTGCTACATTGCGAGTGGCCAGGTTACCCTAACCAGGAGATATTCAAAGAGGCATCAGAGCGGGATTGTTTCTGCCGCTACTCCTTACCTGGCTGTCAAGCCGAAAGGCCGTGGATTTGGTGATCCATAGAGAGAACAAGGATATAGAGAAAGTGAACGCCAGACCGTAGGTAGAAGGCAGGTGGGAATTCTTACTCTGCCAACTCTGGGTGCATAGGAACCTTTCTATATTGAAGGAGGTGTACCTCAATGTCATTTATTTGAATTGTGTTTTGGTGATTCGAGTATCACGTTTTTGTCATTTTGACTCTTATGTTTTGATGATTAAGTTTCATGATCGATAATTCCGTGCACCATAGTTGCATCCGACGGATATTTTTCATTATGCACAGCAGTTACACTTGATTTATATTTTAATACATCCATTATACTTGATTTATGTTTTTGTGCATATCCATTGCACTTGATATTGTTTTGTGCACCACGTTGCATTTATTTATGATTTTGTGCACCCCAATACACTTGATTTTGATTTCGTACACGTTGTATGCACTCGATGTTGTTTCATGCATTTTAGATACACACGATGGTGTTTACATGCGCTTCGATGCATTGATATGGTTTTCGTGTATGCTAGTTGCACTAGATTTATGTTTTTGTACACCTAGTTGCACATGATATTGATTTTCGTGCACCCTAATGCACTAGATGCTTTTGTGCAGACCTGATGCACTTGATTTATATTTTCGCGCATACTTGGCGCACTTGATGTGGTTTTGTCCACATTTGATACACTTGATTGAGATTTTCATGCACTCTAGATGCACTTGATATTGTTGTCTTGGACACCCGTTATACTTGACAGATACTTTCGTACAAACCTATAGCACTTGACAGATACTTTCGTACACACCCGTTACACTCAGTTTTCGTTTTCGTGCACATTCATGGCACTTAGTTTAACTTCGATTTCTGTACGCACCAGACGCATGTGGTTTGGTTTTCATATACATTTATTTTGATTGATTTTCTTTCGAGCATCACGTTTTTATGACATATATTATGTTATATAGTAGCAGAGCAGGACTGGTTTAAGGGACAGTCGTCACGCCCCGCTTCCCAGGGTACGCTATGGTAGGCACGTGACATAGCCAACCATGCTACCTGTGGATAGGAATTATCCTTCCACAGTCACATTACGGCTGTAGAGATATCAAGAACAAAAATAAAACTATCTAGCACATGTCCATAAGCCAAAATAAAATGAGTCAAGAATAAATCATGCGGAAGTAAAAGATCCAATACAAGAATAACTGGAATATATGTCCCATAATGCGGGCTCACATCAGGAATAAAATACTGAAAAAGTAAAAGAACTAACTACTAATGAGTCCTCACTGCTCAGCTTGCTGGCTGAAGTACTCCTGCTCGGACTGCAGCAAAGGTACGGAATCTGGGCCATGCAAAACCCAGACGTCAGCGCGTCATGTCATCAAGCAATAAAATATAAACAGGGTAACAAGACATGCAAGTATAATCATAAATGTTAAAGCAGGTGTAACATCAATATAAATCAGGGCAGTGAAGGGTAGTGTGCAGTGAGTAAACTAAACTGGCCTATTGGGTTATCTACTCTCAAGTCTTTGAAATCAGCCTGATGAATCATCGATGTAACTCAATAGTATCCCGTGCGTTCCTGGGACCATGGTCAAGATTCTCGGGCTGAATCCGAGACGTTCCGCTAGGCAGTAAAAGTGTAGTATGTAAACATGAGTGATGTCAGCACCATCACCGCGGGGCTGGCCTAGCCCGTAAGACTGATCAGAAAAGGTGTCGAACTGTCTAGTTACAAGTCAGGTTTCATCATTGATTTCCCCATACCCCTAAGTTATAAGTGTTCAAGTCAGGTATTAAATAATCTTGAACTAATGCCAACACAGGATCAGGCAGGTACAGGTTTGTCTGGTTAGACAACAGGAACGGTCCGTAACGACAACAGGTCAGATTTGTTGGCATTAGACACAAGATCAGGTAACAGGTAATACCATGGTACATCAGGTCAAGCCAGATAATGTATAAAGGTGTTATGTCATGTCAAGAGGTGCACAGTACCATGTCGGGTCAGGTAGTAGGTGTAACAAGTCATGTCAGGGTGTACCAGATATCATGTGGGTGCTCATAATCAACTAGCATAAGCATGGGTATACAGAACAAGCATGTGTACTAATAGAATCAATAAGCTCGAACTTGTAACGTGAAATGCAATCAGGTACAGATTTAGGTATGTAGATGCACAGTTATCAGTTTGGGTTTAAGGGATAGTTTCAACATTACATGAATACAGAATAATGAAAGTGGATGATAAAATCATGTTAATATGTACTAAGTAATCAAGAGATGCAATGATATATAAAATACGTTCAAACGATGCAACCGGGTATTCGGGGTAGAAACTAGTTAAAAGTGTTATGGTTTATGCATTTAATTAGTAAGCCGTTTAACCACGAATGTGGGTACATAATATTGTACTCTAACACGCAACAAGTAATAATTCAAGATCCGAAACTAATATGACATACAGAACATCGAAACGGAAAAGTGGAACAGGCGGTGCTATAAGTAATCTACAGTTTTACTATGCAGCTTAATAGATGTAAAATTATATTATAGATAGCATGTAGCAAGTTTTCACTTGCCTCGACGGATCGCGATACGGCGTACAGAACGTCACACGTCGGCGAGAAAAGTAGCGACGCGCGCACGGTACACGGAATGAGTCCAAACAACGAACAGTGGGATCACACGGGTCAGAGGTCTTCGCTGGGTTGTCGGGATCATCGCCGGCACGGTCGGATTCCGGTAAACAAGAAACAAAGTGAACAATAACAAAGAGAAATGTATGGAATAAGAAGCAAGGAAGGAGGATAGAGAAGTTGAGAAGAAGAGGCTTACCCACTGGATCTTCAGAGGGCGATGGTGTCGACGGTGATGGTCGGTGAAGCTTCGGCGAGGGTGCAGGGTGCTCAGGTGATGGGTCGCGGCTGCTGTGGGGTGTGCAGGGTTAAACAGAAAAAGAGAAAGATGAAGGAGAAGAAGGGAAGGAAGATGAGGAGGAGAGGGGAGTGGGCTGAGATCGGCGGTGAGCTGAGTCGAGGAGTTAGGGTTTAGGTTACTGGTGTTTGGTGAAAGGTTTCTAGGTTTGGAGGGAAGCAGAGGAGAGGAAAGAGATGAGGTCGAGGAAGGAGACGGTGATGAGGGTTGAGAAGCGACGTCGAGGGAGGAGGAGGTAGAGGAGTAGGGTTAGGGTTTTCTCTGGTTTGTTTGTGGTGGAGATAGGTGCATGGGTTTTTATAAAAGAAATAAGAGAAGAAGAAGGAGCTGCAGAGGGAGGTGACGGGATCCATGCGGCGGTGACGGGAGTCGAGAAACGCACAGTAAACGCGAGCAGAGAGAGAAAGGGCGCGAGAGGAGAGAGAAAGAGAAGAGAGAGAGAGAGCTGCGTAGAAGAGAGAGAAAGAGAAAGGGAAAAAGGCTGAGAGGGGATTTGTGGGCCCAGCGCAAGAAAAGAAAGATTTTCATTGGTCGGGGAAGTGGGAACCAAAGGAAAACGCTGAGTGCGAAGGGTTTATTAGGTTTAAATATTAAGGATTTATATAATTGGTTAAGGAAAAATATGGTGAACTGTTAAAGATTTCTCTATACTTAGATTCAATATATATTGGTTGGTAAACAAAATATTTGGCTGTAGATCGTAAATATTAAACGAATATAAAGAAATTTAAAAAAAGTTAAAAATTTGGCGGGATACGAAATAATTCAAAAAAGCGCCCGGGTCGGGTCCAAAATTTTGGATCTGAAATATGAAAATTATTAGCAAGTTCCGAAAATTAAAATGAAGGATTATGTAACAGAAATGCATACCCGCAAGAACGGATGCACGTACGTGCACGTAGCCATCCAAACGCGTCCGTTTCACTGAACGGGACGAGAACACGATGCAAGGACGCTACCACAGGGTTAGGGGTACCATGCAGGCCATGTCATGTATTTTTAAATTATTTTAAGTAACTTAAATTGTTACATGTAAAATATGTGATGTTGGGATATTCTATAACTACGAAACAACAAGCTCAAGCAAGCGGGTCGAATATAAGTAAACTACCATTAGCATCAAAACACGGTAAATGAAATAAACACCACAAACAACACATACAGCAACATAAATTGGTATAATTGAACTCGGTTGTTACAACAGTACCTGAACGTTTTTTGGCATCTATCAATGTTTACAATAGAGATTTTCAAAGGAGCTATAGTCTCACTATTTTCCTACGTGTCAGTGAGCGACACAAGATTTTTCGAAAAGAAAACCCTTCTAAAATACTTTCAAAAAGGCGAGATGTATTTCATAAGAAAAACGTATACACACACGCACACACAAAATGAACATCCGCTACTTGTGCCGTGATATACGCATCACACGGCGATTTCAAAAGGATTTTTCATACATTTTTCAGTTATTTAAATGATTTTACTTGATGCGTACTATATACATATTGTAGCCATGACTATATTGTGTTTGATTTAAACAGTAGATTTGTTAAATGACATATTTCTTCATAGCTTTTATGATTTGCATGACACTTTTCAGAGTTCCGATTATGGAGTTTTGCACTTGTTTTCATGCATGCATGTTACGCTACGATATTTCTATGCTTATCTGTGAATTTGGAACCCCGTTGATTTAATTTACTGAAATTCTTTAAGATTTGGGGATTTAAATTTAAATTCGGAGACCGAATTTATTTAAATGGTAACACTGTAACATTTCAGAAAACAGAAAATATTATTTTAGAATTTAAATAATAAAATAATGAATTTTACGGATATTATAAGAATATAGATTTGAGCTTTTGTAGGTTGGTATAATTATATACCTATATTTTTGGGAAAAAAAATTAGAAATTAAAATGAATTATTATTTATGAAAGTATTTATTTAATTGATTTTTTCATAAATTAGTATATAATTATTTCCATGCAAGTTAATGTTGAATTTAAGTAGTGTTTTTCCTAATTGTGCACTAAACCAAGCTTGATTTGTGTTAAACATGTTTTAATGTGCCAAGACGCATTTATTTGTAGGAGTTAACACATTACAATGTATTCTATGTACGATTTTATTTTTATTTTGGTTTTGTGTTTCTATTAAAAGAAAAGAAAAGAAAAGAAAACGAATGAGAGGGGGGACAAGGAGATATGGGTAAGTGAGTGAGAGAGAGAGGGGCGGTATGGTTGTTAACCATTTCTTTTCCTCATTTCATCTTTTCTTCATCTCCTTCATCTTCTTCACCTTCCTCTTCCTCTACCTCCTCCATCATCTCTACCACCACAAACCACCGCCCAAACCATCTCAAAACACTCTAAAACCTTCACTAAAATTGTTCCTAACCTCATCTAAAGTATCATGGTGGAATCAAGTTTTCGTTTTGAGGACCGTTTGCCATCTTGAAAATTTCTTGAGTTTATTTCTTGAGATAAAACTCTCACCTTTTATCAAGTCTTTCGATTTCTTAACCTCACAAATTAGTTAGAGCTAGTTTTAGAGTTTAAAATGTAGGTTTTCTAAACTTGAGTTTTCTAAACTTGAGTTTTCTAAAGTGAACTTTTGTGGATCAAATCAGTAGTGGTGATATAGTAGAGAGTTAGAGAGATTACAAGCCCATTAGTCATAAGTGAAAATGAATTGGTAGAGGATTACTTCGATAACATGAGTTTTGAATTTTCAAATGTTGGTTTTGATTGAGTTTTTAGGATCAATTGGAATCTGGAGCAATAAGGAAACTTTGAAAATTAAATAAAGGATACAGAGGGGTGTTTATACCAGTAGAATGCCACCATAGAAGCCCGAGCCCAAACCCCCAATTCCTATCCGCAATTTTAATAGTTTTCACCGCAAATGCCGGGTCGATTTTGGAGTTAGGGTCTGGGGTTTGTTCTGTAGCACACTCAATAGATAATTAAGACTACTCTATACGCTAAAGAGTCCCAGATCACTTGAAGAAAAATTTGGAGTTGTTTTACTTGGTTTTTGAAACGTTTTATGATATTTGAAACCTTGGTTTTTGATATTTGTAATTTGACTCGGTCGTTTGAAATTCATATGTCAACGCCGGGGAGTATTTTTTTTAGCACACGTTGACCATAGATTCTAACCTATGTGTGCTTCTCTTGTGATTTGAAATTCGAATTGAGTTTTGTTCATCACAGAAAACTGCATTTTATATCGCCCATTCTTATGCTCATTTGTTTATAGATAGGTGCTTTTAATCCGTGTTTGCTATATATTTATAGGTTACAGGTTCCCAGTCTAAAACAATACAAATCAGACAAAATCTCTACAGTTATGCCAATATCCAGAACATCTGTCACAGACAGATAAAAGCCGGGTTCCAGTCATCCGTATCCGTCCAGTGCCGCGTACCAGCTCCAGAAACAAGACATATGACAGTGGTCATTCGTTTCTCGGACAAGCACAAAGCACGAGAGGGACAAGCACAAAGCACGAGACAAGCACAAAGCATGAGATAAGCACAAAGCACGAGAAGGACAAGCACAAAGCACGAGTAGGTATGGTGCATTCAATGCATAAAGTATTGATGTGATTCAAAAATTCAAAGATTCAAACTTCCCTCCAAAGTTTGGGTGCATTCAAATTCAAATTAAAGGAAAGGTCTTGTTTTGCCTATAAAAGGAAACCATTGGGTAAGTGAGAAAGAGTCCAATTTTGCCATACATTGTATCATTCTTTTGCTTAGCTTCCCCTTGAGATCCTTGCCTTTTCTTGATCTTTCAACCTCTTCATTGAGCTTGAAGGTTTAAGGGTTGGTTATTGATCTCAAGGGTTGTATCTTCATATGGAATCAATAAAGCTCTTCTCTTTTTTGTGCCTTCATTCACCATGAGTTCATTGCCTCTTCTTGATCTAGCAACCTCTTCATTGAGCTTGCAAGTTTAAGATTTGGTTATTGAACTCATGTCTTGTTTTGGGTTCCATGGTTCTTAGAATTTTCTTTCTTGCTCTTTTACATTCATGCAATTTATTACCTTGCTTTGCACTTTAAATTCCATGCACTTTCTTACTTGTAATCTTTTCTTTTCTTTGTTCTTTTGTTCTCTCTTTTTGGTTTGTTTTGTGAATGGCTGTTAATATGGTTTTGTTAGGAATAAATACGATATTGTAAGATAAGGTTTCTTTGCCCATTTCCTTTTCCCGTATTTTCCATTGAACTCCGTCCGAACGTTACGCAAGCGCTCCGTTAGGCACCCTACCCTACCAAGGTAACGGTGATTCCTAACCGCGACCGGTTGCGTTCGGTTTGGCCGGAGGAGAAAGCAAGAGACAAGAACGGACGGACAAGGGTCAATAAGCCGGATTCCACGAATACCGTGCTTAAGTACCCTAATCCACGTTGTTGCCGATTGTTCTAGCTTCAATCGTTAAGTTCGGCTCAAAGGTTTTGAGTGCGGATTTCCTTAGCTTACACCATCGTATCTTTTCCTAACAACTTTATACTTGCATATAACACATAGGTTAGATAAAGAACAAATCCGCCCACGTGCATTAACTCGTAACGACAAGAACATTAAACGCTCCGTCTCCCTGTGGATCGACCCGTGCTCAACCGGCTAGCTGCAAAGCGACACCGTCTTGATTGCGGTTATAACTAAAACTCTTCCAATCAAATGGCGCCGTTGCCGGGGAGATAGTAACGTTTTTTTTTGTTATTTCGGGTTAATCTTGTGAATATCCATCTAACACTTTTTCAAAACAACATAAAAATTTCAAAAAAAACCAAAACCAAAAAAAAAACTAACATTCTTAACCCATTTTGCTCTCTGGATTTTGTACCTGCATGCACTCTGGATTTGAACTAAAAAGATTTTGCGGAATTGCGAACGGCGAACGTGGGGAGCAAAGTGTACATTCAACGTTAAGGTGATTACGAAGTACAATGCCAAAGATCCGGGTAGTTTGACCCGCGCAAGCGAACTTTTCAAGCCTACCGGATTTGATTCAACGGGGGTTCCTTAACCCAAAAACTTATCGGTACGTATTTCTAACACCTTCTTTCTCAAAATCCGACGCATCCAATATACTATTCTTTGCAGGATTCTTTACAAGTTCTCTACCAAACGCCAAAATTGACTAACCCGTATTTGTTGCAGTGCCGAGCTTAAACTAAAACACGATTATTTGATTCTTTATAGAATTTTTATTGAATTGTGCATTGCATACATTAATACGGACTTAAGGGCAAGCGAACCCCACAACATACGGTAAAGGATTTCATCACCTTTTCCGTGGCCCACAAATCATGAAACTGAGCATAAATGTTTACCCGCACAAAGTTTAAAAGAAATTAGACTTTAAGCCTTAAGGACTTCGCGCTCACTAGCAGAGGTTAACTGTGTTTAGAACACCGCTTAACGGTATATTGTTTACGGGGTGTCTTGGAAAGAGTTAACGGCGAAACCGCCAAAAGAGAAAGGGTTATTTAATTAAGGACCTTCGCGAAAGCGTCGGAAAACATCCCCTTATCTCTGCAATTACCGAGCCTCGTGATGAGTGTATCTTGAGCCCATTTCTCGACATAGTTTTACTTCGACAATCAAGTTCTTGAGAAGGTCTAGTTGACCTAGGTGAACCCTAGACCGATTAAGTGCGTGGTATTTTTGTGTCGTGATTGTTTTCATCCAGATTCTTTTTGTGTGTATATTTCATTCTTTTTGTTAATAACTAACTAAAAAAAACACATTCTTTCCCCATCCTTTTCACTTCTTCTTCTTCTTCTCCTCTTCATATCATGGGTACCCCATCTCGCAAAACTCTTGCCGAACTTTGGTACCAACAACCAGACATAACTTCCTACGGTTCTTGCTTTGGTCGAACTTCGAACGACCCCTTCATGCCCAAAATTTCTTTGAAAGATCGGATAGACGCATCTAGGACTACCAATTAGACTCTGCAATCCACATTGTTGGAGATAATACCCTCAGAGTCAATTATTGGATCACAGGTACGCGATTGCAATGATTGATGGAGGACCTATCCCGGTAGGACAGTCTTACTCGAGATGATAGTATGCTATCTGGTTTACCTCTATCATCGTGTACTGTTTCAGGTGACCTGACACGTCGCTATTACACGTTGATAGAGCCCCTAGGATTCTTGCTTGACCACCAGCAGTATGAGGGCGATCATATAAGTGGGAGCTGGGGTCTATAAGCATATCCTGAAATGGTCCCTAGTCGTGTGAGTTTCGAGACAGGGCATCGATACTCCATAGTAGACTAGTGTATACAGTCGAGACCCCGACGAGGGGCGGTGGCCGGTCTCACAAGCCACTGGTGTCAGTTGGATCACCTAAGATGTATACAGGTGCTCATTGGGTTATGAGTACACCGGACAGGACTCGCCGGGAACATGCCAGTTGGTCATATACCAGACGTCAGATGGCAGTTCCCTGGTGACATGTGTGCAGGTTAGTTCATCGACCTGGGGATCGTCATTTGTCTCGTGTGAGTTCCCACTGTACTTTGATTACTACCCTACCACGGCTCAAAGGAGTCGTGCAAACAGGTTTTAGTTGGGTACAGTCCCGAGCCACATGGAGGCAGTGAGCGTATCTTCAGGGGTTCGTCTCTCCCGGTATTGGGGGTGAGGTCGTGCTGTGTCTAGGAGAGCCATTACACGAAGCCCTCGGCCGAGGCAAGGAGATTTACTGGTAGGTATTCCAGTAGTATCTCAGGGTGTTCTGGGCTACACTCCGACACGACTTGTACCGCTTTTGGGGGTCTGACTTTTACCAACCCCCTAGGCCCGCCATGCGATGCTCATAGACGAACGGACCGGACTGCACGGATATTGTCACTGACAGGCTCAGTAGGGTTGTCAGGCTGAGTTCACTCACAGACATCCCTTTTAGTCAGTACCTGGTAGCCCGTTACGTATTGGCTTATACCTCTGACGTGCTAGTGGTTAAATCCACAACCAAGGTGTTGACGAGTCTTTAGAGTCCCCCACATTCAGTTACTCAGCTTTCGGGCGAAAGGTTGTAGAGGCCGTATGGAGATATGGCAAGGTCCGATCAGATACGTGCGGTATTGCACGGATCAGGATCGGACAGTTTGTACTATAGGCCGTATGGATATATGGCAGGGTTCGATCAGATACATGCGGTATTGCACGGATCAGGATCGAACAGATATTGCTAGCCGGTTTTGGTATAAGCCGGATTCTAGTATAGTACAGTGTAGATTTTGTCTCATTGCATTTGTATTTCTGTCGAAATACAGATGCGGGTGTGTATGCACAGTATCGGGGTTTTCCTGTAATTTATTACGGGACCAGTTTTCTGGAGTTGCCAGTTTGCTTTCCGTTTCGGCCGATTTCCATTGTTCCGTTCATTGGCCGAAGATTGGTGGAGGAGGGCTTATTTGCATTGTTGCAAATAAGCATTTGTGGAGGGGGTCTTTGCATATTATCATGTCATGATACTTGTCCCATCATTTGACTTCATATCTTCTTGATGGCTTGAATTTTAGTAACCATCATGGTTGTTGATTACTTGTTTTGGAGTGTGGGTTATGGTTGTGATCATTGGATTCTTTCATCATCTCTTTTCATCATTACTTCCACCCACCCGTTGACCTTGCTCTCTCTTTCTCTCTCCAATCACACAAAGGGGGGGTGGGCCGGCCATTCCAAAAGGAATGGAGATGGGGATTCATTTTGAGGAGTGGAGAAAATATGATACTCTCATTCTTTTGTATGCTATTTTTTCTTCACCTCTCTCCAAGTTCTTCTTCCTCCACAAAATGGCAAAACTCCAAAAACCCCAAATGAGACTTCTTCTCTAGATATTCTACAGCATATCTTGGGCACGTCGAGTAGCCGGCTTCGTGCCCGAGTTGCCTCGGCATTGAGGTGGGAGCCCGTAAAAGAAGTAGGCGATGTGGTGCACTTCCGGCGACGAGGAGGAGACGCGACATTCCGCAGGAGATCGGGTCGGCGACGAGAAGACCGGAGGACTCGGATCTGTCGGTATACTTCTCTTCCCTATCTTGTAGTTAGCTTAGACTTGTTAATGGTTACGATCCGGATGTTTAGTGCGCGGTGGTGCCGGTTTGCTAAGTCCGCAAAATTAAAGTTTTTCACCGCTTCCGCATTCCAGCGTCGGATTGACGGCCGGGGCGCCGCCGTGCACTTACAGTGGTATCAGAGCCTCGCCATTAACTTAGTCTAGCTTTGTGTAATGTGTTTTTCAGTTCCGATCGACCAAAATCCCGAAAACCCAATTTGTGTTCACATCAGTTTTCTGTTAAGATTTTTTGGTGTCGAAAAATTTTTCAGGTGGTCTCAGAATGATGTGCAGGGAGTTATAAGACTACTGGAAAAATTCGATGCGTTCAGTCGACCAACAGAGCGCGGAACCGCGGCCAAACCCACCCTTGGGCCGCGGTTCCGCCGCACATTGGTGACGTCACCACATCATTTTTCTCCAGTGGCCTTATGGGCTTATTTTGGGGGTTTTGGGATATTAAAATTGGGCCCAGGTTTTCTTTATCTGCTACAGTATTGTTTGGGGGCCCACTTGTTAATTTTTGATTGATCGGATATTTTAAACACATTTTTCACAGTATTTACATTATATCTGCGACCGTGAATGTCACTCGATCGGTAAATCCAGTCTAACTGCTATAGCCAGGTTAGACGGATTTGCGAACGTGACTTTCACGTTGATGTTCTATGTTTATGTTGTGATGTTGCGGATCGGTCGTGGGGGATAGCCTGGATGCAATACTAGTACAGTTGTGTTGTATTATGTACATTTGATATTGCGGGGCGAGCGTCCGACATGTGGACTGCCGTCACTGCCAGTTTGTATTATTTTGGGGCACGGCCAGGTTGCGGTCGTTGTACCCGGTGTATGTATATTTTACTTTCTGTACTAGGATTACCCTAGGAGGGGTGCACGGATAGCCGGGTTCTAGAAGGCAACAAGCCCGCATCTCATGGCATTGAGACAGAGGGGGCTTCACTCTAGGATTGGCAGGCTATTCGCCGCACTCGTAGGGGGTACAGGTTGACCCAGGAGGGGTGCCCAAGTTGCCGGATTCCGTGAAGTGCTGGGTGGTCCATTCACAGTACTGAAAGGGGCTGCCTCGCTTCAGGTTTTGGCGGGTGACTTGCCGCGCCCATAGGGGTCTAGGATTTCATTGCGCAGGCTATCCACACGACCAGGGGAACGTCGGGTTTCAGCAGTGGCTCTGTGAAACCCGGGGATCCCAGATATCTGTATTGTTTCTGTGATGCTGTACATTTTCTGTGATGTTGCATTTCTTATCACGCCTTGAGCGAATATAATATATTGGTATATATATTAGTAGATGTTGTATATGTTTTGCATCCGCGCTAGTCCAGTCCCCGCTCTGTCGTTAGTTAGCTAACCTAACGGGTAATGACGGGACCGAGTGGCGAATGCGGATGGCATATACGTACATCAGTATATTTTCGTTCTTTTTGGTGTGATCAATTGATGGGACTGCGTTGATTCGGATCAATGCAAGTTAAAAACAAACCTAATCTGATGTTGTTGGAACACTTTTCAAAAAGCTGTTATTGCAAGGACGTTCACTTTTGTTTTGCATCGTGATATTCAGTTGTAATATCCTGCTCCTCAGTCGACGAGGCAAGGGCCGAGATCCCTTCACCGGGACTGACCCCTTGGACAAAAGTTTGCGTCGGGGCATTAACTTCACTATAGCCGATTACTTTTGCTTTGCATCGCGGTATTCATTTGGAATATCCTGCACCCCATTCTACGGGGAAAGAGCCGAGATCCCTTCACCGGGAGTGACCTCTTTAGCAACGGTTTTCGTCACTATATTTTTTAAAAAGCTATCCGTTCCTTCGACGATATCAAGTTCTTTACGTTAAAGGTTTTCGCCAGAAACCATTTGTAGCCCTCCGTCGTTTCAGACGGGTAGCACGTAGTATTCATGCTGTGTTTGTTGACCTTCGTCAAGGCATAGTGTATGGTAGCTGCTTGTTACCTTTCTGCTGCATAGGTAGATGCGTTGGTTTGGGACAGTCGTATAGCCTTGTTGACCTTCGTCAAGGGCTTGTACGGGTGGATTCAAATTAACCTGGATAATGACGGGTAGAACTTGACATGTGACTTATGATTTGTTGACCTTCGCCAAGGTCATAAGAGCATGGGGCAGAAATCACATCGGGAGTTTCAAAAGAACTGAAACTTGCCAGATATACGCATACCTTCTGGAGTGTGATACCGTGAGCGGATTCCGTCACGTTATCATGCGATGATAGTTGGATCCCGATTCCCACTGATGAGTTAGTTTACTCCTCGGGTGACCCCGACTAATTCTTCTTTCAGGTTTGGAGGAGAATTTGAGGTACAGTGGGAGGATTCCAGATTAGATAAATTGGTAACCATTCTGATCTAGGTTAGAGTGCACGCTGAGTGTTTCTTTTCTCTCTCTCTCTTTGGCAGCGACCATTGACCCGACCCTAAGACTATGACTCAGTGACCAAGTTGACCGAACCTTCTTAACACTGGCTTTTGGATTGTCAGAGTTGCGAACCTCATTGCCACTCCTACTTTTACCTTTTTCTCCAGGACACCCCGTATTACTACGAACGTCCACTTCCATTGGACAAAACCATCGTATGGTTAGATACGAACTCGAAAGGATTTATTCGAGGATGGTTTCCGGTTCTGGAGAAAACGGATAGGATTATTCAGTTGTCTTTTCCTTTTACCCTCTCTCAGGTTACGAGTACTCCTTGGTTTAGGGGTAGTACACCTATTACGCAAATTGGATTGTCTTCTTCCAAACCTTAGGCTGGTGCCGACCGGTAGGGAATGAAGAAAATCAATTAGCATAACGATGGTGTGCAGAAGGTATTAAGTTAAGACAAAGCAAGGGATTAGTATGAGGGCAAAGTAAATTGCAACAGATATTCACGACCAAACCAAGTATTCCTTCGCCAATCCTAAAATCGCCTTTGCATTTCTCCAGGACACTCCGTATCACTATGAAGATCCACAGTTTATTGGATACTCCATCGTATGGTTATATACGAACTCGAAAGGAACTTGTTCCAGTTCGGGGATGGATTCTGGTTCAGGAGAAATAGGAATAAGATTTATTCAGGTGTCTTTTATCTTCACCTTCTCTCGCATTGCGAGTGTTCCTAGGATTGGGACAGTACACCCATTATGCTTATTGGATAGTCTTCTTCCAAACCATAGGCTGGTGCCGAACGGTAGGGAAGGAAGAAAACCATTTGGCCTAAAGGGGTGTGCAGAAGGTAAAGACTAAAGACAAATGAAGGGATTTGGAGAGGTGGCAAAGAATTACAAGGTTATAGTTGTGAATCTGGATAATGGAAGAGGCATTACTAGGAATACCAGGATACCCCATCGAAACATTTCGATGTTTCAGTTTCACTGTGTAATGTTAAATGAAAACTGATTTCCCGATTATATACTTACTCCAGGGTATGTATTTACCAAGTATGATTCTCACATCTGTATGGTTTTACAGATGATGAGTGGGAGTAGGTTATTGGGAATTGGGTGATCATCCTCATTATATCGGGATTCGTTGTAATCGGTGATATTTGAGGAAATCACCTGGGTTGTTTGCCGGTCGGCAAATATTTGGTTTTGAATATCCGCTTTTATGCACCAATTTCAAATTGATATATCTGTACGTCTATTTTCATAGAGTGAGATATACCTTTCTGAAATTATGTCTACGACATTTACCTATATCAGTGGATGGTTAGGTAAGGAGCATTAAACAGCGGTGTAATTCTTCTTAACCATAAGTACAGTTTTCAACCTACGACACACAGTGAATGAGTTATCAGACTCAAGGGACTTATACAGAGTATTGTATGTTGTCCAGGGTCGATCAGGACAGAGGGGTTGGTCCTCGTACTATATTCGGTTTACTTATGACTTCTCTAGTTTTTAGACAGGTGTTTTCGTGGAAACACAGGGTCCGAATTTTGATAAGTTATGGGTATTTGAATAGAGTAGAGAACCAGGCGTAGCAAGTATCGGTATTCTTCAAAGCAATCGAAGATGTAGACACTTGTACATGGTATTCAGTTGATAGTAATGATAAGAGAAATTGCTTCTCTTTCAGGTTATTCATAATTGGAAGCATTCCTAAGTTGAGTAACGCTGATCGTCCTCCTTCCATTTAGTTGACATGCGCTGGAGACAGGTGCATGATTTGAATCTGGTTCAATTAAATCAGTGCCTCTGTTCCTATATGGGATATAGAACAGTTCGTATCTTAACGATGTTAAGGTACGGGGAGTTGTCCGGTTTATGCTTAAAACCAGACATTGGACAACTCAAGGCACGTTTCTGTAATGGCTGTTTGTGGGTTGACCCAGGCTATGACGAGGGTTGACTTTCTACCATCTGGATGAACAATAGAGATATTGTTCTAGACTCGCCACAGTTTTATTAAAAATGGATTTTTTCAGAAAACAGTAGTGGGAGTATGGTAGAACTGGAAGTGATTCCAGAACCACAAACGATTACTGAAGATTTGATAAGGAACCTAAAGATTCAATCTGGATTGACATTCCATTGGCCACTCCGCAGATAAGGTGGGTAACTTCAGGCACCCGAGAGGTACCACGGTAGCCTCAAGGACGGTGACAGGGAAGTTCTTGTTTACCCACAATTACCATTGCTGTTGTTCCAGGCTGCGAGACCCGGCGGGAGGATGAGTATAGCGTCGTTCTGAACTCGCTTCAGAAGTGTACGTGTATCTGACTCTGCCAGAGGGTTGTCGTAGACAGTGGGAGCAGCGGAAGCATTGGTGGACAGGTAGCTTATGTCTATTTATAGACTAAAGCAGATGTAGCGGAGATAGATCATCTATTTCTGACGTGACAGTCATAGGTTTGACTTCATCAGAATAGGGGATGGATCTGTTGAGAAGGTAGTAAGGTGTGATGTCATGGTATTTGGATGACATACACAAAGTAGGAAAAGAAACTCCTATACTACAATCGGTTATACTTTGGTCGTCACACAGTGGTTTCTCCACATGGGACTTGGACATTATATCAGACATACTGGTTACTAGATCTATGGTTTTAGATCTGGATTTGGGTGGTTTCCCAATCAGGGTACTTGACAGCATTCTAAGAGTATTTAGAATGGACGACTCCATGCACGGTAGTGTACCTGCAGAAGATGGAGTCACCCTCTCTAAAGGTGTCTTACAGACTAAAGGGGAGAGGGACGTGCATGATTGGCAGATCACTTGCTCAGGCAATTGAGTCAATCATGAGATGTCAAGTACCACACCAGATGTTGTTCTTGCAGTAGATGCAATAAGTTGACATTAATCCAATCCTGGAGAAACAGTCGGAGGCAGTTTTAGAACATAAGGGAATGTTCTAGGGATATGATAACGACAGCCTCATTCGGGAGACAGTTATCATTCCAGGCTTCCAAGGTGACATGGATGACAAGGAGGTTGTCAGAGTTATAGTTTTCCCTCTGACGAGGGGCAGTATTTTGGACAGATGGTCCAAGGCAATACTGAGGGAGGCATGGCGCAGGATACTGATTAAGTTCAGTTGACGATACAGTCTAAGAAGTTTGGATTTGGAGTTCATTTATGAGCTATGTCCCATCAGACATCCAGACACATTCTAAGACAAGTATTGCTCATTTCGGGAGATCGGTTTCTCCGCGAACTTGAGATATAGAGAGACATAGAAAGAGACATCAAGGCGGATCCACTCACTGAGGCTATTCCTCGAACGCAATAGTTTCGCAAACGAGCTTTGTGAGACTGACTAGTAGAGGAGTTGGGTGTTCGGTATCACACGGGCTGTGAGTATGCGACATCGCAATAATTAGCCTTGAGTGCAAGTGGGAGATTGTTGGAGATAATGCCCTCAGAGTCAATTATTGGATCACAGGTACGCGATTGCAATGATTGATGGAGGACCTATCCCGGTAGGACAGTCTTACTCGAGATGATAGTATGCTATCTGGTTTACCTTTATCATCGTGTACTGTTTCAGGTGACCTGACACGTCGCTATTACACGTTGATAGAGCCCCTAGGATTCTTGCTTGACCACCAGCAGTATGAGGGCGATCATATAAGTGGGAGCTGGGGTCTATAAGCATATCCTGAAATGGTCCCTAGTCGTGTGAGTTTCGAGACAGGGCATCGATACTCCATAGTAGACTAGTGTATACAGTCGAGACCCCGACGAGGGGCGGTGGCCGGTCTCACAAGCCACTGGTGTCAGTTGGATCACCTAAGATGTATACAGGTGCTCATTGGGTTATGAGTACACCGGACAGGACTCGCCTGGAACATGCCAGTTGGTCATATACCAGACATCAGATGGCAGTTCCTTGGTGACATGTGTGCAGGTTAGTTCATCGACCTGGGGATCGTCATTTGTCTCGTGTGAGTTCCCACTGTACTTTGATTACTACCCTACCACGGCTCAAAGGAGTCGTGCAAACAGGTTTTAGTTGGGTACAGTCCCGAGCCACATGGAGGCAGTGAGCGTATCTTCAGGGATTCGTCTCTCCCGGTATTGGGGGTGAGGTCGTGCTGTGTCTAGGAGAGCCATTACACGAAGCCCTCGGCCGAGGCAAGGAGATTTACTGGTAGGTATTCCAGTAGTATCTCAGGGTGTTCTGGGCTACACTCCGACACGACTTGTACCGCTTTTGGGGGTCTGACTTTTACCAACCCCCTAGGCCCGCCATGCGATGCTCATAGACGAACGGACCGGACTGCACGGATATTGTCACTGACAGGCTCAGTAGGGTTGTCAGGCTGAGTTCACTCATAGACATCCCTTTTAGTCAGTACCTGGTAGCCCGTTACGTATTGGCTTATACCTCTGACGTGTTAGTGGTTAAATCCACAACCAAGGTGTTGACGAGTCTTTAGAGTCCCCCACATTCAGTTACTCAGCTTTCGGGCGAAAGGTTGTAGAGGCCGTATGGAGATATGGCAAGGTCCGATCAGATACGTGCGGTATTGCACGGATCAGGATCGGACAGTTTGTACTATAGGCCGTATGGATATATGGCAGGGTTCGATCAGATACATGCGGTATTGCACGGATCAGGATCGAACAGATATTGCTATCCGGTTTTGGTATAAGCCGGATTCTAGTATAGTACAGTGTAGATTTTGTCTCATTGCATTTGTATTTCTGTCGAAATACAGATGCGGGTGTGTATGCACAGTATCGGGGTTTTCCTGTAATTTATTACAGGACCAGTTTTCTGGAGTTGCCAGTTTGCTTTCCGTTTCGGCCGATTTCCATTGTTCCGTTCATTGGCCGAAGATTGGTGGAGGAGGGCTTATTTGCATTGTTGCAAATAAGCATTTGTGGAGGGGGTCTTTGCATATTATCATGTCATGATACTTGTCCCATCATTTGACTTCATATCTTCTTGATGGCTTGACTTTTAGTAACCATCATGGTTGTTGATTACTTGTTTTGGAGTGTGGGTTATGGTTGTGATCATTGGATTCTTTCATCATCTCTTTTCATCATTACTTCCACCCACCCCTTGACCTTGCTCTCTCTTTCTCTCTCCAATCACACAAAGGGGGGGGGGGTGGGCCGGCCATTCCAAAAGGAATGGAGATGGGGATTCATTTTGAGGAGTGGAGAAAATATGATACTCTCATTCTTTTGTATGCTATTTTTTCTTCACCTCTCTCCAAGTTCTTCTTCCTCCACAAAATGGCAAAACTCCAAAAACCCCAAATGAGACTTCTTCTCTAGATATTCTACAGCATATCTTGGGCACGTCGAGTAGCCGGCTTCGTGCCCGAGTTGCCTCGGCATTGAGGTGGGAGCCCGTAAAAGAAGTAGGCGATGTGGTGCACTTCCGGCGACGAGGAGGAGACGCGACATTCCACAGGAGATCGGGACGGCGACGAGAAGACCGGAGGACTCGGATCTGTCGGTATACTTCTCTTCCCTATCTTGTAGTTAGCTTAGACTTGTTAATGGTTACGATCCGAATGTTTAGTGCGCGGTGGTGCCGGTTTGCTAAGTCCGCAAAATTAAAGTTTTTCACCGCTTCCGCATTCCGGCGTCGGATTGACGGCCGGGGCGCCGCCGTGCACTTACACACATTGTATCAACCGTTTCAACCTTCACTACCTTCTTACGTTGATACCCCTTTTTCGAGTCCTGTTGCAACTCCAAGACCCATGTCTATTGCTGAACATATCGAACAATCCCGTAGCCGATCTTTCACTCCTTTCACCACTTCGAATTCTTTTGATCAACAATTCCATTCACTTTCGTATCCAAATGTTGATCCTACTCCTGTCCAACCATTCAATTCCTATCCATCCGACCCAACTTTTGCACCTACCCTAGACATTGCTTCTACACAGCCTTTTGGGAGTTTCGAGTATCCAAACAAGTTTGAATCTTTTACTGAAACCCCTTCACAACCCATGTCTAGTCTTGAACAGTCATTGGAAGACTTTAGGGTAGCGTCATGCCAACAGATGATGGATTTGAATGCGTCCATATCCGCCCTCATACAACCTACTGACCCGGTAGCTAGTTTTCAACTAACTCCAAATTTTCCAATGTATGATGAGGCGGTAGGACAGGCTGAGAATTTGAGTAGTGAGAGTGAGTTGTACCCCCTTCCAAATCAAACCTACCCGTACCAAATTGAATCCCACATCTCATGTTTTGAAAGTCTATCAAGTGTCTCAAATGATTTATCAATTGAAGATAGAATGAGTAATGAATTGTGCGACTTTGTAGTGTTTGATTTACCCGATTGTGAAGGGTCCCTTTTGAGTGAAACCACACCCAATCCTTTTGACCTCTACACCTCCATCTTAGAACCAGAATCGATTGAAATCCATGCTTTTGATGAGGTGTCTGAGAAAATTGATTTTCACATGATTGAGGATATCGACGCTGGGGATATTTCGGATGATGAACCCACAGTTTTGGATGAGTTTATCTCTCCAATTCATCATCCCGAGTCATTAGACGTTTTTCCCGAGCTTCATATATGTCTTGATATTCATGAAATATGCATGGATGAGCTTAACTTTGAGGAGAATTTTGAGGATATTTTTTAGGATGAAATAGTTCTAGATGATGAGTCGGATTTTCCAATTCATCCTGTTCCTTTCACTGACTGTGTACACCCTCCCGAACCCTTAACCAATACCCTTCCTCAATCACTTCTCTCCATCCTTTCCATCGTTCCGACCTTGCAAGAAACCGTATCAATTTCATTTCCTATGTCTGGTTTACCAAGTTCGGCGTACCCATGTTTTCTCACGAATCTTGAGGGATTTGACCCAATTTCTCGACGAGTTGATAGATTAGCACAATCGCTTTTCACACATCGGTCATCACATATTGTGCTAATCTATTCACTCCATTTTCACCCTCAAGTTCGTACTCCAGTTCTTTTTCCCTTCCGCCATTCTTCTTCTCATATACCTAGACCGTATCCTGCTTCTAACTCCATACGGTCTCGCGTATTCTCCATTTCTTTCCTCTCCGTATTCTTTCACCAACCACACCATTATAACGATAAGATTTTTGAATGTTTGGTGTTAACTTTTGGCCTGTGTAAGGCCTTATATAGCTTGATACTGTTCTCTTTCCCCCTAACTCTGGACTTCAACACTTAACAGTAGAAACACTTTTTTACTTATGTTTGGGGGGATCCTTTTTGTGTATATATTTTTGTTTTCCTTTTTGTTTTGTATAAATCTTTTGGGGAGCACCGATAATTTTGACCCTCTTGGTGTAGCCTGACAGTGAGGGCACTGTTAAGTTTAAGTTTGGGGGCATGCTCGGTAAGCTTTCTTCCTTCGCATTCATTTGTATATTCTGTATTTGCATACCTATTTAAAAACCCATAAAAATCGAAAAAATTTCTAAAAATATAAAAACTTTGTCGTCAAGTTAGCTAATAGGGTAACTTAGATTTTTATTTTGAAAGTTTAGTTGATATGTTAGAAATAACTAAATTCTAGGCTTAGGAATTGAAAACACTAAAAATAACCCTCCTTCTGTTTGACCTTGGTAATTATATGTGCTTACAGTTTTTTTATAGAAGTAGGTAATCTTGAGTTCAGTTCTTGAGTTAAGTCAAGATGAAGGGAAAGTATCGAAGCTTTACTGAAGGATAAGTCTAAAAAATAGTTTCTATTCTTAAGTTCAAATTTAGAAAGTATATACCCTATAAACTGCACATACACGCACCTTGAAACTTGGGATAGTAGAGCATACCTAGAAATACTCTTGCCTGAAAACCTAGTATGAAAGAAAAAACGGTATTTAAAGCTAAACACCAAAAAGAGCATATTGAAAAATATATCTGATCTTGAAAAAAAAGAAAAAGAAAGAAAAAGAAAAAAAAATAAAGTCAAGACCTGGAAACTGCTATTTACGCTTTAAGCCCACGCATTCAGTAATCGGCCGTTAGTACCTCAAGAAGCATTAATAGTCGCATGAAAGGTGTGTGAGTAACACCGTCCATCATTTAATGAAAAGAAGTAGTATTAGGTATTAGGGCAAGGGTACTATAGCTTGAATTGAATTCTTAAGTGTAGGGGAGAAAATTTACACACACATAGGGTATATAATCGATATTTGGAGGAAAGATAGAAATAAAGAATAAGACTTATGTTTTCTCTATGTTGATAAAAATCCCTGATTTGAGACCGCACTTTAGAAGGAAAACTCAGGAGATACCGAGATATTTCTAAACTTTTTTTTGGAACTTATATAATTTAGGGTTAAATAGAAAGTAGGTGTGAAGCATTAGGGTTGGATATTTCTAACTTAGGATGATAGAATTTTTAACCTAGATACTAAACTGTAGGAGTAGAATCGATGTTAACATATGAAACTAACTTGACGGGATTTTATGGGTAGTATCCGCTGAAAACCCTCAGGAAACAACACTCCTCCTACTAGGGACACCTAGAGGTTTAACGGCTTGATGCACACGCTCAGTGCAACCGCGTTCCCTGCGAAAGTGCGGTTAGGATTCTCTTTTGTGAATAAATGGTTTTGCTCGGGGCGAGCAAAAGATAAGTTTGGAGGTATTTGTTTATCACAGAAAACTACATTTTATACCGCCCATTCTTTTGCTCATTGTTTATAGATAGGTGCTTTTAATCCGTGTTTGCTACATATTTACAGGTTACAGGTTCCCAGTCTAAAACAATACAAATCAGACAAAATCTCTACAGTTATGCCAATATCCAGAACATCTGTCACAGACAGATAAAAGCCGGGTTCCAGTCATCCGTATCCGTCCAGTGCCGCGTACCAGCTCCAGAGACAAGACATATGACAGTGGTCATTCGTGTCTCGGACAAGCACAAAGCACGAGAGGGACAAGCACAAAGCACGAGACAAGCACAAAGCACGAGAGGGACAAGCACAAAGCACGAGTGGGTATGGCGCATTCAATGCATAAAGTGTTGATGTGATTCATAAATTCAAATATTCAAACTTCCCTCCAAACTTTGGGTGCATTCAAATTCAAATTAAATGAAAGGTCTTGTTTTGCCTATAAAAGGAAACCATTGGGTAAGTGAGAAAGAGTCCAATTTTGCCATACATTGTATCATTCTTTTGCTTAGCTTCCCCTTGAGATCTTTGCATTTTCTTGATCTTTCAACCTCTTCATTGAGCTTGAAGGTTTAAGGGTTGGTTATTGATCTCAAGGGTTGTATCTTCATATGGAATCAATAAAGCTCTTCTCGTTTTTGTGCCTTCATTCACCATGAGTTCATTGCCTCTTCTTGATCTTGCAACCTCTTCATTAAGATTGCAAGTTTAAGATTTGGTTATTGAACCCATGTCTTGTTTTGGGTTCCATGGTTCTTAGTATTTTCTTTCTTGCTCTTTTACATTCATGCAATTTATTACCTTGCTTTACTTTCTTGCACTTTAAATTCCATGCACTTTCTTACTTGTAATCTTTTCTTTTCTTTGTTCTTGTGTTCTCTCTTTTTGGTTTGTTTTGTGAATGGTTGTTAATATGGTTTTGTTAGGAATAAATACGATATTGTAAGTTAAGGTTTCTTTGCCCATTTCCTTTTCCCGTATTTTCTATTGAACTCCGTCCGAACGTTACGCAAGCGCTCCGTTAGGCACCCTACCCTACTAAGGTAACGGTGATTCCTAACCGCGACCGGTTGCGTTCGGTTTGGCCGGAGGAGAAAGCAAGAGACAAGAACGGACAGACAAGGGTCAATAAGCCGGATTCCATGAATACCATGCTTAAGTACCCTAATCCACGTTGCTGCCGATTGTTCTAGCTTCAATCGTTAAGTTCAGCTCAAAGGTTTTGAGTGCGGATTTCCTTAACTTACACCATCGTATTTTTTCCTAACAACTTTATACTTGCATATAACACATAGGTTTGATAAAGAACGAATCCGCCCACGCGCATTAACTCGTAACGACAAGAACATTAAACGCTCCGTCTCCCTGTGGATCGACCCGTGCTCAACCGGCTAGCTGCAAAGCGACACCGTCTTGATTGCGGTTAAAACTAAAACTCTTCCAATCAAGTTTTTCTGTGGTTTTGGTTATAATTTCTATTGTAGGTACTTTCGTGTGGACTTTTAGGACGGCGAAGAAGGGCAAGCCATCCGTCGACTTCGACTAGAGCGAAGCATTTGTCGGTGATTAGATATATATCTATGGGGGAAGTCGGGTGGATGGCATATAGCGCCCCCACAACCATAGAATTAGGATATATAGATATATATTAAATTTGTATACCTAGTAATAGGGTTTCTAGAATACCATATGTGATAGTAGTATACTTGTAGAAAAATATATCCCTGGTTCTATTTTTCTTATCCATTGAGGTATATGTATACACACACATATATATACCTATATATAATGATATTTACAATATGATGAAATGAGTCGATATGATTCGATACGATATGAGATAAGATAATGTACGCGACTATAGATCCATACTAATTGTTTTGATGATATCGTACGATGGATATTCCGTACATGATATTATGAGGATGGATCGCCGATATTTATTTTGACTCGAGATATTTTCTTTAAAATCATTAAAGTAGATATTATGATATGTTTAGAGCCATACCTGCTTTCAAAACTAACGAATCGTTACGTACTTTTAAATGATAACTTCAAGGGGACACTACGGCTTTTCAAATGGTCTCCTTTTCAAAAATATCATAACCCCTTATTTTCTAAAACAACGTTTTGTACTATTTTTATAACTGTATGGCTCATACGTAGTTGCGTGTTTTTATACTTGTTCGCCTTACGATCTATTTATTCCATTTATACCCGCATTTCGATTTCCTTATTTCTGTATACACTCGCGCTCATGCTCTGATTATTTACGATTTATATTACGTTTATACCTTAGTTTTACTTGACTTTGTACTAGGACACATTCACCATTACCAATGATTTATATGTTGCATGTGCACATACTCGCATGCTCACACACATCATCAGTAATTTCCATGTCATGTACACAAATAGAACTCGTGATGCTACCACATCATACTATAACCTGTTAGCATGTTAGATTCTATTAGTACTTTCTTTACAAGGCTATACGACACGCTCATATGAACACACTTTCTATGCATTACAGTATTGTTCTGTGCATATACATATCTTTTCATGATTTCTATATTCTTATGAGATTTTTCTTTCATGAGATTTCTGGATTTGAGAAACCGCAAAAATGATTTAAAAACTTATGAATATTTTAAAAATGCGGTTTTCTATTAATATGATATTTCGACGTCCACCATGAGATTTCTCGGCTTTTAGATATGATTACTATCCGAATCGAGTAGTGAAGAGCCACCGTCTGTGGGTATAATGTGGACCTAGTACCGTACCCAGGGACAAGAAGATAATATAGAAAGGCGTTGAGCCTGGCTGGGAACACTACCTACTGGTGACAGTATTGGACTTGGCGAATATCCGGAGAATACCGAGTGGAATGATATGAGACAGATGGATATGAGGACCGATCTGATGAAATGGTGCCTGAGATATGAGGGCTAATCCGATGAGACGGTACCTAAGATATAAGGATTTAAGCGTCGATGCTGGACACGGGATTTATAATGATTTCGAGTGTCGATGCTGGACACTCATGGTTTTATGATGATTTCGAGTGTCATTGATGGACACTCATCGGATGATATATATTTATACATGCTAAGATGACATGTTACCACGTATTGGTATAAGCACAATTTTATATATATACATATATACACGTTCTTTTCGTTACCACATGATACGATATTGTATTACAATATGACTATGGTAGATCGTTATGCATTCGATTTCTACCCGATGATCTCTTCTACTCATGAGTTGGTAATTCACCCCCATTGTGCCATAGTTTTCTTGCTACATTGACCGCTCGGATAAGTAGCGGATTACTGACATGTTCTTCTTTTGAGTGAATTGCTTGATAGGTGGGTTACAGTCCTGATCGTAACCTCCGCTTTGTTATGTATATTCTTTTGTGACCTACTTAAAAGCTCTATCAACCAGACTAAGTATATTTGGTAGACATAGAAACCAATGACTTATATATTCGTTTGGACTTAGTGTGAGATTTGTATATATTCTTTATACTTGTTCTCGATGATGTTTTGGTATTTCTTTTATTCTTTTTCTTGTATTAATCTTCGCCTTGGGCGTCGTATATATCTTGCATGGTTGTATTTCTGCCGATTGGCATTGAGCTAGCTTTCGTTTTGGGATGCCAATAATATTATTGTATATGTACTGGTTTTGATCAAAATTTACAAAGGAGGTGCTGCCCAAGTTTCAAATGACGAAAACGTTTTCAAACTTTAGTATACTTTCCACTTGTAATTTAAATGAACCTTATTTATATTTTAAAAACGGAACTTGATTTCATTTATACCCCCTTTTCAAAACTTCACCTCCACTATTTTCTTAAAAATGTTTAGATTCCTGGTTTTAGGCTTACTTGGGTTACGGTGGGGTCCTATAGACTTCACGTGATTCAAGTGCCAGTCACGTGCCATTTCCGGATCGTGACAAATATTTTACGTAAATACCCCATGGTTGATAGACAATCGTCATTGAAAATGACACAAATTCTACTGCGCATATGCAGCGGTTGCCAACACGGAAGTTTTTCTAAAATGTTACCTCTAAATAAACAGCATAACTTTATAAAATACTATTTACGATAAAATACCTTTATTCTTCCTAGAAGGATATAATTTCATTTAAATATCCTAACCTTTAATAAAAGACATTTTCCCCTAAAATACCATAAAATATTATAATGAGTCTTTTTCATAAAAATATTATGAATCATTGTTATAAGATAATTTTGTTATTAAACTACCATAACCATTTTATAAAAGTGATATTTTTGCTAAAATTCCTTAATCTATAATAAAAGATATTTTCTCATAAATACTATTGATTTAAATAAATCATATTTTCATTAAAATACCATAGGTTTTCCCAAATTTTATTTACCCTAAAATACCATGTCTTCTTATAAACATTAACTACAATAAAATACTATAGTATTTTATAAACTAAGGTTTTTATAAAATACTATAATCCACCTTACAAACTTTAAAGGTAACAAGATAAAATGAGAGATTGTGGAAAACCATATTAAATGAGATCAACTATTAGGATTCAACTTATGATACATCACATTATATATGATACGGTTAGAGTTAGAATGCGTAAACCTAAGTATAGAATACTATTACTAACCCGATACTTCGGGCGAATTCTACAAACCCGATACTTTGGGCGAATACTACTAACCCGATACTTCGGGCGGATACTACTACTAACTCGATATTCGGGCGAATGTGGAAATTCCATGCCTAGATGATATACGCATTAAATCTAATCCGTAAAAACTTTCCACTGAATAACGAGGGTGGGGAGTTTGATTAGGCAAGAATATGCAGAACTCGGATTTCCGTACTACTCGTTCATGATCCCGGGAAGTGACACTGTACATTTCACTTCTCCAGTTGTTATTCCGTGGCCATAACGGAATAATCGTGAGTATCTATACCCGTATTTAACAAACTAAAAATACCTAGTAGATACCTCATACGACATACCCTTATACACATATACATCATACCTTCATACCTATATACAGCATACCTTTATACACATATCATACCTATATATACTTGTTTTTCTTTATCCTTACTATCTGTAGAGGTAATCCTATCCAAGTGTAACCCGCTGACAGATTTCCTTCCTCTTCTTTTCCTTTCCCTGGGATGTCCATTAGACGAGGACGAATTTTGTGATGAAGAACAGGAGGTGGAGCTTACATGAAGATTATGCGGACTTGACAACAGAAGATTAGCCAGTTATATTTTTTCTTGATGCCCACATGTTTAGAGTTTTGCTCCTTTCCTTCGATGTAATTAAACTATTTACTTTATTTTTACTCGTTTATTTTGGGATGTAATACAGTTTTTGTTAATGGAAATAAATGCCTTCCACTTTTATTATTTCGTTCTAGTACTTATCTCGCATATTATATATATTCATACGCTTAACGTAACTGTATTGAAATAGACCACCTTCCGAAGTAAAATCCTTTCCCTCGGATCCTTATGAACCACTATCAATAGAATCACAATCTAAGAAGACAGGGAGCGGACACAAACGTCATCACCCACTGTAAATTTAAATTGCAAAACTACTAAACACAACTCTGATACTAGTTGTTGGGAGCGCGCGCAACGGATGAGCGACAACAAACCCTTATGGATCTAAACTAAGATCTCTTTAAAACGAATAACAAAACTAGAACAAACGTAAATCAAATAATACAAGAGATTTGTGGGGGAGGGGAATGGGAGAACATTATTAAAAATTTTGAGAAAAATAAAAAAACCTAATAGAGAATTACAATAACGATCTATTTTATGATCTCCAATGAGATCTTTTTCTGTCTCTCAAAGTTTTCCTTCTGATTGTCATGATCCCTTATGGAGCCGTCTCTCTCCTTCTTTAACATTATGATCAATATCATACTTTAAAACTTTAACCCTAAGATCATATATATATTTGATACAAATATGAGTTACAATATGATCCCAAAAATTACGAAACTGCCAACCAAAAAATGATTTTTCAAGAAAAATCTCGAACTGGAATTTGCGCTTATCTGTAAGGCAGACATTTGAACCTATAGGGTCAGACATCTGCGCTTCCTCTGCTTGAGAAGCAGAGCATTGCAAGACGTCTGACCTTGATGGTTCAGACGTCTGTGTTGGGTTTCGGTGCCCGCGCCGCGGAAACCGCGACCGAGGCGAAAGCGGAAACAAAAACTTACACGAGCAACGAACGCCCGTAAAACCAAGGATTCGGTCCAATAACCTAAACTAGCTAACTAGAAGTGTAAGGATTGAGAAAATACAACCTTTGTCACGTGTCCACCCAACTGTGGAAGACCCTTCCAAGCTCGTAGCTGTCAGGATCGCGCTTGAAGATCGACCACCCACGCCCAAGACGATCCACCCGAGGGAAACCGAAGGAGGTTCTAACCGATGGTCCAAGCTCGTTAGGTTTGGATGGTCGGTGATGTAGGAATTTTTCACTAAAAATTTCACTCATGAACCATACTCAAAAAGAAAGCTAGAAGGAGAAAGAGAAAGAAGTGAGGAAGCAACCATGAAGCATGAAGCTCTTCAAGTGAAGCAAAAAGAAATTGAAGCATCAAGTGTAGAAAATGAGGATGGCTTGCCTTTTTACAACTATGCTTCAATAGTGAATACAAATGATTTTACCAATATAAAATCCCCAAGCCATACCTGTTGCGCCACGGCAGCGTCCCGGCCGTCTATCCGAGGCCAAAATGCGGAATCAAAAATTTTCCTTACTTGGAAACTGGCGCTACCGCGGACAATAAAACCCGGATCGTTAACCATTAACCTATACTAGCTAATAAGGGAGGGGGTGAGAGATATACCGAGTGATTCGAGTCCTCCGGTCTTCTCGTCATCGTCCCAATCTCCCGCGGAAAGTCCTGTCTCCATATCGTCGCCTCCTCGCCGGAAGGGCACCACATCGCCTGCGTCTTTTACGGGCTCCCGCCTCATTACCGAGGCAACTCGGGCACGAAGCTGGCAAGTCGACGTGCCCAAGATTTGCTGTAGGTTGTAGTGTAGAATCACTTTGCCTCATGGGGTTTGTGAAGTTGCCTTGATGGAGGAATCAACAAGATATGAACTTGGGAATTTTTGGTGGCAAGCTAAAAATGAGATGGATGATAAATTTCCCACACCAAAAATGAAATGAACCATTCTCTCTTCTTCAAGAAGTGGTCGGCCCCCCCTTTTACAAATGGTGGAGAAAAAACACAAAAACAAGAAGGAAGGTGAGTGTAGGAAAAGGTGGAGGGTGACCACATCCAAAGTAAACCTCACATCATTAACCAAATCAATCTCTTCACAATAACCATCATGAATAAAGCAAGTGATGTAAAGAGAATAAAATGATGATGGTCATATCATAATCCCACATATGCAAGAAACCCCCTCCACAAATGTTATTTGCAAACTTGCAAATAACCCCCTCCATCGGAAAGTCCGGCCGGGAAAGAACAAAGGAAAACCGGCCGGAACGGAATGCAAACTGGCAACTCCAGAAAACTGGTCCCGTAATAAATTACAGAAAAACCCCGACACTGTGCATACACACCCGCATCTGTATCCGACCGGATACAAATGCAAAGAGACAAAATCTACACTGTACTAAACTAGGATCCGGCTTAAACCAAAGCCGGCTAGTAATATCCGTCCGATCCTGACCCGTGCAATACCGCACGTATCAGATCGAACCCTGCCATATATCCATACGGCCACTAGTACAAATCGTCCGATCCTGATCCGTGCAATACCGCGCGTATCTGATCGGACCCTGCCATATCTCCATACGGCCTCTACAGCGTTTCGCCCGAAACTTTAGTAACTGTAAGTGTGGTGGACTCTAAAGACTCGTCAATACTATGGCTGTGGATTTAACCACTAGCACGTCAGAGGTATAAGCCAATACGTGACGGGCCACCAGCTATTGACCAAAAGGTACGTCGATGAGCGAACTCATCCTGACACCCTACTGAGCCTGTCAGTGACAATATCCGTACAGTCCGGTCCGTTCGTCTATGAGCATCGCATGGAGGGCCTAGGGGGTTGGTAAAAGTCAGACCCCCAAAAGCGGTACAAGTCGTGTCGGAGTGTAGCCCAGAACACCCTGAGATACTGCTGGAATACCTACCAGTAAATCTCCTTCCTCGGCCGAGGGCTTTGTGTAATGGCTCTCCTAGACACAGCGCGACCTCACCCCCAATACCGGGAGAGACGAACCCCTGAAGATCCGCTCACTGCCTCCATGTGGCTCGGGACTGTACCCAACTAAAACCTGTTTGCACGACTCCTTTGAGCCGTGGTAGGGTAGTAATCAAAGTACAGTGGGAACTCACACGAGACAAATGACGATCCTCGGGTCGATGAACTAACCTGTACACATGTCACCAGGGAACTGCTATCTGACGTCAGGTATAAGACCAACTAGCATGTTCCCGGCGAGTTCTGTCCGGTGTACTCATAACCTAATGAGCACCTATATACATCTTAGGTGAACCAACTGACACCGGTGGCTTGTGAGACCGGCCACCGCCCCTCGTCGGGGTCTCGACTGTATACACTAGTCTACTATGGAGTATCGATGCCCTGTCTCGAAACTCCCACGACTAGGGACCTTTTAAGGATGTGCTTATTGACTACCAGCTCCCACGTATATGATCGCCCTCATACTGTTGGTAGTCAAGCAAGAATCCTAGGGGCTCTATCAACGTGCAATAGTGACCTGTAAGGTCACCTAAAGCAGTACACGATGATAAAGATAAACCAGATAGCATACTATCATCTCGAGTAAGACTGTCCTACCGGGATAGGTCATCCCTCAATCATTGCAATCACGTGCCTGTGATCCAATAATTGACTCTGAGGGCACTATCTCCAACAATCTCCCACTTGCACTCAAGGCTAATTATTGCGATGTCGCATACTCACAGCCCGTGTGATACCGAACACCCAACTCCTCTACTAGTCAGTCGCACAAAGCTCGTTTGCGAAACTATTGCGTTCGAGGAATAGCCTCAGTGAGTGGATCCGCTGTGATGTTTCTTTCTATGTCTCTCTCTATATCTCAAGTTCGCAGAGAAAGCCATCTCCCGAAATGGGCAATACCTGTCTCAGAGTATGTCTGGATATCTGATGGGACCTAGCTCATAAATGAACTCTAAATCCAAACTTCTTAGACTGTATCGATAACTGAACTTAATCAGTACCCAGCGCCATGCCTCCCTCAGTATTGCCTTGGACCTCCTGTCCAAAATAGTGCCCCTCGTCAGAAGGAGAAACTATAACTCTGACAGCCACTCTGCCATCCATGTCACCTTGGAAGCCTGGAATGATAACCGTCTCCTAAAAAAGGCTGTCGTTATCACATCCCTAGAACATCAACTTATGTTCTAAAACTGCTTCCGATTGTTTCACCAGGATTGGACTAATATCAACTTATTGCATCTACTGCAAGAACAACATCTGGTGTGGTACTTGACATCTCATGATTGACTCAATTGCCTAAGCAAGTGATCTGTCAATCAAGCGTATCCCTCTCCCCTTTAGTCTGTAAAACACCTTTAGAGAGGGTGACTTTATTACCTGCAGGTGTACTACCGTGCCAGGGGTCGTCTATTCTAAATACTCATAGAATGCTGTCAAGGTACCCAGATTAGGAAACCACCCAAATCTAGATCTAAAACTATAGATCTAGTAACCAGAATGTCTGATATAATATCCAAATCCTGTGTGGAGAAAACACTGTGTGACAACCAAAGTATAACCGATCGTAGTATAGGAATATCATTTCCTACTCTGTGTATGTCATCAAATACCAGGACATCACACCCTACTACCTTCTTAACAGATCCATCCTCTATTCTGATGAAGTCAAACCTATGACTTCACATCAGAAATAGATGATCTATCTCCGCTATATCTGCTTTAGTCTATAAATAGACATAAGCCAACTGTCCACCAATGCTTCCGCTGCTCCCACTGACTACGACAACCCTCTGGCAGTGTCATATATACGTACACTTCTGAAGCAAGTTCAGAACGACGCTATACTCATCCTCCTTCCGGGTTTCACAGTCTGGAACAACAGCAATGGCAAGTCTGGGTAAACAAGAACCTCCCTGCCACCGTCCTTGAGCATACCGAAGTACCTCTCGAGTGCCTGAGGTTACCCACCATATCTGCGGAGTGGCTAATAGAATGTTAAGCCAGATTGAATCTTCAGGTTCCTATCAAATTTTCAGTAATCGTTTGCGGTTCTGGAATCACTTCCAGTTCTACCATACTTCCACTGCTGTTTTCTGAAAAAATCCATTTTTAATAAAACTGTGGCGAGTCTAGAATAATATCTCTATTGATCTTCCAGATGGTAGAAAGTCAACCCTCGTCATAGCCTGGGTCAACCCACAAACAGCCATTACAGAAACGTGCCTTGAGTTATCCAGAGTCTGGTTTTAAGCATAAGCCGGACAACTCCCCGTACCTTAACAATGTCAAGATATGAACTGTTCTATATCCAATATAGAAACAGAGGCACTGATTTAATTGAACCAGATTCAAATCATGCAGATGTCTCCAGTGCATGTCAACTAAATGGAAGGAGGCCGATCAGCGTTACTCAACTTAGGAATGCTTCCAATTATGAGTAACCTGAAAGAGAAGCAAGTTCTCTTAATCATTACTATCAACTGAATACCATTCACAAGTATCTGCATCTTCGATCACCTTGAAGAATCCCGATACTTGCAATACCTGGTTCTCTACTTTATTCAAATACCTATAACTTCTCAAAACTTAGACCATGTGTTTCCACGAAACACCTGTCTAAGAATTAGAGAAGTCACAAGTAAACAGAACATAGTACGAGGACCAACTCCTCTGTCCTAATGGACACTGGACAATATACAATACTCTGTATAAGTCCCCTGAGTCTTACAACTCATTCACTGTGTGTCGTAGGTTGAAAACTGTACTTTTGGTTAAGAAGAATTACACCGCTGTTCAATGCTCCTTACCTAACCATCCACTGGTATAAGTAAATGTCGTAGACATAATTTCAAAAGGGTATATCTCACTCTATAAAAATAGACGTACAGATATATCAATTTGAAATTGGTGCACAACAACGGATATTCAAAACCAAATATTTGCCGACCGGCAAACAACCCAGGTGACTTCCTCAAATATCATCAATTACAACGAATCCCGATATAATGAGGATGATCACCTAATTCCCAATAACTTACTCCCACTCATTATCTGTAAAACCATACAGATATGAGAATCAAACCTGGTAAATACATACCCTGGAGCAAGTGTCTAATTAGGAAATCAGCTTTCTTTTAACAGTACACAGTGAAACTGAAACATTGAAATGTTTCGTTGGGGTATCCTGGTATTCTTAGTAATGCCTCTTCCATTATCCATATTCACAACTGTAACCGTGTAATTCTTTGCCACTTCTCCAAATCCCTTTAAATGTCTTTAGTCATTACCTTCTGTATACCCCTTTAGGCCAAATGGTTTTCTTCCTTCCCTACCGTTCGGCACCAGCCTATGGTTTGGAAGAAGACTATCCAATAAGCATAAAGGGTGTACTGTCCTAATCCTAGGAACACTCGCAATGCGAGAGAAGGTGATGATAAAAGACAACCGAATAAATCTTATTCCTATTTCTCCTGAACCAGAATCCATCCCCGAACTGGAACAAGTTCCTTTCGAGTTCGTATATAAACATATGATGGATTATCCAATAAACTTGGGATCTTCGTAGTGATACGGAGTGTCCTGGAGAAATACAAAGGTGATTTAGGATTGGCGAAGAAATACTTGGTTTGGTCGTGAATAGCAGTCGCAATTTACTTTGCCCTCTTACTAATCCCTTTCTTTGTCTTTACTTAATACCTTCTGTACACCGTTTAGGCTAATTGGTATTCTTCATTCCCCACCGTTCGGCACCAGCCTAAGGTTTGGAAGAAGACTATCCAATTTGCGTAATAGGTGTACTATCTCCTAAGCCAAGGAGTACTCGCAATCTGAGAGAGAAGGTAAAAGGAAAAGACAACTGAATAGTCCTATTCGTTTTCTCCAGAACCGGAAACCATCCTCGAATTCCTTCGAGTTCGTATATAACCATACGATGGTTTTGTCCAATGGAAGTGGACGTTCGCAGTAATACGGGGTGTCCTGGAGAAAAGAGGGTAAAAGTAAGAGTGGCAATGAGGTTAGCGACTCTGACAATCCAAAAGCCAGTGTTAAGAAGGTTCGGTCAACTTGGTCACTGAGTCATAGTCTTAGGGTCGGGTCAATGGTCGCTGCCAAAGAGAGAGAGAAAAGAAACACTCAGCGTGCTCTCTAACCTAGATCAGAATGGTTATCACTTTATCTAATCTGGAAACCTCCCACCGTAACGTCAAATTCTTCTCCAAACCTGAAAGAAGAATTAGTCGGGATCACCCGAGGAGTAAACCAACTCATCAGTGGGAATCGGGATCCAACTATCATCGCATGATAACGTGACGGAATCCACTCACGTCACCACACTCCAGAAGGTATGCGCATGCCTGGCAAGTTTCAGTTTCTTTAGAAACTCCCGATTTGATTTTTACCCCTAGGACCCAAGTGACCTTGACGGAGTCAACAAATCAAAGAGTCCTAGTCAAGTTCAACCCGTCATTCTCTGGATTGCATTAAACCCACCCGTACGTGCCCTTGACGGAGTCAACAAGGCCGCACGACTGTCCTAACCAATCCCATTTATGCTACAAACAAGCACTACTTAGCTATCGTACACTACGCCTTGACGGAGTCAACAAACGCAGCACGAATACTAAATAATACCCGTAAGAAATGACAGAGGGCTACGATTGGTTTTTGGCGAAAAACCTTTAACGTAATGAACTTGATATCGTTGAAGGAACCGGATAACTTTTTAGAAAAATATAGTGACGAAAACCTTTGCTAAAGAGGTCACTCCCGGTGAAGGGATCTCGGCTCTTTCCCCGTAGAATGAGGTGCAGGATATTCCAACTGAATACCATGATGCAAAGCAAGAAGTAATCGGCTATAGTGAAGTTATTGCCCTGACGCAAACTTCTGTCCAAGGGTCACTCCCGGTGAAGGGATCTCGGCCCTTGCTTCGTTGACTAAGGAGCAGGATATTCTAACTGAATACCATAATGCAAAACAAAAGAGAACGCCCTTGCAATAACAGCTTTTTGAAAAAATGTTCCAACAACATCAGAATAGGTTTGTTTATCTTGCATTGATCCGAATCAACGCAGTCCCATCAATTGATCACACCAATAAAGAACGAAAATAATGATGTACGTATATGCCATCCGCATTCGCCACTGGGTCCCGTCATTACTCGTTAGGTTAGCTAACTAACGACAGAGCGGGGACTGGACTAGCGCGGATGCAAATCATATACAACATCTACTAATATATATACCAATATATTATATTTCACTCAAGGCGTGATAAATGCAACATCACAGAAATGTACAGCATCACAGAACAATACAGATATCTGGAAGCCCCGGGTTTCACAGAGCCGCTGCAGAAACCCGACGTTCCCCTGGTCGTGTGGATAGCCTGCGCAATGAAAACCTAGACCCCTACGGGCGCGGCAAGTCACCCGACAAAACCTGAAGCGAGGCAGTCCCCTCCAGCACCGTGAATGGACCACCCAGCACTTCACGGAATCCCGTAACTTGGGCACCCCTCCTGGGTCAACCTGTACCCCCTACGAGTGCGGCGAATAGCCCGCCAATCCTAGAGTGAAGCCCCCTCCGTCTCAATGCCATGAGATGCGGGCCCGTTGCCCTCTAGAACCCGGCTATCCGTGCACCCCTCCGCGGGGTAATCCTAGTACAGAAAGTAAAATATACATACAACGGGTACATCGACCGCAACCAGCTCGTGCCCTAAAAGAATAATACAAACAGGTAGTGACGGCAGTCCACATGTCGGACGCTCGCCCCGCAATACCAAATGTACATATAAAACAAAACTGTACTAACATTGCATCCAGGCTATCCCCCAAGACCGATCCGCAACATCACAGCAATACATAGAACATCAACGTGAAAGTCACGTTCGCAAATCCGTCTAACCGGGCTATAGCAGTTAGACTGGATTTACCGATCAAGTGACATTCACGGTCGCAGATATAATGTAAATACTGTGAAATAATGTGTTTAAAATATCCGATCGACCAAAAATTAACAAGTGGGCCCCCAAGCAATACTGTAGCACTCACAGAAATTCTGGGCCCAAGTTTAATATTCCAAAAACCCTAAAAACACCCCAGAAAGAGACTGTAGAAAATTGATGCAGCAAACCGAACATAGTGCGGCGGAACCGCGGCCCAAGGGGGGTTTGGCCGCGGTTCCGCGCTCCTGTAGTGGAATTAGTGCATCGAATTTCTACAGAACTCTTACTACATCTAGAACATCACTTTTCCACAACCTGAAAAATTTTTAGAGCCCGGAAAAAATCGACAGAAAACTGATGTGAAGAAAACGCGGGTTTTTTGGAATTTTGGTCGATCGGAAATGTAAAACACACTAGAACAAGCTAGACTAGGTTAATGGCGTGGCTCTGATACCATGTTGCGCCACGGCAGCGCCCCGGCCGTCTATCCGAGGCCAAAATGCGGAATCAAAAATTTTCCTTACTTGGAAACTGGCGCTACCGCGGACAATAAAACCCGGATCGTTAACCATTAACCTATACTAGCTAATAAGAGAGGGGGTGAGAGATATACCGAGTGATCCGAGTCCTCCGATCTTCTCGTCATCGTCCCAATCTCCCGCGGAAAGTCCTGTCTCCATATCGTCGCCTCCTCGCCGGAAGGGCACCACATCGCCTACGTCTTTTACGGGCTCCCGCCTCAATACCGAGGCAACTCGGGCACGAAACTGGCAAGTCGACGTGCCCAAGATTTGCTGTAGGTTGTAGTGTAGAATCACTTTGCCTCATGGGGTTTGTGAAGTTGCCTTGATGGAGGAATCAACAAGATATGAACTTGGGAATTTTTGGTGGCAAGCTAAAAATGAGATGGATGATAAATTTCCCACACCAAAAATGAAATGAACCATTCTCTCTTCTTCAAGAAGTGGCCGGCCCCCCCTTTTACAAATGGTGGAGAAAAAACACAAAAACAAGAAGGAAGGTGAGTGTAAGAAAAGGTGGAGGGTGACCACATCCAAAGTAAACCTCACATCATTAACCAAATCAATCTCTTCACAATAACCATCATGAATAAAGCAAGTGATGTAAAGAGAATAAAATGATGATGGTCATATCATAATCCCACATATGCAAGAAACCCCCTCCACAAATGTTATTTGTAAACACACAAATAACCCCCTCCATCGGAAAGTCCGGCCGGAAAAGAACAAAGGAAAACCGGCCGGAACGGAATGCAAACTGGCAACTCCAGAAAACTGGTCCCGTAATAAATTACAGGAAAACCCCGACACTGTGCATACACACCCGCATCTGTATCCGACCGGATACAAATGCAAAGAGACAAAATCTACACTGTAGTAAACTAGGATCCGGCTTAAACCAAAGCCGGCTAGTAATATCCGTCCGATCCTGATCCGTGCAATACCGTACGTATCAGATCGAACCCTGCCATATATCCATACGGCCACTAGTACAAACCGTCCGATCCTGATCCGTGCAATACCGCGCGTATCTGATCGGACCCTGCCATATCTCCATACGGCCTCTACAGCGTTTCGCCCGAAACTTTAGTAACTGTAAGTGTGGTGGACTCTAAAGACTCGTCAATACTATGGCTGTGGATTTAACCACTAGCACGTCAGAGGTATAAGCCAATACGTGACGGGCCACCAGCTATTGACCAAAAGGGACGTCGATGAGCGAAATCATCCTGACACCCTACTGAGCCTGTCAGTGACAATATCCGTACAGTCCGGTCCGTTCGTCTATGAGCATCGCATGGCGGGCCTAGGGGGTTGGTAAAAGTCAGACCCCCAAAAGCGGTACAAGTCGTGTCGGAGTGTAGCCCAGAACACCCTGAGATACTGCTGGAATACCTACCAGTAAATCTCCTGCCTCGGCCGAGGGCTTTGAGTAATGGCTCTCCTAGACACAGCGCGACCTCACCCCCAATACCGGGAGAGACGAACCCCTGAAGATCCGCTCACTGCCTCCATGTGGCTCGGGACGGTACCCAACTAAAACCTGTTTGCACGACTCCTTTGAGCCGTGGTAGGGTAGTAATCAAAGTACAGTGGGAACTCACACGAGACAAATGACGATCCCCAGGTCGATGAACTAACCTGTACACGTGTCACCAGGGAACTGCTATCTGACGTCAGGTATAAGACCAACTAGCATGTTCCCGGCGAGTCCTGTCCGGTGTACTCATAACCTAATGAGCACCTGTATACATCTTAGGTGAACCAACTGACACCGGTGGCTTGTGAGACCGGCCACCGCCCCTCGTCGGGGTCTCGACTGTATACACTAGTCTACTCTGGAGTATCGATGCCCTGTCTCGAAACTCCCACGACTAGGGACCTTTTAAGGATGTGCTTATAGACTACCAGCTCCCACGTATATGATCGCCCTCATATTGTTGGTAGTCAAGCAAGAATCCTAGGGGCTCTATCAACGTGCAATAGTGACCTTTAAGGTCACCTAAAGCAGTACACGATGATAAAGATAAACCAGATAGCATACTATCATCTCGAGTAAGACTGTCCTACCGGGATAGGTCCTCCCTCAATCATTGCAATCATGTGCCTGTGATCCAATAATTGACTCCGATGGCACTATCTCCAACAATACCTCCCTACTTTCTAAGAACCATGCTTCTTGTTTCCTAACTTTACACCTTATTTCTTTTTATTTTTCTAAATAGAAAAATAAATATGAAGTGTCCTTCTAGAAGCATTCCTGTATAAATACAGAATATTTCACCCGGTATATGTATCAATTGTTAGTTATGTATATGCCCTAGAGGCCATTGTTGTACATATGATGTATATTATAGTGGATGCTTGGATATATATAGAGAGGACATTCTTGCTCGATATGATAGTATGCTATCTGGTTGCTCATTGTCTTAACATGTTGTCTTGTATTGTGTTGCTGTCTTGCTCTAACATGTTAATAAAGCCCTTAGGATGTGTACTTGACTACTAAGACTATGATGGAGATCATACTAGTGGGGCCAGGGTAGTCCAAAAGTACATCCTATAATTGTTCCTAGTCGAGGGTGTATCGAGATAGGGCATCGATACTCCAGAGTAGACTAACGTATACGCTTCTGGACCCATATAATGGGCGATGGATGATCCCGCATCCATTGGTGTTTTACATCAAAAACGGTATATGGATGCTCAATATAGACTGGCTACACTGAACGGACTCCCCGAGAACTCCTAGATGGTATTATACCTATCGTCAGATAGCAGTTCTCTGGTGACACTGGTACAGGTCAGTCTGAAGACCCGAGATCGTCATAGAGTCTTGTGTGATTCCTACTGTGCTTTGATTTCCACCTTATCACGTTCATGAGAACGTGCAAAACGGTGGCTTTTGGGTACAGTCCCGAATCACATGGAGGCAATGAGTGATAGGAGGGGTTTCGTCTCTCCCGGTATTGGGGGTTGCGTCTCTCCCGGTATTGGGGGTTGAAGTTGTGCTGTTGTCGATTGGCTATAACTGGAAGTCTCTGGCCAGGGCTAATATGGAGATCTACCGGTAAGTGTTATCAGTAGTTACTCGACCTGTTATGAGCCTCACATCGACATGACTTATCGGTTACTGGGGTCTGACGATTACCACCCCTAGACTGGATATGCAACATATCATACGAAGAGACCATACTGTACCGTAGTGTTTACTGATTGGTTCGACAGGAGTTTTGACAGCTTCGCTTGCTTTTCTTCTGATCGCTCAATACCCGGGTGGCCGTTACGTTTAGCTGAACGCTTGCGGCTTGTGGGTGTTTGATATGATCATCACCTATTGCCGGCGTATTGACGAGTCTTAGAGTCCCACACATGAATTTCCTAGCTCAAGCGAAATGATGTGGTGTGCATATGAGATATGCGCGGGGACCCGATTAAAGGCGTGTATGTGATACCGTATATTAATCGGGTATTTTTCTATTGGTCGGGTCATATAAGATATGATTGGTTTGTTAAATCAAGTGTTGATTTAACAATGACTTTATAGCTCACTTTTATTGAACCCTTTTCTATATTGACGTATGCATGCATGTATGCACATGTTGATGTCTATGGACACATACATGCATACATGGTATCATGGTTGTTGATACACTAGTGGTGGCAATGCAAGACTCACATGGGAGTAATTATGTATATATTTATTTCTCGATTAAAGAAAAGGAAAATTCTTTTATGGTTGATAATTTTACACACTTCCTTCTTTTAACCCTTATTTTAAGTGTGTACAGGCTTGCTTGTTGATCTTCTGATCGCTCAATACCCGGGTGGCTGTTATCCAGTCTATGGGTGGTAAACGTCAGACCCAAGTAACCGATAAATCGTGTCGATGTGAGGTTCATAAAGGGTCGAGAAACTACTTATAACACTTACCTGTAGATCTCCATATCTTCCCTGGCTAGGGACTTCTAGTTATAGTCAATCGAGCACAGCGCAACATCAACCCCTAATACCGGGAGAGACGAAACCCCTCCTATCGCTCATTGCCTCCAGGTTATTCGGTACTGTACCTAAAAGCCACCGTTTTGGACGTTCTCATGAACAAGGTAAGGTGGAAATCAAAGCACAGTGAGAATTACATAAGACTCTATGACAATCTCGGCTCTATAAACTAACCTGTACCAGTGTCACCAGAGAATTGCTATCTGACGATAGGTATAATACTATCTAGGAGTTCTCGGCGAGTCCGTTCAGTATACCCAGTCTCCACTGAGCACCCGTATACCATCTTTGATGTCAAACACCAATGGATGTGGGATCATCCATCGCCCATCATATGGGTCAAGATGCGTATACGCTAGTCTACTATGGAGTATCGATGCCATGTCTCTATACACCCTCGACTAGGAACAATTATAGGATGTACTTGTAGACTACCCTGGCCCCACTAATATGATCTCTATCATATTCCTAGCAATCAAGTACATATCCTAAGGGCCTTAACAACATGTGAGAGCAAGACAGTAACACAATACAAGTCAACATGTTAAGACAAAGAGCAACCAGATAGCATACTATCATATCGAGCAAGAAATTCCTCTATATATATATCCAAGCATCCACTATAATATACTTCACATGTACAACAATGGCCTCTAGGGCATATACATAACTAACAATCTCCCACTTGCACTAAGGCCAGCTGTTGTAGTATCTCATACCCAACATCCCGTAGAGTCTCTTAAATTGTATCTGGGGTATGGCCTTCGTGAGTGGATCCACAGTGTTGTCCTTCATGTCAACTCTCCTGACCTCGATCTCCCAGCGATCAACTATCTCCCGGATCAGGTGATACCGCCTCAGAATATGCCTGGATCTCTGATGGAACCTGGGTTCCTTGGCCAAAGCCATAGCTCCATTGTTATCACAATACAAAGGTATTGGATGCTCAATGGACGGAACCACTCTAAGTTCGTTTATTCACTTCTTCATTAAGACAGCCACTTTGGCAGCATCGTTGGCAGCGATGTATTCAGCCTCCATCGTCGAGTCTGCCATGGTTTCCTGTTTGGAACTTTTCCAAAAAACCGCCCCTCCATTGAAGGTAAAGACAAATCCCGCGTTCGACTTAGAGTCGTCCTTATCACTTTGGAAGCTCGAATCGGTAAAGGACACCACCTGGAGTTCTCCGTTACCATACACCAAGAACATCTCTTTAGTCCTTCTCAAGTAGTTAAGAATGTTTTTCACAGCTGTCCAGTGACTCTCTCCAAGATCTGCTTGATACCTACTCACTACACTAGGTGAGTATGCTACATCGGGTCGGTACATAGCATCGCGTACATGATAGAGCCTACTGCCGAAGCATAGGGTATCACTTGCATGCGAGCTCTCTCTAAATCAGTCTTAGGAGACATCTCTTTAGAGAGAATGAGTCCAGAGATCGTGGGTAAATTACCAAGTTTGGATTCTTCCATACCAAAACTCTTTAGTATGGTGTCAATGTACCTGAATTGTGACAATCCCAGTATCCGTTTAGATCTATCTCTATAGATCTTAATCCCCAAGATGCAGGAGGCATCACCTAGATCTTTCATTGAGAATCTTTGTGATAAGAAGAGTTTGACCGAGTGCAGCATAGGAACATCATTTTTTATCAAGAGTATGCTATCCACGTACAATATAAGGAAGACAACCTTACTCTCTGTCACCTTCTTGTATATACAAGGTTCATCTACGTTCTTGATGAAGTCAAACTCTTTGACAACAACATCAAAACAGATATTCCAACTCCGCGATGCCTGCTTTAACCCGAAGATGGATTTAAGCAGCTTGCACACCTTTCCGCTGCTCCCACTGTCTATGAAGCCCTCTGGCTGAGTCATGTACATGCACTCTTCAAAATCACCATTTAGAAAGGCGGTCTTAACTTCCATTTGCCAGATTTCGTAGTCATGGTATGCAGCAATGTCAAGTAGGATCCGGATGGACTTAAGCATAGCCACTGGAGAAAAGGTTTCATCATAATCCACACCTGGTTGTTGACGAAAAACCTTTGCAACAAGTCTAGCTTTGAAAGTCTCATCTTTTCCATCTACATCGAGTTTCTTTTTAAAGATCCATTTCCTCCCAATGGGTTTTACCCCTTCAGGAGCAACTTCCAAAATCCATACTTTGTTGGTGTACAAGGATTCCATCTCAGATCGTATTGCTTCCAGCCATTTCACAGAGTCACCACTCGTGATGTCCTGCTTGAAGCTAGTTGGGTCATCATCTTCTATGATGCAATCCTCGCTCCCACCATCAATGAGAAAAGCATAGTATCTCTCAGGTGGATGAGGAACCCTACTAGATCGGCGGAGAGGCTGAGCTTCGTTGGGAACTATCGAATCCTCTGGTTCTACCAAACCTTCTGTCGTAGTTTTTATTACTGGAACTTCTTCCTGTTCTACCTTGTCACCACTAATTTCCTTTGCAAGAAATTCTTTTTCTAAAAAGGTGGCATGCTGAGCAACAAACACCTTCTGCTCCTCAGGGTGGTAGAAGATATGTCCTCGCGAATGCTTGGGATATCCAACAAACTTGCACAGAATAGACCTTGCCTCGAGCTTGTCCGGATTTTTCTTTTTAACATAGGCCGGGCAATCCCATATCTTAACAAAATTAAGACACGGTCTCTTCCCCTCCCATATCTCATATGGAGTGGTAGGCACTGATTTGGTTGTAACTCTATTCAATAGGTATATGGCTGTCTTGTTAGATATATGTATGCCCTAGAGGCTATTATATGTATAGTGGATGCTTGGACATGTATATATATATATATATACAGATGACTTTCTTGCTTGACATGATAGTATGCTATCTGGTTTACTTTATCTTGACACATTCATTTGATCATGCATCTTACTCATTTGGTACATGTTGATAAAGCCCTCAGGATATTTGCTTGACTACTGCGACTATGTTACGGATCATACTAGTGGGATACGTGTAGTTTATGAGCAGATCCTTGAACAGTTCCTAGTCCTGGGTGTATCGAGATGGGGCATAGATATTCCAGAGTAGACTAGCGTATACCATTCTTGTCCTATATGATGGGCAATGGATGATCCCATATCCATCTGGTGTGATGACACCAAAGATTGTATGCCGGTGCTCAGTGGAGACTGGGTACACTAAACGGACTCGCAAAGAACTCCTATGTGGTATTATATCTATCGTCGGATAGAAGTTCTCTGGTGACACTGGTACAGGTTAGTTTGTAAACCCACGATCGTCATAGAGTTTTGTGTGTCCTCCCACTGTACTTTGATCTCCACCCTACGACAGCTCTACTGAGTCGTACAAACAGGTGGATTTTTGGTACAGTCCCGAGGCACATAGAGGCAATGAGCAATAGGAGGGGTTTCGTCTCTCCCGGTATTAGGGGTTGATGTTGCGCTATGCTCGATTGGTTATAACAGCATGTCCCGGGCCAGGGCTGCTGAGATTTACTGATAAATGTTATCAGTAGTTTCTCGATCTGTTATGAGCCATACACCGGCATGACTTATTAAGTTATTGGGGTCGACGATACCATCCCTAGACTCGATATGCAGCATATCTGACGAAGAGACCGGACTGTACGGTAAGTGTTTCCAGTTGGCTCGACGGGAGTTTTGACAGCTTCGCTTGTTTTTCTTCTGATCGTTCAATACCTGGGTGGCCATTACGTTTACCTGACCTCTTGCGGCTTGTGCGTGTTTGATATGATCATCACCTACTGCTGGTGTATTGACGAGTCTTAGAGTCCCACACAGGATTTTCCTAGCTCAGGCTAAACGATGTGGTGTGCATATGAGATATGCGCGGGCACCCGATTAAATGCGTGTATGTGATACCGTATATTAATCGGGCGTTTTTCTATTGGTCGGGTCGTATGTGATATGATCGGTTTGTTAAACCAAGTATTGATTTAACATTAACTTTATAGCTCACTTTTATTGAACCATTTTCTACTTTGATGTATGCATGCATGTATGCACATGTTGATGTGTATGGACACATAAAAGGAAACATGGTATCATGGTTGTTGATACATATTGGATGGCAATGCAAGAACCACATGGTTTATTTATATATATATATATATATATATATATATATATATATATATATATATATATATATATATTTGTTTTGAGAAAAATAAAATGGGATTAAATCATGGATGAAAATATTCCACACCCTTCTACACTTGACCTAAATTAAACCATGGTTTAATTTTCATTTGGCTTTTGACTCAACACTAAAATATGTAGATATTTATTAACCATAGTTTGGCATGAGAGATATATATCTTTGATATTTATTTTTCTATGCTAATTTTTTATTATTGATAATTATCACAACAAAGAGCTCTAGCTTTTGCCATCTTCTTCTTCCTCATCTCTCAAGCTCTCTTGAGATTTCTAGTGAGTGAGTGAGATAAAAAGAAAGGGTATTGAAGTGAGAAAACAAACCACATCATCATTCTATACTAGTTTAGCCCATTAGTTTAGAGTGTTAGCTTCGCTTTCTCATTCATCAAGGGAAGCAAGGAGCTTTGAGCAAAGGGACTTCGGGTGGATCATCGTGGACTTGGAAGGTCTCTAGCAAGCCGGTTCAAACTCTCAAGGATCCAAGGAGTCAAGAGAAGAGCTCTACAAAGGTTGTATTCTCTTCACTTAGCGATAGTTAACCTCTTGTATGTGATACTATTTTCTTTTTACCCTAAAATTCTAGTTAAGATTCATGGTTAAATTGCTTAGCACCTTCCTAAAATTTTATTGTGGCATGTGTGATGCTTGCAAACCCTAAGCATGGTGCCAGGGAATCCCAACAGTGGTATCAGAGCCAAGCCAGAAATTTATACAAGGTGTTATAACTATTACGAAAACGAAAATAACTCCGAAAAATACGATATTTGAAAACCTAGAAATTGCTCTCTGTAAATTTTTTTAAAAGTCGTCTAAAAATTATTTAAGCAACTGCAGAAAGTTGTATGTGATACATAATGAACACACGTGAAATATGAGGCCCATTGCTCGGATTTTGGCCGAGCACCAGGCTCAAATTTCCGCCCTGGCCGGCCACCTTTCCCCACTTCTGCCTCGTATTTCACCAGTCCACTGTTTTATAGGATTTGGGGTTTCAGGTATTGTTTGTTTTGCCCAAAATTTCATGTGATGTTTATTTTGATTAGAGGCTAATTCGTAGTGTTTTGTAGTCGTATATTTTAACACTGTAATGGTAACCTAAACAATGTTAAACAGTTCGAACGAACTTCAAACCCCACATTAAGAACCCCGCTGAAATTTTCAAGTGTTGGAATTTTCCCAAGTTAAATGTATTCGGAAAATCGTACAAGTATCCCTATGGATTCTCTAGAAGAACGTAATCTTAACTCGATTCAATGTCCACGGAACCGCGACCGAATCCTAGTGTTGTAGTTCCTTGGTGCCATAGGTGAGGCATTGGTTGACCCTTCTACGGCTGGTCCATAGACACTGTGGTACGTTTTTGGATATTTTAACTTTGCTCCAGTGTTGTACTCTCGGGGTAATTTGTGCGTGTTTGTTGATTCGATCGAAACGTTTAACATCGTCTGGATATATGTGATAATTGCAATTGTTGTTGTTTTTCATTTTCTTTTCTGCAACCGTAAGTGTATTATGTGGTTTATCGCCGGTTTCGTTGCTATATATCAACCACAATCGGGGTACGCATACTTACTTACATTGATGATATGTGATATTATGTGTTGCTGAGATATGATATGAAGGATCGTCGTGATTGAATAGCTGGGGTTTTTTTGTGAGATGAGAGTCTTTATTTTCATTCATGAAAAAATTAATTGTATGTAATATTATTTTATTTGGGGCACTTTCGGGTTGAGGATGATGTCACCATTATTGTTATTATTTACTTTTCCGTATTAGGATAGACCCAAAGAGGGGAGCACAAGTGACCGAGTTCTAGGGTTCAGTTGGAGGCCATCTCGAGGAGTCGAGACCGGGTCTCCTAAACTCTAGAATTGGTAGGGTCACTTTCCGCTCTCGTAGGGGTCTAGGGGTGTGGGCTTGGCTATTCATCGTGACCGTGGAATCCGTATTTTCTATTGTTGGCTAAATACAAAATACGGACCTCCTAGATATCCTATATTATCATATGTGCTTCTGCTGTTGATATTTTGTGATGTGATTACTTAATATCTGAGACGAATGGATTATTATTATATATATGATATATAATGAACGTTGATTATGTTTTACATCCGCGCTAGCCCGTCCCGCTATGCCGTTAGATAAGTAACTTAACGGGGCATAACGGGACACTGTGGCGAATGCGGATGACATAAGTGTACATTCTATTTTCATTTCTTTTCTGTGATGGCTTAGGAACATAAATGATTGGACTACATTAATAAGATTCATGTAAAGAAAAGGAAACCTAAAGATGTTGTAGAATCAGATTTGAAACTCACTCGGTCTTTTTATGAAAAATGCAAGTTTCAAAAGATGCGGAGCTTAAGCCACTCTTTTTCTAAACTATTTAGATTCTACAACGAGATCAAGTTCAAAGCGTTAAAGGTTTTCATAAGAACCATCCGCAACCCTCTGTTATTTTAGGAAGCAGAGTACTTAGTATTCATGCTACGTATGTTATTCATAGTCAAGGCGTAGTGTACGGTAGCTAAGTGATGTCTTCCTACAAAGCATATGATGCGATCAGTTAGGACATTCATGTGATTATGTTGATCATAGTCAAGGGTCATATGGGTGGGTCTAGTTAATCATGAAATGATGGGTAGAACTTGACTAGTGCTTATGATATATTGACCATAGCCAAGGTCATAAGCAGCTAGGGGTAAAAACCACATCAAGAGTTTCAAGAGTTGAAATTTGCAATGAGATTGCATACCTTCTATATGATAGTTTGATCCCGATCCCACTGTGAGTAAGAGTTACTCCCAGGAGAGTTTTGCACTTTACAATTAGCTAATCCAGTAGGTGTCTAGAAAGGTGTCAACGGGGTTAGACCTCTATGAAAATGAGGTTTTTTTAATTAGGTCCGTGCGAAAGCACGAGGAACCTCCCTCAAAGTACCGGCACTGGCCTGGCTGACCGGTTAGCGAAACTGTAGAATGTAATTAATCCTGGCTAGTTTTCTTTTTGAGGTTTTAAAAGAAAATTTGATAAAAGCGGTGGGAGACATCGATTATATAAGATAATAACCAATCTAAATCTTTGCAAGAGCATTTCGCTGAGTGTTTTCTTTTCTCTCTCCTAATGGAAGATACCAATGACGGGACTAAAGCTTCTGTTAGAGAAAAACAAACTGACAGGACCGAATTATAAAGAATGGTTGAGGAACCTGAACATTGCACTCACATATGATAAAGTATCATATGTCCTCACTGCCAAAGCCCCACCCGTCCCAGGTCCTGAATCATCTGTTTCGGATAAGGAGATCCGAAAAACATGGGATATTGATTGTGACACGGCCAAGTGCCTCGCGCTTTCTTCAATGGATAATGTATATCAGAAGAAGCATGAGAAGATGGATGTTCAATCTATCTTTCTCCATACAAAGGATCTATATGGAGAGCAATCTCGGGCTTTACGCTACGAGGCATCTCGAAAGCTGTTTCAGATGCGGATGGCTTCCGGCACATCAGTAGGTGAACATGTCTTGAAGATGATTGGTCTTATAGAAGAACTTGAGGATCTAGGATAGACCATGGATAACGAGCAATATACTGATATTGCTCTACAGTCTCTCCCCCAGCCTTTACTCCATTCATTGTGAACTTCGATATGAACAATTTGGAGAAATCACTGCCTGAACTTCTCATTATGTTGAGAAGTGCAGAGAACACGCTTAAGACAGGGAAAACTCCCGCTGTGCTTGCTGGGCTATCTTCCTCTTCCCTCCCAAAAGCCAAAGCCAAGCGAAAGAAGAAGAAGAAACCCACCAAACCGAGAGGTGAAGTTGTAAAGGCGAAGGGGAATGACAAATCCGGGGCCTCGGGAAGTGGAAAATGAGAATTTTTTTCTGCCACAAGTCGGGACACTGGAAACGCAATTATGCTTTGTATCTTGCTGATCTCAATAAGAAGAAGCATGCTGATGGTTCCACTTCAGGTGTGTTTGTAACTGAAAACTGTTTTTCAATAAACATTGCATCTTGGGTATTAGATACCGGTTCTGGTTCTCACGTCTGCAATTGTATTCAGGGATTGAGAAACAGTAGAGTTTTGAAGACTGGTGACCAAACTCTTAAGGTTGGAAATGGTTCCAATGTACATGTTGTATCCGTAGGAGAGTATCATCTTGGGTTGCCTTCGGGATGTATTTTGGTTTTGAACACTTATTATTATGTACCTAGTATGCTATGTAATATAATATCCGTTTTTTTGTTAGACAATGAAGGATATCATTTTGTGTTGCAAAATAATGTTATGAACATTAACTTGAATCAACAGTTGATTAGGTATGGTACACTAAATAACGGTATTTACGTCCTAAACCAACACACAGTCTTCAATATACAACATACAAATAAAAGAAAATTTTCAGATAGAAATGAAGCTTTTCGTTGGCATTGTAAACTTGGTCATATTAATGAAACAAGACTAAACAAGCTACATAATGATGGATATTTAAATCCTTTTGAATATAAATCTTATGCGACTTGTCAGTCTTGTATCAAAAGTAAAATGATCAAAACTCCGTTTACTGGACACGGAGAAAGAGCTGTAGAACTCTTAGGCCTCATACATAGTGATGTATGCGGACCAATATCTACACATGCCAGAGGCGGTTTTTCATACTTCATTACTTTTACTGATGATTTCTCAAGATTCGGACACGTGTTTTTATTAAAGCACAAATCCGAAGCTTTCAAGAAATTCAAGGAGTATAAACTTGAAGTAGAAAAATAAACAGGCTTGAGCATCAAGAAACTTCGATCGGATCGAGGTGGAGAGTATTTAAGTACAGAGTTTTCAGACTTCTTAAAACAGAATGGGATTTTCTCTCAGCTCACTCCCCCTTACACACCACAGCACAACGATGTGTCAGAACAGAGGAATCATACCCTATTAGATATGGTACGGTCCATGATGAGTGATGCTGAGTTACTGCTTTCCTTTTGGGGACATGCATTGGAGACAACAATGTATCTGCTAAACAGAGTTCCAACCAAGACCATGTCTACCACTCCATATGAGATATGGTGTGGAAAGAGACCATCTTTTAAAAGAGTTAGGATATGGGGATGTCCGGCTTTTGTCAAAAAGCATAATCCAGACAAACTCGAGACACGATCGATCATGTGTAAATTTGTAGGATATCCAAAACATTCATATGGATATCTATTCTACCACAAGGAGGAACAAAAAGTGTTTGTTTCTCAACATGCCACATTTTTGGAAAATGAAATTTTTACAAATAGTACTGATAGAAATGCAGTAGAACTAAAAGAGGTTCTGGAGACACAAATTACACGTGATGAATTGGTTGAAACTGATGTTGTAGTAGAACTTCAAGAACCTTAGCCGCTCCGGAGATCTAGTAGAACTTCTCGCCCACCGGAGAGATACTATGGGTTTCTCATTGATGGTGATAGAGAAGATTGCATCATGGATGATGATGACCCTACTAGCTTTCAGCAAGCTATCACGAGTGGTGACTCAGTGAAGTGGCTGGATGCCATGAGATGCGAAATGGAGTCCATGTACACCAACAAAGTATGGACTTTGGACGTTGCACCTCCTTGGATAAAACCCGTCGGGTGCAAATGGATCTTCAAGAGAAAGATTGGTGTAGATGGACAGGTGGAGACCAATAAAGCAAGGCTTGTAGCGAAAGGTTTTCGTCAAAGACCAGGATTGGACTATGATGAAACTTTCTCTCCAGTAGCAATGCTTAAATCCATTCGGATCCTACTTGCTATTTCTGCTCACTACGATTATGAAATCTGGCAGATGGACGTAAAAACTGCATTTCTAAATGGTGCTTTAGAAGAATGCATTTTAATGGATCAGCCAGAGGGCTTCATTGAAAGTGGGAGCAGCGAAAAGGCATGTAGGCTGCTTAAATCCATTTATAGATTAAAGCAGGCATCACGGAGCTGGAACATCTGCTTTGATGATACAATCAAAGAGTTTGATTTTGTCAAAAAAATAAATGAACCATGCATTTATAAGAAGATTGTAGGGAGTACTGTCACATTCCTCGTATTGTACGTGGATGACATTCTCTTGATAGGAAATGATATTCCTATGCTATAATCGGTCAAACTATTCTTATCACAAAGGTTCTCCATGAAGGACCTGGGTGATGCCTCTTGCATTTTGGGCAGTAGGATCTATAGAGATAGATCCAAGAGGTTATTCGGATTGTCCCAATCAAAGTACATTGACACCATCCTAAAAAGGTTTAGTATGGAAGATTCCAAGCATGGTGCCTTTCCCTCTTGTCATGGAATCACTCTCTCTAAGGACTTCTATCCGAAGACTGATGAAGAGAGAGCTTGCATGAGCATTATACCCTATGCTTCAGCCGTAGGATCTATAATGTATGCGATGTTATGTACTCGTCCTGATGTAGCTTATGCACTAATTGTTGTAAGCAGGTATCAATCCAACCCAGGGGAGAAACATTGGATAGCAGTGAAGAATATTCTTAAGTACTTGCGAAGGACTAAACAATTGTTCTTGGTGTATGGTAATGGGGATCTCCAAATGGAGGCCTTTACCGATTCCAGCTTCCAAAGTGATAAGGATGACAGCAAATCTATCTCAGGGTTTGTATTTACCCTCAATAGAAGGGCGGTTAGTTGGAAAAGTTCCAAACAGGATACCGTTGCAGACTCCATGATGGAAGCTGAGTATATTGCTGCAAATGATGCTGCCAAGGAAGCCGTCTGCATGAGGAAGTTCGTCGCGGAACTAGGAGTAGTTCCAACCATTGTTGATCCAATATCATTGTATTATGATAATAATGGGGTTGTGGCGTTGGCCAAAGAACCCAGGTCCCATCAGAAGTCCAGACACATCCTAAGGCGATATCATTTGATCCGGGAGATAGTAGATCGCCACGAGATTGCGATTCGGAGAGTAGACACAAAGAATAACACCGTAGATCCACTCACCAAGGCCGTTCCACGGCCGCAACATGAGCGACTTTTTGAGATGTTGGGTATAAGATACGCCAATAATTAGCCTTAGTGCAAGTGGGAGATTGTTAGATATATGTATGCCCTAAAGGCCATTATATGTATAGTGGATGCTTGGACATACATGTATGTATATATATATATATATATATATATATATATATATATATATAGATGACTTTTTGCTCAACATAATAGTATGCTATATTGTTTACTTTATCTTGATATGTTCATTTGATCATGCATCTTACTCATTTGGTACATGTTGATAAAGCCCTCATGATATTTTCTTGACTACTGCGACTATGATGCGGATCATACTAGTGGGACACGTGTAGTTTATGAGCATATCCTTGAACAGTTCCTAGTCGTGGGTGTATCGAGACGGGGCATCAATATTCCAGAGTAGACTAGCATATACCATTCTTGTCCCATATAATGGGCGATGGATGATCCCTTATCCGTATGGTGTGATGACACAAAAGATTGTATACGGGTGCTCAGTGGAGACTGGGTACACTGAACGGACTCGCCGAGAACTCCTATGCGGTATTATATTTATCGTCGGATAGCAGTTCTCTGGTGACACTGGTACAGGTTAGCCTACAGACGTGAGATCATCATAGAGTCTTGTGTGTCCTCCCACTGTACTTTGATCTCCACCCAACCACGACTTTACTGAGTCGTGCAAACATGTGGATTTTGGGTACAGTCCCAAGGCGCATAGAGGCAATGAGCGATAGGAGGGGTTTCGTCTCTTTCGGTATTGGGGGTTGATGTTGCGCTATACTCGATTGGCTATAACAGCAAGTCCCTGGCCAGGGCTGCTGAGATTTACTAATAAGTGTTATCAGTAGTTTCTCGATCTGTTATAAGCCATACACCGGCATAACTTATTGAGTTATTGGGGTCGATGATACTTATGCAGCATATCTGATGAAGAGACCGGACTGTATAGTAAGTTTTTCCAGTTGGCTCGACGGGAGTTTTGACAGCTTCGCTTGTTTTTCTTCTGATCGTTCAATACCCAGGTAGCCGTTACGTTTAGCTGACCTCTTGCAGCTTGTGGGTGTTTGATATGATCATCACCTACTGCCGGCGTATTGACGAGTCTTAGAGTCCCACACAGGAGTTTCTTAGCTCAGGCGAAACGATTTGGTGTGCATATGAGATATGTGCGGGGACCCGATTAATGCGTGTATATGATACCGTATATTAATCGGGCATTTTTCTATTGGTCGGGTCGTTGACCGGTTTGTTAAATCAAGTGTTGATTTAACATTAACTTTATAGCTCACTTTTATTGAACCCTTTTACACTTTGATGTTTGCATGCATGTATGCACATGTTGATGTGTATGGATACATACATGCATACATGGTATCATGGTTGTTGATACATATTGGATGGCAATGCAAGACTCACATGGTTCATTTATATATATTTGTTTTGAGAAAAAGAAAATGGGATTAAATCATGGTTGAAAATATTCCACACTCTTCTACACTTGACCTAATTTAAACCATGATTTAATTTTCATTTGGCTTTTGACTCAACACTAAAATATCTAGATATTTATTAACCATAGTTTGTCATGAGAGAGATATATCTTTGATATTTATTTTTCTATGCTAATTTTTTTATTATTGATAATTATCACAACATAGAGCTCTAGCTTTTGCCATCTTCTTCTTCCTCATCTCTCTAGCTCTCTTGAGATTTCTAGTGAGTGAGTGAGATAAAAAGAAAGGGTTGTGAAGTGAGAAAACAAACCACATCATCATTCTATGCTAATTTAGCCCATTAGTTTAGAGTGTTAACTTCACTTTCTCATTCATCAAGGGAAGCAAGGAGCTTTGAGCAAAGGGACTTTGGGTGGATCATCGTGGACTTGAAATGTCTCTAGCGAGCCGGTTCAAACTCTCAAGGATCCAAGGAGTCAAGAGAAGAGGTCTACAAAGGTTGTATTCTCTTCACTTAGCGATAGTTAACCTCTTGTATGTGATACTATTTTCTTGTTACCCTAACTTAAGATTCATGGTTAGATTGCTTAGCACCTCCCCAAAATTTTATTGTGGCATGTGTGATACTTGCATACCCAAGGCATGGTGCTAGGGAATCCCAACATGTCTCAAGCGCATGCCCCTAAAAGGAAATAGCCAACTCAGCGGTGCTCATCCGAGAACGCACCATATCTAATTGGGTGCGATTCCTCCGTTCCGATACAATATTGTGCTATAGTGTATACGGGGAAGTAAGATGAGAGAGAATCCCATTCGCTTTTAGATAATCCAGTAAATCATTGCTCAAGTATTCTCCTCCGCGATCAGATCGAAGGATCGTAATATTTTTACCCGTTTAGTTCTCGACTTCGTGCTTATATTCTTTGAATTTCTCAAAATCTTCATACTTGTGTTTTAATATGAACACATGTTTGTATCTTGAGAGATCGTCAGTGAATGTAATGAAGTACGAGGAACCATTCCTGGCATGTGTAGACATGGGACCGCATACATCACTATGTATCAGTCCCAAGAGTTCCGTAACTCTTTCTCTGTATCCACTAAACGGAGTTTTGGTCATTTTACCTTTGAGACAAGAATGACAAGTTTCATAAGATGATAATTCGAACGGATTCAAATATCTATCCTTAAGTAACATAGCCAGTCGTGTCGCATTGATAAGACCTAGTCTATAATGCAACAAGAAGGATTCGTTTATTTCTGAACTCTTCTTTTTGTATGTGTTTTGTACATTAAGAACTGTAGTTTGATTCAGAACGTATATGCCATTATTTAACGAGCCTGATCCAATCAACTTTTGATTCAGGAAGATGTTCATAACATTATCCTCAACTACAAAATTATATCCCTCTTTACTTAATAAAGAAACTAATATAAGATTGCATATCAGGGTCGGAATGTAATATCATTCGTTCAGAATTAATGTATTACCATTTAGCAATACAAGGTGATATTCGCCAACAGCTTTGGCTGCAACATTTGCACCATTCCTTACTCTTATGGAATGATCACCCTCTCCCGGTTCTCTATCTTTCTGTAGCCCATGTAACATATTACATATGTGGGATCCCGATCCGGTATATAATATCCAGGACGTAGAGTGAACTGAGAAACAGTTCTCAATAATTAACACACCCGAAGAAGAAGTATCAACATGCTTATTCTTCGTTGAGGCAGCGTGTGAATCCGGATATTCCCCTATTTCCTTCTCAGTCTTATAATAATTATAAGAAAGAACGGGATCAACGTTCCCCTGCTCAGTGTAACAAGCGGGTTCCGTCAATACATCCATATTATTATCTTAATTAAGGCCTGACATGGTCGCTACCTGGAGAGAGAGAGAAGAGAACACTTTAGCGTATGCTCTTGCAAGATTAGATTGGTTATTATCTTATCTAACCAGGATGGCTCCCACTGTTTTCATCAAATCTTCTTTCAAACCCTAAAGGTAAGACTGGCCGAGATTAGTTAAACCTTATAAGTTCGCCAATCTTTTAGCCAGGCTAGTGTTGGTACTATGAGGGAGGTGCCCCGTGCTTTCACACGGACCGAATTAAAATACACCTCATTTTCCCAGAGGCATAACCCCGTAAACACCTTTCTAAACACCTACTTGATCAGCTAATTGTCATGTGTAAAACTCTCCCTGGAGTAACTCTTACTCGCAGTGGGTTTCGGGATCCAATTATCTAATAGAAGGTATGCAATCTCATTGCAAATTTCAACACTTGAAATTCCCGATAATATTCTGCCCCTAGCGTCCTATGACCTTGACGGAGGTCAACAAACCATAGGGTGCTAGTCAAGTTCAGCCTGCCATTTCCTGATTGAATTAAACACACCCGCACGACCCTTGACGGAGGTCAACAAGGTCGTACGACTACCCTAAAACAATTGCATCATATGCAGCAGATAAATACTAGTCAGCTACCGCACACTACGCCTTGACGGAGGTCAACAAACGCAGCACGAATACTAAGTAGGATTTATCTGAAATGACGGAGGGCTACGACCGGTTTTTATGAAACGCTTTTGCGTAATGAACTTGATATCGTTGTAGAAACAAGTAATTTTGAAAAGGAGTATTTTTTAGGCTTTTACTAGTTCTGCTAATAAGATCACTCCCGGTGAAGGGATCTCGGCGCTTTCCTTATCGAATAAGGTGCAGGATGTTTAACAAATACCACTATGCAAAGCAAGAACTATAGAAGCAATCAAAAATAAAACCGAGTGAGTTGTAGCATCTGCTAGTTTCTCTAAAGAGGTCACTCCCGGTGAAGGGATCTCGGCTCTTTCCTTATCGAACAAGGTGCCGGATATTCTATAAGGAATACGGCTATGCAAAGAAAAAACTAGAGCTACCCTTTTTGAAAATTTGATTCTACAACATCTTTTAGGTTTCTTATCTTCCATTAATCTCATTAATGAAGTCCCATCATTTATGCTTCCTAAGCATCACAGAAGAAACGAAAATACAACGTACGCTTATATCATCTGCATTCTCCACAGTGTCCCATTATGCACTGTTAGGTTACTTAACCAATGGCAAAGCGGGGCGAGACTAGCGTGGATGTAAAACATAAGTAACGTTTATTATATATCATATATATAATAATAATCCATTCGTCTCAGATATTAAATAATCACATCACAGAATATCAACAGCAGAAGCACATATGAAAATATAGGATATCTAGGAGGTCCGTATTTTGTATTTAACCAACAATAAAAGAATATTACATACAATTAATTTTTTTACATGAATGAAAATAAAAACTTTCATCTCACATAAAACCCCCGTCTATTCAATCACGACGATCCTGCACATCATATCTCAGCAACACATAATATCACATATCATCAACTTAAGTAAGTATGTGTACCCCGATTGTCGTTGATGTAAAGCAACGAAACCGGCGATACACCACATATTACACTTACGGTCACAGAAAAGAAAGTGAAAAACAACAACAATTTCAATTATCACATATATCCAGACGATGTTAAACGTTTCGATCGAATCAACAAACACCCACAAATTACCCCGGGAGCACAACACTAGAGCAAAGTTAAAATATCCAAAAATGTGTCAAAGTGTCTATGGACCAGCCGTAGAAGGGTCAACCAATGCCTCACCTATGGCACTACGGAACCACGACAAACCCTAGAGTTCGTTCGTGGTTCCGTGGACATAGAATAAAGTAAAGGTTACGTTCTTCTAGAGGGTCCATAGGGATACTTTCATGATCTTCCTAATATGTTCAACTTGAGAAAATTCCAACACTTGAAAATTTCAGCGGGGGTCTTGATGTGGGGTTTGAAGTCCGTTCGAACTGTTAAACATTGTCTAGGTTACCATTACAGTGTTAAAATATACGACTACGAAACACTAGGAATTAGCCCCAAAGCAAAATAAACATCACATGAAATTTTGAGCTAAACAAATAATACCTGAAACCCCAAATCCTACAGAACAGAGCACTGGTGAAATACGAGGTGGTTTGGAGCACAGGGGGCCGGCTAGGCCGGAATTTGGAGCTTGGTGCTCAGCCAAAATCCGAGCAATGTGCTACGTATTTCACGTGTGTTCCTTATGTATCACATACATCCTTTTGCAGTTGCTTAAATAATTTTTAAACGACATTTTCAAAAATTTACAGAGAGCAATTTCAAGTGTTTCAAAATATCGTATTTTCGAAGTTGATTTCGTTTTCGTAATAGTTATAACACCGTGTCTAAATTTCTAGCTTGGCTCTGATACCACTGTTGGGGTTCCCTAGCACTATGCCTAGGGTTTGCAAGCATCTCACATTCCATAATAAAAATTTTGGGGAGGTGCTAACCAATCTAACCATGAATCTTAACTAGAATTTTAGGGTAACACTAATAGTATCACATACTAGAGGTTAACTATCACTAAGTGAAGAGAATAGAACCTTTGTAGACCTCTTCACTTGACTCCTTGGACCCTTGAGAGTTTTAACCGGCTCTCTAGAGACCTTCTAAGTCCACGATGTTCCACCCGAAATCCTTTTGCTTAAAGCTCCTTGATTCACTTGATCAATGAGAAAGTGGAGCTAACACTCTAAAGTAATTTGCTAAACTAGTATAGAATGATGAAGTGGTTTGTTTTCTCACTTAAAAACCTTTTCTTTTTATAATCCTCACTCACTAGAAATCTGAAGAGAGAATGAAGGAGGGAGAAGAAGATGGCAAGCTTGAGCTCAATGTTGTGATAATCACTAATAAAAATGAGAATGAATAATATAAATAAAAGTCACACTCACAATTAACCATGGGTTAATAAATATCTAGATATTTATTTTTGGATTAAATAAAAGGAAAATTCTCTCATGGCTGATAATTCTACACACTTCCTTCACTTAACTTTTGTTATGACCTTGAGTTTATTTTCAATCTCCCACTTGTACTAAGGTCAGCTGTTGTAGTATCTCATGCCCAACATCCTGTACAGTCTCTCAAATTATGTCTAGGGTATTTCCTTCGTGATTGAATCCAAAGATTTGTCCTTCGTGTCAACTATCCTGGCTTCGATCTCCCGGCGATCAACTATCTTCCGGATCAGGTGATACTGCCTCAGAATATGCCTGGATCTCTAATGGGACCTTGGTTCCTTGGCCAAAGCCACAGCTCCATTGTTATCATAATACAAAGGTATTGGATGCTCAATGGACATAACCACTCTAAGTTCGTTTATGAACTTCTTCATCCAGACAGCTTCTTTGGCAGTATCGTTGGCAGCGATGTATTCAGCCTCCATCGTCGAGTCTGCCACGGTTTCCTGTTTGGACTCTGCCAACAAATCTCCCCTCCATTGAGGGTAAAGACAAATCCCGAGTGTGACTTAGAGTCGTCCTTACCACTTTGGAAGCTCTAATCGGTAAAGGACTCCACTTGGAGTTCTCCGTTACCATACACCAAGAACATCTCTTTAGTCCTTCTCAAGTACTTAAGAATGTTCTTCACAGTTGTCTAGTGACTCTCTCCAGGATCTGCTTGATACCCACTCACTACACTTAGTGAGTATGCTATATCGGTTCTGGTACATAGCATCGCATACATGATAGAGCCTACTGCCGAAGCATAAGGTATCCCTTGCATGCGAGCTCTTTCTAAATCAGGAGACATCTCTTTGGAGAGAGTGAGTCCAGAGATCGTGGGTAAATTTCCACGTTTGGATTCTTCCATACTAAACCTCTTTAGTATGGTGTCAATGTACCTAAATTGGGACAATCCCAGTATCTGTTTAGATCTATCTTTATAGATCTTAATCCACAAGATGCAAGAGGCATCACCTAGATCTTTCATTGAGAATCTTTGTGATAAGAAAAGCTTGACCGAGTGCAGCATAGGAACATCATTTCCTATCAAGAGTATGTCATCCACGTACAATATGAGGAAGACAATCTTACTCTCTGCCACCTTCTTGTATATACAAGGTTCATCTACGTTCTTGATGAAGTCGATCTCTTTGACTACAATATCAAAACAGATGTTCCAACTCCGCGATGCCTTCTTTAACCCGTAGATAGATTTAAGCAGCTTGCACACCTTTCCGCTGCTCCCACTATCTACGAAGCCTTCTGGCTGAGTCATGTACACGCACTCTTCCAAATCACCATTTAGAAAGGGGGTCTTAACATCCGTTTTCCAGATTTCGTAGTCATGGTATGCAGCAATGGCAAGTAGGATCCAGATGGACTTAAGCAAAGCTACTAGAGAAAAGATTTCGTCATAATCCACACCTGGTTGTTGATGAAAACCCTTTGCAATAAGTCTAGCTTTGAAAGTCTTAACTTTTCCATCTACACCGAGTTTCTTTTTAAAGATCCATTTTCTCGCAATGGGTTTTACCCCTTCAGGAGCAACTTCCAAAGTCCATACTTTGTTGGTGTACATGGATTGCATTTCAGATCGCATTGCATCCAGCCATTTCATAGAGTCACCACTCATGATGGTCTGCTTGAAGCTAGTTGGGTCATCATCTTCCATGATGCAATCCTCGCTCCCACCATCAATGAGAAAACCGTAGTATCTCTCAGGTGGATGATGAACCCTACTAGATCGGCGGAGAGGTTGAGATTCATTGGGAACTATCGAATCCTCTGGTTCTACCAAATCTTCTGTCGATGTTTGTATCGCTGGAACTTCTTTCAGTTCTACCTCGTCGCCACTAATTTCCTTTGCAAGAAATTCCTTTTCTAAAAAGGTGGCATGCTGAGAAACAAACACCTTTTGTTCCTCAGGGTAGTAGAAGATATGTCCTCGCGAATGCTTGGGATATCCTACAAACATACACAAAATAGACCTTGCCTCGAGCTTGTCTGGATTTTGCATTTTAACACAGGCCAGGAACCCCATATCTTAACAAAATTAAGACATGGTCTCTTCGCCTCCCATATCTTATATGGAGTGGTAGGCAATGATTTGGTTGGAACTCTATTCAATAGGTATATGGCTGTCTCAAGCGCATACCCCCAAAAGGAAATAGGTAACTCAGCGGTGCTCATCATAGAGCGCACCATATCTAATAGGGTGCGATTCCTCCGTTCCAATACACCATTGTGCTGTGGTGTATACGGGGGAGTAAGCTAAGAGAGAATCCCATTCTCTTTTAGATAATCAAGGAACCCATTGCTCAAGTATTCTTCTGCTCAATCAGATCGAAGGATCTTAATACTTTTACCCGTTTGGTTCTCGACTTCGTGCTTATATTCTTTGAATTTCTCAAAAACTTTAGACTTGTGTTTCAACAGGAGCACATGTCCATATCTTGAGAGATTGTCCGTGATGTAATGAAGTACGAGGAACCATTCCTGGCATGTGTAGACATGGGACCACATACATCACTATGTATCAGTCCTAAAAGTTCCGTAACTCTTTCTCCATGTCCACTAAACGGAGTTTTGGTCATTTTACCTTTGAGACATGAATGGAAAGTTTCATAAGATGATAATTCGAATGGATTCAAATATCCATCCTTATGTAACTTAGCCAGTCGCGTCGCATTGATATAACCTAGTCTATAATGCCATAAGAAGGATTCGTTCATTTCGGAACTCTTCCTCTTGTGTGTGCTTTGTACATTAAGAACTGTAGTTTGATTCAGAACGTATATGCCATTATTTAATAAGCATGATCCAATCAACTTTTGATACAGGAAGATGTTCATAACATTATCATGTACTACAAAATTATATCCTTCTTTACTTAATAAAGAAACTGATATAAGATTGCATGTCAGTGTCGGAATGTAATAGCAATCGTTCAGAATCAATGTATTACCATTTGGCAATACAAGGTGATATTCGTCAACAGCTTTGGCTGCAACATTTGCACCATTCCCTATTCTTATGGAATGATCACGCTCTTCCAGTTCTCTACCTTTCAGTAGCCCATGTAACATATTACATATGTGGGATCCCGATTCGGTATCTAATACTCAGGACGTAGAGTGAACTGAGAAACAGTTCTCAATAACTAACACACCCGAAGAAGATGCATCAACATACTTATTCTTCGTTGGGCAGCATAGGATTCCGGATATTCCCCTATTTCCTGCCCAGTCTTATAATAATTATAAGAAAGAACGGGACCAACGTTCCCCTGCTTAGTAAAATATGCGGGTTCGGTCAATACATCCATATTGTTATCTTGATTAAGGCCTGACATGGTCGCTACCTGGAGAGAGAGAGAAGAGAACACTTTAGCGTATGCTCTTGCAAGATTAGATTGGTCATTATCTTATCTAATGAGGATGGCTCCCACTGTTTTCATCAAATCTTCCTTCAAACCCTAAAGGTAAGACTAGCCGGGATTAATTACACCTTACAAGTTCGCCAATCTTTCAGCCTGGCCAGTGGTGGTACTTTAAGGGAGGGGCCCCGTGCTTTTGCACGGACCTAATTAAAATAAACCTCATTTTCCCAAAGGCATAATCCCGTAACACCTTTCTAGACACCTACTTGATCGGCTAATTGTCATGTGTAAAACTCTCTCAGGAGTAACTCTTACTCGCAGTGGGTAACGGGATCCAATTATCTTATAGAAGGTATGCAATCTCATTGCAAATTTCAACACTTGAAATTCCTGATAATATTCTGCACCTAACGTCCTATGACCTTGACAAAGGTCAACAAACCATAGGGTGCTTGTCAAGTTCAGCCCGTCATTTCCTGATTGAATTAAACCCACCCGCACGACCCATGACGGAGGTCAACAAGGTCGTACAACTACGCTAAAACAATCGCATCATATGCAGCAGATAAATACTAGTCAGCTAATGCACACTACGCCTTGACGGAGTTCAACAAACACAGCACGAATACTAAGTAGGACTTATCTGAAATGATGGAGGGAAACGATAGGTTTTTATGAAAACCTTTTGCGTAATGAACTTGATATAGTTGTAGAAACAAGTGATTTTGAAAATGAGTGTTTTTTAGGCTTTTACTAGTTCTGCTAAAAACATCACTCCCGGTGAAGGGATCTCGGCTCTTTCCTTATCGAATAAGGTGCAGGATATTTCACAAATACCACTATGCAAAGCAAGAAATATAGAAGCAATCAAAAACAAAACCGAGTGAGTTGTAGAATCTGCTAGTTTCGCAAAAGAGGTCACTCCCGGTGAAGGGATCTCAGCTCTTTCCTTATCGTATAAGGTGCTGGATATTCTATAAGGAATACCGCTATGCAAAGCAAAAACTAGAGCTACCTTTTTTGAAAATTTGATTCTACAACATCTTTTAGGTTCTTCTCTTCCATTAATCTCATTAATGAAGTCCCATCATTTATACTTCCTAAGCATCACAGAAGAAACGAAAATACAACGTACGCTTATGATATCCGCATTCGCCACAGTGTCCCGTTATGCACCGATAGGTTACTTAACTAACGACATAGCGGGGAGGGACTAGCACGGATGTAAAACATAAGAAACCTTTATTATATATCATATATATCATAATAAGCCATTCGTCTCAGATATTAAGTAATCACATCACAGAATATCAACAGCAGAAGCACATATGAAAATATAGGATATCTAGAAGGCCCGTATTTTGTATTTAGCCGACAATAGAAAATACGGATTCTACGGTTGCGATGAATAGCCAAGCCCACACCCCTAGACCCTAACGAGAGTGGCAAGTGACCCTACTAATTCTAGAGTTTAGGAGACCTGGTCTTGACTCCTCGAGATGGCCTCCAACTGAACCTTAGAACCCGGTCACTTGTGCTCCCCTCCTTGGGTCTATCCTAATGAGTAAAAGTAAATAATATACAATAATGGTGACATCATCCTCAACCCGGCGTTTTCTTGCTGAGTTGATTCCGGGTCCAGAAGTGGCCCAAAAAAAAAGAATATTTCCTACAATTAATTTTTTTACATGAATGAAAATAAAAACTCTCATCTCATATAAAACCCCCGGCTATTCAATAACGAAGATTATGCACATCATATCTCAGCAACACATAATATCACATATCATTAACGTAAGTAAGTATGCATACTCCGATTGTCGTTGATGTAAACCAACAAAACCGGCGATACACGACATACTAAACTTACGGTCGCAGAAAAGAAAGTGAAAATCAACAACAATTGCAATTAGCACATATATCTAGACGATGTTAAACGTTTCGATTGAATCAACAAACACCGACAAATTACCCCGGGAGCACAACACTTGAGCAAAGTTAAAATATCCAAAAACGTTCCAAAGTGTCTATGGACCAGCCGTAGAAGGGTCCACCAATACCTCACCTATGGCACGGGAACTACGGCAAACCCAAGGGTTCGGTCGCGGTTCCGTGGACATAGAATCGAGTTAAGGTTACGTTCTTCTAGAGGGTCCATAGGGAAACTTGCACGATCTTAACACTTGAAAATTTCAGCAGGGGTCTTGATGTGGGGTTTGAAGTTCGTTCGAACTGTTAAACATTGTCTAGGTTACCATTACAGTGTTAAAATATATGACTACGAAACACTACGAATTAGCCCCTAAGCAAAATAAACATCACATGAAATTTTGGGCTAAACAAACAATACCTGAAACCCCAAATCCTACAGAATAGAGCACTGGTGAAATACGAGGTGGTTTGAAGCACAGGGGCCGGCCAGGCCGGAATTTGGAGCTTGGTGCTCGGCCAAAATCCGAGCAATGGGCCTCGTACTTCACGTGTGTTCATTATGTATCACATACATCCTTCTGCAGTTGCTTAAATAATTTTTAAACGACTTTTTCAAAAATTTACAGAGAGCAATATCAAGGGTTTCAAAATATCGAATTTTCGAAGTTGTTTTCGTTTTCGTAATAGTTAAAACACCGTGTCTAAATTTCTAGCTTAGCTCTGATACCACTGTTTGGGTTTCCTAGCACCATGCCTAGGGTTTCCAAGCACCGCACATGCCACAATAAAATTTGGGGGGGGGGGGCTAAGCAATCTAACCATGAATCTTAACTAGAATTTTAGGGTAACACTAATAGTATCACATACTAGAGGTTAACTATCACTAAGTGAAGAGAATACAACCTTTGTAGACCTCTTTTCTTGACTCCTTGGATCCTTGAGAGTTTGAACCGGCTCGCTAGAGACCTTCCAAGTCCACGATGATCCACCCGAAGTCCCTTTGTTCAAAGCTCCTTGCTTCACTTGATCAATGAGGAAGTGGAGCTAACACTCTAAACTAATACGCTAAACTAGTATAGAATGATGAAGTGGTTTCTTTTCTCACTTAAAAACACTTTCTTTTTATAAACCTCACTCACTAGAAATCTCAAGAGAGAATGAAGGAGGATGAAGAAGATGGCAAGCTTGAGCTCAATGTTGTGATAATCACTAATAAAAATGAGAATGAATAATATAAATAAAAGTCACTCTCACAATTAACTATGGGTTAATAAATATCTAGATATTTATTTTAGAGTCAAAGCAACTAAGGAAAATAAACTCAAGGTCAAAACAAGGGTTAAGTGAAGGAAGTTTGTAGAATTATCAACCATGCGAGAATTTTCCTTTTCTTTAATCCAAAAATAAATATATACATAATTACTCCCATGTGAGTCTTGCATTGCCACCACTAGTATATCAACAACCATGATACCATGTACGCATGTATGTGTCCATACACATCAACATGTGCATACATGCATGCATACATCAATATAGAAAATGGTTTAATAAAAGTGAGCTATAATGTCAATATTAAATCAACACTTGATTTAACAAACCGATCATATCTCATACGACCCGACCAATAGAAAAATGCCCGATTAATATACAGTATCATATACACGCATTTAATCGGGTCCCCGTGCATATCTCATATGCACACCACATCGTTTCGCCTGAGCTAGGAAACTCTTGTATGGGACTCTAAGACTCGTCAATACGCCGGCAGTAGGTGATGATCATATCAGACATCCAGAAGCCGCAAGAAGTCAGCTAAACATAACGGCCACCCGGGTATTGAGCGATCAGAAGAAAAACAAGCGAAGCTATCAAAACTCCCGTCGAGCCAATCAGTAAACACTACCGTACAGTCTGGTCTCGTCATCTTATATGTTGCATATCCAGTCTTGGGGTGGTAGTCGTCAGACCCCAGTAACCAATAAGTCGTGTCGATGTGAGGCTCATAACAGGTTGAGAAACTACTGATAACACTTACCAGTAGATCTCCATATCAGCCCTGGCCAGGGACTTCCAGTTATAGCCAATCGAACACAACGTAACATCAACCTCAAATACCGGGAGAGAAGAAACCCCTCCTATCGCTCATTGCCTCCATGTGATTCGGTACTGTACCCAAAAGCCACCGTTTTGCACGTTCTCATGAACGTGGTAAGGTGGAAATCAAAGCACGGTAGGAATCACACAAGACTCTATAACGATCTCGGGTCTACAGACAAACATGTACCAGTGTCACCAGAGAATTGCTATCTGGCGATAGGTATAATACCATCTAGGTGTTCTCGGCTAGTCCGTTCAGTGTACCTAGTCTATACTGAGCACCCGTATACCATCTTTGATATCAAACTCCAATGGATGCGGGATCATCCATCGCCCATCATATGGGTCAAGAAGCGTATACACTAGTCTACTCTGGATTATCGATGTTGTCTCGATACACCCTCGACTAGGAACAATTATAGGATGTACTTTTGGACTACCTTGGCCCAACTAATATGATCTCCATCATAGTCCTAGTAGTCAAGTACACATCCTAAGGGCTTTATCAACATGTGAGAGCAAGCCATTAACACAATACAAGTCAACATGATAAGACAGAGAAACCAGATAGCATACTATCATATCGAGCAAGAAAGTACTCTTTATATATATCCAAGCATCCACTATAATATACATCATATGTACAACAATGACCTCTAGGGTATATACATAACTAACATCGCCACATATACACGTATCCGTATAAAAATACAGATAGCACCAAAGAAAGAAAATGAATAGTGAAAAATAATACTAAAATATATGTATCAAAATACATATATAAATTATTAAATCAAAAGATGATTTAATAATCCGTCTTAATCCAAAGCCAGCTAGTATTATCAACCGTCCAATTAAAGTCCGTGTATCCCGTATACGTATTTAATCGGACCCTTGCATGTACCAATGTACGGCTCCTACATCTGTCGCCTTAACCGGGAAAAACCCTCTGTGTGGGACTTTAAAAACTCGACAATATGCTGGCAGTGGGATTAACCACAAGTATATCAGCGGCACTAGCTGCATGTAATGGCTACCCAGGTACTTGTCGAAAGGGGGTCAACAATCAAGTACGTCCTTACCCTACTGAGCCTGAATGTGACAATCTCCGTACAGGCCAGTCACTTCGACAAAGAGTATCGCGTATCAGGTCTAGGGGGTGGATAACGTCAGACCCCTACTAACCCGATAAGTCATGTCTGAGTCAAGCCCATCACCAATAAAGATACTACTGATCAACTATCAGTAAAAATCTCATCCACTGTGGCTATGGATTTCTGGTGGTAGCCAACTGAACACAGCGCAACATCGACTCCTAATACCAGGAGAGACGTATCTCTAAGTCTACGTTAGCACCCCGGCCGTCTAACAGACGCCAAATGCGGAAGAAAAACTTTTACAACTGGCGCTATCGCATACTATAACCCGGATCTGCCATTAAAGCTAAACTAACAAACTACAAAGTGGGTAGAAATGTTATACCGAACGATCCGAGTCTTTCGGTTTTCAACCATCATCCCACGCTTTGTTGCGTCTTCTCCGAACTCGCTCGATCTCCGGTCTCGTCATCCAGGTGGCACCACGTCGACGGATCTTTAAACGGGCTCCCGCCTCTGAACCGAGGCAACTCGATCATCAAGTTTGCTAAAAGAGATGACCGAGATTGATGTAGAGAATGAGTAGAACACTTTGTCTCGTTACATCCAAGGCTATCGACGAACGGTTAATGAAGTTGCCTTTTAAATTGGGTGATGGAATAAAATGAGCTATGAAATTATATGAAGCAAAACTATCATCATAATTTCCAAAATGAATCCATCAAGCTCCACAAATGTGGCCGTCCAATTTAGAGGGGGGGAGGTGAGTGTAGGAGAGGGTAGTGGTGACCATTAGCACTAAAAGAGATGAATGAATCATCATACACCTAAAAACAACCATTTAATGCAAATGAAGAGTCATTAACCTAGTCACCAAACATTAAATGCACTAATAAATGAACTAATGACTCATGAAGCTAGTCACCATTTCTAGAACCATCTTGAACCATGACTCACCCAAGAAAAGATAAATCCGTCTTTAACCGAATGTTAAAGACGGATGATAGAAAACTGAAAACTGGCAACTTCCAAAAGTGATCCTGAAACGAATTTCAGGATAACCCCGTAACAGTATAAACATAACCGCATTTGTATTACGACCGAATATAAATGCAACTGAGACTAAGATATTATATCTACACAGTATAATACTTGGATCCGGCTTAAACCAAAGCGCACCAGTATTATCTGCCCGAAATATGACACGTGCGAAAACGCACGTGCATTTTCCGAACCCTGCCATAAAACCATACGGCATCTACAACGTTTCGCCCGAACTTGGGAAACTGTCAGTGGGGGACTCTAATGACTCATCAACACACTGGCACTGGGTATAACCACTAGCACGTCAGAGGTACTAGCTGTACGTAACGGTTGCCTATGTATTGATCGGAAAGGAAGCTGACGAGCGAACTCATCCAGAAACCCTACTGAGTCTGACAGTGACAATATCCATACAGTCTGGTCCATTCGTTTATGAGTATCTCATATAGGGCCTAGGGGGCTTATAAATGTCAGACCCCCAATAGCTGTATAAGTCGTGTCAGAGTGCAGCCCAGAACACCCTGAGATACTACTGGAATACCTTCCAGTAAATCTCGATTACCCTGGCCAGGGATTTCGTGTAATGGCTCTCCTAAACACAGCGCGATCTCACCCCCCAATACCGGGAGAGACGAATCCCCGACGATCTGCTCACTGCCTCCATGTGGCTCGGGACTGTACCCAAAAAATACCTGTTTGCACGACTCCTTTGACCCGTGGTAGGGTATAAATGAAAGCACAGTGGGAACTCACACAAGACAAATGACGACCTCAGGTCGATGAACTAACCTGTACACATATCACCTGGGAACTGCTATCTGAAGATAGGTATAATACCAACCAGCAAGTTCCCGGCAAGTCCTGTCCGGTGTACTCATAACCCAATGAGCACCTGTATACATCTTAGGTGATCCAACCAACACCAATGGCTTGTGAGACCGGCCAGCGCCCCTCGTCGGGGTCTCGACTGTATACACTAGTCTACTCTGGAGTATCGATGCCCTGTCTCGAAACTCCCACGACTAGGGACACTTTAAGGATGGGCTTATAGACCCCCAGCTCTCACGTATATGATCGCCATCATACTGCCTGCAGTCAAGAAAGAATCCTATGGGCTCTATTAACATGCAATAGTGAACTAAAACATGTATACGATGATAAAGACAACCAAATAGCATACTATCATCTCGAGCAAGACTTTCATATCGGTATAGGTCCTACCTCAATCATTGCAATCACGTACCTGTGATCCAATAATTGACTTAGAGGGCACTATATCCAATAGTATCCTTAACAGTCGACCACTGCCTCCATGTGGCTCGGGACTGTACCCAACTAAAACATGTTTGCATGACTTCTTTGAGTCATGGTAGGGTAGTAATCAAAGTACAGTGGGAACTCACACGAGACAAATGACGACTTCAGGTCAAAGGACTAAGCTGTACTCATGCCACCTGAGAACTTCCATTTGATGATAGATATAATACCACTTAGAAGTTCTTGGTGAGTCCGTCCAGTGTACTCACCTCGAGTAAGCACCTGTATACTATCTTAGGTGACACAACACCAATGGCTTGTGAGACTTGCCACCGCCCCTCGTCGGGGTCTTGAAACGTATACACTAGTCTACTCTGGAATATCGATACCAAGTCTCGATACTCCCACGACTAGGGGCCTTTAAGGATGTCCTTATGGATAACCCAGCTCCCACGTATATGATCACCATCATAATGTAGGTCGTTAAGTAAGAATCTTATGGGCTTCATTAATGATAAAGATAAACCAGATAGCATACTATCATTTCGAGTAAGACTGTTTACCCGTATAGGTCCTCACTCAATTATCATAACTGCTCACTTGCAATCACAATAATTGCCTTAAGAGCACTATATCCAACAATCTCCCACTTGCACTTAAGACTAATTATTGCGGTATCGTATACCCATAGCTCGTGTGCTACCGAATACCCAACTTCTCCACTAATAAGTTTCACAAACTATATTTGTAAAACTCATTACGTTCGAGAAATAGCCTTAGTGAGTGGATCCGCTACAATGTTCCAACATCATCTCTCTATTTCTCAACTTTGTGGAGATTAATAATCTCCCAAACTGAGTGATACCCCGCCTCAAGAATTTGTTTAGATACTTGATGGGACCAAGTTCATCAATGAACAACTCCATCCAAAAAAACTTCTTAGGTTGTATCCTCTACTGAGTTATAACCAGGATCCTGCACCATGATTACCACAGTATCCCTATTGGAACACTATCCAATATACTGGTCCTCAAAAGAGGCTAAACTCAAAACTCTGACAGCATCTCTATCATCCATGTCACCTTGTAAGTCTGAACCAATAACCGCCTCCCAGAGGAAGTTGCCATTATCTCATACCAAGAACATCCTCTTATGTTCTTTACTGCTTCCTATTGTTTTTCAAGGATTGGATTAATATATGCTTATTGCAGCTAGTGCAAAAGCAATATCTGGTATTATACAAGACTTTGCATGATTGACTCAATTTCCTAAGCAAATGATATGTCATTCATGCCCGTCCCTCTCCTCATCGGTCTAGAAGACATCCCTTTTAGAGAGGATGACTCCATTACCCCTGGGTACACTGCCACGCCAGGAGCCGCCTATTCTAAAATACTTTTAGAATGTTTTCTAAGTACCCTATTGGGAAACTTCCAAAATCTAGATCTAAAAACATAGATCTAGTCACCAGAACTCCTGATATATTATCCACATCCAACGTGGAGAAAACACTATGTGACAACCAAAATTTGACCGATTGTTGTATATGAACATCACTTCCTTTCTGGAGTATGTCATCCAAATATAGGACAGTACTCCCTACATCCTTCTTACTAGGTTCATCTATTGTTTTGATGAAGTCAATCACCTTGACTGTCACATCAAAATTGATGATTTGTATCCCCTATCCATGCTTCGGTCTACGAATAGACATAAGAAACTTGCATATCTTCCGCTGCTCCCACTGACTGCGATAACCCTCTGGCAGAGTCATATACATGTGCACTTCCAAATTCCTATTTGGGAAAACGTTATAGTCATCCACCTGCCAGATATCATAGTCATGAACTGCATCAACGCCAAATCATATCCATATGGATTTCAGCATAGATACTGAAGTAAAAGTCACTTCACAATCCACAACAGGTATTTGATGAAAACTTTTTACAACAAGTCTAGCCTTATTAGGTTAGTACCTTTCCACCTACACAGATCTCGAAAGATCTACTTTCTCCTAATGGGTTTTACCCCTTCAGGAGAATCCAGCAAAGTCCAAAATCCATGACTTGCTGAAGTGCATGGAGTCCATCTTGGATATGAAGTATCTGGTCTCCTGGAAGTCACCACTTCCTATGACCTGCTGACAACTAGTAGGACCATCATCATCATGATGCTGACCTCCCTACCACCGTCTACGAGAAAACCGAAGTATCTCTCGGGTGTCTGAGGTCACCTACTAAAATCTGTGGAGTGGCTAACGGTTCGTCAAGTCCAATTGAATCCTCAGGTTCTACTAAATTTTCGGTAACTGTTTGTGATTTTGGAATCACTTCCAATTCTACCATACTTCCACTAGTTTCTTTTATAAAAATATTCCTTTTATAAAAAAGTGGAGAGTTAAGAACAATGTAACTATTGATCTTGAAAATGGTAGAAACAAAATCTTAGCGATTACTTAGGATAATCCACAAACCGCCATTACCGAAGCGTGACTCGAGTTTGTCTGGATTCCGCTTTTAAACAGAAACCAGATAACTCCATATCTTAACAACCTCAAGATATATAACCATTCTATATCCATATAGATCAAGGCACTAATTTAGATGGAACCAGATTCAAATGTCATGCAGCTGTTTCCAGTGCATTTTACCTAATGGAAAAAGGCCAATACAACATTATTTATCATGGAGCGCATCCACGGATGAGTAACCCGTGAGTGAATCAAGTTATCATTACTATGATGGAATACTTAGCATAAGTATCTGCATCCTCGATTATCTCGAAGAATCCTGATACTTCCAACGTAGGGTTCTCTACTTTATTCTTATACCTATAAACTTTTCAAGATCTTTGAACCTTGCATTACTATGAATGCATGTCTAAAACCAGAGAACTCATAGGTAAACCTGAATGAAGTAAGAGTATCAACTCCTTGTCCCGTAGGACACTGTACAACATACATTTTCTTGTATAAGTCCCAAGAGTATACCAATTCAAATTCTGTGTTTTGTAAATTGAAAAGTGTATCTTAGTTAAGAATGTCTTACACCGTTATTCAATGTACCTTACCTTATTCTCAACTGATAAAGGTAAATGTTTACAACACAATTTTCAAAATGTATATCTCACTTTAAAAAAATAAAGGTACAGATATTTCATTTTAAAATTTGGTGCATAACAACGGTTATTCGAAACCAAATATCTGTCGTCAGGCAAAGCCAGGCGATTTAATCCAACATCACCAATTGCAACGAATTCCGATTTTGAGGATCAAATCGTCCATTTCCCAATATTCTACTCCTACTCAATATCTGTAATACCGTACAGATATGAGATCCAAATCTGGAAAATACATACCCTGACGTCAGAATTAATTGGGAAAACAGTTCTTTTTTATAACTACACAGAAAATCTGAAACTTGAAAATGTTTCATAGGCATGGGCCAGGTATTCCTAGTAATGCCATTTCCCTTATCCAGATTCATGACAGTAATCGTAATTTCATTTGCCTTCACTTCAGTCCCTTTATATGTCTCTACTTCTTACCTTTTGCACACCATCCCTGCGCTAACTGATTTTCTTCCTTCTCTACCTTTCGGCACCAACCTGAGATTTGGAAGAAGACTATCCAATAAGTATAATAAGTGTACTCTCCTAATACAAGGATCCTCCCAACGTGGGATTTTTGGAGATGGGTCTCCTTCTTCTTCCTCTCGATTGGCCCGATCTTTGAGGAAAGGGGAGTGAGATTCAAAATCTCCCCTTTCAGAGATTTGATGGGTGATCCGAGCTCCCCTTTGTGGGTTTTGTGGTGAAAAACTACTTTTTTTATAAAGGAAGAGTTAAACTCTTGATTTAATTCAAAAAGAAGAAGAAGGTTTTAAACCCTTGAGAGAGAGGAAGGAGGCACACAAACCCTAGTTTTTGGTGAGAATGAATTGTTATATTTTATTCATCATCATGTTGCCTTATATAGGCTTACACATTTACATATAGCCCCTTGGCCTGTACAAAATGGCATTTTGCCCATCCCATGCCTTATGTGCTCATTTCTTTTGCACATAAGCCATAGGCTTTACAAAAATTTGGTTTTATGCCCATTTTGCTTACATTCATGCATAAAAAAATTACATCAGAATTATTTATTACATGATTTTTTTTATTTGCATAGGGGAGGCCAGCCGCTTCATGTTTGGGCTCGACTCGGGCATGGGCCCACTTGATCTGGGCTTGGGCCTACCTGGATTGGGGTTGATCTTGATTTTGACTTGGTCAACCGGGGTGCAATTTTCGACTCCAACAAAGGGCCCCGCATCAATAAATGCACACCACATATGTTAGTAGTGTGCATGAAATTGATGGATCTTCTTTCGCGTGGAGGCGACTTGCTTTGGTTCCCACTTTTTAGGATGCACTGCCCTTTTTACAACATGGACGGTCGACGCTTGACGCATCTTTGAGGCGGAGAGTCTGTGGTAGACGTTTCCCTGGCCCGGAGCGATTTGGTTCCCGATTTGTGGGAAGTCTGCACTGCCCTTTTTACGACATGGACGGTCGATGCTTGACGTGTCTCCGAGACGGAGTGTCGGTGTATGACGTATCCCTGACGTGGAGTGTCTGTTTGACGTTTTCCCGGCACGGAGTGTCTGCTGGTTGACGTGTCCCCAGTACGGAGTGTCTGCTTGACATTTTCCCGGCACAGAGTGTCGCTGAATGACGTGTCCTCGGTATGGAGTGTCTGCTTGACGTTTCCCTGGCACGGAGTGTCGCTGGTTGACGTGTCCCCGGTACGGAGTGTCTGCTGGTTGACATGTCCCCGATACGGATTGTCTGCTTGATGTTTCCCCGGCACGGAGTGTCTGCTTGCTAGCGTTCCCCCGGCACGGAGTGTCTGCTTGACGTTTCCCCGGCACGGAGTGTCTGCTTGTTGACGTGTCCCCGAGGCAGAGTGTCTGTTTGACATTTCCCCGGCACGGAGTGTTTGCTGGTTTATGTGTCCTCAGTACTTAGTGTCTGCTTGACGTTTCCCCGGCATGGAGTGTCGCTGGTTGACGTGTCCCCGGTACGGAGTGTCTGCTTGACGTTTCCCCGGTACGGAGTGTCGCTGGTTGATGTGTCCACGGTACAGAGTGTCTGCTTGACATTTCCCCGGCACGGAGTGTCTGTTTGTGAAGTTGATTCTGAGACGGAGCATAATTCCGGCAGGAAAGGTAGATATCCCGAGGCGAAGCATGATTTCGACACGGGGTACATTCTGGGATGAAGCAAGATTACGCCGCAGAGGTTGTCGGTTTGATTTGGGTTGACATCAGCATCACTACACTGGAATATGGTACCAGAAGCGAATCATCATTCGCCATGAGAGGATTTGGGGATTTTGGTTTTGGTTTGGCATCAGCATCGCTACACTGGAATATGGTACCAGGAGCGAATCATCATCTGCCTTTCCCTGTTGGGAAGAGATGGCTTAGGAGACAGGTTTAGATCCCTATCACCTAAGGCTTCTCAATTTTATGGGCCGTAAGAGTCCCATAAGAGCATTTTCTCCCTACGAGTCGTAAGGATCCCGTAGGTGCATTTTCTCCTTAGGAGTTGTGAGGACCCCCAAGTGTGTTTTTCCTTTGTGAGTCATAAGGATCCCACAAAGGCGTTTTCTTATGAGTCGTAAAGATCTCGCAAGTTTTGTTCTCCTCATGCATCGTGAGGACACATGAGTGGATTTCCCTTGTTCCCAGTTTAATGACTTAGGGGTCATCTGTTTCCAGTTTAACGACTTAGAGGTCATATGTTCCCAGTTTAAAGACTTAGGAGTCTATTGTGCCCGGTTTAACGACTTAGAAGTCATCTGTTCCCAGTTTAACGACATAGAGGTCATCTGTTCCCAGTTTAAAGACTTAGGGGTCTATTGGATCAGAAGTTTGGAATTTCAGGGTAGGGGTCGGCTGAAAGGTTTACCTAGCACCTCATGAAGGGTTTGGAAGCATCACATGTACCAAAGGTGGAGTCTTTATGGTGCTAAGTAAACTTACAAAGGATCTATCATAGAAAATTAGGGTTTCTAAATATTTCACATCATCATATGAAAGAAAGGCTAGGGTTTTGAGAGTACAACCTTTGTAGCTCCCTACGCTAGACTCCTCGGCTACTTGGGGTTTGAAAAAGCTCCGCTTGAACTCCTCGAGGTCACCGATGATCCACCCGGAGTCCGCTTTGTCGAAGCTTGCAACTTTATTCGATCAAGTGAACGAAATGAAGCTAACACTCTAAACAAGTTGGCTAAACTTGTGTAGAATGATGTTGTGGTTCTTATTCTCACTTCAAAATCCAATCTGATAAGTATATTGCTCACTATAAAAAACTAGAGAGCAAAATGAGAGAGGAAGAAGAAGATGATGGCAATTTTAGAAGAAAATAAGTTCAACTCTCAAAAGAAAATAGAAAATATATCAATATATATTTTCCTCTTCTCATATTAAACCATGGTTAGGATATTATTGAATTTGAGTTAAAATCACAAAAGGAAAAGTAATCCTTGGTCAAATGGTGGGTGAGAATGGTTAGGTCATGAAGGATGTAGAAACTAGTCATGAATTATCTTTTCCTTTTTCCATTTTGTTTTAACCAAAAATCAAATAATAATCCAAATGAAAACCCATGGTGTGAGTCTTATATTGCCACCATTTTCTTTGTATAAGCAACCATGAAGGATGTATGTATGTATGTGTATATGTACATCCATATGTGCATGAAACTAAAAGAAAGAAAACATACATGCATGCATACATCCATCATGCACAAGAAAAGATTTCAAGTGAGAAAACTAATGGTTCAATGATAAATCAACACTTGATTTATCAATCCGGCCATATCACATACGACCCCTACCAAAAGCAAGCCGCCCGATCAATATACGGTATCCTATACGCGCATTTTAATCGGGTCCATGCGCATATCGCATACGCGCACCACAACGTTTCGCCTGGACTAGGAAACTCCATTGTGGGACTCTAAGACTCGTCAATACGCCGGCAGTGGGTGATGATCATATCAAGCACCCCCAAGCCGCAAGCGGTCAGCTAAACGTAACGGCCACCCGGGTATTGAGCGATCAGAAGAGAACAAGGGAACCTGCTACAACTCCCGTCGAGCCGATCGGCAACACTTCCCGTACAGTCCGGTCTCCTCGTCTGATATGTCGCATATCAAGTCTAGGGGTGGTAAACGTCAGACCCCAATAACCGATAAGTCATGCCAATGTGAGGCTCATAACGGGTCGAGAAACTACTGGTAACACTTACCAGCAAATCTCTGAACAGCCCTGGCCAGGGACTTCCGTGTTACGGCCAATCGAGCACAGTGCAACATCAACCCCCAATATCGGGAGAGACGAAACCCCTCTTATCGCTCATTGCCTCGATGTGACTCAGGACTGTACCCAAAAACCACCGTTTTGCACGCCCTCATGGACGTGGTAAGGTGGAAATCAAAGCACAGTGGGAATCACACAAGACTCTATGACGATCTCGGGTCTACAGACTAACCTGCACAAGTGTCACCTGAGAACTGCCATCTAACGTGAAGTATAATACCATCTGGGAGTTCTCGGCGACTCCGTCCAGTGTACCCAGTCTCCACTGAGCACCCGTATACCATCTCTGATGTCAAACACCAATGGATATGGGATCATCCATCGCCTATCTCATGGGTCGAGAAGCGTATACGCTAGTCTACTCTGGTGTATCGATGCCCCGTCTCGATACACCCACGACTAGGGACCTTGAAGGATGTATTTATGGACTACCATGTCCCCACTAGTATGATCCGCATCATAGCCCAGGTAGTCAAGTACACATCCTAAGGGCTTTACCAACATGTAACTATTAGACAGTATAAAGAGACAAGTATACATGTTAAGATAAAGAGCAACCAAATAGCATACTATCATATCGAGCAAGAAAGCCATCTCTATATATGTCCAAGCATCCAATATAATATACATCATCTGTACAAAACTGGCCTCTAGGGCATACATACAACTAACAATCTCCCACTTGCACTAGGGCCAGCTGCTGTAGTATCGCATACCGAGCATCCCGAAGAGTCTCTCAAACTGTATGTGGTGAATGGCCTTCATGAGTGGATCCGCTGTGTTATTCTTCATGTCAACCCTCCTGACCTCGATCTCCCGGCGATCAACTATCTCGCGGATCAGGTGATTGTAGGGTGTTTTTCGTCACCCCATTGAGATGGGAATACGCGCGTGCTTGCCAGGCGTACTACAGATTCCCCCTGCCTAGGGTAGGCCGGGGTTTAATGATCGTGGGGATCCGAATCTCCGGCAGCCGCGGACTAAGCTGCCGTTAATTACCCCTCGCCTTTGGGGCGAGGGAACCTCCGATTAACGGGTTAAAATGGTCATGCGAACTCAATGTGTGGTGTGCGTGTGATGTGTTAATATGTATACATATGTATATATATATGTATGTACATAAAAAAAGGGGGAAAAGACATCAAAATGATGCGTGGGGCAGCACCTTGGGCGCTGTGCGCCTAGGTGCTGTGCGCTCAGGCGCTAGAGTGCCACGTGTCGGCACGTGGGCGCTCTGTGCTTGAGCGCTGGGCGCTGGAGCGCAAGCGCGCCACGTGTCGGCACGGGGGCGACTTGCGCTCGAGCGCTTGCGCTGGAGCGCATGCGCGCCACGTGTCGGCACGGGGGCGACTTGCGCTCGAGTGCTTGCGCTTGAGCGCATGCGCGCCACGTGTCGGCACGTAGGCGCTTTGCGCTCGAGCGCTGAGCGCTTGAGGGCAAGCATGCCACGTGTCGGCACGCGGGCGCTCTGCGCTTGAGCGCTGGCGAGAAAAGGAGGCTTTTAGCCTAAGAAACAGAAGCTATGCTTCAGAAAGGAAATATTTATTATGTATATATGTATGGAGTTAAACTCCTAGGATGTTTTGAAGCTGATGAAGGGGGGTTCTTCTTCTTCCTCCTGTTGTTTGGCCGGATCTTGAAGATCAAGAAGTAGGAGATTTTAAAAATCACTCCTTTTTGAGATCTGATGGGAGATCTAAGTTCCCCTTTGCGGGTTTTGTGGTGGAAAACTACTTAGTTTTGGAAAAGAAAGAGTAAAACTCTTGATTTAATTCAAAAGAAATGAGAAGGTTTAGAACCTTGGAGAAGGAGCAGGGGGCACAAAGAACCCTAGTTTTGGGGGGAATGAAAAGTTTTTTTTTTGTTCATCATCATTTTGCCTTATATAGGCTTACATATTTACATATAGCCCCTTGGGCTTTACAAAATGGCATTTTTGCCATCCCATGGCTCATGTGCTATTTCATTTTTGCACATAAGCCATGGGCTTACAAAATATTGGCTTTATGCCGATTTTGTTTACATTCATGCATAAACAATTACATAAAAATTATTTATTACATGATTTTGTTGTTGGCACGGGGAGGCTGGCCGCGGGCTCGACTTGGGCATGGGCCCGCTTGACCTGGGCTTGGCCCACCTAGCTTGGGGGTTGACCTTGACTTTGACTCGGTCAACCGGGGTGCAAATTTTGACTTCAAAAAAGTGCCCCCCATCAATAAATGCACACCACATATGTGGGTCGTGTGCATGAAATTGATGGATCTTCTTTCATGTGGAGGCGACTTGCTTTGGTTCCCACTTTTTGGGCTGCACTGCCCTTTTTACGACATGGACGGTCGACGCTTGACGCGTCTCCGAGACGGAGTGTCCGTGGTAGATGTTTCCCTGGCCCGGAGTAATCTGGTTCCTTGTTTTTAGGAAGCCTGCACTGCCCTTTTTGCGACATGGACGGTCAACGCTCTGTTCCGGAGCGATTTGGTTCCTTCTTTGTAGGAAGCCTGCACTGCCCTTTTTGCGACATGGGCGGTCGACGCTCTGTTACGAAGCGATTTGGGTTCCCAATTTGCGGGAGCCTGCACTGCCCTTTTTGCGACATAGACGGTCGACGCTCTGTTATGAAGCGATTTGGGTTCCCAATTTGCGGGAGCCTGCACTGCCTTTTTTTGCGACATGGACGGTCGACGCTCTGATACGAAGCGATTTGGGCTTCCAATTTGCGGGAGCCTGCACTGCCCTTTTTTGCGACATAGACGGTCGATGCTCTGTTACGAAGCGATTTGGGTTCCCAATTTGCGGGAGCCTGCACTGCCCTTTTTGCGACATAGACGGTCGACGCTCTGATCCGGAGCGATTTGGGTTCCCAATTTGCGGGAGCCTGCACTGCTCTTTTTGCGACATAGACGGTCGACTCTCTGATCCGGAGCGATTTGGGTTCCCAATTTGCGGCAGCCTGTACTGCCCTTTTTGCGATATAGACGGTCGACGCTCTGATCCGGAGCGATTTGGGTTCCCAATTTGCGGGAGCCTGTACTGCCCTTTTTGCGACATAGACGGTCGACGCTCTGTTACGAAGCGATTTGGGTTCCCAATTTGCGGGAGCCTGCACTGCCCTTTTTGCGACATAGACGGTCGACGCTCTGATCCGGAGCGATTTGGGTTCCCAATTTGCGGGAGCCTGCACTGCCCGTTTTTGCGACATAGACGGTCGACGCTCTGTTACGAAGCGATTTGGGTTCCCAATTTGCGGGAGCCTGCACTGCCCTTTTTGCGACATAGACGGTCGACGCTCTGTTATGAAGCGATTTGGGTTCCCAATTTGCGGGAGCCTGCACTGCCCTTTTTGCGACATAGACGGTCGACGCTCTGTTACGAAGCGATTTGGGTTCCCAATTTGCGGGAGCCTGCACTGCCCTTTTTGCGACAGAGACGGTCGACGCTCTGATACGAAGCGATTTGGGCTTCCAATTTGCGGGAGCCTGCACTGCCCTTTTTGCGACATAGACGGTCGACGCTCTGTTACGAAGCGATTTGGGTTCCCAATTTGCGGGAGCCTGCACTGCCCTTTTTGCGACATAGACGGTCGGCGTTCTGTTATGAAGCGATTTGGGTTCCCAATTTGCGGGAGCCTGCACTGCCCTTTTTACGACATAGACGGTCGACGCTCTGATCCGGAGCGATTTGGGTTCCCAATTTGAGGGAGCCGGCACTGCCCTTTTTGCGACATAGATGGTCGACGCTCTGTTACGAAGCGATTTGGTAGACGTGCCCACGGCACGGCGTGTCGCTGGTCGACGTTTCCCCGAGGCGGAGTGTCTGCTGTCGATGTTCCCCCGGCACGGATTGTCGCTGGTCGACGTTTCCCCGAGGCGGAGTGTCTACTGTCGATGTGCCCCCGGCACGGAGTGTCTGCTTGACGTTTCCCCGAGGCGGAGTGTCGCTGTTTGACGCAAAGGTCGATGTTGGAATTGGTTGGTTTCATTTGTTTGACTTGAGTTGACATCAGCATCGCTATACTGGAATATGGTACCAGGAGCGAATCATCATTTGTCATGAGAGAATTTTGGGATTGGTATTTTTGTCAGCATCTGCATTGCTGCACTGGAATAATGCCAGGAGCAACACATCATTTGCCCCGGGAGGATTTGGATTTGTTTTTTTTCGTTTGGCATCTGCATTGCTGCACTGGAATAATGCCAGGAGCAACTCATCATGTGCCCCGGGAGGATTTGGATTTGGTTTTTTTCGTTTGGCATCTGCATTGCTGCACTGGAATAATGCCAGGAGCAACTCATCATGTGCCCCGAGAGGATTTGGATTTGGTTTGTTTGGCATCTGCATTGCTGCACTGGAATAACGCCAGGAGCAACTCATCATTTGCCCCGGGAGGATTTGGATTTGGTTTTTTTTCGTTTGGCATCTGCATTGCTGCACTGGAATAATGCCCGGAGCAACTCATCATGTGCCCCGAGAGGATTTGGATTTGGTTTGTTTGGCATCTGCATTGCTGCACTGGAATAATGCCAGGAGCAACTCATCATTTGCATTTGCTTATTAGGAAACGATGGCTCAGGAGACAGGTTTTAGGTCCCTATCGCCTAAGACTTTTCAACTTTGTGAGCCGTAAGGGTCTCACAAAGCATTTTCTCGTTACAGGTCGTAAGGATCCCGTAAGTGTATTTTCTCCTTGGGAGTCGTGGGGACTCCCAAGTGTGTCGCTCCTTTGTGAGTCGTAAGGATCTCACACGGGAATTTTCTCCTCACAAAGTCGAGAGGACCTTGTGAGTGCATTTCATCTCTTTCTCACTAGTTTGCGCCCTTTCGGGTTTTCACAAACTCGCCGGCAGTCCTGCTGTTTTTACTCACAGAGCCCTTTCGGGTTTTCATCCGTGCCCATTTTGCTTGTGGACATACCCCTTTTATTTTTTTATTTTTGGAGAGATTAGGATTGTTTTACGCCCGTGGATTGTATACGGTTTTACAGGATGTATGATCCAGACCGTAGGGCCGTAAAAATTTCGGGACTTTGTTGGCGTTTGCATCGCTGCACTGGAATATGGTACCAGGAGCGACTCATCATTCGCCACTTGGGGTATGTGATTTGTAATTTGGTTGGCGTCTGCATCGCTACACTAGAATATGGTACCAGGAGCGACTCATCATTCGCCGTTGGGTATGGGATTTGGAATTTGGTTGGCGTCTTCATCGCTACACTGGAATATGGTACCAGGAGCAACTCATCATTCGCCACTTTGGGATTTGGTAGGCGTCTGCATCGCTGCACTGGAATATGGTACCAGGAGCGACTCATCATTCGCCACTTGGGGGTTGGGGAGCGATGGCTTAGGAGACAGGTTTAGATCCCCACCACCTAAGACTTTTCAATTTTATGGGCCGTGAGGGTCCCATAAAAGCAATTTCTCCCTACGAGTTGTGAGGATCTCGCAGGTGTATTTTCTCCTTAGGAGTCGTGAGGACTCCTAAGTGTGTTTTTCCTTCATGAGCCGTAAGGATCCCACAAAGGTTTGTTCTCCTCATGTATCGTGAGGACACATGAGTGGGTCTTCTCAATGGAGCATAATTCCAAAGGCGGAGACCAGCCGCGTAACCGGTGATTACGGTGGGGCATGAGGGTGATGAGAATTATTTGAGCCTGTGCATTGTATACGGCAGTCAATTTGGGGACTAGCCGTAGGGCCGGGGGGAATTTTGGAAAATCGGATTTTTGTTTTTTTTTGTGCTATTTTTGTATATATTTTTTTTTGTTTTACCGCGATTGCTCTATCATTTCAGCTTTTCTTATCGCGAAAGTCGCGATTGCCCTATCATTTCGGCTATTTATTCGTGGTTGCCCTATCATTTCGGCTTTATTTTCATCTTTATTTTACTCGCTGATTTTTATTGCGAGTTGCCCCATTATTTTGGCTTTTCTTTTTTTCTTTTTATTTACACATTTTTTTTATTTACAATTTTTTTTATTTTACATTCCCAGTTTAACGACTTATAGGTCGATTGTTTCCAGTTTAACGACGTGGTGGTCCTCTTTGCTTATCCCAGCTCCTTGAACATTGATCTTGGCAGAGCTGTGTTGATGACCTAGCTCTGTGGCTTGCCGATACATCCGAGGATTGAGAGATTTTTCCAAGCTTATATTGGTCCTCTGCCCAATCTTTGAAAACACAGCAGTCTTCAATGGTATGACTCAGCACTCTATGGTATGGGCAGTATATGGGATTGCCAGTCATATTCATTTCATGTGGCCTCTTCGGAATAGGCAGTTGCAGGCCATTGTTCAGGGCTTCCTCGAATATATCGCGGACCTCATCCCTCCTAAAGGAGTACACCTTCTTCCTTCTCTCCATCAGAGTAGGTGCCCTCACTGACGCCGGTCCCTGAGGCCGATCAATCTTTGGTTTGCCCTGCACATGTCTGGGAGGGTTAGGTTCCCGAAAGGTTTCGGTCTCCATTTGCATGAAATCGGCGGTCGTAGCTTGACTGTTTGCTAACACGCCTTTAGACAGTTCTATCTCTCCCGTCTTGTATTGCCTTCCGACCCAATCTTTGAAGACGAAGCAGTCCTTAATGGAATGACCTATCACCCTGTGATAGGGGCAATATTTTGGGTCGTCGGTCATATTCTCTTCTTGCGGTCTCTTTGATTCTGGCAGTTGTAGACCGTTTCTTAAGGCGTCCCTGAATATCTTGTGGACCTTTTCCCTCTTGAAGAAATAGACCTTTTCCAGCTTCTCTTTCAGAGGCGATACCCTCCCGGCGTATGTATCGGTAGGACTGGAGGCTAATTGCGGCCGTTTTTCGTGAAGGCGCTCCGCTTTTAGGTTTAAAGGGATATCAGTTGGCTGCTCCCGGGTACCAATCCCTGGCTCATGAGCCAAAATTTGATTCTGCTGTAATTGCAATCGGGCGACTTGGGTCGCGAGATCTGCCACGACGTTTGCCAGCTCGTCGACTTTGGAATAGACCTCGGCCATCTTCTTATCCATGTCCTGAAATTGCCTTTGAAGCCATTGGAATAATGTTTGTTCTGTAGTTCCGGCTATAACAACAGGGTAATCTTTATTGCCTGAGCTCCATTCCATAGGAACTACGGGCTCCTTTGGCTTATTGGCCTGAGCGGGCTCTTCATCATTTAGATCGAGTCGATGCTGGGTAGCGTCAACCGTATCATCACAATGGCTGTGAAGAAGAAGAGGGTTCGTTTCTTCATGTCCGGCCATGTAGACAGTGTGGATAACACATTCAGCCGGTCTTTCACCACTGGCAGCTGGTTTCGCGGAGCGGTCCGGCCTTTGGAAATTCATAAATTTTATCATGGCCAGAGCCTTAGCCGTTTTGTTGGCTCTATATCTGAGCCGCTTCTGCCTAAGCTTCTCTGCCTTAAGCGCTTGCCCGGCTTCTGCTCTTCGGGAAGCCGCCATAGGCCGAGTCATGGGGATGCTTGAGAAGATACCCGATCGAGTAGTTGTCAAGGGCACCGCCGGAGCTTTCTCGAGAGGCCTTGTTGCTTTGTCGGTGTTGATGGCCTTGCCCCCAGCTGGGGCCAAGGAAAGTCGTTCAGATACCGACTTGCGTTTGGGTTGAGGCGCCCTCGAGATCACCACATTTGGTCTCCTGCCTTTCGAGACCGGTTTGTCTGTTGCTGGAGCTTGAGGAGCTGGGATGGCGCCAATTGGCATGAACATAATAGAGCCGAAAGGTAGCAGCGGCTCCTCCCATTGTAGCCCGAGACTGGCCGGGAGGGCCGTCCTAGAGTCTATCCTCATCGTGTAAGAGACGGGAGTCGTGTTGAGAGCTGAGATCGCCCATGGAGACATTGTTGGAGGTGATTGCTTGGAAACCTGCATGAAAGAGCATTATTTTAGTGTAAAGATAGATATGTATATTGATTGAGTTCGCATGAACGCTTAACCCGAAATATGGGAGGAGAGATTGGTCCCACCGGGCGTGCCAGAATCTGTAGGGTGTTTTTCGTCACCCCATTGAGATGGGAATACGCGCGCGCTTGCCAGGCGTACTACAGATTCCCCCTGCCTAGGGTAGGCCGGGGTTTAATGATCGTGGGGATCCGAATCTCCGGCAGCCACGGACTAAGCTGCCGTTAATTACCCCTCGCCTTTAGGGCGAGGGAACCTCCGATTAACGGGTTAAAATGGTCATGCGAACTCAATGTGTGGTGTGCGTGTGATGTGTTAATATGTATACATATGTATATATATATGTATGTACATAAAAAAAAGGGGAAAAGACATCAAATGGATGCGTGGGGCAGCACCTTGGGCGCTGTGTGCCTAGGTGCTGTGCGCTCAGGCGCTAGAGTGCCACGTGTCGGCACGTGGGCGCTCTGCACTTGAGCGCTGGGCGGTGGAGCGCAAGCGCGCCACGTGTCGGCACGGAGGAGACTTGCGCTCGAGCGCTTGCGCTCGAGCGCAAGCGCGCCACGTGTCGGCACGGGGCGACTTGCGCTCGAGCGCTTGCGCTGGAGCGCAAGCGCGCCACGTGTCGGCACGGGGCGACTTGCGCTCGAGCGCTTGTGCTGGAGCGCAAGCGCGCCACGTGTCGGCACGTAGGCGACTTGCGCTCGAGCGCTTGCTCTTGAGCGCATGCGCGCCACGTGTCGGCACGTAGGCGCTTTGCGCTCGAGCGCTGAGCGCTTGAGCGCAAGCATGCCACGTGTCGGCACGCGGGCGCTCTGCGCTTGAGCGCTGGCGAGAAAAGGAGGCTTTTAGCCTAAGAAACAGAAGCTATGCTTCAGAAAGGAAATATTTATTATGTATATATATATGGAGTTAAACTCCTAGGATGTTTTGAAGCTGATGAAGGGGCGTTCTTCTTCTTCCTCCTGTTGTTTGGCCGGATCTTGAAGATCAAGAAGTAGGAGATTTTAAAAATCACTCCTTTTTGAGATCTGATGGGAGATCTAAGTTCCCCTTTGCGGGTTTTGTGGTGGAAAACTACTTAGTTTTGGAAAAGAAAGAGTAAAACTCTTGATTTAATTCAAAAGAAATGAGAAGGTTTAGAACCTTGGAGAAGGAGCAAGGGGCACAAAGAACCCTAGTTTTGGGGGGAATGAAAAGTTTTTTTTTGTTCATCATCATTTTGCCTTATATAGGCTTATATATTTACATATAGCCCCTTGGGCTTTACAAAATGGCATTTTAGCCATCCCATGGCTCATGTGCTATTTCATTTTTGCACATAAGCCATGGGCTTACAAAATATTGGCTTTATGCCGATTTTGTTTACATTCATGCATAAACAATTACATTAAAATTATTTATTACATGATTTTGTTGTTGGCACGGGGAGGCTGGCCGCGGGCTCGACTTGGGCATGGGCCCGCTTGACCTGGGCTTGGGCCCACCTAGCTTGGGGGTTGACCTTGACTTTGACTCGGTCAACCGGGGTGCAAATTTTGACTTCAACAGTGATATCGCCTCCGAATATGTCTGGATCGCTGATGGGACCTAGGTTCCTTGGCCAAAGCCACCGCTCCATTGTTATCACAATACAAAGGTATTGGATACTCAATGGATGGAACCACTCCAAGTTCGGTAATGAACTTCTTGATCCAGACAGCCTCTTTGGCAGCATCGTTGGCAGCGATGTATTCAGCCTCCATCGTTGAGTCTGCCACGGTTTCCTGCTTGGAACTCTTCCAGCTAACCGCCCCTCCGTAAAGGGTAAAGACAAATCCCGACTGCGACTTAGAGTCGTCCTTATCACTCTGGAAGCTCGAATCGGTAAAGGACTCCACTTGGAGTTCTCCTTTACCATACACCAAGAGCATCTCTTTAGTCCTCCGTAAGTACTTGAGAATGCTCTTCACAGCTGTCCAGTGACTCTCTCCAGGATCAGCTTGATACATACTCACTACACTTAGTGAGTATGCTACATCGGGTCTGGTACACAGAATCGCGTACATGATAGAGCCTACAGCCGAAGCATAGGGTATCCCTTGCATGCGAGCTCCCTCCAAATCAGTCTTGAGAGACATCTCTTTGGAGAGAGTGACTCCAGAGATCGTGGGTAAGTTCCCACGCTTGGATTCTTCCATACTAAACCTCTTTAGTATGGTGTCAATGTACCTGGATTGGGACAATCCCAATATCCGTTTGGATCTATCTCTATAGATCCTAATCCCCAATAGGCAGGAGGCATCACCAAGATCTTTCGTTGAGAATCTTTGTGATAAGATGAGCTTGACCTATTGCAGCATAGGAATATCATTTCCTATCAAGAGTATGTCGTCTACGTACAATACGAGGAAGACAACCTTACTCTCTGCCACCTTCTTGTAGATACAAGGTTCATCTACGTTTTTAACGAAATCAAACTCTTTGATAACGACGTCAAAGCAGATGTTCCAACTCCGCGATGCTTGGTTTAATCCATAAATGGATTTAAGCAGCTTGCACACCTTCCCGCTGCTCCCACTATCTACGAAGCCCTCTGGCTGAGTCATGTACACGCACTCTTCTAAATCACCGTTTAGAAAGGCGGTCTTAACATCCATTTGCCAGATTTTGTAATCATGATATGCAGCGATGGCAAGCATGATCCGGATGGATTTAAGCATAGCCACTGGAGAAAAGGTTTCGTCATAGTCCACACCTGGTCTTTGACGAAAACCCTTTGCTACAAGTCTAGCTTTGAAAGTCTCCACTTTCCCATCTACACCAAGTTTTTTCTTGATGATCCACTTGCTCCCAATGGGTTTTACCCCTTCAGGAGTAACTTCCAAAGTCCATACTTTGTTGGTGTACATGGATTCCATCTCGGACCGCATAGCATCCAGCCATTTCACTGAGTCCCCACTCGTGATGGCCTGCTCGAAACTAGTTGGGTCATCATCCTCCATGATGCAATCCTTGCTCCCACCATCCATGAGAAAACCGTAGTATCTCTCAGGTTGGCGAGGAACCCTACTAGATCGGCGGAGAGGCTGAGGTTCGTTGGGAGCTACTGAATCCTCTGGTTTCACTAAATCTTCTGTTGTGTTTTGTTCAGCTGGAACCTCTTCCAGTTCTACCTCAGAGCCACTAATCTCTTTTGCAAGAAATTCCTTTTCTAAAAAGGTGGCATGTTGAGCAACAAATACTCTTTGTTCCTCACCGTGGTAGAAGATATACCCTCGCGAATGCTTGGGATATCCAACAAATTTACACAAAACAGACCTTGCCTCGAGTTTGTCCGGTTTTTGTCTTTTGACATAGGCCGGGCAACCCCATATCTTTATAAAATTAAGATATGGTCTCTTCCCCTCCCATATCTCATATGGGGTGGTAGGCACAGATTTGGTAGGAACCCTATTCAGTAGGTATGCTGCTGTTTCCAGTGCATATCCCCAGAAGGAAATAGGTAACTCAGCTACACTCATCATAGAGCCCACCATATCTAATAGGCTGCGGTTCCTCCGTTCTGATACACCGTTGTGCTGTGGTGTATATGGAGGAGTCAGCTGAGAGAGAATCCCATTCTCTTTTAGGAAGTCCAGGAATTCAATGCTCAAGTATTCACTTTCTCGATCAGATCGTAGGATTTTAATACATTTTCCGGTTTGGTTCTCAACTTCTTGTTTATATTCTCTAAATATCTCAAAAGCTTCTGATTTGTGTTTCATCAGGAACACATATCCGAATCTAGAGAGATCGTCAGTGAATGTAATGATGTACGAAGAACCATCCCTGGCATGTGTAGACATGGGACCGCATACATCACTATGTATCAGTCCCAAGAGTTCGGTAACTCTTTCTCCGTGTCCCGTAAACGGAGTTTTGGTCATCTTTCCTTTGAGACATGACTGGCAAGTATCATAAGATGAAAATTCAAACGGATTCAAATATCCATCCTTATGCAACTTAGCTAGTCGTGTCGCATTGATGTGACCCAGTCTACAATGCCACAAGAAGGATTCGTTCAGTTCTGAACTCTTCCTCTTGTGTGTGTTTGTTATATTTAGAACTATTGATTGATTTAGAATATAAATGTCATTGCACAACGTGCCTGATCCAACCAACTTTTGGTTACGGAAAATGTTCATAACATTATCCTGTAATGCAAAATTATATCCCTCTTTGCTCAACAAAGAAACCGATATAATGTTACATATCAGGTTCGGCATGTAATAGCATTCGTTCAGAACCAATGTATTACCAGTTGGTAATTCAAGGTGATATTCCCCGACAGTCTTAGCTACAACAATTGCACCATTTCCAACTCTAATGTCTTTATCACCTTCTCCAAGTTCTCTACCTTTCCTAAGCCCATGTAACTGATTACATATATAGGATCCTGACCCGGTATCTAATACCTAGGACGTATGGCAAATGGAGAAACAGTTCTCTGTAACGAACACACCCGAAGAAAATGCATCAACATGTACTTTCTTCATTCGGGTGGCATGGGAATCCTGGTATTCCCCTATGTCCTGTTCAGTCCTATAACTCTTATAAGAAAGAACGGAACCAACGTCCCCCAGCACAGAATAACTTGCGGGTTCGGTCAATACATCCATATTATTATCTTGATTAAGGCATGACATGGTCGCTACCTGGAGAGAGAGAGAAGAAAACACTTTAGCGTATGCTCTTGCAAGATCAGATTGGTTATTATCTTATCTAATCAGGATGGCTCCCACTGTTTTTATCAAATCTTCCTTCAAACCCTAAAAGGAAAGATTAGCCGGGATTAATTACACCCTACAACTTCGCCGATCTTTCAGCCAGGCCAGTGTCGGTACTTTGAGGGAGGTGCCCCGTGCTTTCGCACGGACCTAATTAAAGTAAATCTCGTTTTCCCAGAGGCGTAACCCCGTTGACACCTTTCTAGACACCTACTTGATCGGCTAATTGTCCTGTGTAAAACTCTCCCAAGAGTAACAATTACTCGCAGTGGGTATCGGGATCCAACTATCTCATAGAAGGTATGCAATCTCATTGCAAATTTCAACACTTGAAATTCCCGATAATATTTTGCCCCAAGCATCCTATGACCTTGACGGAGGTCAACAAACCACAGGGTGCAAGTCAAGTTCAACCCGTCATTTCTTGATTGAATCAAACCCACCCGCACGACCCTTGACGGAGGTCAACAAGGTCGTACGACTACCCTAATCCAATCTGCATCACATGCATAAATAGATAAATATTAGTTAGCTACCGCACACTACGCCTTGACGGAGGTCAACAAACGTAGCACGAATACTAAGTAGGATTTATCTGAAATGACGGAGGGTTACGACAGGTTTTTCTAAAAACCTATTGCGTAATGAACTTGATATCGTTGTAGAATCAAGTGAAGTTTTGAAATGGAGTGATTTTGATGCTTTTATTAGTTTTGCTAAAGAGGTCACTCCCGGTGAAGGGATCTCGGCTCTTTCCTCATCGAATAAAGTGCGGGATATATCATATATATCACTATGCAAAGCAAAACTCCAAAAGCAATCAAAAGCAAACCGAGTGTTGTAGCATCTGCCAGTTTTGCTAAAGAGGTCACTTCCGGTGAAGGGATCTCGGCTCTTTCCTCATCGAATAAGGTGTAGGGTATATCATATAAATGCAAAGAAAAACTGTAGCTACCCTTTTATTTGAAAATTTGATTCTACAACATCTTTTAGGTTTCTTTTCTTTCATTAATCACATTAATGAAGTCCCATCATTTAATTCACCTAAACATCACAGATAAATACGACGTACACTTATGCCATCCGCATTCGCCTCGATGTCCCCTCGTGCACCGTTAGGTTAGGTAACTATCGGCAGAGCAGGGCAGGGCTGGCTGTAACATTTCAAAAAGATAAAATATTAATTTTGGGAATTTTTATAATTTAATATTATTTTATTGAATATTTTAATTTTTTAGTATTATTAAATACAAATAAATGGGAAAAATTTTAGAAAATTATGGAAAATTCTAAAATAGGGTAAATTAGAGAATAATGCCATTTCAAAGTTTAATTGATTAGTTATATGCTAAATTAGTGCTAATCGCGATTAAAAATCGCTAATCGGTTTTTAGCATTTTGTGCAAACCATGCACATATCACTTTTTCACACTTGTGTTACATTTTTATTGCCATGGTTTGTTTTGGGGTTACTATTTGAGTGAGAAGGGTTTTAAGGAAAAAGAAAAGAAAAGAGAAAAGAATTTAGTAATAGGTGAGAGAGAGAGAGAGGTATGGTTTCACTTTGACTTAACCATCTCTTCATTCTTCTTTCATTTTCTCTCTCCCTCTTCCCCTCCTCCTGCTGCTGCTCCTCCCTCACTTCCCTCCCCTCTTCAAGCCCTCTAAACACATCCAAAACAACTCCAAAACCCAATCTCCATTTCATTAAATGTGTGCACAAGCTCTTGATCTACACTTTGGACTAAAGAAGCAAGGATTTCGGCCACTAGGGGAAACTCAAGAAAATTCTTGAGTTGCCAAATGAGATATTTTCTGGATCATTAACTTAGTTTTAGCATTTCCTTTACCCCGATGTTATGATTGAACCGATATTGTGTGATTTGGTGACTTGAGGAAAAACCTAGTTAGGGTTGTGAAGAATTATGAGTTGTAATGTGAAATTGAGTTCAATAGAGGCTACACCAACACCCTAGTGTATGAATTGAGACCCTAACCTGAAGCTTAAATCCAGAATACGGATTTTTGAAACCGATATCGGAGAAATTGTGGAATCTGTGAAGGGTATATTGAATCTGCTATCACCCGAGACATCCTAAATTAAAATTGATTGGACAGTGACAAGTGCAGGCACCCAGGAAGCTACCACCAAGACCCCAACCCCTAACTCATCAAGACGGCCGCAGATTTATCCATTCTGGCCGCAATTTGCGGCCATACTATGGTGGATTTGGCTCGTTTTGGTTTTGGTGTTCCCTTATCAGTAGTTTAGACCCTTGGCATGTGTAGATTTGTATAATTTGACCTAGGGTGAAATCTGGGACCATTTTCCCTAGTTGCTGTTTTGGATTCGTGTTTCCGTATTCCGTATTTTTAATTCTGCATTAGTGTCTTGTGATTTACCTCGACTATTTGGCGTTTATACGACGATATAGAGGATTTATTGATGGATTTGAAGGCGTGCCATAGGTTCTAACCTATAGGCCTATTTTCGTATCGTTTTGGGTTTCGTGTGCCGTTTTAGCTTTGATTTGGTTTTAATGCGCATATACGATATTTTGATATGTAGGTACCCATGAAGACTTCAGGACAACAAGCAAGCGCGTGGCGATGTCCACAAATGAAGACGCAAGGTGAGTAGATTGTATCTACTGGGGGAAAGTCGGGTGGATGGCGTATAGCACCCCCGCAGTCCGTAGTTGATATACTATATTTATGACAGTTCTAGTGTGTCGCTTTGTGTTAGGTGTATCATGGATAATGTTGGGTTAGAAGTGACTAGTGTAGTTCATAGTCGCGAACCCTAGAATAGATTTACACCTACACACATCCCTTGCATATTCATTATACTTGCACTGTGTTGATGATATTGGATGACATTGGAGATGAGTCGATGATGTTGGGCTTGTGCCGCGAGATCGGTGATTGATGGGATTCGTATTTGGGATACGATACGTGATCTCTAGCGGGCCTTGGGACGTGTGCTTGCACACGCAGTATATTGATGGTATCAGTTGTACTAGACTTAGATCAGTACCCCAGATTATGTGATATGATGATAGTGATACCTGAGATGTGATGAGATATTGTGATATTGACCCGTACCCAGCTATTGGGATGCCGTACGACGATTTACCGTACGAGCCTGTATTGATGATAGATCCGCACTCATGACTCGAGGATGTCTTACGATATACTGTATCGTTCACGATATTATTGAGGCGGGATCACCGACTAGTATATCTATATATATCGACTCAGATTTAGGTGGTTTCCATATCTCTCCCGATTGACTTGATACTTAGATCTGTAGTTTGCATAGTAGATTCTTCACTGTGGTGTTGATTATTTGATTTCCGCATATTAATGCTATTCGCATTGCTTGCATATGTTTATTGTTATATTATTATCTTGCTGTTAGGACACCAGCACCATTATCGATGATGCGTATGTTCCACGTACACTATTGCCGGCTCACACACTTCATCATCGATAATTGCCATGCCACTACACTGTAGTATTGTTGCATTCATGATATGATTCTTGCATGGCATATTGTACACTTATACCTGTACACAATCATAGAGGATTCTGACTTGATTAGGGATTTGGGAACCGCAAGATGTTCTTCAAACTGATTCGTTTTAAAAGAGCGGTTTCCCTCGACATGTGCACATTACTATTCCATGTTGCATGGCTTCTGATATGCTTACCTTTCTTTACATGTCACATACATCATGTTTTGATTATACGCATTGAGATATGTTGTTTCCATGACATTTCTGGATTTGGGAACCGTGGGTATTTCAAAAGAGAATATATGATTGTTTTAAAAACCCGGTTACCCTTGATATGATATTTCAGTGCGTCCACCATGTGTTTTCTCGGTGCTGAGAGCGACATGTGAAACCCGATTCGAGGAGGCGGATGAGGCCGATTGCGGGTACATGGTGGACCCGGTATGGTACCCCGGGGCGAGAACGGTTTCGCTGTGTAGTAGACGTTGAGCCTGGCGGAGGGACTACTACCTACCGGTGATTGTATTTGAGCTCGGCGGATATCTGGAGGATACCGACCAGAGTTGAGAGATGGACATGGGCTGACCCGTACTGCCGGGGCCGAGGGCCGATACCGCAGACGGAGCCTAGAGATGGACATGGGCTGACCCGTACTGCCGGGGGCCGAGGGCCGATACCGCAGACGGAGCCCCATATGGATGAGGATTTACGTGACGATGCTAGGCACAGGTTTCATGATGATTTCCATGATTTTGTTTATATCCTCATATTTTACATACATGATGTTTATTGTCATTGGATGACGGGTGGACGGGTTCCACGTTTATTGTCATTGGGTGACGGGTGGACGGGTTCCACGTTTTTACAGACTTGATCACATACAGATTGGATTTACATTGATCATACTTCATTTGTATATATAACAGGGTATGAGGGCGCTGTTATATATACCTTTACACCAATATTAGTGGTATGGGACGCTAATATATGTGTATTGATATCCTTTTGATACTTCATCATATTTACTTCATGCAGACATACCTTTTACTGATGACATGTTATTAGCTGAGTACTTGGCGCTACATACATGTTTAGATGTTATATTGCCACCTTATCATGCTCCAGACGTACTCTTGTAGGTTATATTACTGATTGTTGACCTTGGTTTATATCTTGCTTCGGTTTCTGCTTGTAGATATTTTTATTAACGAGTTGGCAACTCACCCCCGTTGTGCCACAGTTCTTGCAGGTTTTTGCCGTACAGGTTCCATTGCGGCATTTCTGGCACTCTACTTCCTTGCGGGTGAATTGCTTTTGGTAGGTGGATTCTTTTGCATCAAGAACCACCATTATACTTGTATTATTCATTGTATCTAGAATTTCCATCAACCAAAACTTGTTTATTGTTTCAGACTTAGAAAACAGTGTTGTATTATTTCGACCTTAGAGTCGCGCTAGTAGTATTACGGTTTTCTGGCCGTTTGAGTTTCTTTTTGGGTTTGATCCTCGCCCTTTGGCGTTGTATATTATTATTGCTTGCATGGTTGTGACCGTCGATTGTCGAAGAGCAAGCTCCCGCTTGGGGATGCCTTTTATCATTTCATATATATTATTCTTGTTGTACGTCGTTTGGGGCCAGTTTTTACAAAGGAAACTCTGCCGAAATTTTCAGAAAAAGTTACACAATTTAAAATGCATATTCGGCTTAGTTATTTAAAAACTTGATCTTCGAAACGTGATTTCTTTACTTCTTAAAACCAGTTTTCCTTATTTACTCTTTAAATGGTTTTAGATTTCTGGGCTTTTGGCTTACTTGGATCAGATGGGGTCCTATAGACTTCATATGGTTCAAGGGTCAGTCACGTGCTCTTTTGGGTCGTGACAAAGTTGGTATCAGAGCGCTAGGTTGACCTTGGTTCGAGTCTAATTTTGACTATGTGGAGCCTAGGGCGTTTATATATATACGGAACTTAGGCTTGACCTTACGGAACTTAGACTTAGTCGAGGGGGTATTAGACCCGAACTTTCGTCGTATAGGATGACCCTTGGTTGATTGAATAGGTGACTAAAGTAGAGTGACGTACCGTGGGTATGTTCCGCGGCATACTTACGACACACCACTCCGCTTAAGGAACCCTAGGATGTACATATTTTCGAGATCTGTGGTTCTCTTCATATCCATGATTATACATCCATTTGAGATCCTCGATTCTATTAGTTTCATGATCATACCTTTATTGATGTTGTTCCTTCTTATGATCATGTATCCACTCTGGATCTGTTGTTCTCTTTCTTTCCATTGATCTGCTCTCTTCGATACTCGATAGAGGTTCCTGTCACTATGTTTGAGCGCAGTTTGGGCTGCTGCTAGGGTTACGGTCAGGGCGAGCTCGTCTGGTACGAGGGCCGACCATTGTGTTTTCTGGTGACATGGGAACGTCTCGAGTTAGTATTGTTGATTGTGACCTCTAGTGGAGGCGAGTGCTTGGTTTTGCACTGGATGATCAGGCCATTGTTAGAGCTGCCAGTTGAGAGAGAACTGTTGATGTACAGCATACCTCAGAGATTATGATGTCGCCTACCGTGCAGACAGATGGACCAGCTGTTGCTGAGATTGACAGGATGTCGCTTCCGGAGCTTACGTGCTGAGATTGCCGGAGCTTCCAGGCAGATATGAGACAGATGATAGCTAGTCTACCCGATTTGAGAGACGAAGGTGATTCGTCCGATTTTTGCGCCGGAGCGGGCCCAGTTGAGTTGAAGATTTCCAGTGTGGAGAGTCTTACTCAGATCTAGAGCAGACCGGTTCAGAGATGACCGCCAATGTGTCGCCTTTCCTGGAGGATTGAGGCGTTGTTCGGCGTACAGGCGAATGAGCCAGTTGTTGCTGCAAATGACGAGATATCGCCCAGATGGTTGGAGCTACTGCAGCATGAGCATATACTTAGAGAGATGATAGCGAGTCGCTAGTCACCTGAGGATGAATGACTAGGACATATGGTTCGTCCGTTTACCGATGCGAGGTCATCAGATAGATTGTTTCCAGCTAGAGACGACTTCACGCAGGTTCGTGGAGAGTCGACAGAGACGATCGAATGTCAGGAGCCCATTTTCCAAGTTTAAAGTATACGGAAAGACATGCAGGTGATTCTATGGACCCTCTGGAAGAATGAAACCCTAACTCGACTTAATGACCGTGTGAAAGCCTTTGAACCTTAGGGTTTGCGGAAGTTCTGCGGCGCCATTAGTGAGGCTTGGGTTTGCCCTTCTACGGCTGGACCACCGACGCTGTGGCATGTACTCGATACTATTAAACTGTACTCAAGATGTTGATCTCTTGGGGGATTATAAGGTTCTGACGAGTCGATCGAATGTTCGACATCATTCGGATATCATGTGATGGGATGCTTTGCTTGGGAGACTCCAGATACGAGTATAGCCGTTGGAGCACAGTCCATGCAGCCACGATGAGACGAGTCCGAATCAGTCGACATTGAAGCAGAGTGAATAAAAGAGTTCGCAAGAGATTTCGACGAGATGACGTCTTACTCCGCTGACGTCAGAGATGTGATACGCACCTAGAGGCGTGCATATGGATATATCATCCAGAAAGAAGCGCGATAAGTATGCAGCCGTTCCGGAATAAGAATTAGCTTCAGCAATGGATGATGACTTCCGGGCAATTCGGAAGGAATGAGATTTGAGAGAGAAACCTCGACAGGACCTTTCTGGAAAACGATAAGAGAAGACCTAGACCCAGGAGTGGTCATATTGCGCACACCCAGCAGGACAGAGTTCGGTATCGTCGACGAGGTAGTTGACCAGGTTCGGATAAAGGAACTTACCCAGATGCGTTGCGAATTGATCAAGGACGGACGAGAATTGAGCATTCCTCCGATGGTTGGGACGCGTTTCCGAGGACCTGTTCGGCCAGACATCTTCTATAGAATGATGAAGCTACAGAGTACGCGATTTCGAATTCGTGCGAGACGCTGACGAGCTGTCATTACTTCCCGTCGAGACCAGAGGTCAGATATGCTTACAGAGGCGTTGGGATGCAACTAGATTCCGACAAATGTTGTGCTGAGGACACAGATGTTCATTGAGCGAGAAGAGATTATGCAAGAGTACTAGCCTCCGTACAGATCGGCATAGGCATGATTGGAAGAGACCCTGAGCAGGATTCCTTCCAGGACACTGTTGCAATGATGTTTGCACCCAGAATCAGATGTGTGACGTACATTTAGAGTGCCAGAGGCCGACGCCAGTGATATGCTTCTTTATGAGTGGTCGTGAGGATCGACCGAGAGATGACCAGAGAAGTGCCAAAACGGAATCGTCCCCGTTACCACACCTGACAGGGCTGATGAGCCGATTGATTGTAAGATAGGTAATCCGCAGAGAAGATAATGATCCAGAGACAGAGGACGCCAGACCGTGAGCAAGAGGCAAGTAGATATCTTGCGCTACTAGCATTGGATGCACTGACTCCGTCTCGACCTTGAAGGAGGAACTACCGACGACGGTACTTATGATTTGTGATTTTGTGATTCGATTATCACGTATCCGTCATCTTGGATTTTGGTATTTTGGGCGATCTATTCGCATGATTTAGTCTTGATGACTGAGTTCCATGATATTTGATTTTGTGCACCATGGTTGCACTTACTGGGTATTTATACCTTGCACATAGTTATTACTCTTGAGGTGTTGATTGTGATTTCATGCCTATTTTATGCCGGTGATTTGATTTACGCTTCCAGCCTAGTTTCATGTACTTTTAGTGTTTCGATTTTGCACTCGGTATAGCTTATATATGCTTGTAGTGCATTGATATGTGGTTTGTGCACGCAGTTGCACACGTTTATGATTTTCTTTATATCTGGGTACACTTAGTGTTGCTGCTTACGCATTTGAGTTATTGCTGGTATTTGTGCATGGGATGCACAAGTTCTATACTTCGTGCGTTTGTTGTACCAGTTTTATGTTTCTTGCGTTTATCGCATCAGATTTATATTTCGTGCCTTTGTTGCACCGGATTTATATTTTGTGCATTACGGTTGCACCTGACTTCGATTTGATGTCTTTCGATATGTCGATTTTGAGTCTGATATTGATATAGATTCTTGCACTCCGTGCTTTTGAATGGACTTACGCATGTTCGGCGTTGCTATTGGATTTTGTGATTCCGTGCATATTGAGTGTGCAGGGTTTAGATTTTCATTCGTGCACGATGGATGCACCGATTTGGATTTTCGCGCATGTTGGGCGCATGTTTTGAGATACGATTCTGGTGCACGCTAGATGCATTGGATCGGGATTCTTCGTGCATGTCACATGCACCTGATTTTTGCTGTCAGGCACACACGTGCCTATGACAGATGTTTCGTGCACACCAGTTGCACCAAGATGTTGTTTTGTGCCCATGTATGGCACATATTTGGATTTTGATTCCGTGCGCACCAGACGCACCGGATGTTCTTATATACATTTTTGGGGATTGATTTCCTATAGAGCAGTACATTTTTATGATATTCGTTACGGATTGATGTTTTCGGAACCCCGACAATATGGATTTTACTGAAATGTTTTGGTATTTGGGGGTTTAAATTTAAATTCGGGGACCGAATTTATTTAAGGGGGGTAGATTGTAACATTTAAAAAAGATAAAATATTAATTTTAGGAATTTTTATAATTTAATATTATTTTATTGAATATTTTAATATTTTGGTATTATTAAATACAAATAAATGGGAAAAAATTTAGAAAATTCTAAAATAGGGTAAATTAGAGAATTATGCAATTTCTAAGTTTAATTGATTAGTTATATGCTAAATTAGTGCTAATCGAGATTAAATATCGCTAATCGGTTTTTAGCATTTTTGTGCACAACATGCACATATCACTTTTTCACACTTGTGTTACATTTTTATTGCCATGGTTTGTTTTGGGGTTACTATTTGAGTGAGAAGGGTTTTAAGGAAAAAGAAAAGAAAAGAGAAAAGAATTTAGTAGTAGGTGAGAGAGAGAGAGAGGTATGGATTCACTTTGACTTAGCCATCTCTTCATTCTTCTTTCATTTTCTCTCTCCCTCTTCCCCTCCTCCTGCTGCTGCTCCTCCCTCACTTCCCTCCCCTCTTCAAGCCCTCTAAACACATCCAAAACAACTCCAAAACCCAATCTCCATTTCATTAAATGTGTGCACAAGCTCTTGATCTACACTTTGGACTAAAGAAGCAAGGATTTCGGCCACTAGGGGCAACTCAAGAAAATTCTTGAGTTGCCAAATGAGGTATTTTCTGGATCATTAACTTAGTTTTAGCTTTTCCTTTACCCCCATGTTATGATTGAACCGATATTGTGTGATTTGGTGACTTGAGGAAAAACCTAGTTAGGGTTGTGAAGAATTATGAGTTGTAACGTGAAATTGAGTTCAATAGAGGCTACACCAACAGCCTAGTGTATGAATTGAGACCCTAACCTGAAGCTTAAACCCAGAATACGGATTTTTGAAATCGATATCGGAGAAATTGTGGAATCTGTGAAGGGTATATTGAATCTGCTATCACCCGAGACATCCTAAATTAAAATTGATTGGACAGTGACATGTGCAGGCACCCAGGAAGCTACCACCAAGACCCCAACCCCTAACTCATCAAGACGGCCGTAGATTTATCCATTCTGGCCGCAATTTGCGGCCAGACTATGGTGGATTTGGCTCGTTTTGGTTTTGGTGTTCCCTTATCAGTAGTTTAGACCCCTGGCATGTGTAGATTTGTATAATTTGACCTAGGGTGAAATCTGGGACCCTTTTCCCTAGTTGCTGTTTTGGATTCGTGTTTCCATATTCCGTATTTTTAATTCTGCATTTGTGTCTTGTGATTTACCTCGACTATTTGGCGTTTATACGACGATATAGAGGATTTATTGATGGTTTTGAAGGCGTTACATAGGTTCTAACCTATAGGCCTCTTATCGTATCGTTTTGGGTTTCGTGTGCCGTTTTAGATTTGATTTGGTTTTAATGCGCATATACGATATTTTGATATGTAGGTACCCATGAAGACTTCGGGACAACAAGCAAGCGTGTGGCGACGTCCACAAATGAAGACGCAAGGTGGGTAGATTATATCTACTGGGGGAAAGTCGGGTGGATGGCGTATAGCACCCCCGCAGTCCGTAGTTGATATACTATATTTATGACAGTTCTAGTGTGTCGCTTTGTGTTAGGTGTATCATGGATAGTGTAGGGTTAGAAGTGACTAGTGTAGTTCATAGTCGCAAACCCTAGAATAGATTTACACCTACACGCACCCCTTGCATATTCATTATACTTGCACTGTGTTGATGATATTGGATGACATTGGAGATGAGTCGATGATGTTGGGCTTGTGCCGCGAGATCAGTGATTGATGTGATTCGTATTTGGGATACGATACGTGATCTCTAGCGGGCCTTGGGACGTGTGCTTGCACACGCAGTATATTGATGGTATCAGTTGTACTAGACTTAGATCAGTACCCCAGATTATGTGATATGATGATAGTGATACCTGAGATGTGATGAGATAGTGTGATATTGACCCGTACCCAGCTATTGGGATGTCGTACGACGATTTACCGTACGAGCCTGTATTGATGATAGATCCGCACTCATGACTCGAGGATGTCTTACGATATACTGTATCGTTCACGATATTATTGAGGCGGGATCACCGACTAGTATATCTATATATATCGACTCAGATTTAGGTGGTTTCCATACCTCTCCCGATTGACTTGATACTTAGATCTGTAGTTTGCATAGTAGATTCTTCACTGTGGTGTTGATTATTTGATTTCCGCATATTAATGCTATTCGCATTGCTTGCATATGTTTATTGCTATATTATTATCATGCTGTTAGGACACCAGCACCATTATCGATGATGCGTATGTTCCACGTACACTATTGCCGGCTCACACACTTCATCATCGATAATTGCCATGCCACTACACTGTAGTATTGTTGCATTCATGATATGATTCTTGCATGGCATATTGTACACTTATACCTGTACATAATCATAGAGGATTCTGACTTGATTAGGGATTTGGGAACCGCAAGATGTTCTTCAAACTGATTCGTTTTAAAAGAGCGGTTTCCCTCGACATGTGCACATTACTATTCCATGTTGCATGGCTTCTGATATGCTTACCTTTCTTTACATGTCGCATACATCTTGTTTTGATTATACGCATTGAGATATGTTGTTTCCATGATATTTCTGGATTTGGGAACCGTGGGTACTTCAAAAGAGAATATATGATTGTTTGAAAAACCCGGTTACCCTTGATATGATATTTCAGTGCGTCCACCATGTGTTTTCTCGGTGCTGAGAGCGACATGTGAAACTCGATTCGAGGAGGCGGATGAGGCCGATTGCGGGTACATGGTGGACCCGGTATGGTACCCCGGGGCGAGAACGGTTTCGCTGTGTAGTAGACGGTGAGCCTGGCGGAGGGACTACTACCTACCGGTGATTGTATTTGAGCTCGGGGGATATCTGGAGGATACCGACCAGAGTTGAGAGATGGACATGGCCTGACCCGTACTGCCGGGGCCGAAGGCCGATACCGCAGACGGAGCCTAGAGATGGACATGGGCTGACCCGTACTGCCGGGGGCCGAGGGCCGATACCGCAGACGAAGCCCCATATGGATGAGGATTTACGTGCCGATGCTAGGCACATGTTTCATGATGATTTCCATGATTTTGTTTATATCCTCATATTTTACATACATGATGTTTATTGTCATTGGATGACGGGTGGACGGGTTCCACGTTTAATGTCATTGGGTGACGGGTGGACGGGTTCCACGTTTTTACAGACTTGATCACATACAGATTGGATTTACATTGATCATACTTCATTTGTATATATAACAGGGTATGAGGGCGCTGTTATATATACCTTTACACCAATATTAGTGGTATGGGACGCTAATATATGTGTATTGATATCCTTTTGATACTTCATCATATTTACTTCATGCAGACATACCTTTTATTGATGACATATTATTACCTGAGTACTTGGCACTACATACATGTTTAGATGTTATATTGCCACCTTATCATGCTCCAGACGTACTCTTGTGGGTTATATTACTGATTGTTGACCTAGGTTTATGTCTTGCATTCGATTTCTGCTTGTAGATATTTCTATTCACGAGTAGGCAACTCACCCCCGTTGTGCCATAGTTTTTGCAGGTTTTTGCCGTACAGGTTCCATTGCGGCATTTCTGGCACTCTACTTCCTTGCGGGTGAATTGCTTTTGGTAGGTGGATTCTTTTGCATCAAGAACCACCATTGTACTTGTATTATTCATTGTATCTAGAATTTCCATCAACCAAAACTTGTTTATTGTTTCAGTCTTAGAAAACAGTATTGTATTATTTCGATCTTAGAGTCGCGCTAGTAGTATTACGGTTTTCTGGCTGTTTGAGTTTCTTTTTGGGTTTGATCCTCGCCCTTTGGCGTTGTATATTATTATTGCTTGCGTGGTTGTGACCGTCGATTGACGAAGAGCTAGCTCCCTCTTGGGGATGCCTTTTATCATTTCATATATATTATTCTTGTTGTACCCCGTTTGGGGCCAGTTTTTACAAAGGAAACTCTGCCGAAATTTTCAGAAAAGGTTACACAATTTAAAATGCATATTCGGCTTAGTTATTTAAAAACTTGATCTTCTAAACGTGATTTCTTTACTTCTTAAAACCAGTTTTCCTTATTTACTCTTTAAATGGTTTTAGATTTCTGGGCTTTTGGCTTACTTGGATCAGATGGGGTCCTATAGACTTCATATGGTTCAAGGGCCAGTCACGTGCTCTTTCGGGTCGTGACACTAGCGCGGGTGTAAAACATAAGTAACGCCTATATAATATATCATATATACTGTATACTGTATCCATCACAGAACATATCTAATGATCACATCACAGATATCGCAGCAGAAACATAGATATAATGTGGGATATACTAGGACGTCCGTATTTAGTATTTAGCCAACAATAGAAAATACGGATTTCACAGTCGCGATGAATAGCCAAGCCCACACCCTGGACCCCTACGAGAGCGGCAAGAGACCCTACCAATTCTGGAGTTTAGGGGACCCGGTCTCGACTCCTCGAGATGGCCTCCTACTGAACCCCAGAACCCGATCACCTGTGCTCCCCTCCTTGGGTCCATCCTAATGCAGAAAAGTAAATAATATACAACATAGGTGGCATCGACCTCAACCCGGAAGTGCCCCAAATAAAAGAATATTACATTACATTTGAATTTACATGAATGAAAATATAAAACTCTCATCTCACATAAAACCCCCCGGCTATTCAATCGCGACAATCCTGCACATCATTTCTCAGCAACACATAATATCTCATATATCATCAACGTAAGTAAGTATGCGTACCCCAATTGTCGTTGATGTATAGCAACGAAACCGGCGATATCGACATACATCACTTACGGTCACAGAAAAGAAAGTGTAAAACTGCAATATCTGGAATCCATATTCTCCTTTAGACATCGTAAATGCGAAATATCACATACCTCGTATTTCATGTCTTACAATATGAATTCCACACATTGCATCACATTCCAGATAATTAGACAGTATTAAAGTTTTCGAACGAACAATCAAATACCCAAGATTCCCTAAAGCTCAACACTTGAGCGAAGTTCAAAAACTTGGAGTGTGACACAGTAGTAGCGGTCCAGCCGTAGAAGGGTCAAGCCAACGCCTCACATGTGGCATGCCGTACTGCCCCAAACCCTAAGGTTCAAAGGGCAGTTCAAGACGGTCACATAATCGAGTTAAGGTTTGTTGTCTTCTAGAGGGACCACCACAAAACTTGCACGAACCTCCGAAGGATTTAAACCCCGTGAAAAGTGAGCAAATGATACTCGTTCAAACACTTCAATACTTTCTAATTTACCCGGAAAAGTCACGAAATCAAAATTCCGATCGAATCGGCGAGTCCAAAACCATCTCCAGAATTTTTAGCACTAAATACAGATTAAAAATACCCTAAAAAATATACAAGCATAAGTAAGCATTACAGTATAAAAATGATACAGTGATTGAGGTGTACGGCCGCGGAACCGCAGCCTAAGCAAGCTTAGGCCGCGTTTCCGCGGCAATAATGACTGTTCATCGAATAATTTTTACACCGTAATTCGTATATTTACCTGCTGAATTTTTTACATATTTTTAATTCTGAAAATAACCAGATTTTAAAAAATGTCCAGAGAGCACTCTAAAAGACCGTATTTCGGTTCGATCGGAGTTTTAACTTCGTAAAAATGTCGCCTAATGTTCTAGGTCGTCTCTGATACCAATGAAAGGTTTACCTAGCACCTCATGAAGGGTTTGGAAGCATCACATGTACAAAAGGTGGAGTCTTTAGGGTGCTAAGTAAACTTACAAAGGATCTATCCTAGAAAATTAGGGTTTCTAAATATTTCACATCATCATATGAAAGAAAGGCTAGGGTTTTGAGAGTACAACCTTTGTAGCTCCCTACGCTGGACTCCTCGGCTACTTAGGGTTTGAAAATGCTCCGCTTGAACTCCTCGAGGTCACCGATGATCTACCCGGAGTCCGCTTTGTCCAAGCTTGCAACTTTATCCGATCTAGTGAACGAAATGAAGCTAACACTCTAAACAAGTTGGCTAAACTTGTGTAGAATGATGTTGTGGTTCTTATTCTCACTTCAAAATTCAATCATGATAAGTATATTGCTCACTATAGAAAACTAGAGAGCAAAATGAGAGAGGAAGAAGAAGATGATGGCAATTTTAGAAAAAGTTCAAGTCTCAAAAGAAAATAGAAAATATATCAATATATATTTTCCTCTTCTCATATTAAACCATGGTTAGGATATTATTGAATTTGAGTTAAAAACCCAAAAGGAAAAGTAATCCATGGTCAAATGGTGGGTGAGAATGGTTTGGTCAAGAAGGATGTAGAAACTAGTCATGAATTATCTTTTCCTTTTTCCATTTTGTTTTAACCAAAAATCAAATAATAATCCAAATGAAAACCCATGGTGTGAGTCTTATATTGCCACCATTTTCTTTGTATAAGCAACCATGAAGGATGTATGTATGTATGTGTATATGTACATCCTTATGTGCATGAAACTAAAAGAAAGAAAACATACATGCATGCATATATCCATCATGCACAAGAAAAGATTTCAAGTGAGAAAACTAATGGTTAAATGATAAATCAACACTTGATTTATCAATCCGTCCATATCACATACGACCCCTACCAAAAGAAAGCCGCCCGATCAATATACGGTATCCTATACGCGCATTTTAATCGGGTCCATGCGCATATCGCATACGCGCACCACAACGTTTCGCCTGGACTAGGAAACTCCATTGTGGGACTCTGAGACTCGTCAATACGCCGGCAGTGGGAGATGATCATATCAAGCACCCCCAAGCCGCAAGCGGTCAGCTAAACGTAACGGCCACCCGGGTATTGAGCGATCAGAAGAGAACAAGCGAACCTGCTACAACTCCCGTCGAGTCGATCGAAAACACTTCCCGTACAGTCCGGTCTCCTCGTCTGATATGTCGCATATCAAGTCTAGGGGTGGTAAACGTCAGACCCCAATAACCGATAAGTCGTGCCGATGTGAGGCTCATAACGGGTCGAGAAACTACTGGTAACACTTACCAGCAAATCTCTGAACAGCCCTGGCCAGGGACTTCCCTGTTACGGCCAATCGAGCACAGTGCAACATCAACCCCCAATACCGGGAGAGACGAAACCCCTCCTATCGCTCATTGCCTCCATGTGACTCGGGACTGTACCCAAAATCCACCGTTTTGCACGCCCTCATGGACATGGTAAGGTGGAAATCAAAGCACAGTGGGAATCACACAAGACTCTATGACGATCTCGGGTCTACAGACTAACCTGCACAAGTGTCACCTGAGAACTGCCATCTGACGTGAGGTATAATACCATCTGGGAGTTCTCAGCGAGTCCGTCCAGTGTACCCAGTCTCCACAGAGCACCCGTATACCATCTCTGATGTCAAACACCAATGGATATGGGATCATCCATCGCCCATCTCATGGGTCGAGAAGCGTATACGCTAGTCTACTCTGGTATATCGATGCCCCGTCTCGATACACCCACGACTAGGGACCTTGAAGGATGTACTTATGGACTACCATGTCCCCACTAGTATGATCCGCATCATAGCCCAGGTAGTCAAGTACACATCCTAAGGGCTTTACCAACATATAACTATTAGACAGTATAAAGGGACAAGTATACATGTTAAGATAAAGAGCAACCAGATAGCATACTATCATATCGAGCAAGAAAGTCATCTCTATATATGTCCAAGCATCCAATATAATATACATCATCTGTACAATACTGGCCTCTAGGGCATACATACAACTAACATCGGCATCAGCATTGCTAACACTGAAACACAGGTGCCAGGAGCAATTCATCATTTGCCTTTTCCTATTGGGGAGCGATGGCTTAGGAGACAGGTTTAGGGCCCTATCACCTAAGACCTTTTCAATTTTATGAGCCGTAAGGGTCCCATAAAAGCATTTTCTCCCTACGAGTCGTAAGGATCCCGTAGGTGTATTTTCTTCTTAGAAGTTGTAAGGACTCCTAAGTGTGTTTTTCGTTTGTGAGTCATAAGGATCTTATGAATGTATTTTTTTATGAGTCGAGAGGATCTCGTAAGTTTGTTCTCCTCATGTATCGTAAGGATGCATGAGTAGGTCTTTCCAAATGGAGCATAATTCCAAGGGTGGAGACCATCCGCGTGAATGGTGGTTTCGGTGGGGATGGATATGATGAGAATTATTTGAGCCCGTGGATTGTATACGGTAGTCAGTTTGGGGACCACCCGTAGAGCAGGAAGAATTTTAGGAAATTTTCAGCGTATGCATCGCTGCATTGGAATATGGTACCAGGAGCGACTCATCATTCGCCATTTGGGGATTTGGAATTTGGTTGGAGGTCTTGTTCATACCATAATATTGCATTTTATATTCCCCATTCTTATGCATTTTACAATGAAAACAGGTGTTTTTGACCCATGTCTGCTACATGTTACAGGTTTTTGGAGCGAAAACAGTGAAAAAGACAAAAGACGACACAAAAAGGGACTTTTGACCAACAAATAGAAGGATCCTAGTCAAGCCTAGACGAAGAACAGTTCACAATCAACAAGGCAGTGCAAGGTCCAAAATGTCAAGGCAAACGGTTAAAAGACCGCTATAAGTTTTCACTGAAAGATCTGGAGAAGAATGAGAAGCCAAACAAAGAAATGAACTGAAGAAATAACCAGACTAGAGAACCCTGAAGCAGCCCAGAAAAACTTATCATAAGACCTCACCAAAGGGCCGCGGAACCGCGGTCCAAGGCCTACCCATGTCGCGGTTCCGCGGTCGTCCTATGCCCGTACGCGGTGAAAATTTTACCAAAAGCTATGGCGGCTCTGAAAAGATTTCCTGAGGGTATATTTGTAATTGTAGACATGCGGATCAATTGTAAACCTAGGGTTTCTATGTCCTATAAATAGAACCCAAACTCTTGTATTTTCTCATGCCTCTACTCATCAATAAAATTCTGTTTTCTTTGAAGTTTGGAGTGCATCAATCGTAAGTAGGTATTTTTTCTTGCCCTAGTTCTAGTTTTTTTTATATCTGCCTTAGGTAAATTCTTTACTTGCCCTAGTTTAATTTAGTTTAGAATTTTATTAACTTGCAATAGATGTTTCTTTTCTTTAATAAAAACAAAACAAAAATTATGTCTTTCTTAATTCCCTCAATGAGCGAGTAGTTTCCTCGCTTGTTGGGGTTAGGAATAGGGAAGGGTTTGAGAGATGAAGATCTCTCATCTCTTTTCTTTGCCAATCTATTATGAACATTAGGACTCCATGCATACTCTCATCTTCCGCTCCCTACGGCACTCTACCCTTGAGGTAACGGTGATCCGTAGTATAAAAGACCGGAGTTGTGAGTTTTCCATAGAGGTTAGGGTAAAGGTTAAGAAAGGAAGGACAAGGATCTAGAGGAAGAACATCTTCCCAATCATCCTAATCCCCTTTATTAAAATTTACCATAACCCCTAAAATCAAATCTAAATTAAGGCATTGAAAAGAGGTGTAGATCTTTGTTTACCAAACTTTACCTAAACCTAATCCTAGCAAGTTTCTAATCTTAGTATAACACAACTTCGCTTTAGACTTAATTAAAAAGACCAAACGCCATTTGGAATTAGCTCGTAAGAACCTTAAGGAAAATTACAAAATCCCTGTGGATCGACCCGTATTCACCGGCTAGCTTCATGCGACGCCGTTCTTGATTGCGGTAAATATTTTTTGATCGACAAAACCTCTCTTAATCAAATGGCGCCGTTGCCGGGGATCGAACCCGGGTCACCCGCGTGACGGGCGGGAATACTCACCACTATACTACAAAATCATATGGCGCCGTTGCCGGGGATGGCGTAAAATTTCCTTTTTGTAATTTCGGGTTAATATAAAATATAAAAAACCATAAAAATCTGGAAAAAAAAATCTATCATCTTTTATTGTTTGAAGGGTTTTCTTTGTGAATTTTTGCAGGATTGACGGATCTGAAACAACACAGGAAGCGAAACAGAAAAAGATACATCACAACAGAGAGGTATTGGAAGCACAGAACTGCAGCAACTTTTTGGAGACCTGAAGCTCCCATCCAACCGCGTTTCCACGGCCCCAACACGGTCAAAACCGCGGTTCCGCGGTCGTCGTAAGTCTTCTTTGTGCGAAATTTGCTCGGTTTGCTTCCTCATTCTCCCCTCTGCAAATCCCCATATATCTTCTGTCAAATCTTCTGCAGGATTTTTTGCGCTAAAAATCTTCTTCCCCCTTCCAATAATTGATTTTCTGCAGAATTCTTTGCGCCGCGCTAAATAGCAAATTGATTGCAGGTGATTTACTGCTTTGCATATTTTAATCTGACTTTAAGGGGCTATTGACCAACTGAGATTGGGTGGGGATTTCATCACCCTTTCCAAGACCCCAGAAATCACTTAAAGCATTTGCATTGACCACTCTTAATTAAAAAATATTAGACCCAGCCCTAAGGACGTCGCGCTCAATAGGACAGAGGACTAGTATAGGCATCGGCCGTTTATCCTAACCTGTCTTTGCGGTGCCTAGGCAAGTGTGTCAAGGCTAGTGGTTTTTAATTAGGCCCACAGTGTGGTTCCTTCCCACATATCTGGCACTTACCTGGCCGCAATTGGCGGTGAAGAGGCGGTTTGAGGTCCTATCTCTAGCCCTTTGGAACAGTTAGGAGCTGTCTAGCTGACCTAGGTGACCCTAGACCTAGGCCTGATTGTGCATTTGTGGTTAATTGCATTTGTGTCACAAGTCTCTTTTCAAAAATCCTTTTGCAAAAGCTCACATAAAAAAAAGGGAAAAAATCTTTTCAAAACTTGCAACTTGTCGCTAAAGAAATCTTTGCACTCACTTACACCACTTCTTCTCATTGACGTTTTCTTACCTCCACATTCTTCCTTTCATCTTTCGACTGCACTAACCCTCTTAGTGTATGTCCGGTTGGACTAGGGACCCTAGCGCCCGATTAGTCTGTGTTTCGTTGGTACCGACCGACGAACCATTCGATTCCGAAGTCGAAATCCTGTCCACTTCTTCACTTTCACCATCACATTCTTCTTCCGAAGGTATGTCGGGATACAATCCTAACAACACCTTACCGACAGGAATGATTCCACCTCCGTTAGGTGCGAATAACCCGAATCACCCGCCTGTTGAAGCACCCGCACGAGTCGCGCTCCAGGATCTTTTCTACCCCGTCCGCACCGCCCTTCCTACTTGTCTTTCCCTCCCACCGGCTATTGGGGACAATTTTGAGATCAAACCCCACTTCATCAATATGCTGCCCAAGTTTCATGGTTTGGAATCCGAAGATGCATATATCTTTATCAACAAATTCCAAAACGTTTGCGTCATGATGAAAACTACCCAATTAAGTGATGACGCTATAAGGCTAAGGGTCATTCCTTTCACCTTATGTGACTTAGCCGAGAAGTGGCTATACAGCACAACATCACATTCAATTAGAAATTGGGACGAGTTTGTGAAAGCTTTTCTTAAAAAGTTCTATCCTCATCACAAAACTGCTAGAATCCGTAACGAGATTATACAATTTTCTCAGCTTCCGTCGGAACCATTTTGGAAGTGCTTTGAAAGATTCAAAGACCTACTCGTTCAATGCCCTCATCATGGGATTGGAAGTTGGCAACTCTGCCAAACATTATACAAGGGATTGAACCAGGCAACAAAGCAGTTGCTAGAAACCATCTGTCAAGGTCACTTTCTAACCAAATCGAGTGAGGAAGCGTGGCAGTTTCTTGAGGACCTTAGTGAACAAACAATTCAATGGGAGAACACCAAGACCACATCATCTTCTTCTAGTGGTCAATCTAGGGCAGGCATACATCAATTAGATATATCGATTGCTATGAAGGCCGAGATGGCCGCTCTTACAAAAAAGCTAGAAGCGCTTGAGACCAAAATCTCATCGCCTTCTCCTTCCCCTGTTGTGCCTCCACGAACTGTTTGTGCTTGTTGTTCGGATCCATCACATCTCACCGAAGAGTGTCCTCACATAGCTTCTACTCAAGGACAAGATCAAGTCAATGCTGCCTTTCAGCAACGACAAAGAAATGATCCATACTCTTCGACATACAATCCGGGTTGGAAGAGTCACCCAAATTTCGCTTGGAACCAAAATCAGCAATCCCAAGGAAACAACAATTTTCAAAGGGCTCCTCCTCCACAACAACAAGCACCTCCACAAACTCAATTTGAGCAACCTCTCCAACAGCAACCTTAACCTAATCAAATGAACAATTTTATACCCAACAATTGTTAGTTATATGTATGCCCTAAAGGCCATTACTGTACATTGGATGTATATTGTAGTGGATGCTGGGACATATATAGGTAGGACTTTCTTGCTCGACATGATAGTACGCTATCTGGTTGCTCTTTATCTTAACATGTATACTTTCTGTCTCTCTAATTACATGTTGATAAAGCCCTTAGGATGTGTACTCGACTTCCAGGACTATGATGTAGATCATACTAGTGGGGCCTGGGTAGTCAATGAGTACATCCTTCATTGTTCCTAGTCGTGGGAATATCGAGACGGGGCATCGATATTCCAGAGTAGACTAGCGTATATCTTCTCGACCCATGTGATGGGCGATGGATGATCCCATATCCATTGGTGTTTGACATCAGAGATGGTATGCGGGTGCTCAGTGGAGACTGGATACACTGAACGGACTCGCCGAGAACTCCCAGATGGTATTATACCTCACGTCAGATGGCAGTTCTCTGGTGACACTGGTACAGCTTAGTCTGTTGACCCGAGATCGTCATAGAGTCTTGTGTGTCTCCCACTGTGCTTTGATTTCCACCTTACCACGGCTCTACTGAGTCGTGCAAACAGGTGGTTTTTGGGTACAGTCCCGATTCACATGGAGGCAATGAGCGATAGGAGGGGATTCGTCTCTCCCGGTATTGGGGGTTGATGTTGTGCTATGCTCGACTGGACATAACAGGAAATCCCTGGCCAGGGTTGCAGTGATATACTGGTAAGAGTTATCAGTAGTTTCACGAATGTTATGGACCTTACGTCGGCATGACTTATCATGCTAATGGGGTCTGACGTTTACCACCCCTAGGCGAGATATGCGACATATCAGACGAACAGACCGGACTATACGGTAAGTGTTACTGGTTGGATTCACAGGAGTGTGAGCGGGCTTGCTCGTCGATCTTCTGATCGCTCAATACCCGGGTGGCCGTTACGTTTAGCAGACCGCTTGCAACTTGTGGGTGTTCGATATGATCATCATCTGCTGCCGGCGTATTGACGAGTCTTTAGAGTCCTACACATAGGTTTCCTGGCTCAAGAGAAACGAAATAGGAGCGCATATGAGATATATGCGGGACCGAGAATAATGCGTGTATGTGATACCGTATTCTATTCTCGTGATGAATGTATCGATTGGTTGTATGCGATATGACCTAGTTATCGAATCAAGGATTGATTCAATAAGTCGATACATTGGATACTAGTTGGTTATATGCGACATGACCGGATCATTGAATCAAGTATTGATTTAATGATTTAATGTATAATTATATATATTTGATATATTACTTTGCATTAACTAGTATTGGTTCACTTTAAAAGGATTTTCTCACTTGATGCACATTGTATATGTGATATATTTTTGTGCAATTGTTTGTATCATATTTGATGATACTTGCTCACTTGGGTTTGTGTAAAGATTAAACCATGGTTGTGTAATGGTTAGGGTTTTATTTTTATTATCTATTTATTTATTTATTATTGTTTTGGAAAAGATAAGGAGAAAATGAAATGGTGGCTTAGTTTGTTTTTTGTTGAAACTTCATGAAGTTTTGAACAAGTCCACCATTCTTGTCTCATGCTTAACCCTAACCATTCCACTTAACCATAGTCTATTCTCTACACAAAACCATGGTTAGTATATGATAAGTATTAATATTATTTTCCTTTTAGAAAATACTTATCATATTCTATCATATTCTTTCTTCATCTTCTTCTTCTTCTTCTTCAAGAAGAAACCTTGCCTTCATCAATGGCAAGTTAGGCAAATGAGTGAGAAATCCAATTCTAAAGTGAACCCACCTCCTATTTCTTCATCATCTACCTCTTGCCAAGTAGTATAGGGTGTTTCCTTCACAAGTTTTCATGGCTTGGTGAAGTTGGAGCTTGATCTTGTGATGCCTCGACGTAGATCATCTTCGGCATCGAAGCCGACGACCTAGCCCGCCCATTTCTCCGACGAAGCCGATGCTAGAGTCCGGGATTCGATATGGACAGCGAGGGGACTTCATCACGGAGCCATGGAGGTGGAGGACCGGATCTACAAAGGTTGTAGCCTCTTTCTTTTTAAGTTAAAGTTGTTTATTTGCATCGCATCACCTATATATCTAGTTAACGATCCGTATTAGGGTTTCTCGGCACTTCTAAAATTTTAATTGGCCATGTTTGATCACTTGTGAGACTTCATTAGTGTGCCTAGGAACCCTACAGTGGTATCAGAGCCTAGCTAGAGCCTTAGGCGATGCGTAGACGGAGTTAGAAGTCCGATCGAACCAAAACCCAAACCCAAAAAATGTTCTCTGTACATTTTTGAAATTCGGGGATTTTTTAGAATTAAAAATATGCAGAAAACTAAGCAGGAAGTTATAAGAATTACTGTGAAGTTCGATCTCTTGATTCCATTAAAGTGCGGCGGAACCGCGGCATTAGCATGCCTAATGCGGCGGTTCCGCGGCAACTTTGTCGCTTCTCCTCATGATTTTTACACAGTAACTCTTATATTTTGTTCCTGTATTTTCTGGAAATTTTTATATCTGACTCAAGAGTTGAGTTTTCTGGGTTGTATTGGGTACTCGGTGTTTCGATCGGATTGTCTAATTTTGTCAGTGTGTTTTTCCGGGTAATTTTAGAATATGTTAAAAAGTTCGACCGGATATAAATACCAACTTTTTCCCCTGCCGGGAAATTTCCAATTGTTGGATTTTTCCGTAGTTTAATCACGTTCTAAGTAGTGCAAGTAACGCGATGGTCCCTCTAGAAGACAACAAACCTTAACTCGATTATGTGACCGTCTTGAACTGCCCTTTGAACCTTAGGGTTTGGGGCAGTACGGCGTACTACATGTGAGGCGTTGGCTTGACACTTCTACGGCTGGACCGTTGGTACTGAGGCACGAAGTGAATGTTTTTAGACTTATTTCATGTGTTGAGCTGTATCGGGAAAACTTGGGTGTTCGATTGTTCGATCGGAAAGTTTAACATTTTCTATTTATCCGGAATGTGATACAATATTTGGAATTCACAAATAGTTATGAGATAACTAATATGAATGTTATAAACATAGCAGTTTAGTCTCACTTGATCGGTTGCCACGGAATTTTGATGTGATCAAAAGTCCGTCGCAATCACGTAGCGTACGCGGATACTCGCCGGGTAAACTTAATAGACAGCTACACCCCATAACCCCGACCAAGTGACTGTAGGAGAACCCCGTCGCCGAAAGCATCCGTTCGGGTGCTCGCGGCAGCGGTGTTCCGCCTTGGTGCACTTCGTCGACGGTGTCGGGGGTGCAGCCGCCTACTAATGTTTGCGACGAGCATTCGATCAGAATGTCGGGAATCCTGTTGAATTGCCCGACATGATATTGAAAAGTGTTTTCGATAATGAGACTAAAATGCGGGGTTTATAATTGTTAGGCATGCGATGTCTAAGTATTTCATTTGATTAGGCATGTGATGTCTAAAGAGGTTGCGGATTCCAACTGTTGTAGTTTTACACTTTCTTTTCTGTGACCGTAAGTGTAATATGCGATATCGCCGGTTTCGTTGCTATATGTCAACGACAATTGGGATAGGCATATTTACTTACGTTGATGACATGTGATGTTATGTATTGCTGGATATGTTATATTGGATCGTCGTGGTTGAATAGCCGGGGTTTTTTATGTGAGATGAGTGTTTTTCCATTTTCATTCATGTAAAAACTTGTATGTAATATTCTTTTATTGGGGCACTTCCAGGTTGCGGATGTTGTCACCATTTGTATATTATTTACTTTTCCGCATTAGGATAGACCCAAGGAGGGGAGCACAAGTAACCGGGTTCTAGGGTCCAATGGGAGACCATCTCGAGGAGTCGAGTTCGGGTCTCCTAACTCTAGAATTGGTAGGGTTACTTGCCGCTCTCGTAGGGGTCTAGTGGTGTGGGATTGGCTATTCATCGCGACCGTGGAATCCGTGTTTTATACTGGCTCGTATTGAAAACACGGACGTCCTAGTATATCCAATATTTCATATGATATTTTCTGCTGCGTTATCTGTGATGTGATCATGTGATTTGTTCAGATAGATATAGTATATAGTATATATGATATATTATATAGACGTTCCTTATGTTTTACACCCGCGCTAGCCCTGCCCCGCTCTGCCGTTAGTTACCTAACCTAACGGTGCAGACGGGACATCGAGGTGAATGCGGATGGCATAAGCGTACGTTATATTTATCTGTGATGATTAGGTGGACTTAAATGATGGGATATTCATTAATGAGATTAATGAAAGAAAATAAACCTAATTGATGTTGTGGAATCGAATTTCAAAATAAAACAGGTAGCTACAGTTCTTGCTTTGCATCGCGGTGTTCCTTGTAGAACATCCTGCACCTTATTCGATGAGGAAAGGACCGAGATCCCTTCACCGGGAGTGACTCCTTTAGCAATAACTGGCAGATGCTACAACCCTCGGTTTGTCTTTTGATCGCTTCTATAGTTTCCGCTTTGCACAGTGATATATATGATATATCCCGCACCTCATTCGACGAGGAAAGGGCCGACGATCCCTTCACCGGGAGTGACCTCTTTAGCAAAACTAGAAAAGCCTCAAAAACATTCCATTTAAAAACCATTTGATTCCGCAACGAGATCAAGTTCAAAGCGTTAAAGGTTTTTCATAAAAACCATTCGCAACCCTCCGTCATTTTAGGAAGTAGAGTACTTAGTATTCGTGCTGTGTTTGTTGACCTTAGTTAAGGCACAGTGTACGGTAGCTAAGTGATGTCTTCCTACACCGCATATGATGCGATTAGTTAGGACAGTCACGTGACTTTCTTGACCTTAGTTAAGGGTCATGTGGGTGGGTCTAATTAATCACGAAATGACGGGTAGAACTTGACTAGTACTTATGATTTGTTGACCATAGTTAAGGTCATAGGTGCTAGGGGTAAAAATCTTTATCGGGAGTTTCAAGTGTTGAAACTTGTAATGAGATTGCATACCTTCTATGTGATAGTTGGATCCCGATACCCACTGCGAGTAATTGTTACTCGTGGGAGAGTTTTGCACTTTGCAATTAGCCGATCAAGTAGGTGTCTAGAAAGGTGTCAAAGGGGTTACGCCTCTGGGAAAACGAGGTTTACTGTAATTAGGTCCGTGCGAAAGCACGGGGAACCTCCCTCAAAGTACCGACACTGGCCTGGCTGAAAGATTGGCGAACTTGTAGAGTGTAATTAATCCCGGCTAGTCTTTCCTTTTAAGGTTTGAAGGAAGATTTGATAAAAACAGTGGGAGCCATCCTGATTAGATAAAATATATAACCAATCTAATCTTGCAAGAGCGCACGCAGAGTGTTTTCTTTTCTCTCTCTCCAGGTAGCGACCATATCACGCCTTAATCAAGATAATAATATGGATGTATTGACCGAACCCGCTTGTTATTCTGTGCTGGGGAACGTTGGTCCCGCTCCAACTTATAATTGTTATAAGACAGAGCAGGAAATAGGGGAATACCAGGATTCCTATGCCGCCCAAATGAAGAAAGTGCATATGATGCATCTCCTTCGGGTGTGTTCATTACAAAGAACTGTTTCTCAATATCCTCTGCATCCTGGGTATTTGATACCGGATCAGGATCCCAGATATGTAATCTGTTACATAGGGCTACAAAATGGTAGAAAAACTGAGAACGGGTGATAAGTTTCATGAGACAGAAAACGGGCCAAGTGTTGCAGCCAAGTCTGTTGGTCACTGTCACCCTATATGACCAGTACATTGATTCTGAACGAATGTTATTAGATACCGACCTGATATACAAAATCATATCAGTTTCTTTATTGGAAAAGAAAGGATATAATTTTGTATTGATGGATAATGTTTTGAACATTTCCTATATCAAAAGTTGATCGGTTCAGGCACGTTATCTAAAAGCATTGACGTTCTAAATCAAACTACAGTTCCTAGTATACAGAACACACACGGGAGGAAGAGTTCAGAAATGAACGAATCCTTCTTGAGGCATTGTAGACTATGTCATATCAATGCGACCCGACTGGCTGAAGTTACATTTTAGATGCATATTTAAATCAGTTTGAATTTACATCTTGTGAAACTTGCCAGTCATGTCACAAAGATTAGATGACCATAGCCCTGTTTATTGGAAACAGAGAAAGAGTTAGTAAACTCTTGGGACTGATACATGATGATGTATGTAAGGTCTCCTGTCTACACATGCCAAGACTGGTTCTTTGTATTTCATTACATTCTCTGATAATCTCTCAAGATTCAGATATGTGTTCCTGTTGAAACACAAGTCCGAACCTTTTGAGATATTCACAGAATATAAGTTAGATATAGAGAACCAAAAACCGGGTATAAGTATTATGTCCTATGATGCGATCAGGGAGGAGAATACTTGTGCATAGAATTCCTGGACTATTCTAAAGGAGAATGAGATTCTCTCTCAGCATTACTCCTCCGTATACACCATAGCACAACGGTGTATCGGGGCGGAGCAATCGCACAATATTAGATATGGTGTGCTCTATGATGAGTACTACTGAGTTACCTATTTCCTTTTGGGAGTTATGCACTTATGAAGTTGCATACCTATTGAATAGGGTTCTAATCAAATCAGTTGCCTACCGCTTCATATGTGATATGGAACAGGAAGAGCTCATATCTTAAGTTAGTTAAGATTTGGGGTTGTCCGGCCTATGTCTAAAAGCAAAATCCGGACAAGATCGAGGCAAGGTCAGTTCTGTAGAACTGGAAATGTTCCAGCTATACAAAATGCAGCTGATGATTTGATAGAACCAAAGGATTCAGTAGATTCCAACGAACCTCAGCCTCTCCGCCGATCTAGTAGGGTTCCTCACCCACCTGAGAGATACTTAGGTTTCTCTATGACAGTGAGAGCGAGGATTGCATCATGAGATGATGACCCAACTAGTTTCGAGCAGGCCATCGAGAGTAGGGACTCTGTAAGAATGGCTGGATGCTTAGCGATCTGAGATGGAATCCATATACACCAACAAAGTATGGACTTTGGTTGCAATATCTGAAGGGTTAAATCCCCATCAGGAGCAAGTATATCTTGAGAAGATTACTTGGTGTAAATGGAAAAGGTTGAGACTTTCAAAGCTAGACTTGTTAAAGGTTTTCGTCATCGACCAAGAGTGGAAAATGATGAAACCTTTTCCAGGGACTATACTTAAGTCCATCCAGATCCTACTTACCATTGCTATATGCCATGACTGCGATATCTGGTGGTTGGGTGTCATGACTGCTTTTCTAAATACTGATTTAGAATAGAAAGTCTATAAGTACACAGCCAGAAGGCTTCGTAAACAGTAGGAGCAGCGGAAACATGTGCAAGTTGCTTTACAGGATAAAGCAGGCATCCCGGAGTTGGAACATTTGTTTTGATGTGGTAGTCAAAGAGTTTGACTTCATCAAAATGGAAGATGAACCTTGTATGTACAAAAGGGTAGTATGGAGTATGGTAATGTTCCTCGTAGAGTACGTGGATGACATACTCTTGATAGGAAAAGAGTTTCCTATGCTACGATCGGTCGATCTCCTCTTATCACATAGATTCTCCATATAGGATCAAAGTGATACCTCCTAAATCCTGAAATTTGGATCTATGAGATAGATCTAAAGGGATGTTAGGGTTCTTACTAGCTGTAGTAAGATTGTATCAGTTGATCCTGGGGAGAATCACTGGAAAGGTTCCAGGGTGATAAAGACGACTGAATGTCAGTCGCAGGCATTGTCTTCACCCTCAGTGGAGGGACGGTATATTGGAAGAGTTCCAAGCTAGATACCGTGGCAAACTAGATGATAAAGGCTGGTAACATCGCTATTAAAGATACTACCAAAGAGGCAGTTTGGGTGTATATTGGTTCATAAGATGAACTAGGTTCCTACCATTGTGTGACAATGGAAGTGTGGCTTTGGCCAAGGAACCATAATCCCATCAGTGACCCAGACATATTCTAAGGCAGCATTACCTGATCATGGAGATAGTTGATCTCCAGGATGATCGAAGTTAGGAGAGTAGACTCAGAGGAAAACACGGCGGATCCACTCACGAAGACCTTTTCCCAAAGAGAGAATTTTAGGGGATGGTTGAGTATTAGATACTACAACTACTGCTACAGATGGCCCTAGTGCAAGTGGGAGATTGTTAGTTATATGTATGCCCTAGAGGCCATTACTGTACATTGGATGTATATTGTAGTGGATGCTAAGACATATATAGGTAGGACTTTCTTGTTCGACATGATAGTACGCTATCTGGTTGCTCTTTATCTTAACATGTATACTTTCTGTCTCTATGATTACATGTTGATAAAGCTCTTAGGATGTGTACTCGACTTCCAGTACTATGATGTAGACCATACTAGTGGGGCCTGGGTAGTCAATGAGTACATCCTTCATTGTTCCTAGTCGTGGGAATATCGAGACGGGGCATCGATATTCCAGAGTAGACTAGCGTATATCTACTCGACCCATGTGATGGGCGATGGATGATCCCATATCCATTGGTGTTTGACATCAGAGATGGTATGCGGGTGCTCAGTGGAGACTGGATACACTGAACGGACTCGCCGAGAACTCCCAGATGGTATTATACCTCACGTCAGATGGCAGTTCTCTGGTGACACTGGTACAGCTTAGTCTGTTGACCCGAGATCGTCATAGAGTCTTGTGTGTCTCCCACTGTGCTTTGATTTCCACCCTTCCACGGCTCTACTGAGTCTTGCAAACAGGTGGTTTTTGGGTACATCCCGATTCACATGGAGGCAATGAGCGATAGGAGGGGATTCATCTCTCCCGGTATTGGGGGTTGATGTTGTGCTATGCTCGACTGGATATAACAGGAAATCCCTGGCCAGGGTTGCAGTGATATACTGGTAAGAGTTATCAGTAGTTTAACGAATGTTATGGACCTTACGTCGGCATGACTTATCAAGCTACTGGGGTCTGACGTTTACCACCCATAGGCGAGATATGCGAGATATCAGACGAACAGACCGGACTATACGGTAAGTGTTACTGGTTGGATTCACAGGAGTGTGAGCGGGCTTGCTCGTCGATCTTCTGATCGCTCAATACCCGGGTGGCCGTTACATTTAGCAGACCGCTTGCGGCTTGTGGGTGTTCGATATGATCATCATCTGCTGCCGGCCTATTGACGAGTCTTTAGAGTCCTACACAGAGGTTTCCTGGCTCAAGCGAAACGAAATAGGAGCGCATATGAGATATGTGCGGGACCGAGAATAATGCGTGTATGTGATACCGTATTCTATTCTCGCGATGAATGTATCGATTGGTTGTATGCGATATAACCTAGTTATCGAATCAAGGATTGATTCAATAAGTCGATACATTGGATACTAGTCGGTTATATGCGACATGACCGGATCATTGAATCAAGTGTTGATTTAATGATTTAATGTATAGTTATATATATTTGATATATTACTTTGCATTAACTAGTATTGGTTCACTTTAAAAGGATTTTCTCACTTGATGCACATTGTATATGTGATATATTTTTGTGCACTTGTTTGTATCATGTTTGATGATACTTGCTCACTTGGGTTTGTGTAAAGATTAAACCATGGTTGTGTAATGGTTAGGGTTTTATTTTTATTATCTATTTATTTATTTATTATTGTTTTGGAAAAGATAAAGAGAAAATGAAATGGTGGCTTAGTTTGTTTTTTGTTGAAGCTTCATGAAGCTTTGAACAAGTCCACCATTCTTGTCTCATGCTTAACCCTAACCATTCCACTTAACCATAGTCTATTCTCTACACAAAACCATGGTTAGTATATGATAAGTATTCATATTATTTTCCTTTTAGAAAATACTTATCATATTCTATCATATTCTTTCTTCATCTTCTTCTTCTTCTTCTTCAAGAAGAAACCTTGCCTTCATCAATGGCAAGTTGAGCAAATGAGTGAGAAATCCAATTCTAAAGTGAACCCACCTCCTATTTCTTCATCATCTACCTCTTGCCAATTAGTATAGGGTGTTTCCTTCACAAGTTTTCATGGCTTGGTCAAGTTGGAGCTTGATCTTGTGATGCCTCGACATAGATCATCTTCGGCATCGAAGCCGACGACCTAGCCCGCCCATTTCTCCGACGAAGCCGATGCTAGAGTCCGGGATTCGATATGGACAGCGAGGGGACTTCATCACGGAGCAATGGAGGTGGAGGACCGGATCTACAAAGGTTGTAGCCTCTTTCTTTTTAAGTTAAAGTTGTTTATTTGCATCGCATCACCTATATATCTAGTTAACGATCCGTATTAGGGTTTCTCGGCACTTCTAAAATTTTAATTGGCCATGTTTGATCACTTGTGAGACTTCATTAGTGTTCCTAGGAACCCTACAACAATTTTGTTCCTCCTCAAAATGCTGTTAGCTCGCTCGAAAGAAGTCTAGAAGCGTTCCTAAAGCAATCTACACAGTCCACAGCTAGGATAGAGACTTCTGTTCAATCTTTGGTGCAAAACAGTGCGTCACACGATCAAAGCATCAAATCTATTGAGGCACAAATTGCACAACTCAACGCCGCATTGAAAGAGCGAGAGAAAGGAAATCTTCCGTCTCAACCACTCCCAAATCCCGGTCACGCACATGTTACATATGAACATCAGAATCATAACGTAAATGTTGTGACCACGTTGAGATCAGGAAAAGTGCTGCAAAACATTGTGGGTATTAACCATGACTCCCCTGCCGGTGGTTCTTCATCTTCTTCACCTTCTTCTTCGTTAGAGCCTATTCTCCATCCTTCACATGGCTCTACTTCTTCTAGCTCGAACGGACCCACTTCTCACAACACGAACATCTACACGGGGTTCCGTTCCAACTCAACAATCTGATCCGCAAAAATTGGACTCAACAACTTTTCAAAATGTTCCTTTTCCAAATCGGTTGAGATCCAATAAACCAACTCCACAGATGGAGAAGATTGTAGAGTTGTTCAAGCAGGTTACCATAAATATCCATCTTTTGGATACAATCCAACAAGTTCCTTCATATGCAAAAATCTTAAAGGACTTATGCACCAAAAAGAGGAAGTCACAAGTACCAAAGAAAGATTTTGTGGCTAGTGCTGTTAGTGATGCTCTTATCAATTCTTTACCCCCAAAGCACAAGGACCCCGGTTGTCCTACTATTTCGATCACAATTGGGGACAAGAACATCAATAGAGCACTATTAGATCTTGGAGCTAGTGTCAATTTGCTACCTTATTCGGTGTACGAAAAATTAGGCGTTGGAGAGCTTAAGCCCACTCATTGTATTCTCCAAATGGCCGACCGATCAATCACCCATCCTAGGGGAGAGTTGGAGGATGTGTTAATTAGAGTAGGGGATTTCATTTTTCCCGTTGACTTTATTTTTATGGATACACAACCTGTCGCTAACCCCCGTAATCAAATTCCGGTGATACGTGGTCGACCATTCCTCGCGACTTCTAACGCGGTAATCAACTGTCGTAACGGTTCAATGAATCTATCTTTTGGCAATATGACAGTTGAACTCAACATTTTCAAGTTAGGAAGTCAACCTTGCGAGCCTAATTCTAGCGTACTTGATGTTTGCTCGATCAATGAGATCGCGGAGGAGGACTGTGAGTTCGAAAATTTTATGTTTGACCACAGCAATGTTGACGCCACTAGTGCGTTCCCCATAGAATCCGACACAGCTTTCACGACGGACAAGGATTATGAGTGTTTCACCTTTGTTGACGATCTTGAAGACTCTCCACCCGAGTTTGAGTCTTTTGCTTTTCCGGATGAGTTAGTTGAACCATCCGAGTCGGTAGCGTACACTCAATTTGAACCTTTGATGGAATCCTTCGAGTTTGAAACAGCCACTCCATTGTTACCATCTATTGTTTCACCACCTAAACTCGAACTAAAGCTTTTGCCGTCGCACCTAAAATATACTTATCTAGGTGAGAATGAGACCTTACCCGTTATCATATCTGCCTCTCTAGCTCTCGAGCAAGAGAAGGCTCTTTTAATGGTCTTACACAATAATCGGCAAGCTTTTAGCTGGTCTATGGCGGACATGAAGGGGATTAGTCCCCTCATAGTCGAACATCATATACACTTGATGGATGATGCCAAGACGGCAAGGGATCCACAAAGACGCCTCAACCCCATTATGAAAGAGGCGGTCAAGAAGGAGATTGTTAAATGTCTTGATAGTGGTATCATTTACCCTATCTCGGATAGCCAATGGGTTAGCCCCATTCATGTCGTGCCAAAGAAATCGGGCATCACGGTCATTACCAATGAGGCAAATGAGTTAATTCCTACTCGCACCCAAACTGGGTGGCGAGTTTGCATCGACTATAGAAAACTCAATATCGCGACAAGGAAGGACCACTTTCCTTTACCTTTCATTGACCAAATGCTAGAACGATTGGCGGGGCATGAGTTATACTGCTTTTTAGATGGCTACTCCGGTTATAACCAAGTCCCCATCGCCAAAGCGGATCAAGACAAGACCACATTTACTTGTCCCTTTGGCATTATCGTTGCATGCCCTTTGGGTTATGCAATGCACCCGCTACATTTCAGCGGTGTATGATGGGGATCTTTTCGGACATGGTGGAGAAGTTTTTGGAAATCTTTTTGGATGATTTCTCTATTTTCGGTTACTCCTTCGACGAGTGTTTACGACATCTTGACGCAGTTCTTACCCGCTGTCAGGATAAGTACCTAACGTTGAATTAGGAGAAGTGCCACTTTATGGTACGAGAAGGCATTGTCTTAGGACATGTCATCTCGCAAAACGGCATAGAGGTTGATAGAGCCAAAATTGAACTCATTTCTAATCTTCATCCTCCTAAGTGCGTCAAAGACATCCGAGCTTTCCTTGGACATGCCGGTTTTTATAGACGGTTTATTAAGGATTTTGGCAAGATTGCTAGACCTTTGACTCTCTTATTGGCCAAGGACACAACATTTGATTTCGGCTCAACTTGCATGAAAGCGTTCGAGTCTTTGAAATACTCTCTCATTTCTGCGCCCATTCTTTCATCTCCAGACTGGACGCACCCCTTCGAAATCATGTGCGACGCATCAGATTCTGTCATTGGTGCTGTTCTTGGGCAGCACATTAATAAGATGCCTCACGTGATTTATTACGCTAGCCGAACATTAAATGAGGCCCAACTAAACTACACAACAACAGAAAAAGAGTTTTTAGCAGTTGTGTTTGCACTTGAAAAATTTCGGCCTTATTTAATCGGCTCTCCAGTTATAGTGTACACGGATCATTCAGCTCTTCGCCACCTTTTTGCGAAGAAGGATGCTAAATCGAGACTAATACGTTGGATCCTCTTGCTACAAGAGTTTGACCTTGTCATAAGGGACAAAAAAGGACGTGAAAACGTAGTGGCTGATCACCTTTCACGACTTCCTTCTTCGCCTACACTCGAACTTCCAATCACTGATGTTTTCCCCGATGAGCAGCTCTTGACCGTTTCTTGCGAACCATGGTTCGCCGATATTGTAAACTACTTAGCCACCGGCTTGATACCTAAAGATTGGTCGAAACAGGATAAACTTCGATTCTTGTCTCAAGTAAAGCATTTTTACTGGGATGAACCTTATCTTTTTAAATACTGTTCCGACCAAATCATTCGTCGGTGTGTACAGGAAAATGAGGTTAAGAGTGTGCTGTCTTTTTGCCACGATCAAGCATGTGGCGGGCACTTTGGCCCAAAGAAGACAGCCGAGAAAGTCTTACAGTGTGGTTTCTATTGGCAATGACTCTTCAAGGATGCATATGAATACTGCAGGACTTGCTCCCGGTGCCAACACTTGGGCCGGATATCGCGGAGAAACGAAATGCCGCTCCAACCAATTTTGGTTGTGGATATTTTTGATGTTTGGGGTATAGACTTCATGGGACCATTTCCTAACTCTTTTGGGAATGTTTATATTCTTTTGGCTGTTGACTACGTTTCAAAGTGGGTCGAGGCTGTTCCTAGTCGAACGAACGACAACAAGGTTGTCGTTCGATTTCTTAAAGAACACATCTTTTCTAGATTTGGGCACCCTCGAGCGATAATAAGTGATAATGGTTCTCACTTTTGCAATAAGACTTTTGAGTCCTTAATGCGCAAATATTCTATCTCCCATAAACTGTCAACGCCATACCATCCCCAAACATGTGGGCAAGCCGAGGTCTCGAATCGGCAAATTAAGCAAGTCTTGGAGAAAACGGTTTCTAAAAACCGTAAAAATTGGTCACTCAAATTGATCGATGCACTATGGGCTTTCCGTACTGCATACAAGACCGATCTTGGCATGTCTCCATACCAGCTTGTTTACGGGAAGGCTTGCCACCTCCCAGTAGAAATTGAACACAAGGCATTTTGGGCTATCAAAGAGCTGAATTTATCTTTAGGAGATGCGGGCAGCAACCGAAAGCTGCAGTTGAATGAACTAGAAGAGCTGTGGGATGAGGCATATGATAATGCCATAATTGCTAAAAACCGAGCTAAGGTGTTCCACGATAAACACCTTTTGCGAAAGAAATTTAAACCTGGTCAACAGGTTTTACTCTATGATACTCGGTTACATTATCACCCTGGCAAGCTCCGTTCTAGATGGAAAGGACCTTTTGTAGTCCGCACCGTTTATCCGCACGGTGCGGTTGATCTTGAAAATCCAGAGGACGGTACTTTATTCAAAGTATTCAAAGTGAATGGGTATCGATTGAAACCGTTCCTCACCGCGGACCCCTCGGAGGAGCTCCTGCTTTTGCAGGAGCCGATCTACACCGATTAAATCTCCTCCGCTTTAACCCCGAATTTCCAATCAACTTTTTCCAAAACATTATTTCAAATAAGTTTGGGGGTGTGTATAATATGTAAATATAATTGCCGACATTATCGACCCACTTGGTGCAGCATGATGTTCATACCAGAATATTGCATTTTATACCGCCCATTCTTACGCTCGTGTGTTTATCGGTAGATACTCTTGAGCCGTGTTTGCTAGTCAATTGCAGGATACAGGTTCTCGGTTCTAAAACGGTGAAATTCATGGAAAACACGACAAAATCCGGGTTCCTGCCAACCACTGAGAAAACACGGTCTCCGCTCTTCATCCGTATGTTGCCAGATATCAGTTTAAGAGACAAAATGTCAAATCAATGTCGCTTTCATGCACAAGGCTCAATGGCAGCACAAGATCCAAGAGATCTACGCGGAGCTCGAGGCAATCATGACAAAAACATCCACAAAAAGTCCACCTTTCCCCAACAGAAATTCTGGAAGAAATGTGAATGTATTTTCAGAAAATACATATACCAGACAAGAGGGGACAGAAGACCAGGGAAGTACACAGAAGCCCATACCCTGACTCCATCATAGGGCCGCGGATCCGCGGCCAATAGGGGGTATTGGCGGCGGATCCGCGGCCGTACTGGCGCCGCAGACAGTGAATTTTCAGGGTTATTCTGGTCTTTTTGTTTGGGTTCTGGTGGTTGCCCTAGATTTCCATTCTCCAGCCTATAAATACTCCAGAATTGAGCTAAGCCAAGGGTCCAATTTTGTGTCCACTCTTTTGTAGTTCTTCTTCTTCTTCTTCTTCTTCTTCTTCATTCTTCCTCCATGGAAATGTAGTGAGAGCATTGAGTGGATATTAATGAAGATGAGGGTTTTGTATCATTCTCTTTTGTTTCTTCTTCCCCTTGAGATTTTTGCTTTCTCTTGATCATTCAACCTCTTCATTGAGCTTGAATGGTTAAGGGTTAGTTATTGATCTCAAGGGTCGTATTTTCTTACGGAATTAGCGCTTCAATTCACATGCGTTCTCTACCCTTCTCTTGATCTTGCAACCTCTTGATTGAGCTTGCAAGTTTAAGGGTTGGCTATTGATCCCATGCTTGTCTTGAGTTCTACTTTCTTGTTCTTTTTATCGCTTTTTATTACTTGCTTATTATTATCTTGCTTTTCTTTCTTGCAATTTAATTCATGCACTTAATACTTGTAATCTTTTCTTTTCTTTGTTCTTTTCTTTTGCTCTCTTTTGTTCATTTTGTGAATGAATTTAATTATTATTGTTAAGAAGAAATACGATATTATAAGTTAAGATTTTCTTTTCTCTTTCCCTTTTCCCGTTATTTTCCATTGAACTCCGCCCAAACCATACGCAAGCGCTCCGTTAGGCACCCTACCCTGACAAGGTAACGGTGATTCCTAACCGCGACCGGTTGCGTTCGGTTTGGCCGGAGGCGAAAGCAAGAGACAAGAACGGAAGGACAAGGGTAAATAAGCCGTATTCCACGAATACCGCGCTTAAATCCCCTAATCCACGTTGTTGCCGATTGCTCTAGCTTCAATTGGTCAAGACTCGGCTCAAAGGTTTCGAGTACGGATTTCTTTAGCTTATAATCTCGTATCTTTTCTTAACAACTTTATACTTGCAAATAAACACATAGGTTAGAATCGAACAAACATACACAGATTCTTTATTGACTCGTCTAAGACAAGAAAGGAAATTCAACCATCTCCCTGCGGACGACCCGTGCTCAACCGGCTAGCTGCAAAGCGACACCGTCCTGATCGCGGTAAACTTTAGAACTCTTAAAACTCGACACGCCAAAAGCGTGCGATCACATGACAGTGAGGACACTGTCCAGTTTAAGTTTGGGGGTATGCTCGATATGTTTTCTTTCTTCGCATTCATATGTATACTTTTGCATTGCACCTTTATATAAAAATCATAAAAATTTAAAAAATTTGAAAAATAAAGAAAATTAGAAAATGAAAAACCCATAAAAATTGAAAATTTTCGAAAAAAAAATTTATAAAAATTAATGTATTCAATTTTGGTTAATTGACTTGAGTTTGATAAATAGGTCAACTGGCCAGGAAAAACTAGATCTTAGACTTAGTAAATTAAAAACCCTAAAAATAACCTTCCTTAAAGTCTAACGGTAGAAAGTATATGTCTTTGTAGTTTATTTAGAAATAGGCAAATTTTGGGTTCACTTCTTGTGCTAAGTCGAAACAAGGGAAAAGTATTGATATTTTATTAGAGTACAAGTTTGAAAAATAATTCCTAGCTCAAGTCTAGATTCTGAAAACGTATACCCTACAAATCGCACAATCACGCACCTTGAAACTTGGAATAGTAGAGGAGACCTTGAAATGCTCGTCTAAAGTCCTTAGTACAATGAAAATAAAAGGAAAAAAAAGTGAATAAAGAAAAAAAAATGAACACTGGTTTTTGTGATTACTTAAGGCTAAAAAATAGAAAAATATTTAGCGAGGGTGCTTCATCACCTAGTGCCTTAGACCAACTGGTTTGGGAGTCACTGCTAAAGCCTTGGGTGTTACAAGACTAGGAAGTACGCTTTAAAGTGCTAACGCATCTTGTAATCGGTTGTTGGTACCTCAAGAAGTATTAACGGTCGCATGAAGGATGTGTAAACGAAATTCAATTAATAAGTGCTTTGGACAATGGACAAGAGTACGATTGCTTGATTTGAATTTCCAAGTGTAGGGGGTGATATTTACACACACATGAGGATATGTGATTAGAGTTTAGATAAGAGAAAGGAATGAAGAATAGAACTCGTATCTTTAGTAGAATTGATAAAAATTCCTAAGTGGAGATGGAACCCTAGAAGGAAAACTTAAGAAATGCCGAAAGCTAAGTAAGTCTATAGAACATATATAATCTTAAGTTAAATGATGAGGAAGTGTGAAGAATATGGGTGGATAATTTACTGGTTGACGATAATAGACTTCCTTGTTAGAAAACCTAATTGGAAAACAAAAGTCGAAAAGCCAAATTGATAGGATTTTGTGGGTAGTATCCGCTGAAAACTCTTAGGAGACAACACTCCTCCTACTAGGGACACCTAGAGGTTTAACGGCTTGTTGCACGAGCTCAGTGCAATCGCGTTTTCCTGCGAAAGTGCGATTAGGTTAGATTTTTGTCGAGAATAAAAAATAAGTTTGCTCGAGGACGAGCAAAAGATAAGTTTGGGGGTATTTGTTCATACCATAATATTGCATTTTATATTCCCCATTCTTATGCATTTTACAATGAAAATAGGTGTTTTTGACCCATGTCTGCTACATGTTATAGGTTACTGGTTTTTGGAGCGAAAACAGTGAAAAAGACAAAAGACGACACAAAAAGGGACTTTTGACCAACAAATAGAAGGATCCTAGTCAAGCCTAGACGAAGAACAGTTCACAATCAACAAGGCAGTGCAAGGTCCAAAATGTCAAGGCAAACGGTTAAAAGACCGCTATAAGTTTTCACTAAAAGATCTGGAGAAGAATCAGAAGCCAAACAAAGAAATGAACTGAAGAAATAACCAGACTAGAGAACCCTGAAGCAGCCCAGAAAAACTTATCAGAAGACCTCACCAAAGGGCCGCGGAACCGCGGCCCAAGGCCTACCCATGCCGCGGTTCCGCGGTCGTCCTATGCCCGTACGCGGTGAAAATTTTACCAAAAGCTATGGCGGCTCTGAAAAGATTTCCTGAGGGTATATTTGTAATTGTAGACATGAGGATCAATTGTAAACCTAGGGTTTCTATGTCCTATAAATAGAACCCAAACCCTTGTATTTTCTCATGCCTCTATCATCAATAAAATTCTGTTTTCTTTGAAGTTTGGAGTGCATCAATCGTAAGTTGGTATTTTTTCTTGCCCTAGTTCTAGTTTTTTTTATATCTGCCCTAGGTAAATTCTTTACTTACCCTAGTTTAATTTAGTTTAGAATTTTATTAACTTGCAATAGATGTTTCTTCTCTTTAATAAAAACAAAACAAAAATTACGTCTTTCTTAATTCCCTCAATGAGCGAGTAGTTTGCTCGCTTGTTGGGGTTAGGAATAGGGAAGGGTTTGAGAGATGAAGATCTCCCATCTCTTTTCTTTGACAATCTATTATGAACATTAGGACTCCTTGCATACTCTCATCTTCCGCTCCCTACGGCACTCTACCCTTGAGGTAACGGTGATCCGTAGTATAAAAGACCGGAGTTTTGAGTTTTCCATGGAGGTTAGGGTAAAGGTTAAGAAAGGAAGGACAAGGATCTAGAGGAAGAACATCTTCCCAATCATCCTAATCCCCTTTATTAAAATTTACCATAACCCCTAAAATCAAATCTAAATTAAGGCATTGAAAAGAGGTGTAGATCTTTGTTTACCAAACTTTACCTAAACCTAATCCTAGCAAGTTTCTAATCCTAGTATAACACAACTTCGCTTTAGACTTAATTAAAAAGACCAAACGCCATTTGGAATTAGCTCGTAAGAACCTTAAGAAAAATTACAAAATCCCTATGGACCGACCCGTATTCACCGGCTAGCTTCATGCGACGCCGTTCTTGATTGCGGTAAATATTTTTTGATCGACAAAACCTCTCTTAATCAGGTCTGCATCGCTGCACTGGAATATAGTCCCAGGAGCGACTCATCATTCGCCGTTGGGACATTCAGAGTTTGGTTGGAGACCGCGTCGCTGCACTGGAATATGGTACCAGGAGCGACTCATCATTCACCGCTTTTTGTTACCGCGTCTACTATATCATTTTATCTTTTCTTATCGCGATCATTTCAGCTTTATTTATTCGCGGTTGCCCCATCATTTTGGCTTTATTTTTCGTGTTTATTTTTACTCGCTTATTTTTATTGCGAGTTGCCCCATCATTTCGGCTTTTCTTTTGTTTTTATTTACACACTTTTTTTATTTACATTCCCATTTTAACGACTTAGAGGTCGATTATTCCAAGTTTAATGACATTGTGGTCAGCGGTTCCCAGTTTAACGATGTGGTGGTCAACTGTTTCCAGTTTAACGACTTAAAGATCATCTGTTTCCAGTTTAATGACTTAGTGGTCATCTGTTTCCAGTTTAATGACTTAGAGGTCATATGTTTCCAGTTTAATGACGTGGTGGTCATCTGATGGGGAGCTTGGAGAAGATACCCGATTGAGCAGTTGTCGAGGGTACCGCTGGAACTTGCCCAAGATGCCCCGTTGCTTCATTGACGTTGATGGCCTTGCCCCCAGCTGGAGCCAAGGAAAGTCGTTCAAATAACTACTTGTGTTCAAAGATGGCAATTTGAAATTTGTTAACCTGCACAAAGAAGCATGATTTTAGTACAAGCAATCAATGTTTATGTTGATTAAGTTCGCATGGATATTTAACCCGAAATATGGAAGGAGAGATTGGTCCCACCGGGCATGCAAGAATCTGCAGGGTGTTTTTCGTCACCCCTTTGAGATAGGAATACACGCACGCTTGTCAGGCGTACTACAGATTCTCCCTTCCTAGGGTAGGCTGCGGTTTATTGATTGTGGGGATCCGAATCTCTGGCAGCCGTGGACTAAGCTGACGTTAATTACCCTTCGCCTTTGAAGCGAGGGAACCTCCGATTGACGGGTCAACTAGTCATGCGAACTCAATGTGCACTGTGTGTGTTGTGTTTTGGAAGGGTTTTGGATATATCGGGGGCCCCGTAGAGTTTTACGGGGGTCCCACTACCCGGATAGCGGGCTGGGGGTCAAGGAGAGTAGCAGCCCCCTTGTGGGGCGTAGGGCATTGCCGCGTTGGAAATTTTTTCCAATAAAGGACATGTTTTGATATGGAGTGCATAAAAAATAGGGAGAGGAGCGTATTAAAGATGCGTGCGTGGCACATGGGCGCATGGTGCCCACAGGTCACGTTCCTGGCACGTGAGCGCTTGCTACCCGTTGGTCACATGCACAGCACGTGGGCGCTGGGCGCTAGCGGGTCACGTGCGAAGCGCATGACCGTGAGGTGCCCGCGGGTCACGTGCGCTGCACGCGACCACTGGGCGCTGAACGGGTCGCGTGGGATGCACGTGGGTGCTATAATTCCCGCGGGTCGCATGCTTTGCACGCGACCGCGGGTCACGTGCGCTGCACGCGACCGCCGGTTATGTGCGTTTCACGTGGGCGCTTTAGTGCCCGGGGTCATGTGCGCTGCACGCGACCATTGGGCGCTTTAGCGCCCGCGGGTCATGTGCCATGCCCGCGACCGCTGGGCGCCCGCTGGTCACGTGTGCTGCACACGACCGTGGGGCACCCACTGGTCACGTACTCAGCACGCGCCCGTTGGGTGCCCGCGGGTCATATGCGCGGCACGCGACCGTGAGAAACACCAGCGGGAAGGGGCTTATACCCTTGATTGGGGAGTTGAATTCCCAAGGGGTTTTGGAGTTGAACTCCTAACAGAAATTTAATTTATGGAGTTAAACTCCAACAGATCTAGAAGGGAGTTAAACTCCTAGGAATCTTTGGATTTTCTTTTGAGCCTTGGATCCTCCCAACGTGGGATTTTTGGAGATGGGTCTCCTTTTTTCTCTCGATTGGCCGGATCTTGGGGGAAAGGGAACTGAGATTCAAAATCTCCCCTTTCAGATATTTGATGGGAGATCCGAGCTCCCCTTTATGGGTTCTGTGGTGAAAAACTACTTTTTTTTATAAAGGAAGAGTTAAATTCTTGATTTAATTCAAAAAGAAGAAGAAGGTTTTAAACCCTTGAGAGAGAGGAAGGAGGCACACAAACCCTGGTTTTTGGGGAGAATGAATTGTTATATTTTATTCATCATCATGTTGCCTTATATAGGCTTACACATATACCTATAACCCCTTGGGCTTTACGAAATGGCATTTTGCCCATCCCATGCCTCATGTGCTCATTTCTTTTGCACATAAGCCATGGGCTTTACAAAAATTTGGCTTTATATCCATTTTGCTTACATTCATGCATAAAAATATTACATCAAAATTATTTATTACATGATTTTTTTTATTTGTATAGGGCAGTCTGGCCGCTTCATGTTTGGGCTCAACACAGGCATGGGCCCACTTGATCTAGGCTTGGGCCCACCTGGCTTGGGGTTGACCTTGACTTTGACTTGGTCAACAGGGGTGCAATTTTCAACCCCCAACACCCATCACCAATAGAGATACTACTGATCAACTATCAGTAAATATCATCCACCATGGCTACTGATTTCTGGTGATAGCCAACTGAACACAGCGCGACATCGACTCCTAATACCAGGAAAGACGAATCCCTGACAGTCGACCATTGCCTCCATGTGGCTCAGGACTGTACCTAAATAAATTCTGTTTTCATGACTCCTTTGAGTCATGGTAGGGTAGTAATCAAAGTACAGTGGGAACTCACACGAGACAAATGACGACTTCAGGTCAAAGGATTAAGTTGTACTCATGCCACCTAAGTACTTCCATCTGACGATAGATATAATACTATCTAGAAGTTCTCGGAGTGTCCGTCCAGTGTACTCACCTCTAGTGAGCACCTGTATACTATCTTAGGTGACACAACACCAATGACATGTGAGGTCTGCCACCGCCCCTCGTCGGAGTCTCGAAACGTATACACTAGTCTATTCCGGAATATCGATGCCCAGTCTCGATACTCCCACGACTAGGGACCTTTAAGGATGTGCTTATGAATAACCCATCTCCTACGTATATGATCGCCATCATAATGTTGGTCGTCAAAAAAGAATCTTATGAGCTTCATCAATGATGAAGATAAACCAGATAGCATAATATCATTTCGAGTAAGAGTGTTTTACCCGTATAGGTCCTCACTCAATTATCATAATTACCCACTTGCATTCACAATAATTGCCTTGAGGGCACTATATCCAACAGTCTGTGCCCCTTAGCGCGTCTGGCCAGAGCGTAGCCAGACATTTGAAGCTCATAGCTCATACGTCTGAGCCTTCTTTAGAAATCTGGACTTTTTTGCCAGACGTCTGATACTCATTACTCAAGACGTCTGGCCCTTCTATAGATTTATGAACAGTCTCGATATACATGTCATCCTTCACAACAGGGGTCCCCGCAGAGACTTAGGTTCCCAATGGGGCGGGAATGGGTTAGATTTTTTCTGCCCTAGCTGAGCATGAGACAGGAATGTGTTGAGATTTCACATCTGCAAGGCCTGGACAGGGGTAGGCAATTCCCTCCCTTTCCCTACCCTATTGCCAACCCTAATTTCCACGCCAATGAGCGTTTATAATTTCTGTTTTATTTTTCTTTCTTTCTTTCTTTCTTTCTTTATTTTTCTTTTTTTTTAAATGGCTTATATGCCAAGCATACAACAAATCCACATACCCAGCACACACAAGCACACAACACACACATGCACCCAGGAGACCCATAAATGTGCCCTGAAAGAGTTAAATTGTGACAACTTCCTCTCTTAAGAATTGAACCCCGTACACTCCTTAGGAAGGGAAGTGCAATACCAACTGGGTTGTTGCCCATTGGTAATAAGTGTTTATATTTCTGTATATATTTTTCAGTTTTTAAATCCGCCAATTAAATGGATGTTTAGCGAAACTTAATTGAACCTAGATTGTTAATTTGAAAATAACTTAAAGTCTATGTCGCTACTTCAAAACTACATAAATATATACTACAATTTTATTTTTACGTTCTAACATAAGCCTTCTGATGAAAACAATGAAAATGTGAATATGAAAATAATATGTACCTAGGCATTTACTAAAATGGTGAAAGAGTTGGTATAGAGAATCGGTATTTTGGCAAAAAGACCACAAGCTTTGAAGTATGTTGAAGGAACAGTAGGATTATTAATTCAACACCATCTAAAGGGAAAAAAGGCTATGCCCTATTATTTAAAAAACGAAGAAAAAGAAGAAGAAGGTACTTTCTACAAAAACTTCCTAAAGCTTTTAGTGTCAAGTAATAACTACTTAAATGTCTAGAATCTTTAGAAAATTATGTTGACTAATGGTTAATGCCGGTCAAGCTAAATGGTGTTAAGTTTTAACTCTATTTATTAGATAACATTTTTACCTTTTAAATATTTATAATTGATTGAATTATATTATTATTAATTATATCATAAAATATTTTAAATAACGATTAATTAAATACCAATGTCAAGGTAACGATGGTCGCCAGCCAGGGTCGGATGCATGAATTTCTGTTAGTGGGACCAAAAGAAAATAATGTTTTATTAAAAATTGTTGAGATTAGTTTAAATTTAAATAATTAGTTATTATAGATAGAATTAAGATAAGTCTCTTTTTTAAATATAGATTTAGATAAGAGAAAACATTTTATTTGATAAAGATAAAGGAGATTTATGTTGATCATAATCTAATTAGGAGAAGGCTTATTCTATACATTAAATAGAGAGATACTTTTATCAAGGAGGATCGACACAACAAGGCGATGGCACAACAAGGACTAAGGTTAAGGCTAAGATAAGAAAGATGTATTCTCTAGGTTTATGAGGGTTGTAACACTCCTCTCTTGAGGTGAGATCAACAGAGGGGATATGAGATGATGTGAGAGAGAGTTGAGATGTGTGAGATCTCATAAGTTTTATCTTCATTGAGAGATTACGGTTCTAATCTAGATTTGAGAGAGTGTCCGGTCTATCTCTTTATTATATCAATAAAATTCTTATGTTTTCCCCGTGGAGTTGGCCGATCGGTCGAACCATGTTAAAAACCTTGTGTTGTTACTTCTTCTTATGGATTGCTGTCTTGCGTACTCGGACGTCAAAAGAAGGGATTTTTCTTTCTACGATAGGTATCAGAGGGGAAAATTTCTAAATAATTGGTATCAGAGCTTATGGTGTTCGATCAAAGTTCTGAGTTCGTGAGATAGAGGTATATGTGGTGTCAAGTCGGAATAACAAAGGCATCATAAAAAGAAGGGTTTAATCCGGCAGAGTATTGGATTGGCGGTTGTTTAAGTTAGATCGATCAAAGAGATGCCGGTGAAGACATTTGGAGACCATATATTGTATGAGATGATCGATGTGATGTCAATTCAGAGCGGCGGAGGAATCATAAAGAAGAAGTTTTGATCCGACGGAGAGTCGGATTGGCGGTTGTCGAAATCGGTCAAGGTGACACAGCGGAGGCATTTGGAGATTAGATCTTGTGTTAGACAGAGGAGTGTGTTCGGATTCTATCAGATTTGAGCACGAGGGCTTGCGGACAATGAGTGGTGAAGCTGATTGGGTAAGGTTGAAAACAGATCAGGGTAAGGTGGAAAATCAACGGCTACGGTTGATTTGAGCGTAGATCATGAAATCGGTGGAGGATTGGGAAGATCTAAATATGTAATCCTATGTATTCAAGTATTCTAGATGCAATGGTGAAGTCAAATTTAGCAAGTTCCATTATACAAAGTAGGTTATTGCATCATGGGAAAGTTTTCTTATGATGTTTCCGCGAAGTTCTATAAGGTTCAGGGTGATATAAAGCCAAGAAGGCCAAAGCAAATTGTTCGGACGGATAATACTACTGGGCTTTGTTTTAAGCCGGATCCTAGTATGATATTATTGGATTATTATTATCCCATTGTATTCGTATTTTTCAGAATACGAATACGGGTATGTATATACGGTGAGGGCATTATTGTAATTTCACAAGAGATACTTCTAGAAGGGGACACCTCATTATTTGGATTTATCTATTTTGCAAATAGATTAATGAGGTGGAAAATGGAGATATTTATGGCATGGGGTAAAGTATAGCTCTTTGTATTTGTTTATTAGTTTGGACTTGTTATTCAAGCATGGTTGATATTTTCTATTGGAAAATATTGCATGCTTGAATGAGTGAAGTGTGTGAGTCATTCTTCACTTGCCATAACCATTGCTTATTTGTTCATTCTCTTTCTCTCTCCATACTTTCCTCTCCTTCTTCCTCAAGACCTAAACCCTCATATGAGTTGTGAACCTTAGGGTCTTATGGGATAAAATACTCCATTAGATACTCTACATCTTCTAGGATACCTAGCTTAGAGAACTATGTACCCTAGTTATCTCGGTTTAGAGGTTGGAGCTTGGGGTATAGACTCTCGGGTGGATCATCTTCGACACGAGGAGGCCGACGATCAAGCGCGATCCGGATCTTCGAGGAGCTCAAGGAGAGGAGGAGAAGAAGACCCGAAGGACAAGGTTCTAGGAGGTATAAAACTCTTACTGAGTAGTTAAACCTCCAAGTAGATTTAGCTAATTAAAGTTTTTGTTATGAACATGGAGTTTAGTCAGTGCTGCGAAGTAAGAAAAATCGTTTTTTGTAAAGTCCGCCTCCCCGCGAACCCACGGGGTGCGCGACATCGACTTACAGCGGTGGTATCAGAGCTTACTCAGACCTTAAATAGTTTGTTAGACGATATTTAAAGTTACAAAACCGAAATAACTCCGAAACAGTCGAAACACAATCCAAGTTTCTATCGATTTTCAAAAAGGCTCTAAAAATTATTTAAACAATTGCATAGTGCTCTTCTTGTTGTAACTAGAACACCATAGGAAAACGAGGCCAAAACTCCAAAACATGGCCGGCGAAATTGCCATTTTCCCGGTATGGTCGTCCAAACTGTGGAGTTAGGTGTTGGGTTTTCTATAGTGTTCTGTACTCTTGGATTTAGGGTTTTAAGTGTTGTTTGTTTTTGCCCAGATTTCATATTCTGTTATCTTTGTGTTGGGACAATATGGAGTATTTCGAACTCACAGTTTTAAAGTCGTTTATAAGTTTCAGTTTGTATATGTGTTGCTAAACGTCCGCTAATTTCTATATGACGATTAGTGGGTGTTGCACATATAAGTATCTTGATGATGGTTTGTGTATATGAAGTATTGGATCGTCGTGGATGAATAGCCCGGGGATGTGAGAAGAGTGTTTTCTTTTCTTTCATTCATGTAAATTTGTAAATTGATGTTATATTATTTTTACGGGGCATATCTGGGTTGAGGTTGTATCCACAGTTGTATTATTTCATTTACTTTTTCTTGCACCTAGGATAGACCTAAGGTGGGGTGCACAAACTAACGGGTTCTTGAAGTGCCGAGTGGCCTATTCATTTTATTGAGTGTGGTTGCTTCACATTGAGAATTTGGCAGGTAGTTTGCCGCACCCGTAAGAGTCTAGGATGGGGTTTGGCTATTCATCACGACCGTGGAATCCCTCTTTCGTTCTAGGCTAAAACGAAACACGGAATTCCTAGTATATCCAATATATTCATCTTTGATCTGTGATCTTGAATGCCTATTATTGCGTGAGACGAATGGTTATATAATACATATATATATATATAATAAACGTTGCTTATGTTTTGCACCCGCGCTAGTCCAGCCCCCGCACTGCCATTAGATAAGTAACCTAACGGTGCATGACGGAGCTCCATGGCGAATGCGGATGGCATAAACGTATATTCTATTTTCGTTTCTTTTCTGCAATGATAGGGTTAAATAATGGGAACGCATTAATATTGATTAATTCAAGGGAAAAAACCAAAGTTTAAATCGATGGAACAATTTCAAAACCACTCGATTTTCTTGAAAAATAACTTTTAAATGCGGAGCCTAAACCACTCGTTTTAAAAGCTATCATAGTTCCTTCGACTATATCAAGTTCATTACGTTCACGGTTTTGCCAAAACCATCCGTAGCCCTCCATCATTTCAGATGGATATTCAGTAGTATTCAAGCTATGTATTTTGACATTCTCCAAGGCATAGTGATTGGTAGCTTCTGGGTATTTATCTGTAGCATAGATAGATGCGTTGATTTGGGATAGTCGTACAGCTATTTTGGTCTTCGTCAAGACTTTGTACGAATGGGTTCAAATTAACCTGGATAATGATGGGTAGAACTTGACTTGCGTCTTATGATATGTTAGCCTTTGTCAAGGTTATAAGCGCCTGGGGCAAAAATCCACATCGGGAATTTCTAAAGAAAATGAAACTTGCTAGTGTTGCATACCATTTGGAGTGTGATAATTTTGTTAGGATTCCTTCAAGGTTGTCACACGATGATATTTGGATTCCGATCCTACTGTGAGTATCCGCTACTCTTCGGAAGATTTTTCACTAAACAATCAATACTATAAAACAAGGAGGTGCCTAGAACGGTGTTAGCGGGGCTACGCCTCCAGGAAAAAGAGTTTATGTAATTAAGGAATTTCGCGAAAGCGTTGGAAAACTTCCCTCGAAGTACCAACACTAGCTTGGCCGAAAAGTTAAGCAAGAATTGTAGGATGAGATTAATCCTGACTAATTCTTCTTTTATGGTTTGAAGGAGAATTCGAGGAACAGTGGGAGCCATCCTGCTTAGATAAACTAATAACCAATCTAAACTTGTAAGAGCATCATGCTGAGTGTTTCTTCTCTCTCTCCTGACAGCAGTAACCAAAGTGACCGGGATTAAATTACTGCTAGATAATAATAAATTGACGGGCCAAAGTATAAAGATTGGCTAAGGAATGTCCAGATGGCCATTACCTATGACAAGATGAGCTACCTCCTTACTACCAAAGCCCACGCTGTCCCAGGTCTAGATTCCACCGTCGCGGATGTTGAAATCCGTAAGACATGGGAAAAAGACAGTGCGAGAGCCAAGTGCCTCGTGTTAGCCTCAATAGATTATGAACACCAGAGGCGGCATGAGAAAATGGACTTAGTTTCCATCTTCCTCCATACCAAGGATTTATATAGAGAGCAATCTTGTATCGCAAGATATGAGACCTCAAAGAAATTGTTTCAGGCGAGTTTGGCTGTCAGATCATCTGTAGGGGACCATGTCCTTATGATGACTATCAATATTGAAGAGCTCGTGGGCCTTAAGACCACGTTGAAGAATGAGTTATATACTGACTTGATTCTACAGTCCCTCCCCTCCACCTACGCCCAGTTTATCTTGAATTTCAACATTCAAGAGAAAAAAGTTTCACTTTCAGAACTCCTCAACATGTTGAGGAGCACTGAAGGCACCCTGCAGAAATCCATGGAGACACTCGCTCTGCTTATTGGGGGATCTTCCTCTTCTAGATCCAAGACGAAAGCCAATGGATAGAAGAAGAAGGCCTCCACCAAGCTGATAGGCGGTGGCAGTAAGGTAGAGGGAAAGGGCAGGACAAAAGTTTCAGGGCTAACGATAGGGAAGGAGGGATGTTTCTGTTGTCATGGGAAAGAGCATTTGCAGAAGGAATTCGTGGCTTCGAAAGCCAGAAACCAGGATTCGAAGAACGTTGTGGTTTCGGCTTCAGGTGTGTTTATGATTGAAACTGTCTTTCAATTAACTCTGTAGGGTGATTTTCGTCAACCCATTGAGATGGGAATACGCGGGTGCTTGTCAGGCGTACTATAGATTCCCTCTGCCTATGGTAGGCGGGAGTTTATTGATTGTGGGGATCCGATTCTCCGGCAGCCGCGGACTAAGCTGCCGTTAATTACCCCTCGCCTTTGGAGCGAAGGAACCTCCGATTGACGGGTTAAACTGGTCATGCGAACTCAATATGCAGTCTGCATGTGTTGTGTTTTGAAAGGGATTTTGGATATATCGGAAGCTCCACAGAGTTTTTACGGGGGTCCCGCTACCCGGATAGCGGGCTAGGGGTCAAGAGGGCTAGCAGCCCCCTTGCGGAGTGGGGGGCAGTGCCCCATTAGAAATTTTTTCTAACAGGGCAGGTATATTTAGTGTGAAGTGCATATAAAAAAATGGGGGTAAGAGTTTTAAAGACGCATGCATGGCATGTGGGCGCATGGTGCCCGGGGTCATATGCGCGCACTTGGACGCTTTAGTGCCCGGGGTCACGTGCGCGTACGTGACCATTGGGCGCCTTAGTGCCCGGAGTCACGTGGCGGGCGCCCATCGGGTCACGTGGCGCACACGTGACCGATGGGCGCCTTAGCGCCCCGGGGTCACGTGGCGCACACGTGACCGATGGGCGCCTTAGCGCCCCGGGGGCACATGGCGCACACGTGACCGATGGGCGCCTTAGCCCCCGGGGACACGTGGCGCACACATGACCGATGGGCGCCTTAGCGCCCGGGGTCACGTGGCGCACACGTGACCATTGGGCGCCTTAGTGCCCCGGGGTCACGTGGCGGACACGTGACCGATAGGCGCCTTAGCGCTCGGGGTCACGTGGCGCACATGTGACCGCGGGAAACACCCACGAGAAAGGACCTAGCCCCTATGTTTGGGAGTTGAACTCCTAAGAGGTTTTTTGGAGTTGAACTCCTAACATAAATTAATTTATGGAGTTAAACTCCAACAGATCTAGAAAGGAGTTAAACTCCTAGGAATCTTTGGCTCTTCTTTCGAGCTTTGGATCTATCCAAAGTTAGATTTTTGGAGATGGGTCTCCTTCTTCCTTCTCTTGATCGGCGGGATCTTGGAGAAAAGGGGGTGAGACTTAAAAGTCTCCCCATTTCGAGATCTGATTGGAGATCCGAGCTCCCCATCGTGGGTTTTGTGGTGAAAAACTATCTATTTTTTAGAAAGGAAGAGTTAAACTCTTGATTTAATTCAAAAAAGAGGAAGAGGGTTTTAGACCCTTGAGAAAGGGGAAGATGGCACAAACCCTAGTTTTTTGAGTGAATCAAAAAGCCCCCCTTAGTTATTTTCATCATGTTTCCTCTTATAGGATTACAAATTTACACATAACCCCTTTGGCTTTACAAAATGACATTTTGCCAATCCCATGTCTCATGTGCTATTTCTTTTTGCACATAAGCCATGGGCTTTACAAAAATTTTGCTTTATGCTCATTTTTCTTCATTCATGCACAAAAGATTACATCAAAATTATTTGTTAAAAGATTTTTATTTTGGCATGAGGAGGCCGACCGTGAGGCTCGACTTGGGCATGGGCCCATTTGCTTGGGCTTGGGCCCGCTTACTTAGGGTTGACCTTGACTTTGACCCGGTCAACTGGGGCGCAAATTTTGACCCCAACAAAGTGCCCCCAATCAATAAATGCACACCGCGCATATGAGTTGTGTGCACGAAATTGATGGATCTTGAAGCTGGACTTCGAGGTGGAACATCATTCCAGGGGTGGAGCATCCCTTGGGGAGCATGATTCCCGGGGATCTGAGCATCATTGCGATTTGCGGAGAATAATTCCATGGTCGCAGTATCATTCCGAAGAGTCGGAGCATAATTCCGAGGTTCGGAGCATAATCCCGAAGAGTAGAGGCATGATTCCAGGGATCGGAGCATGGTTCTGATGAGCATAATCTTTGGGGATCGGAGCATAATTCCGAGGATTGGAGCATCATTCCTAAGAGCGGAGCATGATTCCAGGGATCGGAGCATGATTCTGATGAGCGGAGCATGATTCCAGGGATTGGAGCATCATTCTGAGAGCGGAGCATGATTCCAGAGATCGGAGCATAATTCCAAAGAGCGGAGCATGATTCCAAAGGGTCGGAGCATAATTCCGATGAGCGGAGCATGATTCCAAAGGGGTCGGAGCATAATTCCGACGAGCGGCATACATTCTGACCGAAGCATAATTTCAATGCAGAGGTTGATTCCCAGGCGAAACATAATTCCGATAGGGAAAGCAAATACTCCGAGACGAAGCATGATTTCGACATGGGGTACATTCTGAGACGAAGCATGATTCCGGCACAGAGCTTGTTGGCTGACTTGATTCCGAGACGAAGCATAATTTCTACAGGGAAGGCAGATACATATAGGCGAAGCTTGATTTTGACACGGGGTACACTCTGAGACGAAGTATGATTCTGACGCAGAGCTTGTTGGTCGACTTGATTCCGATGCGGAGCTTAATTCCGACGAGGAGGTCGCTGGTTGACTTGATTCCAGGTCGGAGCATAATTCCGACGAGGAGGTCGCTGGTTGACTTGATTCCAGGACGGAGCATAATTCCGACGATGAGGTCGCTGGTTGACTTGTCCCCGGCACAGAGTGTCACTGGTTTTGATGTAGAGGATGATTCCCAGGCGAAGCATAATTCCGACAGGGTAGGTGGATACTACGGGGCGAGGCATGATTTCGACACGGGGTACATTCTGAGACGAAGCATGGTTCCGCCGCAGAGGTTGTTGATTTGATTTGATTTGGGTTGACATCAGCATCGCTACACTGGAATATGGTACCAGAAGCGAATCAGCATCTGTCTTTGAGAGGATTTGGGGATTTTGGTTTTGGTCGGCATCTGCATTGCTGCACTGGAATAATGCCAAGAGCAACTCATCATTTGCCCCGGGAGGATTTGGGAATTGGTTTTTGAGTCGAGATCGGCACCGCTACACTGGAATATGGTACCAGGAGCGAATCATCATTTTCCTTTCCTTGTTGGGAAGCGATGGCTTAGGAGACATGTTTAGATCCCTATCACCTAAGGCTTTTCAATTTCATGGGCCGTAAGGGTCCCATAAAAGCATTTTCTCCCTACGAGTCGAAAGGATCTCGTAGGTGCATTATCTCCTTAGGAGTCGTAAGGACCCCCAAGTGTGTTGCTCCTTTTTGAGTCGTAAGGATCTCACGCGGGAATTTTCTCCTCACAAAGTCGAGAGGACTTTGCGAGTGCATTTCATCTCTTTTTCACGAGTTTGCACCCTTTCGAGTTTTCACAAACTCGCCAGCAGTCCTGCTGTTTTTGCTCACGGAGCCCTTTCGGGTTTTCATCCGTGCCCATTTTGCTTGTGGACATACCCTTTTTTTTGAATCTTCATCGCCGGTGGGATTTTGAATGTGGTCTTACCGGTAGGACTTGGGAGAGATTGAGATCGTTTTACGCCCGTGGATTGTATACGGTTTTGCAGGATATATGATCCAGACCGTAGGGCCGGTAAAATTTCGGGACTTTGTTGGCGTCTGCATCGCTGCACTGGAATATGGTACCAGGAGCGACTCATCATTCGCCGTTGGGGTATGGGATTTGGAATTTGGTTAGCGTCTGCATCGCTGCACTGGCATATGGTACCAGGAGCAAATCATTATTTGCCACTTGGGGATTTGGATTTTGGTTGGCGTCTGCATCGCTGCACTGGAATATGGTACCCGGAGCGACTCATCATTCGCCATTTGGGATTTGAGTTTTGAATTTGGTTGGCGTCTGCATCGCTGCACTGGAATATGGTACCAGGAGCGACTCATCATTTGCCATTGGGATTTAGAATTTGGTTGGCGTCTTCATCGCTGCACTGGAATATGGTACCAGAAGCGACTCATCATTCGCCATTTTTTTAACCGCGATTGCTCTATCATTTCATCTTTTCTTATCGCAAAGGTTGCGATTGTCCTATCATTTCGGCTTTTTATTCGCGATTGCCCCATCATTTCGGCTTTATTTTCATTTTTATTTTTACTCGCTGATTTTTATTTCGAGTTTCCCCATCATTTCACCTTTATATATATATATATATATATATATATATATATATATTTTATTTTTTTGTTTTATTTACACATTTTTACATCCCAAGTTTAACGACTTAAAGGTCGATTGTTCCCAGTTTAATGACATGGTGGTCGATTGTTTTCATAGAAAGGCAGATGTCTGAGAGAATCAGTTTCACGAAGAACTTCGGTCTCCGTTTATATGAAGTTGGCGATCGCGGCTTGACTGATTGTTAACACGCTTTTGGACAATTCTATCTCTCCTGCCTTGTATTGCTTTTCAACCCAATCTTTGAAGACGAAGCAGTCCTCAATGGCATGACCTATCACTCTGTGATAGGGGCAGTATTTGGGCTCGTCGGTCATATTCTCTTCCTGTGGTCTTTTTGACTCTGGCAGTTGTAGACCGTTCCTCAGGGCGTCTTTGAATATTTTACGGATTTTGTCCCTTCTGAAGGAATAGACCTTATCCAGCTTTTCTTTCGGTGGAGATTCTCCTCCCTCTCCGAACACTGGCTTCCGAAGCTGGTTGGCATTAGGCCCGCTCATCCCCAACTTATTTCGGTTAGCCGAAGTGTTGAAAGATTCAGAATCATCAGAGTTTCCGCCTTTGCGATTTTCGTCTTTTCGGTTTCTCCAGGACCTATTGTTATTTTCGGAATCCGAGGAGGACTCCAGCTTTGAGCGTTCCAACATCTGGACTTTCCTTGTCAGCTCTTGAAATGTTTTGAGACCCGCGGTGCATAGAAACGGGGCCATCCAATTGTTAAGATTTCCGACGAGGAGACTGACAGATTGGTCCTGCTCTATCGGCGGTTCACATTTGACGGAGAGATTGCGCTATCGGGTTATAAAATCCATGCCTCTTTCGTTGTTCTTTGGCTTGGTCCTTACGAGGTCGGCGATGGTGATCTTATCACTGATACTCATGAACCTTTGTCGAAACAAAGATTCCATTTGGACGAAAGTAGTAACGGAGCCATCCGGTATGCTAGAGTACCAGTCGAAAGAGACATCGGTCAACCTATTAACGAACTGGCAGAGGAGAAGCGCATCGTTGCCCCCAGTATTCCCGCATGAGGCTTTGAAGTGGGCGATGTGCTGATTCGCATTTCCCGTCCCATTAAATCTTCCAAATTTGTGAATGACATAGCCGCTAGGAAATTCTACCAGATCATACTGAGCAGGATATGGTCTCCAATTACTGCTGATATCTTTTTGTATTTCGGCTTCAGCTACCAATGTTTTGACTTTGTTGGCAACCAAATCCATGATTTGATCTTGAGTTAGCGGGCTACTGTCCTCGATAGCCAAGACATTTCCTGAGATAGGATGCGACTGACTTTCATGCGGTCCGCCCACTTTTGGATTTGAGGGAATAGGCGTCGGCTGTCTCGGGACACTGTTTCCCGGTTCATGAGCAGAGCCATGCGCCTGATTGGGCGGCTGAGAGGCAAGTTGGGCCGTGAGCTGTAAGATGACGTTTTTCAAGTCGTCAATTTTTTAGTAGAGCTTGGCCATCTCCTTGTCTTTGCTTCTAAGTTGTTTTCGGAGCTCTTGGAGAACTTGCTGCTCCGCGTTCTTGGGACGGAAGATTGGCTCCTCTTCTCTTTCCGAGCCCGACTCCTCAAGAACCAAGGGCTCTCTCTGCTTATCAGCCTTACTGGAAGGGTCTTCATTACCTTCCAGAGGAAGCTGGTCTTGGAAAGTGGCATCCACATTCATGCCAGATTGGATTTGAGATGTAGTGGCCCCATCCTTGCTCTTGCTGCACGTGCCCACCATATAGACAGTGTAGACCATATATCCAGCCATTTCTTTATCTTTGGCGGCTGATTTTGAAGAGCGGTCTGGTCTTCGGAAATTCACAAATTTTAACATGGCTGGAGCCCTAGCCCATTTGTTGGCTCTGTATCTGAGCCGCTTATGCCTCAGCTTTTCTGCCTTGAGCGCTTGGCAGGCTTCTGCTCTTCGGGAAGCCGCCATAGGCTGAGTGATGGGGAGGCTTGAGAAGACACCCGCCCACGTGTCCGTCAAAGATACCGCCTGGGCTTGCCCGCGACGTCTGGCAACTTCTTTTGTTCTGACAGCTTTACCCCCAGCTTGGGCCATGGAGAGCCGTTTGAACACCGACTCGCGTTTAGGTTGGGGCGCCCTCGAGACCACCATATTTGACCTCTTGCCTTTCGAGACCGGTTTGTCGGTTACTGGAGCTTGAAGAGATAGAATAGCGTTAGCTGGCACGAACAGAATAGAGCCAAACTGTAGCAGTGGCTCCTCCCATTATCGCCCAAGACTGGCCGGGAGGACCGTCCTGGAGTCCATCTTCATCGTGTAGGAGATGGGAGCTGAGTTCATCTTTGGAGACATTGTTGAAAATTGATTGCTTGGACAACTGCATGAAAGAGAATTATTTTAGTATAAATATAGATATGTATATTGATTGAGCTTGCATGAATGTTTAACCGGAAATGTGGGAGGAGAGATTGGTCCCACCGGGCGTGCCAGAATCTGTAGGATGTTTTTCGTCACCCCATTGATATGGGAATACGCGCGCACTTGTCAGGCGTACTACATATTCACCCTGCCAAGGGTAGGCGGGGGTTTATTGATTGTGGGGATCCGAATCTCCGGCAGCCGCGGACTAAGCTGCCGTTAATTACCCCTCGCCTTTGGAGCGAAGGAACCTCCGATTGACGGGTTAAACTGGTCATGCGAACTCAATGTGCAGTGTGCATGTGTTGTGTTTTGAAAGGGGTTTTGGATATATCGGGGGCCCGCAGAGTTTTTACGGGGGTCCTGCTACACGGATAGCGGGCTGGGGGTCAAGGGGGCTAGCAGCCCTTTTACGGAGTGCGGGGCAGCGCCCCGTTAGAAATATTTTCTAACGGGGGAAGTAAATTTAGTGTGGACTGCATATAAAAAAAATGGGGGGAAGCGTCTTAAAGACGCGTGCGTGGCACTTGGGTGCATGGTGCCCGGGGTCACATGCGTGCACATGGGTGCTTTAGTGCCCGGGGGTCACGTGCGCGCACGTGACCATTGGGCACCTTAGCGCCCGAGGTCACGCGGCGCACACGCGACCGATGGGCCCCTTAGCGCCCCAGGGTCACGCGGCGCACACATGACCGATAGGTGCCTTAGCGCCCCAGGGTCACACGTCGTACACGTGACCGATAGGCGCCTTAGTGCCCCCAAGTCACGCGACGCACATGTGACCACTGGGCGCCTTAGCGCACCCCCGGGGTCACGCGGCGAACACGTGACCATTGGTCGCCTTAACGCCCTGGGGTCACGTGGCACACACGTGACCGATGGGCGCCTTAGCGCCCGAGGTCACGTGGCGCACACGTGACCATTGTGGCATTAGTGCCCCGGGGTCACGTGGCGCACACATGACTGATGGGCGCCTTAGCGTCCGGGGTCATGTGGCGCACATGTGACCACTGGAAACACCCGCGGGAAGGGGCCTAGCCCCTAGGTTGAGGAGTTGAACTCCCAAGGGGTTTTTTGGAGTTGAACTTCTAACAGAAACTAATTTATAGAGTTAAACACCAACAGATCTAGAAAGGAGTTAACCTCTTAAGAATCTTTGGCTCTTTTTTCGAGCCTTAGATCTGTCCAAAGTTAGATTTTTGGAGATGGGTCTCCTTCTTCCTTCTCTTGATTGGCAGGATCTTGGAGAAAAGGGGGTGAGACTTAAAAGCCTCCCTTTTTCGAGATCTGATTGGAGATCCGAGCTACCCTTCGTGGGTTTTGTGGTGAAAAACTATCTATTTTTCAGAAAGGAAGAGTTAAACTCTTGATTTAATTCAAAAAAGAGGAAGAGGGTTTTAGACCCTTGAGAAAGGGGAAGGAGGCACAAACCCTAGTTTTTTGAGTGAATCAAAAAGTCCCCCTTAGATATTTTTATCATGTTGCCTCTTATACGCTTACAAATTTACACATAGCCCCTTGGGCATTACAAAATGGTATTTTGCCCATCCCATGTCTCATGTGCTATTTCTTTTTGCACATAAGCCATGGGCTTTACAAAAATTTGGATTTATGCCCATTTTGCTTACATTCATGCACAAAAAATTACATCAAAATTATTTGTTACATGATTTTTATTTTGGCATGGGGTGGCCGGCCGTGAGGCTCGATTTGGGAATGGGCCCACTTGCTTGGGCTTGGGCCCGCTTACTTGGGGTTGACCTTGACTTTGACCCGGTCAACTAGGGCGCAAATTTTGACCCCAACAAACTCTACTTCGTGATACTAGATACTGGATCAGAATCTCATATGTGTAATTCATACAAGCTCTAAGAAACCGTAGAGTTATCAAGGCAGGTGACATTACTCTTAGGGTTGCTAACGGACTGAGCGTGGATGTTGTATCCGTAGGAGAATATCATATAGGATTGACAAGTGGGCAGATTTTGATTTTGCATAACTGTTTGTGTGTACCTAGTCTAGCTTGTAATATCATCTCTGTATTTTTACTTTCTAAAGAAGGTTATGATTTTATATTTGTAAGCGATGTCGACAACATCCACCTTAATCAAAGTTTGATTGGGTTAGGTACATTAGATAATGGTATATACGTAATAAATCAAGCTCAGGTTTTCAACGTCCAGAACACACTCAAAAGAAAGTCTCCAGAATTAAATCAGGCTTTCTTATGGTATTGTAGACTGGGTCACATCAATGAACACGGTTGACGAAGTTACATAAAGAGAGATATTTGGATCCTTTTGAATATCAGTCTTATAAAACTTGTCAATCATGTCTCATAGGAAAGATGACAAAGACTCTGTTCACTGGACACAAGGTAAGAGCCAACGAGCTCTTAGGACTCATACACAGCGACGTGTGTGGTCCAATCTCTACACATGCAAGAAGTGGTTATTCCCACTTCGTTACTTTTACGGATGATTTCCTAAGGTATGGACATGTATTCTTGATGAAACATAAATCCGAGGCCTTTGAGAAATTCTAAGAATATAAGAATGAAGTGGAAAAACAAACCATCAAAAGTATCAAGACACTTAGATCTGATCGAGATGATGAATACTTAAGTGCCGAGTTCCTGGATTACTTAAAAGAGAATAGAATTCTCTCTCAGCTTACTCCTCCATACACACCTCAGCACAACGGTGTATCGGAAAGGTGGAACCGAACCTTATTAGATATGGTACGTTCCATGATGAGTAACGCTGAGTTATCACGAACCTTCTGGGTTTATGCACTATAATCAGCTGCATATCTTTTGAATAAGTTTCCTACTAAGTCAGTGCCTACCACACCATATCAAATGTGGAGTGGGAAGAAACACAATCTTAAGTATCTAAAGATATGGAGATATCCATCTTTTGTAAAAAGTAACATTCAGACAAGCTCGAAGCACGTTCGGTACTGTGTAAGTTTGTGGGATACCCAAAGAACTCCAGGGGATATCTTTTCTATTACGCGGAGAAACAAAAGGTCTTTGTTTCTCGGCATGCCCACTTTTTGGAAACTCAATTTCTTTATAAAAAAAATAAGTGGAAGCGCAATAGAACTGTAAGAAATTCCAAAACCATAAGCTATTACTGAAAGCATGGTGGAACCAGAAGTTTCGAAAGAACCGGACATCCCCGCGCCACTCCGCAGGACTAGTAGGCAGTCTCATCCGCCCGAGAGATACCATGGTTTTCTCATAGGCGGGGATAGAGAGGACTGCATCATCGACGATGATGAGCCAACTAGTTTCCACCAAGCCATCAGGAGCAGAGACTCGGTAAAATAGTTGGATGCAATGCGGACCGAAATAGAGTCATGTACACCAACAAAGTATGGACTTTGGACATTGCTCCAGAAAGGGTAAAACCCATAGGCTGTAAATAGATCTTCAGAAAAAAGATTGGTGTAGATGGACAGGTTGAAACCTATAAGACTAGACTTGTTGCAAAAGGTTTTTATCAAAGACCTGGTTTGGACTATGATGAAACCTTTTCTCCAGTGGCTATACTCAAATCCATTCGGATCCTTCTTGCCATTGTTGCCTTCCAAGATTATGAAATTCAGCAGATGGACGTAAAGACCGCTTTTCTGAATGGAAATTTGGAAGAGTGTGTTTATATGGATCAGCCGGAAGGTTTCATAGAGAGTGGGAGCAGCGGAAGTGTGTGCAAGTTGCTTAAGTCCATTTATGAATTAAAGAAGATATCGCGGAGTTGGAACATCTGTTTTGATGAGACGGTCAAAGAATTCGACTTTATCGAAAATCCAGATGATCCATGTATTTATAGTAAGATTGTAGCGAGAACTGTAGTATTCCTCGTCTTGTACGTGGATGACAATCTCCTGATAGGAAATGACATTCTTATGCTACAATCAATCAAAGGATTCTTGTCACAAAAGTTCTCCATGAAGAACCTGGGTGATGCCTCTTAAATTCTGGAGATCCAAATCTATCGTGATAGATCTAAATGGATGTTGGGACTTTCACAGTTAAGGTACATCGACACCATACTGAAGAGATTCAGTATGGAAGATTCAAAGTGCGGTAATCTACCGTCTTGTCACGGAATCACCCTCTCCAAAGAGATGTCTCCTAAGACTGATTTGGAAAAAGATCGCATGAGTATTATACCCTACGCTTCTGCGGTAGGCTCTATAATGTATGCAATGTTGTGTACCAGACCAGATGTAGCTTACGCACTGAGTGTTGTACGCAGGTATCAGTCAAACCCAGGGAAGAAGCACTGGACAGCAGTGAAGAACATTCTCAAGTACCTAATAAGGACTAAGGAGATGTTCTAGGTGCACGGCAGTGAAAACCTCTAGATCGAGGCCTTCATTTACTCCGGCTTCCAGTGTGACCAGGATGACTCCAAGTCTACGTCGGGTTATGTCTTTACCCTCAATAGAGGGGCGTTCTGTTGGAAGAGCTCCAAGTAGGACACCATTGCTAACTCGACGATGGAAGCAGAGTATATCGCTGCATGTGACGCCGCGAACGAAGTAGTCTGGATGAGGAAGTTCGCGATAGAGCTTCAGGTGGTTCCATCCATTGTTGATCCAATACCTCTGTATTGTGACAACAACGGGGCTATAGCTTTAGCGAAGGAACCAAGGTCCCATCAGAAGTCCAGACACATCTTGAGCCGGTTCCACCTGATCAGGGGGATCGTTGATCGCCGAAAGATCGAGGTGCGGAAAGTAGAGACAGAGAACAACACTGCAGATCCACTCACAAAGGCCATCCCTCAGACACAGTTCGAGAGGCTAATCGAGATGACAGGTCTGCGGTATGCCAATACATGGCCTTAGTGAAAGTGGGAGATTGTTAGTGATATATGCCCTAAATGCCATTATTTTATCATACTAGATTTTATATTACATTTTGGAAGCTTGGGATATTCACAGTTTTAATAACAGTCTTGCTCAAAATGGTAGTATGCCACTTGGTTTGATTCTTCCTCAATATGTGCATGTGTTTCTTTTAGCATATCGCTTATACATATTGGTAGAGCCCTTAGGATTTTTGCTTAACTACCAGCGTTGTGATGGCAGTCACACTAGTGGGAGCTGCGTAGTTTATAAGCACATCCTTATACAGGTCCCTAGTCGTAGGATTATCGATACTCCAGAGTAGACTAGTGTATACGCTTCTTATCCCAGCAGGGGAGATGGTCTGTCCCACAGCCATTAGTACGCCGTACCAGAGATAGTATACAGGTGCTCATTGGGTTATGAGTTACACCGGATGGACTCGTTGGGAACTGCTGGTTGGTATTATACCTATCGTCGGGTAGCAGTTCCCGAATGGCATGTGTACAGGTTAGTCCGTTGACTTGATATCACTATTCATCTCAAATGTGTTCCCACTGCACTTAGATTACTACCCTACCACGGCTCAAAGGAGTTGTGCAAACAGGTAGTAATTAGGTGCAGTCCCGAAGCACTTGGAGGCAGTAGCAGTTAGATTGGATTGGTCTCTCCCGGTATTGGGGGTTGATATCGCGCTGTGTTCGGAAAGCCATTACATAAAGTCCCTGACCAGGGCAAGTGAGATTTACTGGTAGGTACTCCAGTAGTTTCTCAGGATGTATTGGGCTCTACTCTAGTACGACTTATTGTGCTGTTAGGGGTCTGACGTTTACCATCCCCTACGCCCGATATGCGAGTATCTTAGATGAACAGACCGGACTGTACGGAGATTGTCACAGATAGGCTCAGTAGGAGTTTGGATGAGTTTGCTCATCGGCCTTCTTATCGACAGATGCCTGGGTAGCCATTACGTGCAGCTAGTACCGCTGACGGACTTACGGTTAAACCCACTGCCAGCGTACTGTCGAGTCTTTAGAGTCCCATACAGAGCGTTTCCCTATTTCGGGCGAAACGATGTAAAGGCCGTATGGTTTTACGGCAGGATTCCGATCACATATGTGTACTGGATATACTGATGTTGTTCGGACGAATAATACTAGTGGGCTTTGGTTTAAGTCGGATCCTACTATTATATTATTGGATTATTATTATCTCATTGTATTCATATTTTTCGGAATACGAATACGGGTATGTATATACGGTGAGGGCATTCTTGTAATTTCACAAGAAATACTTCTAGAAGGGGACACCTCATTATTTAGATTTATCTATTTTGCAAATAGATTAATGAGGTTGAAAATGGAGATATTTATGGCATGGGGTGAAGCATGGCTCTTTGTATTTGTTTATTAGTTTGGACTCACTATTCAAGAATGGTTGATATTTTCTATTGGAAAATATTGCATGCTTGAATGAGTGAAGTGTGTGAGCCATTCTTCACTTTCCATAACCTTTGCTCATTTGTTTGTTCTCTTTCTTTCTCCATACTTTCCTCTCCTTCTTCCTCAAGACCCTAATCCTCACATGAGTTGTGAACCCCAGGGTCTCATGAGATAAAATACTCCATTACATACTCTACATCTTCTAGGCTGCCAAACTTAGTGAACTATGTACCCTAGTTACATCGGTTTAGAGGTTGGAATTTGAGGTATAGACTCTCGGGTGGATCATCTTCGACACGAGGAGGCCGACGATCAAGCGCGATCCGGATCTTCGAGGTGCTCAAGGAGAGGAGGAGAAGAAGATCCGAAGGATAAGGTTCTAGGAGGTATAAAACTCTTATCGAGTAGTTAAACCTCCAAGTAGATTTATCTAGTTAAGGTTTCTGTTAAGATCATGGAGTTTAGTCGGTGTTGCAAAGTAAGAAAAATCGTTTTTTTTGCAAATTCCACCTCCCCGCGAACCCACGGGGTGCGCGATATCGACTTACATCTTGTTAATCAACATGGGTTCTACTCTCTTATAATCAGTTTTAACATATGGCCCGTCCTGAATTTTCCAAGGCCTGTTAAGCTTCGTCTCAATGTCCTCATCCACATAGCGGGAACAAAATGTGGTCACTTCTTCTGAGAGATAATTTTGCTTGATAAAACTCTCTGGTCGATTCCTATAGCGTATATAATTTTTTAGGATGTAGAGTTACCTAAAGAAACATATGTTAAATAATGAATACAGGCATATAAAACAGCAAAAAATTTACAAGATGCGTGAACCGAAAAATTCAAATTACCTTTCGACGGGATACATCCATCGATATTGTACCGGTCCGTCAAGCTTAGTCTCAATCGCAAGATAGACCATTAGGTGTATTATAATATCGAAGAACGATGGCGGAAAAATCCGTTCAAGCTTGCACAGGATCAAGGGAATCGCATTTTCTAGATTCTCCAGCTTCACAACATCGATATTTTTAGCGCACAATTCCCAAAAGAAGCAGTAAAGGTCATTGATTATTACACCAACCGATTCGGGAAGTGAAGTCCTGAGGGCTAATAGGAAAAGGTGTTCCATAATAATATGTTGATCATGACTTTCAGCCTATGTATCTTGCCTTTCACAATCTTGATCTTCTTACTAAATGACCTTGAGAAACTTGTAGGAACTTTCAAATCATGTAACACCTGCAGAAACCTTTTCTTCTCTTGATGTGACATATGATAAGCGGCATTGGGAAGTACAAACATGCAATGTTTACCCTCTATTAGTTTAGGATGCAAATCACTTCTAATTTCCCAGTCCTGAAGATCCATCCGAGCACGAAGGTTATCTTTCGATTTTCCATCTTTACAAAAAAGTAAGTTAAGTGCTCGGATACTCCCACCTCGATGTGCATGACGTCCAGGCAATGACGCGCTAAATTTGTTGACCAGTACGGCGGCTCAAAGAAAATACTTAACTTGTTCCAGTAGGGTGGAGTGACCTGTCTTGCTAGATCAATCCCGAAAGTCACGTTATCGTAACCATTCCACTAAGCAATCATATCCTCTCCGAACAATGGGGATGGAGGCCCAAGAAGCTCCTAATAACCATCAAAGTGAGCACCGTCAAACCTGTAGGGATGGTCTAGTGGCCAGAAATGCCGATGACCGCAATAATAAATCTTTTTTAAAAAAATCAACCGTCTCGATGTTAGATCTTGGTGGAAGTAAGGGCATACTTTGTAACTATGTACAAACCAACGTGATATCATTCCATACACAGGAAAGTCATTAATTGTCCATATTAAAGCCGTACGCATCGTGAAGATTGTATTTGTGTTTGCATCGTAAGTCTTCATACTATCAATGAGTAAGGATTTTAGCTAATCAATAAGAAGGCGAAAGTATACGTCGATATTTTTTCCCGTAATTTCGGTCCGTCAATAAAAAGAGATATCATAAAGTAGGACTGATCCATAACCAACCACAGAGACAGATTATAAACCTTCAATACAACGGGCCATGTGCTGTATCTTCCACCCATATAGTCGAAAGGGCAGAATCCATCACTAGCCAGTCCGAGCCTGATATTGCAAGGATCGCTACTGAATATTAGGTGTCTCCTATCGAAATCCTTCCATGCCGGCGAGTCTCTTGGATAACTCATTCTTCTGTCTTCACTTGGAGCAGCACGGTTATGCCAAATCATTGCATCCGCTGTCTTCTTATGCTTGAATAGCCTCTGCAGTCTCTGTGTTATGGGAAAATATCATGCTATCTTGACAGGTATATCTAGCTTCTTATCAAATTCTTTCGGCTTATACATGTCCTCTCCGCAGGTGGGACACTCTTTCAAATCTGAATTCTCTTTCTGGTATAGCACGAAATCTCTAGGACATACATGAATTTTCTCATAATTCAGACCCAAATCGGACAACATCTTCTAGGTTTCTTACCAGCTCTCGAGAAAGTTATTTCCCGGGAACATAGAATCTTTCAGGAACTTCAGAAGTATCGTGAATGATTTCTTTCTCAATACATTTAGGCATTTAATCTGGAAAAGGTGGACAAACTAAGATAGTGTGGAATATTTTGCATTCTCATAAATTGGTCTCTCGCATCATTCATGAACTTCTCATATTTATCCGCACACTGTCCTTGACCAGAAGGAATGTTTTATTCGGTATGATAACTATTACCGAAAGCAACCTCTACCATATTCTCCATTTCCTCTCCTGAAAAGAAGTTTTCTTCCTTTTATTCTTCCGCCACATTACCCTCTTCTTCTTCCTCCGCATTACCCTCTTCTTCTTCTCATTCCTCATAAAATAGGCATGTTGTATAAAGTCCGGTAAAACCATTCTTAAATATGTAAAACTCTATGATTTCTACCTTCTGCCAGAATTTATTCCTACACCTGTCGCACGGACAAAGGATCTTCCCCAACACGACCTTATTATGTTCGCATGCAAATTCAATGAAAGCAGCAACTGCTGCGACAAATTTAGGTTGCATGCATTGTTGCGAATCCACGTACATCCAGTTCTTACTTATGATGTACTCATTGGCCATGTTAGACTGTATAACAGATAAAATGTAAGTTTCACAAATGGAAGTAAGTAGTGAAATTATGGAATCGGTGCTTGAATCGGAGACTGTAGGGCTAGATATTGTTTGTGTGTGTGTGTCTGCGTGTGTGTGTACACACACAGACACACGCACATACATGCATACACACACACACATATACACACATAATTCGCTAAAGTAACCTTAACTATTATTGGTTTGCTAAATTACACTAAAGTACCTTTACCCTAACCCTGACACTAACCCTAATATTAACTCTAACCCTAACCCTGACACCAAACCCTAATCACTAACCCTAACCCTAACCACAACCCTAAACCTAAACCTAACCATAACCCTAACCATTAACACTAAACCTAACCCTAGCTAACCCTAAACCTAAACCTAAACCAAGCTAACCCTAATCATTAAGCCTAACCCTAACCAAACCATAACCCTAAGCATTATTGCAGCCCTAATTAATTAACCCTAACCCCCTAATTAACCCCTAACCCTAACCCTAACAGCATCAACAATAACACCAACAAAAACAAAAATTAAAATTAAAATCCTAAAATTCAAGAAATCAAACACAAAATTTAGGAAAAATAAATTTTAATTTGAAGAAATTCACCAACCTTAAAGAGGATCAAGAAAGCCGGGAATGACCGAGACGGGAAGGAGCTAGGAGGAGCGGGACGGCAAGGAGAAGGCATGGCGACGATTGAGGAGGAGGAAAACGATTCGGGAGCTTGACAGCGATGAGGGAAAGAGGACGAGCTCAAGCAAGGACGGTGATGAGGTGATCTACGGCGGTGATGGAGGAGGAAGGGAACGGGGGAAATTTTAGGATAAGACGTGGGAAAGTTTTTTGGGGCTATCATCTGATTTATTTTTTATTAAAATACTCATACAATGTTCTTACGGTGCCCATCGTAGGGCCTTCTCTTATGGCACCGTAGGGACAAATACTGAAGTTAATTTTTTATTTATTTTTCAATTTAATTATGACCCTACGGTTGGCACCATAGAGGCCTTGTTTTCCCCTACGGTTTCCACCTTTCTTCCATTGGTGGAAACCGTGAATGCTATCTCTAGTTGGTTTCTTTCTATCTCGCTGCCTTCAGTGATTCTTCCAAAAATTGTCAATAAGTGTTCACTTTTCTTTTGGTTGCTATTCATATTTGATCCTTGTAATATGCTTCTATAATATGGCAAACATCCTTATGATCGTGGTATGAGCCGCCGTCATTCTCAATTTGTTGAATGCTATTCATTCTTTTTCTTCCATTTGCAATTTTTTGAAAATAAGCAGGATTTCCATCTCTCCTTAGCCCTTTGGCATCAAGCCATCTCTTTTTGAGACAGAATATATTTCATCTTTATTCTCCTGTCTGGCAGTTGCATATATTACCCTTGGTTAAGCTCCCTGGACTCCTTAAGCAACTCACGTTGTCCTTTTTGATGCTTGTGTAGCCCTACAAGAAATTTTAAGATGGTTGCTACATAACTAGTCATATGCTAACTAGTTACGTTGCAATCAATTATATGTTGCCACATAGATGCCTACATGTAATATGCTATTTTTGCAAATAAATCCAAACTCTTTAACACATTAGGCTGAAAATATATTAACTAAATCGACCATGTTGTTATCAAGGTATAGCAGTTTTGAAAAATAATCAGGGTATATCAGTTTTAAAGATTTATGGCAGGACAAATTTTTCAAACCAAATTTCCTATTGGCAAACTTATTTTACTATTAGTAGTACCAACACTAGAATAAACTTGTTTATTTGGGAGCAACTACTTGAAAAGCCTAATGCCAAGAAACAAGTCTAAAGATGGTCGAACGTGATAAAGTCAAGCCGGGGTGGGGGTGGGGGGGGGGGGAGCATGAAGAAGTTCAAGAAGATGTGCCTTTGTAGCACATGATCGACCTAGCTTTTAAAGAAGGAAAAGAACACAAATGACCATCCTCATCAAGTTTGTAGTTCATTTCAATTGGTGTGCTACATGAATAAATTTTGATGTATTAAAATCATATTTTTATAATTTATACAGCTGAAGAAAAGGAACCTGTAAGCGAGTGTGTAGTATTTGTTGAGGTGCTTTCTTTTACTTGTATTTCATTGTATTGGTCTTTTGTTAATTTTTATATCAATGTATCATACTCTTATTTTGCTTCTATTTCAATGAACACTGGTACAAAGATAGCTTGTCTCTACGGATGGGAAAATCCGTAGGGGCAATTTTAGTTTGCTTCTATGGTTCCCACCGTATGGGCATCCCTGCGATTACCCCCATAGAGGCATTTAATAATAAAAAAATTAACATTTTAATTATCCCTACGGTGCACGAAAAGAAATCCTTACCGTGGACACCATAGAGACAAGGTAGGGTTTTTCTAAATATAACAAAATAGAAAATCCCCTTTATTCTTTCTCCACGTCCAATTTTAGTCCCAAATTTTCCCTCCCCAAATTTTCTCCCGTCCCCGGCCCCATGTCGACCTAGCCCTCCTCCTCCTTCCCGAATTTGCCCTCCTCCTCGTCACCTCATTTTCTTCCTTGGATTGAGGCGTGGAGACGTTTAACATGAATACGGGGCCAAATGTTATATGGAACATAGCCACCCATCTCTTCGAAAATACCAAGTTGATTTATGACACCATCTATCGGATATTTCGATGAATGCGATCGTAGTAGCGTGACTTATCATATTTCCCCTTAATTATGAGGGATTTTTAATTGTGGTGACGCTCTTCCTTGCAGGCGCAAGCCCCTGCAGTTAATTATTTTATCGCATTACGATAACAACTTTTTTCTTCTCCGGGTAGGTCGCTTCGTGTCGTATTATATATTATTTATTTGAGCTTGACTATAGATTGTATACGGAGACTAGTTTTGTCGTCGCCCATAGGACGTCGATGGTCCAAATTCGTAAATATTAAATTTAGAATTGAATTTTAGGATGCATATGTCACATGAAGTCCATCAATTCGGAATATATTATCAGAGAGTCGTTAATCATCTTTACGATTAAGATCAACTTAGAAATATGGTTAAATACCGTTAATCCTGTTTTGGACTAAAATCAACTTAACAAATATGGAATAAGCACCGTTAGTCGACTTTGAGACTAAGGTCAACTTAGATTTGATGGTATTTTGATCATATATGAGAAGCAAGAGTTTCAATACTTAGTTTAATTTAACTAAGTAGCCAAGCAAAGGCTTGTTGTCCAAGTGCGCAAGTGTGTATGAGACGCACATGCAAGTTTGTTTTATCAGGAAATGGGGGCGCACATGCGTTGCACGTAGTTACACACTGGTTTCAGGTCAAGGTGCTGCACACATGCATATCATGTGGCTCGCATTATTATCATTTCAAAATCGTATGTGCGCATGTATATATGTGCACATATATTTAAATCAACACGCGTTTTTTTTTGTTTGCGTGTACGTGCATGTCACGTGACTCTCGCACATCCATGATCAATATATATCGAGTGCGCGGATGTGCATATCACATGACGCACACGCCTTCATAGGTAGTATCCAAAAAGTGCGCACACGTGTTGCGCACTTCTCCTGGGACTTTATTTTTCCATAGACGATTTCTTTATTAAGTGCACATTCAATTTGGGTGTGCACTTATTTAGATCAGAAAGCAAAACCTTTCACTAAGAAACAATGGCTTCTTTTCTTTGTTTTTTCTTATTCTTTTCCTTTTTCTTTTATTTTTCAAGTAGCAAAAGCTTCGGTTTTTTGTGATGCAAAAGCATCCATAATGGATTTTTTTTAAGATCTTTTGATCTTTTGTTTGTGAATCAATAGATTCAAGAGAGAAGCAATGGCTTCTATATTAAAAATAGCTTTATGGGAGAGGATAGATTTTCTTCTCTTTTTATTTTTATTTTTATTTTTACCTATTTTGAGGTTGTTTAAGAAGATGATTTTTTGCTTGAGCTTATAGGGGGTCGTCTCTTTGTGATTTCTTCATATGAGACTCCTATTTATACGATAGAAAAAACTAGGGTTTGTTAGGTTTTGTTGCTAACAAATTATACTAGTTTTGATTTTATTTAAATTTAATTTGATCTAATTTGGATTTAATTTGTATTAAATTGATTTAGATTAATTATGGTAGGTGAGCACCGTTGGATCAATTCCCATATCAATTTGGTTTGATTTTTTTCAACGAAAAAGATTTTATTTCTTCATTTGGAAGCATCTGCTTCGATTGGGTAGTTACGCACTTCAAGGTAGTGTGGACGTGCATTGCACATGTTGCTCTATCTCATGCTGATGCGTGCACCTGTTAGGAAATGGACTTTAGTCATGTGCGCACATGTTGATTTATTAATAGGTGCGCGCTTATGCCTCCGTATGTTTTCATGACGGCGACCAAGTGTCAAACTGTGATTCGTTGGATCTGTCTCGAGATTTATGGGAATATGAACCGACTTTTAGACCCTATAAATATGTTACATTTCCTTTAGAGTTGTACTCTTTCTAAACCCCTTGCTTTATTTTAGAAGCCCTTAATTCTTTATTAACTTGGTAATTCGCATGCGCACCTCTTCCTTTGCACACTTGACTTAACTTGACCTTGTGCACCCTTTGGGTCGCGCACTTGACTTAACATTAGTTTGCGCACCCTTTAGGTTGCGCGCTTAATTTAACTTAAGATAACTTTTAGAAATTTTCTTTAATTTCAAACATGAAACTTAAGTTTTGTTTTAATCAATCAATTTTTATCGTATACCTACGAAGTTGGATATTCCACCCTTCTAGCGGACTGACGCCTCTCCGGTTTCTTTTCTTTTAGGTAGCATGGCTAGCCGCCTGTATCCGATCAAGAAGATTGTTTCCCATGCTGACATCCAATTTTACGAATCGGATTTTACTGAAGCTCAATGTGAGGTCGTTCTTCGTCGTTGTGAGGCTCATGGTAGGCGAAATCTTCATCGATGCTCCACTCTACTCCAGTTGATATTTCAAGCCATCCATAGTGCCATTCTTGGGGGTATGGACGCAATGCCCCTCCCTTCCCTTAACCAGGTCGCGAATAAAGTACATTTAGTTTTCCTGATGGGACTTATCTCTAAAGAGTTGAGAGACCGTGCAACCATCCTTCTGCATTAATCTTCCAACATAGACCAATCTTCTCCGCATATGATAGAGGCGAGAAGACAACAGCGATGGAGTATAAGACTTTTGAGTCTTTGTCGGAGTTCGTTTATGACTTCACTCATTCTTATAACTCGGTCAATTTATTGTCACACTGAACTTTTGGGAAATGTGACAGCCTTTGCTTTTATTTGTCTTTCACTTTTCAGTATTAATCTGTAATCCATCTTTTTGACTATCAATGGAAAACGTCTCTTCTTTTACATTCGCACTTCTTCTTCATTATGTGCTGAAATGGCTTGACTTAGTTTATTTACTTATTTTAGAGTTTTCAGTTTATCATGTGCGCTCCGTTACTATGTGCGGATCTTAAAGATTTAACATATGCGCACGCGTTTTTTTATATGCGCTTGTCACTCAGTGATTTTTGCCAAGTGCGCATGGCAAAAGATGCACACACGTGCTGCGCACGTGTCGCTGCATATGTCATCGTTAGCCTTCATATGTGCACGTGTACAAATGTGCATTTCATCAGATCGTTTTCCATCAAGTGCACACTTGACATTTAATACGCACTTAAATAAGTGCGAACAAATGCCCCCATCGTTTGCGCATACGTGACCTGCACATGGGTGCAATCGGTGTCAAACTGCAAACCACCGTATTTACCTTGAATCTACGGAAGGTGAACGGACCTTAGACCCCTATAAATAGGGCGCTACCCCCTTCTTCTGAGCTGCAACTCTTTCTTTTCACATCTTCAGAAATTTTTGAGTTCTCTTAGTGCTTACGCACTTGTCTGAAGCTTTTGCTTCCTGTTTGAAGCCTTTACTTCATCGCCTTTGTTTTGACAGGCCAGACTTGTCCCATCAAGGTGAAGTGCACATATTGCACCCGAAGATTTTGCTTCCTTCAAGTAGTGCGCCCTCCTTTTGGGTTGCGCGTATACTTACTTAGAAAATCTTTTTTTATGAGACGCGCACACCCTCTTACTTAGGAGAATCCTTGGATCTTTTTATAAAATTTGTGCAAGGTCCCAATTTTTGATATATCAAACCCGACCTATTGGGGTTTCTTGGCTTCTAATGTTAGGGACTCCAATCTGTTGGATATAGTGCCCTCAAAGTCAATTATTGGATCGTAGGCACGTGATTGCAATGATTGAGGAAGGACCTATGCCGGTAGGACAGTCTTACTCAAGATGATAGTATGCTATCTGGTTTATCTTTATCATCATGTACAACTTTAGGTAACCTTAAAGATCACTATTACACATTGATAGAGCCCTTAGGATTCTTTCTTGACTACCAGCAGTATGATGGCGATCATATACATAAGAGTTGGGTAGTCTTTAAGAACATCCTTAAAGTGGTCCCTAGTCGTGGGAGTTTCGAGACTGGGCATCAATACTCCATTAGTAGACTAGTGTATACAGTCGAGACCCCGACAAGGGGCGGTGGCCGGTCTCACAAGCCATTGGTGTCAGTTGGTTCACCTAAGATGTATACAGGTGCTCATTGGGTTATGAGTATACCGGACAGGACTCGTCGAGAACATGCTGGTTGGTATTATACCTGACGTCAAATAGCAGTTCCCTGGTAACATGTGTACAGGTTAGTTCATCGACCTGAGATCGTCATTTGTCTCGTGTGAGTTCCCACTGTGCTTTGATTACTACCCTACCACGGCTCAAAGGAGTTGTGCAAACAAGTTTTAGTTGGGTACAGTCCCGAGCCACATGGAGGAAGTGAGCGGATCAGCAGGGGTTTCGTCTCTCCCGGTATTGGGGATGAGATTGCGCTATGTCTAGGAGAGCCATTATACGAAGTCCTTGGCCAAGGCACGAGATTTACTGGTAGGTATTCCAGTAGTATCTCAGGGTGTTCTGGGCTACACTCCGACATGACTTGTACCACTTTTGGGGGTCTGACTTTTACCAACCCCCTAGGCCCGACATGCGATACTCATAGACGAACGGACCGGACTGTACGAATATTTTCACTGACAGGCTCGGTAGGGTGTCAGGATGAGTTCGCTCATCGACCTCCCTTTTGGTCAATACCTGGTAGCCCGTTACGTACAGCTAGTACCACTGACGTGCTAGTGGTTAAATCCACAGCCAAAGTATTGACGAGTCTCTAGAGTCCCCCACGGAGAGTTTCTCAAGTTTCGGGCGAAACGTTGTAGAGGCCGTATGGTATTATAGCAGGGTTCGATCATATACGTGCAGTCGTGCACGGATCATGATCGGGCGGATCATACTGGTGGAATTTGGTTTAAGCCGGATCCTAGTATTAGATTTGTTGGATTACTTTAGTCTCATCGCATTTGCATTCAGTCGGAATGCGGATGCAGGTATGTATATACAGGTGAGGGGTATTCATGTGATCCGTCACGAGTTTACTTTAGATGATGCCGTTCTTTTTATTGTTGCAAACATTTGGATTAATGTTTGCTTGTGGAAATTGTGAGTGGATTTCATCATGAGGAGCAATTAATGTGGCATATTCAATCTAGTGACTCATGGTCTCTTTCTTGTGAACATGTCATGTTAATTGATGGATTGTTGTGTTGAAATGAGAGGTGGAGAGAGAGGGGGCAGCCATGTGAGGTTGTTTTGCTCTTGAGATTATTATGCAATCTCTCATTATTCATTTGCAACAAAACAACAAAGGCCTCTCTTCTTTTTCTTCCTCCAGCTCACAAGTTACACCATTGGCATCATCTTCTACCTCCACTCTACCCATCCCATGTGTTGAGAATTCTAGAGTGTCAAAAGACAAAGTTATCACACACATTCTCTACTTCACCTTGGACATGTCGGCTAGCAAACTTCATGTTCGAGTTGTTTCGGATAAAGCGGGAGCCCGTAAAAAGACTCTTTAATGTGGTGCCCTTCCGACGAGGAGATCGGAGATGCCGCGAGGAGCTTGGGATGGTGGCCAAAGACCGAAGGACACGGATCGATCGGTATATCCACTCTCACTTCTTAGTAGTTAGCTAGTTTAGCGTTAATGGTTCGATCCGGGTGAAAGACTACGATAGCGCCGGTTTCATAAAAAGTTTTTGTTTCCGCATTTGGCCTCGGATCGACGGCCGGGGCGCTACTGTAGACTTATATGATATCAGAGCCATGCCATTAACCTTTACTAGCTTGTTCTAACGTGTTTAAAACATCGATCGATCGAAATTCCCGAATCGTATTTTCATTTCAGTGTGCTTGCTGTCGAATTTCAAAGTTATTCAAAAAATTATTTTAGGCATCTTAAAAATACATGCATGCATAACTAAAGCTACAGAAAAAGTTTGGAGACCTAACTCCAAAATTCCACCACGGAACCGCCGTGAAATGTCACTTTTGGCGGCCCTTCCGCGGCCCATTTTGGGCTACAGTGCCCCAAATATTTTCTAGGGCTTTAGTTCATGAAAATATGATTTTTTTTGATATATAGTTTTGTCCCAGATTCTTTTGAGTGCTGGAATTGTACTTGGGGCCCACTTCGGGAAATTTTGTCGATCGAAATTTTAAATAAGTTAGTTCACAGTGCTTACATTATATCTGCGACCGTGAATGTCATTCGAGCGGTAAATCTTGTCTAATTGCTATAGCTCTTTTAGACGGGTTTGCGAACGTGACATTCATGTTGATGTTCTGTGTTGTGCTGTGATGTTGTGGATTTGTCGTGATGGATAGCTTGGTGCAATGTTAGTACAGTTTAGTTGTATTTGTATATTGATATTACGGGGCGAGCGTCCGACATGTGAACTGCCGTCACTGCCTATTTGTATATTATTCTTTTGGGGCACGACCGGGTTGAGGTCGATGTACCCGTTGTACATATTTTTCTTTTCTGTACTAGGATTACTCCGCGGTGGAGTGCACGGGTAGCCGAGTTCTAGAGGGCAACGGGCCCGCATCTCATGGTTTTGAGACGGAGAGGGCTTCACTCTAGAATTGGCGGGCTATTCGCCGCACTCATAGGGGGTATATGTTGACCCAAGGAGGGGTGCTCAAGTTACCGGATTCCGTGAAGTGTTGGGTGGCCCATTCACTTTGCTGAAGGAGGATGCCTCTCTTCTGGTTTTGTCGGGTAACTTGCCGCGCCCGTAGGGGTCTAGGTTTTCATTGCACAGGCTATCCACACGATCAGGGGAACGTCGGATTTCGGTTGCGGCTCAGTGAAACCCGGGGATCCCAGATTATCTGTATTGTTCTGTGATGCTTATTACATTTCTGTGATGTTGCATTTATCATGCCATGAGCGATTATTATATATTGATATATATACTAGTAGATATTGTATATGTTTTACACCCGCGCTAGTCCAGTCCCCGCTCTGTCGTTAGTTAAGTAATCTAACGGGTGATGACGGGACCCAGTGGCGAATGCGGATGGCATATACGTACATCGTATTTTCGTTCTTTATTAGTGTGATTAATTGATGGGACTGTGTTGATTCAAATCAATGCAAGGAAAACAAACCTATTCGATGTTGTTGGAACAAGTTTCAAAAAGGCTGTTATTGTAAGGATGTTCTCTTTTGTTTTGCACAGTGGTATTCGGTTATGAATATCCAGCACCTCATTCTACGAGGCAAAGGCCGAGATCCCTTTATCGGGAGTGACCCCTTGGACAGAAGTTTGCGTCAGGGTAATAACTTCACTATAGTCGATTACTTTTTGCTTTGCATCGTGGTATTCAGTTGGAATATCATGCACCTCATTCTACGGGGAAAGAGCCGAGATCCTTTCACCGGGAGTGACCTCTTTAGCAAAGGTTTTCGTTACTATATATTTATAAAAGCTATGCGGTTCCTTCAACGATATCAAGTTCATTACGTTAAAGGTTTTTCGTCAAAAACCAGTCGTATCCCTCCGTCATTTCTTACAAGTATTACTTAGTATTCGTGCTGCGTTTGTTGACTGTGTCAAGGCGTAGTATGCGGTAGCTAAGTAGTGTTTGTTTGTGGCATATTAATGCGATTGGTTAGGACAGTCGTGCGGCCTTGTTGACTGTGTCAAGGGCTCGTACGGGTGGGTTTAATGCAATCCAGGATAATGACGGATTGAACTTGACTGGGACTCTTTGATTTGTTGACTGTGTCAAGGTCACTTGGGTCCTAGGGGTAAAAACACACATCGGGAGTTTCTAAAGAAACTGAAAGTTGCCAGGCATGCGCATACCTTCTGGAGTGTGATGACTTGAGTGGATTCCATCAGGTTATCATGAGATGATAGTTGGATCCTGATTCCCACTGCTGAGTTGGTTTACTCCTCGGGTGATCCCGACTAATTCTTCTTTCAAGTTTGGAGGAGAATTTTGAGGATACAGTGGGAGACATCCTGATTTAATAAAGTGATTAACCATTCTGATCTAGGTTAGAGTGCACGCAGAGTGTTTCTTATCTCTCTCTCTCTTTGGCAGCGACCAAGACCCAACCCTTGACTATGACTCAGTGACCAAGTTAACCGAACTTTCTTAAAACACTGGCTTTTGGATTGTCTGAGTTGCATACCTCATTGCCACTCCTGCTTTTACCCTTTTTCTCCGGAACATTTCGTATCACTACGAACATCCACTTCCATTGGATAAAACCATCGTATGGTTATATACGAACTCGAAGGAACTTGTTCCAGATTCGAGGATGGTTTCCGGTTCTGGAGAAAATGAATAAGATTATTCAGTTGTCTTTTCCTTTTACCTTCTCTCAGGTTGCGAGTGCTCCTTAGATTAGGACGGTACACCTGTTATGCTAATTGGATAGTCTTCATCCAAATCAAAGGCAGGTGCCGAACGGTAGGGAATGAAGAAAACCGATTAGCTAAAGAGAGGTGTGCAGAAGGTAATAAGTAAAGACAAATAAAGGGATGAGTAAGAGGGCAAAGTAAATTGTGACTGCTATTCACGACCAAACCAAGTATTTCATCGCCACTCCTACTTCACCTTTGTATTTCTCCAGAACACTCTGTATCACTACGATGATCCACAGTTATTTGGATACTCCATCGTATGGTTATATACGAACTTGAAGGAACTTGTTCCAGTTCGGGGATGGATTCTGGTTCAGGAGAAATAGGAATAAGGTTTATTCAGTTGTCTTTTATCTTTACCTTCTCTCGCGTTGCGAGTGCTCCTAGGATTAAGGGAGTACACCCATTATGTTTATTGGATAGTCTTCTTCCAAAGCATAGGCTGGTGCCGAATGGTAGGGAAGGAAGAAAACCATTTGGCCTAAAGGTAGTGTACAGAAGGTAATGACTAAAGACATATAAAGAGATTTGGAGAGATGGCAAAGAAATATATGGTTACAGTCATGAATCTGGATAATGGAAGAGGCATTACTAGGAATACCAGGATACCCCTTTGAAACATTTTCATGTTTCAGTCTCACTGTGTATTGTTAAAAGAAAACTGATTTCTCAATTAGCCCTTACTCCAGGGTATGTATTTACCAGGTTGATTCTCAGATCTGTATGGTTTTACAGATGTTGAGTGGGAGTAAGTTATTGGGAATTAGGTGATCATCCTCATTATATCGGAATTCGTTGTAATTGGTGATATTTGAGGAAATCACCTGGGTTTTTGCCGGATGGCAAATATTTGGTTTTGAATATCCTTTGTTATCCACCAATTTTAAACTGATATATCTGTACGTTTATTTTTATAAAGTGAGATATAACTTTTTGAAATTATGTCCATGACATTTACCTATATTAGTTGATGGTTAGGTAAGGAGCATTCAACAGCAGTGTAATTCTTCATAACCATAGTACAGTTTTCAACCTACGACACACAGGGTTTGAGTTATTCAACTCAGCGGACTTATACAAAATAATGTATGTTGTCCAGTGTCCATTAGGACAGAGGGGGTGGTCCTCGTACTATATTCTGTTTACTTATGACTTCTCTAGTTTGTGGACAAGTGTTTCGTAGAAACACAAGGTCCAAATTTTGGGAAGTTATAGGTATAAGAATAAAATAGAGAACCAGGTGTTGCAAGTATCAGGATTCTTCAAGGTGATCGAAGATTTAGATACTTGTATCCGGTATTCAGTTGATAGTAATGGTTTTTGAGAAAATTGTTTCTCTTTCAGGTTACTCATGTTTTGGATGCACTCCTAAGTTGAGTAATACTGATCGGCCTCTCTCCATTTAGTTGACATGCACTGGAGACAGCTGCATGATTTGAATCTGGTTCCAATTAAATCAATGCATCTGTTTCTATATTAGATATAGAATGGCTCATATCTTAACGATGTTAAGCTATATGGAGTTGTCTGGCTTATGCTTAAAACCAGACTCTGGATAACTCAAGGCACGTTTCTGTACTGGCTGTTTGTGGGTTGACCCGGGCTATGACGAGGGTTGACTTTCTACCATCTGGAAGATCAATAGTGATATTGTTCTAGACTCGCCACAGTTTTGATAAAAATAGATTTTTTCAGAAAACAGTAGTGGGAGTATGGTAGAACTGGAAGTGATTCCAGAACCACAGACGATTACTGAAAATTTAATAGGGACCTAAGGATTCAATCAGGATTGACATTTCAATATCCACTCCGCAGATATGGTGGGTAACCGCAGGCACCCGAGAGGTACTCCGATAGCCTCAAGAACGGTGACAGGGAGGTTTTTGTTTACCCAGACTTGACACTACTATTGGTTCAGGCTATGAGACCCGGCAGGAGGATGAGTATAGCGTCGTTCTAAACTAGCTTTAGAAGTGCACGTATATATGACTCTGCCAGAGGGTTGTCGTAGTCAGTGTGAGCAGCGGAAGCATAGTGGACAAGTAGCTTATGTCTATGGACTAAAGCAGATATAGTGGAGATAGATCATCTATTTTTGATATGACAGTCATGGACTTTGACTTCATCAGAATAGGAGATGGATCTGTTAAGAAGGTAGTAGTGTGTGATGTCCTGGTATTTGGATGACATATACAGAGTAGGAAGTGAAATTCTTATACTATGATCGGTTAGACTTTGGTTGCCATACAGTGGTTTCTCCACATAGGATATAGATATAATATCAGACATTCTGGTTACTAGATCTATGGTTTTAGATCTAGATTTGGGTAATTTCCCAATCTGGGTACTTAAACAACATTCTACAGGTATTTTAGAATGGACGAATCCTGGCACGGTAGTATACCTGCAGGTGATGGAGTCACCCTCTCTAAAGGTGTTTTACAGACTAAAGGGGAGAGGGATGTGCATGATTGACATATCACTTGCTTAGGCAATTGAGTCAATCACGTGATGTCAAGTACCACACCAGATGTTTTTGCACTAGATGCAATTGTTAGTGTATATGCCCTAGAGGCCATTACTGTATCATACTAGTTTGTATATTACTTAATGGAAGCTTGGGATATTCACCTTGTATATACAATCTTGCTTAAAATAGTAGTATGCTACTTGGTTTGTTTCTACTTCAATGTGTACATGTGTTTATTTTAGTATATCGCCTATACACGTTAGTGGAGCCCTTAGGATCTTTGCTTGATTACCAGCGTTGTGATGGCAGTCACACTAGTGGGGCTGGGTAATCTATAAGCACATCCTTATACAGGTCCCTAGTCGCAGGACTATCGAGACAGGGCATCGATACTCCGGAGTAGACTAGCGTATGCGCTTCTCATCCCAGTGTGGGAGATGGTCTGTCCCACAGCCATCAGTACGTCGTACTGGAGATAGTATACGGGTGCTCGTTGGGTTACGAGTACACTGGACAGGACCCGTCGGGAACTGACCGGTTGGTATTATACCTATCGTCAGTTATCAGTTCCCAGGTGACATGAGTACAGCTTAGTCCGCTGACTTGACACTGTCCCTTCGCCTCAAGTGTGTTCCCACTGTATTTTGATTACTACCCTACCACGGCTCAAAGGAGTCGTGCAAACAGGTGGTAGTTGGGTGCAGTCCCGAAGCACTTGGATGCAGTGACGGTTAGACAGGATTCGTCTCTCCCGGTATTGGGGGTTGACATCGCGCTGTGTCTAGGAGAGCCATTACACGAGTAGTCTCAGGGTGTTTTGGGCTTCACTCCGACACGACTTGTACCGCTATTAAGGGACTGACGTTTACCGCCCCCTAGGCCCGCCATGCGATGTATCAGACGAACAGACCAGACTGTACGGAGATTGTCACATTCAGGCTCAGTAGGAGTTCAGATGGGTTTCACCTCGTCAGTCTTCTTGTCGGCATCTACCTGAGGACCGTTACGCACAGCTAGTGCCGCTTGCGGTCTGTGGTTAAACCCACTGCCAGCGTAGTGTCGAGTCTTTAGAGTCCCACACAGAAAGCTATTCGCCTTTAGGCAAAAGAGTAGAGGTCGCATGGTTTTGCGACAGGTCGCATGGTTTTGCGACAGGGTTCGGTCACATCCGTGCACTTGTGCACGTACAGTGTCCGGACAGTTGACACTAGCGGGCTTTGGTTTAAGCCGGATCCTAGTGTACGTATTGGGATTGGATTTATCCAGTTTGTATTCGTGTTCCTCGGAACGCGGATGCGGGTGTGTATGCACAGTTGGCGGAGAGACAGAGGCGGAGGATTCTCATTAGGGTTGTTGACCGTTGACAGTTGACTATTGACTTTTTGCTCAACCCTAATGAGAATATGATATGTGATTAACAATTATATTAATTAAGTATTATGGTGACATGGTTGTTGAGGGATTGACTTTGTTGACTTGTTGACTTTTGTTGACTTGTTGACTTTGTTGACCGGTTGACTAGGCTTGACTAGTTGACCATCATGATACCTATAGCTATCATTTCATGGCAAAGACTTTTGCTTGCTTGCTCTTTTGTGCAAAATTAGTGCATGAAATGATATGGCTATGGTTGCTTAAACCATCACATAACACTTGATTGATATGATTTGTTATCATTGTTTTGGATTATGAGAGGGTGAAAGAAAAAAGAGGGGCACATTCTCACTTGACCATTCTCTCTCTTATTCTTGAGCTCTCATACTCTTGCTCTCACCCTCTTCCTCTTGCTCCCTCTCTTAATTCTATGGTTCACTTGTCTCATGAGTTGAGAACCAAGAACCACAGATAAAATCCCATACAAACTCTTCTCTACTCACTCTAGTTCAGAAGGTTTAGCAAACCGAGTGAACTAGTTTCTTCAAAGTTCGAAGAAGGAGCCAAAGGTTGGAGCTTTCAGGTGGATCTATCTTCGGCGTAAGGAGACGACGGGAAGAAGCCGATCCGGACCACCATCGGAGTTTGAAGACGAAGGAGTTCAAGACAAGCAAGGTATAAACCCCCTAACCGAGTAGTTAACGACTCCTAGTTAGGTTGTTAGTTAGATGTTTAACAAAGATCCGGGTTTTAAGTCCATGTTACCACCTCTAAGAAAATCGTTTTTTATCAAATTCCGCTTGCCCGAAAGTACCGGGAGAGGTAGCATGGACTTACAGTGGTATCAGAGCCTAGTTAAACTCTATCTAACATGTTAGCAAAGTAGCTAGAAGATCGATCAAAGAAAAAGTCATAAAACGAACCCCGTTTTTAAACTTTCTGTCGATTTTAAAAGTGCTGGAAAACTTTTTTGAAATACACCAAAAATCGACTCAGGGTTTTCTGAAGAAACTGCAAAAATTTGACACCCTAACTCGATCAAAGCGCCGCGGTTCCGCGGCGGGAGCTTGCTCCCGCCGCGGAACCGCGGCCGAGTTGACTCGGTCATGGGGTTTCTCTTTTGCAGTTTGCTCATAGGGGTATTTTGGGATTTTTGGAATATGTGTTTTCTGCCCAGATTTTCCAGAACGAAAATTTTGTATTTGGGGCCTGTAAATCCGTATTTTTGATCGAACTTCTAAAAGACTTTAGCTGACGGGTTTTTCTGTGATGTGATATTTGTATTGAACGTCGGCTAATCGCTATATGTCGATTAGTGGGGGTTATACAAATCTGTGATCTGTAATGTTGCTGGAATGTGTATATGAATTCATTGGATTGTCGCGGGTGAATAACCGGGGTGGGTGTGAGATGAGTGTTGTTTCTCTTTCATTCATTTGTAAAATGTAAATTGATATAATATTATTATTTGTATGGCCGCACAACCGGGTCTGGGTTGTAGCCGTCATTGTATAATTCTTTTTACTGTTTTTGCTCCTAGGATAGACCCATGGAGGGGTGCACAAACTACCGGGTATCTCGAAGTGCCGAGTGGCCTACTCACGGGGATGAGGGAGGTTGCTTCGCTTCGGGTACTTGGCGGGTAGTTTGCCGCACCCGTAGGGGTCTTGGGTGGGGTATTGGCTATTCACCGCGACCGTGTAATCTGCTTTTCGTTATAGGCTCGTACGAATTGCAGCTTCCTAGTATATCCAATGTATTCATCTGTGATCTGAAATGTCTATCATTGCAATATATCTATATATGATATTATTTAGGCGTTGCTTATGTTTTACAGCCGTGCTAGCCCAGCCCCCGCTCTGTCGTTAGTTAAGTAACCTAACGGGTAATGACGGGGCCCAGTGGCGAATGCGAATGGCATAAGCGTACGTCATATTTTGGTTGTTTTCTGCAATGGTAGGATTAAATGATGGGATGCATTAAAAGAACTAATGCAAGAATATCATGCATTAAAAGAACTAATGCAAGAAAATAAACCAAGTAAAAGTCGTTGGAACACTTTCGAAAAACCACTCGGTTCTTTTCAAAACAAACTTTTAAATGCGGAGTTTGAGCCACTCCTTTTAAAAGCTATCTCGTTCCATCGACCATATCAAGTTCACTACGTTCACGGTTTCGTCAAAACCATCCGTAGCCCTCCATCATTTCAGTTAAATATTCGGTAGTATTCAAGCTATGTATTTTGACCTCACGCCAAGGCATAGTGATTGGTAGCTGCCGGATATTTATCTGTTGCATAGATAGAATGCGTTGGTTTGGGACAGCCGTACTACCATTTTGGCCTAAGTCAAGGGTAGGTACGGGTGGATTCAAATTAACCTGGATAATGATGGGAAGAACTTGACATGTGACTTATGACATTTTGACCTCACGCCAAGGTCATAAGAGCATGGGGTAAAAATCCACATCGGGAGTTTCAAAAGAACTGAAACTTGCTAGTGTTGCATACCATTTGGAGTGTGATGATTCTGGTAGGATTCCTTCAGTTTCGTCACGCGATGATATTTGGATCCCGATCCTACTGTGAGTATATGCTACTCCTCGGGAAATTTCTCACTAAACGAACAATTCTATAAACCTAGTAGGTGTCTAGAAAGGTGTTAGCGGGGCTACGCCCTCAGGGAAAAGAGGTTATTTAATTAAGGAACTTCGCGAAAGCGTTGGAAAACCTCCCTCGAAGTACCGACACCAGCCTGGCCGAACGGTTAAGCAAGTATTATACGGTGAGATTGATCCTGACTAGTTCTTCCTTTTTGGTTTGAGGAGGGATTCGAGAAACAGTGGGAGCCATCCTGTTTAGACAAACTAAAAACCACTCTAAACTTGCAAGAGCATCATGCTGGGTGTTTCTTCTTCTCTCTCCTAATTGCAGCGACCAATCGACATGACTGGACTTAAGTTACTCCTAGATAAAAACATACTGACAGGGCCAAACTACAAAGATTGGCTCAGGAATGTCAAAATGGCAATCACTTACGACAAGCTGGGGTATCTTCTTACCACCAAAGCTCCCCCTGTCCCAAGTCCCACCTCCAGCGTCGCGGATAAGGAAATCCGTAAGACCTGGGAGATTGATAGCGCGAAGGCCAAGTGCCTCGTACTTGCCTCGATGGACAACGAACATCAGAGGAGGCACGAGAATATGGACCTTGAATCCATATTTCTCCATACAAAAGAACTGTATGGAGAGCAATCTCGTATCGCAAGATACGAAGTGTCGAAGAAGTTATTTTCGGCAAGGTTGGCCATCGGATCATCGGTAGCGGAACACGTGCTTAAGATGATTGGCTTCATTGAGGAGCTCGCGGAATTTGGAACCACGTTGGAGAATGAGCTCTATACGGACTTGATTCTCCAGTCCCTTCCTTCCACTTACGCCCAGTTTATACTGAACTTCAACTTACAAGAAAAAGAAGTTGAACTTTCAGAGATCCTCAACATGCTGAGGAGAGCAGAGGGCACCCTACAGAAAGGTAGGGAAACATCCACTTTGTTTGTAGGAGGATCATCTTCTTCTAGGTCCAAGGCGAAAGCCAAGAGAAAGAAGAAGAAAACCCCCGCCAAACCAAGAGGCGGTGTTAGTAAAGTGGATACGAAGGGAAAAGCAAAAGCAACAAAGAAAGCGGGGCAGCTTGTGGATAAAGAGGAATGCTTCTATTGTCATAAAAAAGGTCACTGGAAAAATGATTGCAGGGCTTGGAAAGCCAGGACACAGGAATTGAAGCAAGTTGCGGCTTCAGCTTCAGGTGTGTATGTTATTGAAAACCGTCTTTCAATAAACTCTACTCCCTGGGTATTGGATACCGGATCAGGATCTCATATCTGTAATTCTTTGCAGGCGTTGAGAAACCGTAGTGTTTTGAAAGCAGGTGACATGACCCTCAGAGTTGCGAACGGAGCTAGCATGGATGCTAAAGCCGTGGGGGACTATCACCTGGGAATGTCAGATGGACATGTTTTGGTTTTGCGTAATTGCTTTTTTGTACCCAACGCAACTTGTAATATCATTTCTGTATCTTTAGTTTCTAAAGAAGGTTATGAATTTGCGTTTGTAAGTAATGTTGTAAACATTCACCTTAATCAAGTTTTGATTGGGTCAGGTACATTGAGTAATGGTATATACTTGTTAAACCAACCACAGATTTTCAACGTCCAGAATACACACAAAAGAAAATCTCCGGAAATAAATCAGACTTTCTTATGGCATTGTAGACTGGGTCACATCAATGAGAGAAGGTTAACGAAGTTACATACAGAAGGATATTTGAATCCGTTCGAATATCAATCGTATGCCACTTGTCAATCCTGTCTCAAAGGAAAGATGACAAAGACTCCGTTCACTGGACACGGAGTAAGAGCGAGCGAGCTCTTGGGACTCGTACACAGCGACGTGTGCGGTCCAATGTCTACACATGCGCGAAGCGGTTATTCTTACTTCATTACTTTTACGGATGACTTTTCAAGGTACGGTTATGTCTTCTTAATGAAACATAAGTCCGAAGCCTTTGGAAAGTTCCAGGAATATAAGAATGAAGTAGAAAAACAAACCGGCAAAAGTATTAAGATTCTAAGATCGGATCGAGGTGGAGAATACTTGAGTGCCGAGTTCCTGGACTATTTAAAAGAGAACTGAATTCTCTCTCAGCTTACTCCTCCATACACTCCGCAAGATAACGGTGTATCGGAGAGACGGAACCGAACCTGTAGCGTTTTGAAAATCGTTTCGGTGAAATTTCGGAAAATCGGTAAAATGAGGGGGTTTTCTGTAAAAAGTCAAAATACAAATATCTTATTATAAAAATTAAATATACATATTCTAGCTATGTAATTGCTATTATTTGGTGTTTATTGAGCCGCTGGTGAAATTTCAAATTTTCTGAAAAAAATATTATTTTATTATTATTTTAAGCCGTCACTAATACATTTAATTAGGGAAAATTACAAATTGGAATGAGTTGAAACAAATTTTGTGCATCATAAAACATTAAATAAAAATTTATCATTTGGTTTTTGGAACGAAATCATTTGCCAAAACGGTTTAGAAATTATTGAAGAAAAAAGGCTTTTTTTTAGCGTAAATGGATGTTTGGGGTATTGTATTTATCATTTTTCATCACCCCACACCCGTACCCACACCCACACACCCCCATTCACTTCTCCCCTTAGCTAAATTCAGCAGCCCCCATTTTTTCCCCACTTGAATTTCAAAGGAAATGAAATGAAAGAAAAGAAAAAGAAAATGGATAAATTAGTTAGACTTTTGACCTTGAATTGACTTTGACTTTCTCCCCATTTTTCTCCACCTCCCTCTCTCTCCTCCCCTACTAATTTTCTGGCCAAAAATCTGAACCCTAACAGCCCTTCATTCTTCATCTCCTTCTCTTTAAAAAAGTTCTTCAAAAATGCTTGAAAAATCCACAAAAAATCAAGCAAAAATCCAAATCAAAATCCACCTCCTACCCATTTTCTCTTGGCTACCATAGCATGGATCTAGGGATTTAGATTTCAATTTGGGAGGCTAAGTATGCTTGTGGGTTCTTCAAATTATTTGGGTATAAATTCTAACCTTTTTGCTTAATGTGTTGTTAATTGCTTAGGTTAGCTTAATTAATTGTTTAATTAGGTTTTTAATTAGTTTTAGGTGCATGATTTAAAATTCAAGAGAGGGGTTTGATTTTAAATTGGTATTTTGTGTTGTGAGATTTAGTTTATGTGATATAATTGACATATTAATGTTATGCTAAATCCAATTTAAGTTGCTAGTTTGCATATTTGTTAATTTAAAAGTGATAATTATATAATTGCTAACTAGGTTTTTGGAAATTTATTAAATGGTTTAAATTAAAATATGATTAAGGTTTCATGACATTATTAGCATTATAAATTTTGGTTTAATACTATTGTATATGCAAAACTAAGCTTAATGGATGAATTGTGAAATTTACTTTAAAAAGTGTAAAAATTGATATGTTTGCAAACTAGAATTTTGGAGTTTATGAAATTTAATGAGATTAAATTATGGGGATTATTTTTATGGCTTATTTAAGATATTTAGTGAATATTGTGGCCGCTAGATTCGTTTATACATCGAGTTCTGTACTAAAACGGTGATTTGTGCTTGCTAGATTTTCGGAAAAATGACTTTTTAAGTGAAATTGGGGTTTTTGTGAATTTTAAGCTATTTTATATTATAATTAGTGCTTGTAATTGTACAAATGAATGTGTTGGGAGCTTTCTCGATGGTTTGGCGTTTGTACGCCGACGTCGAGGGTTTTTAGGTCGATTTGTGAAAGCAATCTTAGGTTTTGACCTATGTGGGTTTCGTGCGTCGTTTTGGTCATGAGTCGGATTTTAATACGATATGGTGCGTTATGATATGTAGGTACCCCATGTGGACTTCGAGACGACAAGAAAGCGCGTGGCGACGTCGGCACCGGCGAGCGAGGACCAGGTGAGTAGATTTATATCTACGGGAAGAAGTCGGGTGGATGGCGTATAGCACCCCCGCAGTCCGTGGTGATGTATACGGATGCGTATACACACCAACAATTTATGATATGTTGTTAGGATTTATTATTGATGATTTTAGATGGATATTGGTGATGGATTGGTGCATGGTTACGAAACCTTAGGTAGTAGGTGCACTACACTTACACATACACACATATACATACTTGCATACATTCCTTATTTCATATGTGCGTGTATGGGAATATATTTATATGTTCACATGGGTATGGGACTATGTGTTCACATACGGATTTGAGGAGGATACTTGGGATTGAGCTGAGTCGATGAGATTTGTTTGTGGTTGTGATCTCGGTGATATGGCAGGATTCGTACTTAAGGTACGTCCTGGTGTTATAGCGGATCTTGCGGCGGCGATACGGGTGAATAGTGTTATAAATAAATGGTCGACATGTGATCGTGATATGAGGCATAATATGCTAGGATATTGATATTAGGCCGTATCGGGCGATGTATACCCCTTGATGATGATATGTGCTGACGATATCGGTTTGTATGAGATTGTCGATCAGTAGTCAGATCATGAGTATATTGAGGATATTAGTATTGTACTAGACATAGGTCAGTACCCTAGACTATGATCTTGGATAAAGAGGATACCAGAGGAATAGTGTGAGGAATATGATATTGACCCGTACCCAGATTTGGGGATGCCGTACGACGGATTTACGTACGAGCTATATCTTGATGATTGATCCGCACTCTTGACTTGGGATGTCTGATTATAGATATGGTATCGGATATGATATTATTGAGGCGGGATCACCGACTGATATATATACAGGTATGTATATGTATCGACTCAGATGTTAGGCGGTTTCCTTACCTGTAGTCTAGCTTATAGCGTAGCCCTTTAGTTTAGTTAGTTGTTAGATTAGATTCGGTTCCTACCTATTTCAAAGCTTACGAATCGTGCGTATTTTTAAAGACAGCCTAAGGGATCCTACGGATATTTCAAAAAACGTATCTTTTCTTAAAAACACCGTAGCCCCTATTTTCAAAACCCCACGATTCGTGTTATTTCAAAAGGCACCATTATAGGACTTATATTAGGTTAAAACAGATTAATTATCGTTGCGTCTAGTATTCAGCTCCCGCTCATTATTGTTGTTTGCTCCGCATCACATGCTTATATTATGCTTCATATTCTACTGTTGATATCTTGTGGTTAGGACACCAGCACCATTACCGATGATGCGTATGTACCACGTACACTTACTTGCCGGCTCACACACATCTTCATCGGTAATTGCCATGTCACGTACACCTTAGAAAATATTATTGCTTGACATAGCCTGTTAGCTAATAGTTTAGACATGATGTTAGTGTATTTGCCTTATATGTTAGTTTAGACATTATAGTTATTACCTGCTACCTCATGCATACTGTTATTCATTGTTATGCCGCATTCATGGATTCTCATGCATATATTCACTTTTTACGTGCTATTGAAGTTTTGGATTTGGATTTCCATGAGATTTTCTGGATTTGGGGAAAACCGCAAAACATATACAAACTTCTTCTTTCTCTTTTTAAATAAAAAGCGCGGTTTTTCCCATGATGTATGAGTTGTCCACCATGAGTTTGCTGATAGATTTGGAGACCCGATTCGAGGAGTTGGATGAACCGTTTCGGGTACATGGTGGACCCGGTAAGGTACCCCGGGGCAAGAAGCTCGTGGTGATGACGATGAGCCTGGCAGGGGGAGACTACCTACCGGTGATTTTACCCGACGCGTCGGATATCCGGAGGATACCGTCGTGGTCTTGAGATGGATGGTAGGGGCCGGTCTGGACTGACGGCGCCCTAGATATTGAGATTGAGACATTGAGATTTCGAGATATTGAGGTACTGAGATTTGATGATACAGGCCAGTCCGGATGGCCGGAGCCTGAGGTTTTGAGACATTGAGATTTATGTTTTGTGTCGATGCTAGACACTGTTGATGCTGATTTCATTTATGATACCTCATTTTTAAAATACAAAGGAAATCTCACTAATTTATGAAAACAGTTTCTTCATTTACATGTATTCTGTTTTCATGCATTCATACCTCATTCATATGATATATTGCTACCTGAGGCACTGACACGGGCACATGAGATCACACTCGGGTTAGATATTACCCTAGCCATTGTTATAGGCTGCATGTTATTCATATATTTGAGGATATATTATGATCATTGACCTAGGTTGCGTTATTCATGCGATTTTCTGTTCGTAGATCTTTTTTTACTCACGAGTTGGCAACTCACCCCCGTTGTGCCCCAGTTTCTTGCAGGTGTTGTCGTACGGATTTCATTACGGCTTTGCGGGCACGGTTTCTTTTCGGGTGACTTGCTAGTAGGTGGGTTTATTGTATCTTACCCATCATTATACCTTGTATATTATATTTCAGTTGTATCTAGAAGTTCCATCAACCAAACTTGTATTTTTTTGAGATAGAGACCAGTAATGTTATTCTTTCGACCATAGAGTAGCATGTTATATTTCTTGAGTTTCTTGCTGGTTGAGTTCCATTTCTGTTGTGATCCTCGCCTTTAGGCGTTGTATATTATGTTGCATACAGGTTGATTTGATATGGTTCTTCCTATTCTCTACTACTCTTGGTTTGGATTTCTGGGTTTCGGCTTACTTAGCATACGTACGCCTTGAGACGTTCGTAGTCTAAGTGCCGGTCATGTTCCGTACTTTCGGGTTGTGACAGAACCCTATTGGATATGGTTCGGTCCATGATGAGTAATACTGAGTTACCGCGATCATTCTGGGGGTATGCGCAAGAATCAGCTGCATACCTTTTGAACCGAGTTCCCACTAAGACTGTGCCTACCACACCTTATGAGTTATGGAGTGGGATGAAACCCTATCTTCAATATCTGAAGATCTGGGGATGTCCGGCTTTTGTCAAAAAGCAGCATGCGGACAAGCTCGAGGCACGCTCAGTACTGTGCAAGTTTGTGGGATACCCAAAGAACACCAGGGGGTAGCTTTTCTACCACGCAGAGGAACAAAAAGTCCTTGTTTCTCGTAATGCCCACTTTCTAGAACACCAGTTCTTGGAAAAGGAAATTAGTGGGAGCGCAGTAGAACTGGAAGAAATTCCAGAACCACAAACTATTACTGAAAGCTTAGTGGAACCAGAGGGTTCAAAAGAACAGGACATTCCTACGCCACTCCGCAGAAGTAGTAGGCAGTCTCATCCGCCCGAGAGATACTGCGGTTTTCTCATAGAAGGGGATAGAGAGGATTGCATCATAGATTATGATGAGCCTACTAGCTTCCAGCAAGCCGTTCAGAGCATCGACTCGGTAAAATGGCTGGATGCAATGCGGACCGAAATGGAGTCCATGTACACCAACAAAGTATGGATGTTGGACATTGCTCCAGACGGGGTAAAACCCGTAGGATGCAAGTGGATCTTCAAAAGGAAGATTGGTATAGATGGACAGGTTGAGACCTATAAAGCTAGACTGGTTGCAAAGGATTTTCGTCAAAGACCTGGTTTGGACTATGACGAGACCTTTTCTCCAGTAGTTATGCTGAAATCCATTTGGATCCTTCTTGCCATTGCTGTCTTCCACGATTATGAGATTTGGCAAATGGACGTAAAGACAGCTTTTCTAAATGGAAATTTAGAGGAGTATGTCTATATGGACCAGCCAGAGGGTTTCATTCAGAGTGGGAGCAGCGGAAAGGTGTGCAAGTTGCTTAAGTCCATCTACGGACTAAAGCAGGCATCGCGGAGTTGGAACATCTGTTTTGATGAGACGGTCAAGGAATTTGGCTTTATCAAAAATCCAGATAAACCATGCATCTATAGTAGATTTGTAGCGAGAACTGTGGTATTCCTCGTTTTATACGTGGATGACATTCTCTTAATAGGAAATGACATTCCTATGCTACAATCTGTAAAGGGGTTCTTGTCACACAGGTTCTCCATGAAAGACCTGGGTGATGCCTCATACATTCTGGGTATCCGGATCTACCGTAACAGATCCAAAAGGATATTAGGACTTTCGCAGTCCAGGTACATCGACGCCATACTGAAGAGATTCAGTATGGAAGATTCCAAGCGCGGTAACCTACCGGCTTGTCACGGGATCACCCTCTCTAAAGAGATGTCTCCCAAGAATGATTTGGAGAGGGATCGCATGTCTATTATACCCTACGCTTCTGCGGTAGGCTCTATAATGTATGTGATGTTGTGTACCAGACCGGATGTAGCTTATGCACTGAGTGTAGTAAGCCGGTATCAGTCAAACCCTGGGGAGAAACACTGGATAGCGGTAAAGCACATTCTCAAGTACCTGAGAAGGACTAAGGAGATGTTCTTGGTGTATGGCGGAAAAGACCTCCAGATCGAGGCCTTTGCTGACTCCAGCTTCCAGAGTGACAAGGATGATTCCAAGTCCATGTCGGGTTTTGTCTTTACCCTCAATGGAGGGGCGGTGTGTTGGAAGAGTTCCAAACAGGAAACCGTTGCAGACTCGACGATGGAAGCGGAATACATCGCTGCATCTGATGCCGCAAAAGAAGCTGTCTGGATGAGGAAGTTCTTGAAAGAGCTTCAGGTGGTTCCGTCCATTGTTGATCCAATACCTCTGTATTGCGACAACAACGGGGCTATAGCTTTAGCGAAGGAACCCAGGTCCCATCAGAGATCCAGACACATCTTGAGGCGGTATCACCTGATCAGGGAGATCGTGGATCACCAGGAGATCGAGGTTCGGAGAGTCGCTTCAGAAGATAACACTGCAGATCCATTCAACAAGGCCTTTCCCCAGACTCAGTTCGAGCGGCTGATCGAGATGATAGGTCTTCGATACGCCAGTACATGGCCTTAGTGCAAGTGGGAGATTGTTAGTGTATATGCCCTAGAGGCCATTACTGTATCATACTAGTTTGTATATTACTTAATGGAAGCTTGGGATATTCACCTTGTATATACAATCTTGCTCAAAATAGTAGTATGCTACTTGGTTTGTTTCTACTTCAATGTGTATATGTGTTTATTTTAGTATATCGCCTATACACATTAGTGGAGCCCTTAGGATCTTTGCTTGATTACCAGCGTTGTGATGGCAGTCACACTAGTGGGGCTGGGTAATCTATAAGCACATCCTTATACAGGTCCCTAGTCGCAGGACTATCGAGACAGGGCATCGATACTCCGGAGTAGACTAGCGTATGCGCTTCTTATCCCAGTGTGGGAGATGGTCTGTCCCACAGCCATCAGTACGTCGTACTGGAGATAGTATACGGGTGCTCGTTGGGTTACGAGTATACTGGACAGGACTCGTCGGGAACTGACCGGTTGGTATTATACCTATCGTCAGTTATCAGTTCCCAGGTGACATGAGTACAGCTTAGTCCGCTGACTTGACACTGTCACTTCGCCTCGACTGTGTTCCCACTGTATTTTGATTACTACCCTACCACGGCTCAAAGGAGTCGTGCAAACAGGTGGTAGTTGGGTGCAGTCCCGAAGCACTTGGAGGCAGTGACGGTTAGACAGGATTCGTCTCTCCCGGTATTGGGGGTTGACATCGCGCTGTGTCTAGGAGAGCCATTACACGAGTAGTTCGTGGCCAGGGCAATCGAGATATACTGGTAGGCTTCCAGTGTTATCCCAGGGTGTTTTGGGCTTCACTCCGACACGACTTGTACCGCTATTAGGGGACTGACGTTTACCGCCCCCTAGGCCCGCCATGCGCTGTATCAGACGAACAGACCAGACTGTACGGAGATTGTCACATTCAGGCTTAGTAGGAGTTCAGATGGGTTTCACCTCGTCAGTCTTCTTGTCGGCATCTACCTGGGGACCGTTACGCACAGCTAGTGCCGCTTGCGGTCTGTGGTTAAACCCACTGCCAGCGTAGTGTCGAGTCTTTAGAGTCCCACACAGAAAGTTATTCGCCTTTAGGCAAAAGAGTAGAGGTCGCATGGTTTTGCGACAGGTCGCATGGTTTTGCGACAGGGTTCGGTCACATCCGTGCACTTGTGCACGTACAGTGTCCGGACAGTTGACACTAGCGGGCTTTGGTTTAAGCCGGATCCTTGTGTACGTATTGGGATTGGATTTATCCAGTTTGTATTCGTGTTCCTTGGAACACGGATGCGGGTGTGTATGCACAGTTGACGGAGAGACAGAGGCGGAGGATTCTCATTAGGGTTGTTGACCGTTGACAGTTGACTATTGACTTTTTGCTCAACCCTAATGAGAATATGATATGTGATTAACAATTATATTAATTAAGTATTATGGTGACATGGTTGTTGAGGGATTGACTTTGTTGACTTGTTGACTTTTGTTGACTTATTGACTTTGTTGACCGGTTGACTAGGCTTGACTAGTTGACCATCATGATAACTATAGCTATCATTTCATGGCAAAGACTTTTGCTTGCTTGCTCTTTTATGCAAAATGAGTGCATGAAATGATATGGCTATGGTTGCTTAAACCATCACATAACACTTGATTGATATGATTTGTTATCATTGTTTTGGATTATGAGAGGGTGAAAGAAAAAAGAGAGGCTCATTCTCACTTGACCATTCTCTCTCTTGTTCTTGAGCTCTCATACTCTTGCTGTCACCCTCTTCCTCTTGCTCCCTCTCTTGACTCTATGGTTCACTTGTCTCATGAGTTGAGAACGAAGAACCATAGATAAAATCCCATACAAACTCTTCTCTACTCACTCTAGTTCACAAGGTTTAGCAAACCGAGTGAACTAGTTTCTTCAAAGTTCGAAGAAGGAGCCAAAGGTTGGAGCTTTCAGGTGGATCTATCTTCGGCGTAAGGAGACGACGGGAAGAAGCCGATCCGGACCACCATCGGAGTTTGAAGACGAAGGAGTTCAAGACAAGCAAGGTATAAACCCCCTAACCGAGTAGTTAACGACTCCTAGTTAGGTTGTTAGTTAGATGTTTAACAAAGATCCGGGTTTTAAGTCCATGTTACCACCTCTAAGAAAATCGTTTTTTATCAAATTCCGCTTGCCCGAAAGTACCGGGAGAGGTAGCATGGACTTACAGCAATAAGTTGATATTGATCCAATCCTGGAGAAACATTCGGAAGCAGTTTTATAACATAAGTGGATGTTTTAGGGATATGATAACGACAGCCTCTTTCGGGAGAAGGTTATCATCCCAGGCTTCCAAGGTGACCTGGATGACAGAGTGACTGTCATAGTTATAGTTTTACCTCTGACGAGGGGCAGTATTTTGGACAGGAGGTCCAAGCGGATACCGAGGGAGGCAGGGCGCAGGATACTGATTAAGTTCAGTTGACGATACAGTCTAAGAAGTTTGGATTTGGAGTTCATTTATGAACTAGGTCCCATCAGATATCCAGACATATTCTAAGACAGGTATTGCTCATTTCGGGAGATGGCTTTCTCCGCGAACTTGAGATAAAGAGAGACATAGAAAGAAACATCAAGGCGGATCCACTCACTTAGGCTATTCCTCGAATGCAATAGTTTCGCAAACGGGCTTTGTGAGACTGATCAGTAGAGGAGTTGGGTGTTCGGTATCACAAGGGTTGTAAGTATGCGACATCGAAATAATTAGCCTTGAGTGCAAGTGGGAGATTGTTGGATATAGTGCCCTCAAAGTCAATTATTGGATCACAGGCACGTGATTGCAATGATTGAGGGAGGACCTATGCCGGTAGGACAGTCTTACTCAAGATGATAGTATGCTATCTGGTTTATCTTTATCATCGTGTACAGGTTTAGGTAACCTTACAGATCACTATTACACATTGATAGAGACCTTAGGATTCTTGCTTGACTACCAGCAGTATGATGGAGATCATATACATGAGAGTTGGGTAGTCTATAAGAACATCCTTAAGGTGGTCCCTAGTTATGGGAGTTTCGAGACTGGGCATCGATACTCCATTAGTAGACTAGTGTATATAGTCGAGACCCCGACGAGGGGCGGTGGCCGGTCTCACAAGCCATTGGTGTCAGTTGGTTCACCTAAGATGTATACAAGTGCTCATTGGGTTATGAGTACACCGGACAGGACTCGTCGGGAACATGCTGGTTGGTATTATACCTGACGTCAGATAGCAGTTCCCTGGTGACATGTGTACAGGTTAGTTCATCGACCTGAGATCGTCATTTGTCTCATGTGAGTTCCCACTGTGTTTTGATTACTACCCTACCACGGCTCAAAGGAGTCGTGCAAACAGGTTTTAGTTGGGTACAGTCCCGAGCTACATGGAGGCAGTGAGCGGATCGGCAGGGGTTTCGTCTCTCCCGGTATTGGGGGTGAGATCGCACTGTGTCGAGGAGAGCCATTACACGAAGTTCTTGGCCAAGGCACGAGATTTACTGGTAGGTATTCCAGTAGTATCTCAGGGTGTTCTGGGCTACACTCCGACATGACTTGTACCGCTTTTGGGGGTCTGACTTTTACCAACCCCCAAGGCCCGACATGCGATACTCATAGACGAACGGACCGGACTGTACGGATATTGTTCCTGACAGGCTCAGTAGGGTTTCAGGATGAGTTCGCTCATCGACCTCCCTTTTGGTCAATACCTGGTAGCCCGTTACGTACAGCTAGTACTACTGACGTGCTAGTGGTTAAATCCACAGCCAAATATTGACGAGTCTTTAGAGTCCCCTACAGACAGTTTCTCAAGATTCGGGCGAAACGTTGGAGAGGCTGTATGGTATTATGGCAGGGTTCGATCATATACGTGCAGTCGTGCACGGATCATGATCGGGCGGATCGTACTAATGGGCTTTGGTTTAAGTCGGATCCTAATATTAGATTTGTTGGATTACTTTAGTCTCATCGCATTTGCATTCAGTCGGAATGCGGATGCAGGTATGTATATACAGGTAAGGGGTATTCTTGTGATCCGTCACGAGTTTACTTTAGATGATGTCGTTCTTTTTATTGCTGCAAACATTTGGATTAATGTTTGCTTGTGGAAATTGTGAGTGGATTTCATCATGAGGAGCAATTAATGTGGCATGTGCAATCTAGTGACTCATGGTCTCTTTTTTTGTGAACATGTCATGTTAATTGATGGATTGTTGTGTTGAAATGAGAGGTGGAGAGAGAGAGGGCAGCCATATGAGGTTGTTTTGCTCTTGAGATTATTGTGCAAGCTCTCATTTTTCATTTGCAACAAAACAACAAAAGCCTCTCTTCTTCTTCTTCTTCCTCTAGCTCACATGTTCCACCTTTGGCATCATCTTCTACCTCCACTCTACCCATCTCATGTGTTGAGAATCCTAGAGTGTCAAGAGACAAAGTTATCACACACATTCTCTACTTCACCTTGGACATGTCGGCTAGCAAACTTCATGTTCGAGTTGCTTCGGATGAAGCGGGAGCCCGTAAAAAGACTCTTTGATGTGGTGCCCTTCCGATGAAGAGACCGGGGATCGGAGATGCCGCGAGAAGCTTGGGATGGTGGCCAAAGACCGAAGGACACGGATTGATCGGTATAGCCACTCTCACTTCTTAGTAGTTAGCTAGTTTAGCGTTAATGGTTCGATCCGGGTGAAAGACTACGATAGCGCCGGTTTCCTAAAAAGTTTTTTTGTTTTCGCATTTGTCCTCGGATCGACGGCCGGGGCGCTACCGTAGACTTACACAATCTTTGCTGCTACCTTACTTTTGTTGATATTTTTCTCGTCTCCTTTTCAGGTACTATGGTCGGTCATTTGTATTTTGTCAAGGAGATTGTTTCTCACAATGATATTTACTTGTACGAGACCAGCTATTCCGTGACTCAACATGAGACCGTACTCTATCGCTTGGAGGATCACTGTGTACGGTTGCTCCCACGTCGGTCTTCTTTTCTGCAGCTGCTCTTTACCGCAATTTGAAGGGCTACGCCCGGGCTTTTAAAGGCAATGTCGCAACATCTACTGGACCAGGACGAAGATAAATTACACTCAGTTTATCTGATGGGCTTAATCTTTATGAATCGGAGGGATCATTCCATAAATATCTTGTATCAGATCTACCATCAAAAAGCGATCATATCTTCATGCACGGGGGTTGAATAAATTGGCGATAACCCTAGTGTTCGTGTTTGTAAGCAAAGGCACAAAGAGAGAGAGGATGCTGCTTGGGTGGCCTTAGAAAATCTTGTTTTTGAATTTCATAACCAATGTACCAGTGATGATCTTTTGCCGAAGCTTTGAAAATATTGTGAATTCTTGTATCAGGCTAGTAATTTGTAGTCTGTCTTTCAATGTGTTAATGGAATGCCATACCTTTTTACTTTTTTCTTATATACTCACTTTCTATGCACACACTCTTTTTACTGTGCTGCAATGACCTGGTTTAGTTTATGTACCCATCCCAGAGCATTAACTTATCGTCCTTTGATGGATAAACTCGGCCTAACGTTAAACATGCTTAACTCTCATTAACACAACAGTCTGTTAGGTTTGTGGTACTAAGTGTAGTCCATCGCACCGTTGCGTCAGCTGATATCATCTCGGCTCGCGTCCTCTCAGGTCGTCGTTTCGAGTAGCTATGCACTTGCCGTATATCCCATCCAATCAGATGCGGGAATAAATGTCTTAAGTAATCTTCTTAGGTGAGTGTGTAGATGACCATCAGATGTCAGCATTAGGCATCACCATGGTGCTTTAACTTGAGATTAGGTTTTGTTTGGAGCCCTAAGGGGTCATGAGTGCACTCTTTAAAGGTGGGATGACATCCCACGGTCTTTAGGCTTTGTATGTATTGTCATCAAGACCCAAAGCACTAGGAATATATTGTCATTTTGCTTCATTTCGACCCTTTGGTCTTTAACGATGCCGCAATCGCACTTCACCGAAGTTAGTCAAGAGTCCATGTAGTCTCTATGTTATGCCATCGAGACTCGGTTATCCATTTGACGGAGCATAGGGAGACACATTGCTCATTTTCATTCATGAACTGTCTACAAGAGTCGAGATTCGAATCACCTATAGGGCAGAAAGTTTTTTCCTTTTTGTAATCATTTTTCCTTTTATTTTCCGTCATGCTCTATACTTTCAGCTATTTATATTGCGAAAGTCGCGATTGCCCAATCACTTCGGCTATTTGTTCGCGGTGCCCAAATTATTTCGGCTATTTTATTTTATTTTTACTTGCTGCATTTTATTGCGAATTGCCCCATCATTTCGTCTATTTTTTCTTTTTCAGGCGTATCAGTTTTGTGTGAGTTGGAGACTTGGGATCTGATACCTTATTCGGCATCAGTATGCAACGATTAGAATATTTTCAGAAGCACCTCATCATATGCCATTGTTTATTTCGGCCAATGGTGGCTTAGATAACAGGGTTAGATCCCTGCCAACTGTGGTCTTTTAACTTTACGAGCTGTAAGGGTCTCATAAAGGTATTTCTCCCTATGAGTTGTGAAAATCTCATAGGTGTATTTTCTCCTTAGGAGTTGTGAAGGCTCCTAAATGTGTTTTCCTCTTGTAATTCATAAGGATCTTACAGGATTATTTTCTCCTTATCAGTCGAGGGGGCTCACAAGTGTCGCTCACCATGTCGAGAAATATCTCCCGCTTTTGGTGATACATGGTTGGGAACATATTTATTTATGCCCGAGGACTGTATACAAGAATCGATATTGAACCACCTGTAGGGCATAAATTTTGTGTGGTTATGATGCCTTAAGAACGTGTTTAGATCTCTGTAAGTTAAGGCTTTTGAATTCTATAAGTCGTGAGGGTCTTATAGAAGGTATATTCTCCTTAAGAGCCGTGAGTATCTAGTAAGTGCATTTTCTCCTTAGAAATCATATGGATTCTTAAGTGTGTTGCTTCTTTATGAGTCATTGGGATCTCACACAGGTGTTTTCTCCTTACAAAGTCGAGAGAACTTTGCGAGCGTATTTTCCTTTCTTTTCAACGAGTTTGCGCCCTTCCGAGTTTTCACAAGCTCGGCGGATTTTTACTCACGACGTCCTTTCGGGTTTTCATCCGTGCCCATTTCGCTTGTGGACGTACCTTTTTTTTTGAACTCTCGAATATAGCTTTGCGGCAGGTGACCCGACATTGCTTGCCGGTAGGCTTTCGTTGCAATCTTGCTGATGAGACTCGAGTTTCGATCTTTGCCGATGGGATTTCAGGTGTAGCCCCGCCGATGGGACTTGGGAGAGATATGGATTGTTTATGCCCATAGATTGTATACGGCTGATTATATGATCCAAGCCGCAGAGCCAAACATATTAGTTTAAAGATATCGCGGTCCAACATTAGTTTAGGGACATTTCGGTCCATGGCAACATAGTATGGGGTCATAATTTTTTTGCCCATCATTTGTATACGGTGACCAATTTGAAGATCAGACGCAGAGAAACATATTAGTTTAAAAACATTACGGTCCAACTGAAAGTCTACCCTAGCACCACCACTATGTTTAAACCGCCATCAAGCATGCAATTTTAAAAATTCGGGGTGCTAAGCTAGACTAACTTAGGATCTAACTAGATTATTAGAATTTAACATATGATATCACAAGAACTATTCTCAGAGATGGAGATTACAATCTTTGTAGACTGTGTCCTTCTCTTCTAAAGCTCCGGGTAGCAGTCCTCTATGACTCCTCTAGGCTCCACTTGAAGAAGTGCAGGAACTTGCTTTGCGATCTTCGTGTAGAAGATGATCCACCCGGAGTTCCTATAATCCAAGCTATCTCTTCACTAAACTCTCTTTAGTGAAGGAAACACCCTAAACTCAAGTGATAATCAAGTGTAAGATGGTGAAGTAGGGATTCTAAGCTCACTTAGGATTTACTCAAGCGTTAGGATTCACAACTCATGTGATGGTTTAGAGCTTGAAGCATAAAGGAAGAAGAAGAAGGAAAAATAGAGAGAGCTCAAAAAATGGCTAAGGCAAAAACAAAGTGAAGAATGGCTCTCATATCGCTCCTCACTCATTGAAGCATGAATAAAATCCCAATAGAAAATACAACCATGCTTCTATAGTGTAGCCAAATGAATAAAGAAATGGAAAAAGCCATGTCTTACACCATACCACAAATATCTCCCCATTTTTCCTCCTCATTTCTATTTTCCCAAACTAGAAATTCCCACCATGCTTCATTATATATACATATACATATATATACATATACATATACATAAACATATATATATACATATATATTAGTATATATAATAAGAAAATAATTAGTGAGCTTAATATTAGTTAATACATAATTATATCAAATATAAACATATATTAAATTATTAAATCAACACTTGATTTAATAATCCAGTTATATCATATATAACCGACTAATATCATTTATCTGTATATCATATTATCAAATCAATACTTGATTCAATAATCCGGTTATATCACATATAACCTAACCGATATCAAATATCGCCAGATTAGAATACATTATCACATACTCTTATTTAATCAGGCTCCCGCACATATCAGCATGTGTGGCCTACTTTGTTTCGCTTGAACTAGGAAAACTCTGTGTGGGACTCTAAAGACTCGTCAATACGCCAGCAGTAGGTAATGATCACATCAGTTACCTACAAGCCGTCAGCGGTACTAGTTGGACGTAACGGCTATCCAGGTATTGAGCGATTAGAAGATCAACAAGGGAGCTTGTCCAAACTCCCACAAAGCCTACAAGCATCACTTACCGTACAGTCCGGTCTCTTCGTCTGATATGTCTCATATCAAGTCTAGGGGTGGAATCGTCAGACCCCGGTAACTTGATAAGTCATGCCGATGTATGGCTCATAACGGTTCGAGAAATTACTGATAATACTTACGAGTAAATCTCATCAGCCCTGACCAGGGATTTACTGTTATAGCCAATCGAGCATAGCGCAACATCAACTCCCTATACCGGGAGAGACGAAACCCCTCCTATCTCTCATTGCCTCCATGTCACTCGGGACTGTACCCAAAATCCATATGTTTGCATGACTCCTTTGAGCCGTGGTAGGAAGGAAATCAAAGCACAGTCGGATCCACACAAGACTCTATGACGATCTCGGGTCTACAGACTAATCTGTACCAGTGTCACCAGAGAACTGCTATTTCATGATAGGTATGGTACCATCTAGGAGTTCACGGTGAGTCCTGTTCAGTATACCCATTCTCTAATGAGCACTTGTGTACAATCTTTGATGTCAAACACCAGTGGTTATAGGATCAACCATCGCCCCCTACAGGGTCAAGAAACGTACACACTAGTCTACTCTGGAATATCGATGTCCTGTCTCGATACTCCTACAACTAGGAACAGTTTAAAGGATGTGCTTGTAGACTACACAAGTCCCAGTAGTATGATCTGTATCATAGTCAAGCAAACATCCTAAGGGCTTTATCAACATGTATCAGAAAGACAGTATAATAATACAAGTGTACATGATAAGATAAAGAGCAACCAGATAGCATACTATCATGTCAAGCAAGAAAGACCTCTATATATATGTCCAAGCATCCACTATATCATACAATAATGGCCTCTAGGGCATACATATTCCTAACAATCTCCCACTTGAACTAAGGCCAGTTGTTGTAGTATCTCATACCTAACATCCCAAAAAGTCTCTCAAACTGCGTCTGGGGGAGGGCCTTCGTGAGTGGATCCGCTATGTTGTCCTTCATGTCAACTCTTCTGACATCGATCTCCCGTCGATCTACTATCTCCCGGATCAGGTGATACCGCCTAAGAATATGTCTGGATCTCTAATGGGACCGGGGTTCCTTGGACAAAACCATAGCTCCATTGTTATCACAATAAACAGGTATTGAATGCTCAATGGATGGAAACATACCAAGTTCAGCTATGAACTTCATCATCTAGACAATCTCTTTGGCAGTATCGTTGGCAGTGATGTATTCAGCCTCCATCGTCGCGTCTGCTACGGTATCTTACTTGGAACTCTTCCAACATACCGCCCCTCCATTGAGGGTGAAGACAAAACCCGAGACCGACTTACTGTCGTCCTTATCACTCTGAAAGCTCGAATCGGTAAAGTGCTCCACCTGGATTTCACTGTTACCATACACCAAGAACATTTGTTTAGTCCTTCTCAAGTACTTAAGAATTTTCTTCACAGCTGTCCAGTGCTTCTCACCAGGATCCGATTGATACTTACTCACAACACCTAGTGAGTAAGCTACATCTGGTCTGGTACATAACATCGCATACATGATATACTCGACTGCCGAAGTATAGGGTATCCCTTACATGCGATCCCTCTCCAAATCAGTCTTGGGAGACATCTCTTTAGAGAGAGTGGTTCCTGAACAAGCGGGTAAATTACCACGCTTAGAATCTTCCATACTAAAGCTCTTTAGTATGGTGTCAATATACCTGGATTGGAACAATCCTAATATCCGCTTAGATCTATCTCTATAGATCTTAATCCCCAGGATGTAGGAGGCATCACCAAGATCTTTCATAGAGAACTTGTGTAATAAGAAGAGCTTGACCAAGTGTAGCATATGAACATCGTTTTCTATCAAGAGTATGTCATCCATGTACAATATGAGGAAGACAGCCTTACTCTCTACAACCTTTTTGTATACACAAGGTTCATCTACGTTTTCGATGAAGTCAAACTCTTTGATAGCTTCATCAAAACAGATGTTCCAATTCCGCGATGCCTGCTTTAATCCATACATTGATTTAAGTAGCTTGCACACGCTTTCGCTGCTCCTACTATCTACGAAGCCCTCTGGCTTTGTCATGTACGCGCTATCTTCTAAATCACCATTTAGAAAAGTGTTCTTGACGTCTATCTGCCAGATTTTGTAGTCATGGTATGCAGCAATAGCAAGTAGGATCCTGATGGACTTAAGCTTAGCGACAGGAGAAAATGTTTCATCATAGTCGACCCATGGTCATTGACGAAAACCTTTTGCTACAAGTCTAGCTTTGAAGTTCTCAACCTTTGTATCTACACCAATCTTCTTCTTAAAGACACACTTTCTCCCGATGGATTTTACCCCTTAAGGAGCAACTTCCAAAGTCCATACTTTGTTAGTGTACATGGATTCCGTCTTAGATCGCATAGCATCCAGTCATTTCACAGAGTCTTCACTTGTGATGACCTGCTTGAAACTAGTTGGGTCATCATCTTCCATAATGCAATCCTCACTCCCACCGTCTATAAGAAAACCATAGTATCTCTCAGATGGATGAGGAACCCTACTAGATCTGCAGAGTGGCTAAGGTTCATCGGGGACTATCGAATCCTCCGGTTCCACCAATCATCGGTTGTAGTTTGTACGGCTAGAACTTCTTCCAGTTCTACCTCATTACCACTAATTTCTTTCACAAGAAATTCCTTTTCTAAAAAGGTGGCATATTGAGAAACAAACACCTTTTGTTCCTCAGTGTGGTAGAAGATATATCCATGTGAATTTTTAGGATATCCTACAAACTTGCAAAGGACTGACCTTGCCTCGAGCTTGTCCGGATTTTGCTTTTTGATATAGGCCAGACCCATATCTTAACTCGTTTAAGATATGGTCTCTGTCCACTCCATATCTCATATGGTGTTTTAGGCACAGATTTTGATGGAACTTGATTCAATAGGTATGCGGCTGTCTCAAGCGCATAACCCTAAAAATAAATAGATAACTCAGCATTACTCATCATAGAATGCAGCATATCTAATAGGGTGCGATTTCTCAGCTTCGATACTCCGTTGTGTTGTGGTGTATATGGAGGAGTAAGCTGAGAGAGAATCTCATTCTCTTCTAAATAGTCTCGGAATTCCGTGCTTAAGTATTCTTCTTCCTGATCAGATCATAGGATTTTAAAACTTTTACCCGTTTGGTTCTCTACTTCGCACTTATATTCCTTGAATTTCTTAGAAGATTCAGATTTGTGTTTCATTTGGAATATATGTCCGTATCTTGAGAGATCATCGGTGAATATAATGAAGTATGAGGAACCATTCCTAGCATGTGTAGACATAGGACCGCATACATCACTATGTATTAGTCCCAAGAGTTCAGTAGCCTTTCTCCGTGTCCAGTAAACGGAGTTTTGGTCATCTTTCCTTTGAGACATGACTCGCAAGTTTCATAAGATGTAAATTCAAACTGATTCAAATATCCATCTTTATGCAACTTAGCTAGTCTTGTCGCATTGATATGACCTAGTCTACAATGCCACAAGAAGGCTTCGTTCATTTATGAACTTTTCCTCTTGTGTGTGTTCTGTACGTTTAGAACTGTCGTTTGATTTAGAACGTATATACCATTACATAACGTACTAAACCCAATCAACACTTGATTTAGGAAAATGTTCATAACATTATCCTCCAATACAAAGTTATATCCTTCTTTATGCAAAAAAGAAACTGATATAATATTGCACATCATATTTGGTACGTAATAACAGTCGTTCAGAATCATTGTATTACCATTTGATAATACTAGGTGATATTCGCCAACTGCTTTGGCTGCAACAATTGCTCCATTCCCTACTTTTAGAGACATATCACCCCTTCCCAGTTCTCTACCTCTCCTTAGCCCATGTAACAAATTACATACCTGTGATCCTGATCCGGTATCCAATACCCAGGACATAGAGCATACTGAGAAACAGTTCTCGGTTATGAACACACCCGAAGAAGATGCATCAGCATGCTCTTTCTTCGTTTGGGTTGCATGGGAATCCTGATATTCCCCTATTCCTTGCTCAGACTTACGACAATCATAAGAAAAATAGGAACCAACGTTCCCTAGCTCAGTATAATAAGCTGGTTCGGTCAATACATCCATATTATCATCTTGATTGTCATTGGTCGCTACCTGGAGAGAGAGAGAGAGAAGAAAACGCTTTAGCGTGCGCTCTTTGCAAGATTAGATTGGTTATTATCATATCTAATCAGGATGGCTCCCACTTTTTTTATCAAATCTTCCTTCAAACCATAAAAGGTAAGATTAGCCAGAATTAATTACACCCTATAAGTTCGTCAATCGGTCAGCCTGGTAGGTATTGGTACTCCGAGGGAGTCTCCCCATGTTTTCGCATGGAACTAATTAAATAACCTCGTTTTTGCAGGGGCATAACCCCGTTAACACCTTCCTTAGACACCTACTGGATCAGCTAATTGTAAAGTAGAAAAGTCTCCCATGAGTAACACTTACTCGCAGTGGGTATCAGGATCCAACTATCTCATAGAAGGTATGCAGTCTCATTACAAATTTCAACACTTCAAACTCCTAATATCTATTCTTATCCCTAGCAACTTATGACCTTAACAAGGTCAACAAATCATAAGCGCTAGACAAGTTCAACTCGTCTGTAACTCCTTAGGATGTGATTAGTGGCTAATTATTTTTTATATATGGTTTTTAATAAAAAAAAGTTTACTAAATCGATTTTTAAATAATTTATCAAATTTAATGAATATTTTATTAAAATTTATTTAAGCTTGCATACACATGTGCATGTAAACTAGGGTTAAATTAGGGTTAGACCATGATTAGCAACCATGGTGGTTAACCCATTTTCCTTAAGCTAATTCAAATTTGATTTAATTGTTTTGGGTTTGTTTTTTTTTAAAATGGAAAATGATTTAGTTTAGTTGACTTGGAGAGAGAGGGGGGGGGGTAGGCAACATGGCTTGAGCCATGCTCATTTAATGAAGAGAGAGAGGGGGGGTTGACTCTTGTGCTCTCATTTCTTTTGTTTCTCACATCTCTCTCACTCTCACTCATACACACACACCCTCACAACAGCAGCAGAAGAAGGAGCTTCAGCAACAGCAGCAACTCCAGCAGCATCAGCAGCAGCAGCCCAAGCAGCAGCAGCTTCAGGCATCAGCAGCAGCTGCAACACGGCTCCTTCTCCTCCTCTTCTTCTCCTTCTCCTTGCACCTAGGGCAAGTAAGGTATACTTCTTAGACTTAACTTCCTAGCTTGCTAAACTTATGTGTTAATTAGCTTCGATTAGTGATTAAAAGTGAGATTTAGTGCTCGAAATGGTGATTAGTGTGGACTTTTGGTTAAGAGATGTTTTAGGTGGTTAGCCTAGCCTAACTAAGTGTTATTAGGGCCAAGTAAATCTAGTTTAAACCCAGATTTCACTAAAATACCATAGGGTTTCATTTAGTACAAAATTTAACGTTTTAAAGAAAAATTAGACCTTTCTGTGATCTGCTGTAGAACCGTATGCTTCAGAGAAAATCTAGGATAACTGGAGCATACTTGATAGATGTTGATCACACCCAGAGAACGAGACCCCCTTCCCATGTTCAGGCCGCCAGTTTATTAATTCTGGCCGTAATTTGCGGCCAGATAGGGGAATTGGGTGCTGGGGTTTTGCCTAGGAGAGTCTGCTACATATTCTAGTGTTTTAGCATATGCAACTTTTCACTTTTTTGCCCGAGTCAAAATCTGGAACCAAATATCGTTTTTCCTATATGTTTAGTTTGCGCGACACGTGTGATATGTGAGTGGGTTCTGTGTTCCAACGTGTCGCGACGTGTCGGGGTAGTTTTAAATGCGTATATACACGTTTCAACGTATCGGACACACGCGCGTTTAGTTCGCGATGCGAGTTTCTCGTTTGATTTCGATATCGTGTTTTGTAGGATTTTGCTTATATATGGATTCTTTGTGTAAATTCTAGGTTCTTTGGTGGGTATGTCGGACGCTGCAAAGAAGGGGAAATAGGTGGTCGGCTACGCTTAGCACGCGACCAGGTGAGTAGATTTAACATCTACGGGGAAATCGCCCGTATGGCGTTAAGCGTCAGGGCGTGATAGGATGTTTACTCGTAGATGTTTATATGTTTTATATTAGTGCATACCTTCATTGATATATCACTATTTGCGCACATGCACATTGTACATTCATATTAGTGCATACCTTCATTGATATATCACTATTTGCGTACATGCACACTGTACATTCATATTAGTGCATACCTTCATTGATATATCACTATTTGCGCACATGCACACTGTAGATTCATATTAGTGCATACCTTCATTGATATATCACTATTTGTGCACATGCACACTGTACATTCATATTAGTGCATACCTTCATTGATATATCACTATTTACGCACATGCACACTGTACATTCATATTAGTGCATACCTTCATTGATATATCACTACTTGCGCACATGCACACTGTATATTCATTGATATATCACTATTTACGTACATGCACATTGTACATTCATATTAGTGCATACCTTCATTGATATATCTCTATTTGTGCACATGCACACTGTACATTCATATTAGTGCATACCTTCATTGATATATCACTAGTTGCGCACATGCACACTGTATATTCATATTAGTGCATACATTCATTGATATATCCCTACTTGCGCACATGCACACTATATATTCATGGTAGTGCTACACTCATATTCGCGTATATATCCATTTGCATATCCATACCTACATACAAACCTATGTTACATATATGGATGATATTGACTTGATTTCAAGAAAATAGAGACCGCATGAAATATTTTCAAAACTGGATTCTTTTAAAAGAGCGGTTTTCCCTTTTTACTCTTAGTGTCATACGACACATTGCATGGATTTACGCATTGAGTTTGGATTTATGAGATTTCTGGATTTGAGAACCATGGTATTATTTTAAAAAAATGCGCACTGTTTTAAAAACCCGGTTTCTCTTGATATGATATTTCAGTGCGTCCACCATGAGTTTTCTCGGTTCCTGAGAGCTTGTGTGAGTATACCCGATTCGAGGAGTGGTAGGCACCGATTGTGGGTACATGGTGGACCCGGTATGGTACCCCGGGGCAAGAAGACTCGTATTATTTGACGGTGAGCCCGGCGGAGGGACTACTACCTACCGGTGATTGGTTGGACCTGACAGTTATCCGGAGGATACTGACCAGAGCTGAGAGATGGATACGGGATGACACGTACTGCCGGGGCCGAGGGCCGATTCCACAGACGGAGCCCGTGGGCCGATCCGGACTGACGGAGCCCGATACTGGAGGATCTGCGTGTCGATGCTGGACACGATTATTTTATGATATTTCGACTGCCGATGTTGGGCACTCACGATTCTATGAGATTTACAGAATTTGAGGGACGATTAGAGTGACGGCGCCTGAGTTTTACTGGGATTTGGGTGTATTGATGGACACCAGTTATTTTCCACGTTGACATTCCGTGTAGATGTTTTTTATTCCCATGCTCAGCATTCAGTGTTATACATCTCATCCTGTATCTGTAGTACCTGATAGAGTACACTTGCTATGCACGATTATTGCATACCCTGCTCATCATATAGATGTTATCTGTTGGCATAGGTTAGAGTATCGCAGTACGTGCATACTCGCGATTACCATTATATGTTATCTACTATTCACGAGTTGGCAACTCACCCCCGTTGTGCCACAGTGTTTGTGAAAGGTTTGTCTAGCACCCTATGAAGAGTTTTGAAGCATCACATATCCAAAAGTTTAAATTTTTATGGTGCTAAACGAACATGTAAAGGAATCGATCCTAGAAAATTAGGGTTTCGTAACTTTTAAGCTAATAAAGATTAGGGTTTGAAGGCTACAACCTTTGTAGCTCCCCTTTTGCTTGACTCCTTGATCTCTAGGGTGTTGGAAGAAGGTCCGCTTGTAGTCCTCTTTCGTCCACGACGATCCACCCGAAGTTTCCCGTCCAAGCTTGCAACTTTGGAAAAGCAAAGAGAACACTCTAATCAAGTTGGCTAGACTTGAGTAGAATGATGTTGTGGCTATGGATCTCACTTCAAAAACCTTTCTTTAATTGTGTTTAACTCACTAGAAAAAACTAGAGAGGAAAAGGTGAAGGAGGATGAAGATGGTGGCTATGTTTAACTAGAGGTGAAAAATATATCCCTTAAGTGAAAAGAAATGAAATATAACCTTTTATATTTTATTCCTTCTCACTTTCAACCATGATTAAATGATGGATAGTTAATTTAACTTGGGTTTTAAATGATAAAGAGAAGGATAACCCTAGGTTAGTGGTAGTTGAGCATGGTTAGGTCAAAGGAAGAATGTAGAAACTAGAATGATTATCCTTTCCTTTTCATTTTCTTTTAAATCCAAAATCAAATAATAATCCATTATTTAATCCATGGTGTGAGTCTTATATTGCCACCATTTCCATATGTTAACAACCATGATAGATGGGTGTATGTATGTGTGTATGTATGCACATCCATATGTGCATGAAACTAGCATGAAAGAAAGAAAGAAAAGCACACATGCATGCACACATCCATCATCCAAGAAAAGGTTTTAAGTGAGAAAACTAATGGTTAAATGATAAATCAACACTTGATTTATCAATCCGGTCATATCTCATATGACCCCACCAAAAGCAGTTCACCCGATCAATGTTCGGTATCATATACGCACATTTTAATCGGGTGCTTGCGCATATCGCATACGCGCACCACAACGTTTCGCCTGGACTGGGTAACTCCTTTGTGGGACTCTAAGACTCGTCAATACGCCGGCAGTGGGTGATGATCATATCAGGTACCCCCAAGCCGCAAGCGGTCAGCTAAACGTAACGGCCACCCGGGTATTGAGCGATCAGAAGAAAACAAGCGAACCTGCTACAACTCCTATCGAGCCATCCGGCAACACTACCGTACAGTCCGGTCTCTTCGTCAGATATGCTGCATATCGAGCCTAGGGATGGTCACGTCGACCCTAATAACTCAATAAGTCGTGCCGGTGAATGGTCTATAACAGATCGAGAAACTACTAATAACACTTATCAGCAAATCTCAGCAGCCCTGGCCAGGGACTTGCTGTTATAACCAGTCGGGCACAGCACAGCATCAACTCTCAATACCGGGAGAGACGAAACCCCTCCTATCGCTCATCGTCTTCGTGTGTCTCGGGACTGTACCCAACGGCCACCTGTTTGCACGACTCAGTAGAGCCGTGGTAGGGTGGCAATCAAAGTACAGTGGGAGAACACACAAGACTCCATGACGATCTCGGGTCTACAGACTAACCTGTACCAGTGTCACCTGAGAACTGCTATCCGACGATAGATATAATTCCATATAGGAGTTCTCGGTGAGTCCGTCCAGTGTACCCAGTCAGCACTGAGCACCCGTATATGATCTTGATGTCAAACATCGACGAATGTGGGAACATCCATCGCCCATCACATGGGTCTAGTATCATATACGCTAGTCTACTCTGGTATATCGATGCCGCGTCTCGATACACCTCCGACTAGGGACATTTCAGAATACGCTTATAAACTACAGATGTCCCACTAGTATGATCTCTATCATAATCACTGTAGTCAAGCCGATATCCTCAGGGCTTTATCAGCATGTATGAATGAATAAAAGCATGATCAAAACAACATGTCAGATAAAGAAGAACCAGATAGCATACTATCATGTCGAGCAAGAATGCATACTGAATATATATATATACATGTATAGATACATCCACTATCACATAATGGCCTCTAGGGCATACATATATCCAACAATCTCCCACTTGCACTAAGGCCAGTTATTGGCGTATCTCATACCCAACATCTCAAAAAGTCGCTCATGCTGTGGCTGAGGGAGGGCCTTGGTGAGTGGATCCGCGGCATTATTCTTTGTGTCTACTCTCTTAATCTCGATCTCGCGGCGATCTACAATCTCCCGGATCAAATGAAAGCGCCTGAGGATGTGTCTGGACCGCTGATGGGACCTGGGCTCCTTGGCTAATGCCATAGCCCCATTATTATCACAATACAAGGGTATTGGATCAATAATGGTCGGAACTACTCCTAGCTCCGAGACGAACTTCTTCATCCAGACGGCTTCCTTGGCGGCATCATTTGCAGCAATGTACTCAGCTTCCATCGTAGAGTCTGCAACGGTATCTTGTTTGGAACTCTTCCAACTTACCGCCCCTCCATTGAGGGTAAACACAAACCCTGAGATAGATTTGCTGTCATCCTTATCGCTCTGGAAGCTCGAATCGGTAAAGGCCTCCATTTGGAGATCTTTATTACCATACACCAAGAACAATTCTTTAGTCCTTCGCAAGTACTTAAGAATGTTCTTCACAGCTGTCCAGTGGTTCTCCCCTAGGTTGGATTGATACCTGCTTACAACACTAAGTGCATAAGCTACATCTGGGCGTGTACATAATATCGTATACATTATAGATCCTACTGCCGAAGCATAAGGTATAATGCTCATGCGAGCTCTCTCTTCATCGGTCTTTGTACAAGAATCCTTGGAGAGAGTGACTCCATGGCAAGCTGGTAAGGCACCCCGCTTGGAGTCTTCCATACTAAACCTTTTTAGGATGGTGTTGATGTACCTGGTTTGGGACAATCCCAATAACTTTTTGGATCTATCCCTATAGATCCTTATGCCCAGGATGTAAGTGGCATCACCCAGGTCTTTATGGAGAACCTTAGTGATAAGAATGATTTGACCGACTGTAGCATAGGAATATCATTTCCTATCAGAAGAATGTCATCCACGTACAATACGAGGAATGTGACAGCTCTTCCTATAGCCCTCCTATAAACACAAGGTTCATCTGGATTTTTGATGAAATCAAACTCTTTGATAACATCATCGAAACAGATGTTCCAACTCCGAGATGCTTGCTTTAACCCGTTGTACATATTTTTCTTTTCTGTACTAGGATTACTCCGCGGTGGAGTGCACGGGTAGCCGAGTTCTAGAGGGCAACGGGCCCGCATCTCATGGTTTTGAGACGGAGAGGGCTTCACTCTAGAATTGGCGGGCTATTCGCCGCACTCGTAGGGGGTATATGTTGACCCAAGGAGGGGTGCTCAAGTTACCGGATTCCGTGAAGTGTTGGGTGGCCCATTCACTTTGCTGAAGGGGGATGCCTCTCTTCTGGTTTTGTCGGGTAACTTGCCGCGCCCGTAGGGGTCTAGGTTTTCATTGCACAGGGTATCCACACGATCAGGGGAACGTCGGGTTTCAGTTGCGGTTCAGTGAAACCCGGGGATCCCAGATTATCTGTATTGTTCTGTGATGCTTATTACATTTCTGTGATGTTGCATTTATCACGCCATGAGCGATTATTATATATTGATATATATACTAGTAGATGTTGTATATGTTTTACACCCGCGCTAGTCCAGTCCCCGCTCTGTCGTTAGTTAAGTAATCTAACGGGTGATGACGGGACCCAGTGGCGAATGCGGATGGCATATACGTACATCGTATTTTCGTTCTTTATTAGTGTGATTAATTGATGGGACTGTGTTGATTCAAATCAATGCAAGGAAAACAAACCTATTCGATGTTGTTGGAACAAGTTTCAAAAAGGCTATTATTGTAAGGATGTTCTCTTTTGTTTTGCACAGTGGTATTCGGTTATGAATATCCAGCACCTCATTCTACGAGGCAAAGGCCGAGATCCCTTTATCGGGAGTGACCCCTTGGACAGAAGTTTGCGTCAGGGTAATAACTTCACTATAGTCGATTACTTTTTGCTTTGCATCGTGGTATTCAGTTAAATATCATGCACCTCATTCTACGGGGAAAGAGCCGAGATCCTTTCACCGGGAGTGACCTCTTTAGCAAAGGTTTTCGTTACTATATATTTATAAAAGCTATGCGGTTCCTTCAACGATATCAAGTTCATTACGTTAAAGGTTTTTCGTCAAAAACCAGTCGTATCCCTCTGTCATTTCTTACAAGTATTACTTAGTATTCGTGCTGCGTTTGTTGACTGTGTCAAGGCGTAGTATGCGGTAGCTAAGTAGTGTTTGTTTGTGGCATATTAATGCGATTGGTTAGGACAGCCGTGCGGCCTTGTTGACTGTGTCAAGGGCTCGTACGGGTGGGTTTAATGCAATCCAGGATAATGACGGATTGAACTTGACTAGGACTCTTTGATTTGTTGACTGTGTCAAGGTCACTTGGGTCCTAGGGGTAAAAACACACATCGGGAGTTTCTAAACAAACTGAAAGTTGCCAGGCATGCGCATACCTTCTGGAGTGTGATGACTTGAGTGGATTCCATCAGGTTATCATGCGATGATAGTTGGATCCCGATTCCCACTGCTGAGTTGGTTTACTCCTCGGGAGATCCCGACTAATTCTTCTTTCAAGTTTGGAGGAGAATTTTGAGGATACAGTGGGAGACATCCTGATTAAATAAAGTGATTAACCATTCTGATCTAGGTTAGAGTGCACACAGAGTGTTTCTTATCTCTCTCTCTCTCTTTGGCAGCGACCAAGACCCAACCCTTGACTATGACTCAGTGACCAAGTTAACCGAACTTTCTTAAAACACTGGCTTTTGGATTGTCTGAGTTGCATACCTCATTGCCACTCCTGCTTTTACCCTTTTTCTCCGGAACATTTCGTATCACTACGAACATCCACTTCCATTGGATAAAACCATCGTATGGTTATATACGAACTCGAAGGAACTTGTTCCAGATTCGAGGATGGTTTCCGGTTCTGGAGAAAATGAATAGGATTATTCAGTTGTCTTTTCCTTTTACCTTCTTTCAGGTTGCGAGTGCTCCTTGGATTAGGACGGTACACCTGTTACGCTAATTGGATAGTCTTCATCCAAATCAAAGGCAGGTGCCGAACGGTAGGGAATGAAGAAAACCGATTAGCTTAAGAGAGGTGTGCAGAAGGTAATAAGTAAAGACAAATAAAGGGATGAGTAAGAGGGCAAAGTAAATTGTGACTGCTATTCACGACCAAACCAAGTATTAAATCGCCACTCCTACTTCACCTTTGTATTTCTCCAGAACACTCTGTATCACTACGAAGATCCACAGTTATTTGGATACTCCATCGTAAGGTTATATACGAACTTGAAGGAACTTGTTCCAGTTCGGGGATGGATTCTGGTTCAGGAGAAATAGGAATAAGGTTTATTCAGCTGTCTTTTATCTTTACCTTCTCTCGCGTTGCGAGTGCTCCTAGGATTAAGGGAGTACACCCAATATGTTTATTAGATAGTCTTCTTCCAAAGCATAGGCTGGTGCCGAACGGTAGGGAAGGAAGAAAACCATTTGGCCTAAAGGTGGTGTACAGAAGGTAATGACTAAAGACATATAAAGAGATTTGGAGAGATGGCAAAGAAATATATGGTTACAGTCATGAATCTGGATAATGGAAGAGGCATTACTAGGAATACCAGGATACCCCTTTGAAACATTTTCATGTTTCAGTCTCACTGTGTATTGTTAAAAGAAAACTGATTTCCCAATTAGCCCTTACTCCAGGGTATGTATTTACCAGGTTGATTCTCACATCTGTATGGTTTTACAGATGTTGAGTGGGAGTAAGTTATTGGGAATTAGGTGATCATCCTCATTATATCGGGATTCGTTGTAATTGGTGATATTTGAGGAAATCACCTGGGTTTTTGCCGGATGGCAAATATTTGGTTTTGAATATCCGTTGTTATCCACCAATTTTAAAATGATATATCTGTACGTTTATTTTTATAAAGTGAGATATAACTTTTTGAAATTATGTCCATGAAATTTACCTATATCAGTTGATGGTTAGGTAAGGAGCATTCAACAGCAGTGTAATTCTTCATAACCATAGTACAGTTTTCAACCTACGACACACAGGGTTTGAGTTATTCAACTCAGCGGACTTATACAAAGTAATGTATGTTGTCCAGTGTCCATTAGGACAGAGGGGTTGGTCCTCGTACTATATTCTGTTTACTTATGACTTCTCTAGTTTGAAGACAAGTGTTTCGTAGAAACACAAGGTCCAAATTTTGGGAAGTTATAGGTATAAGAATAAAATAGATAACCAGGTGTTGCAAGTATCAGGATTCTTCAAGGTGATCGAAGATTTAGATACTTGTATCCGGTATTCAGTTGATAGTAATGGTTTTTGAGAAAATTGTTTCTCTTTCAGGTTACTCATGTTTTGGATGCACTCCTAAGTTGAGTAATACTGATTGGCCTCTCTCCATTTAGTTGACATGCACTGGAGACAGCTGCATGATTTGAATCTGGTTCCAATTAAATCAATGCATCTGTTTCTATATTAGATATAGAATGGCTCATATCTTAACGATGTTAAGCTATATGGAGTTGTCTGGCTTATGCTTAAAACCAGACTCCGGATAACTCAAGGCACGTTTCTGTAATGGCTGTTTGTGGGTTGACCCGGGCTATGACGAGGGTTGACTTTCTACCATCTGGAAGATCAATAGTGATATTGTTCTAGACTCGCCACAGTTTTGATAAAAATAGATTTTTTCAGAAAACAGTAGTGGGAGTATGGTAGAACTGGAAGTGATTCCAGAACCACAGACGATTACTGAAAATTTAATAGGGACCTAAGGATTCAATCAGGATTGACATTTCAATATCCACTCCGCAGATATGGTGGGTAACCGCAGGCACCCGAGAGGTACTCCGATAGCCTCAAGACAGGGAGGTTCTTGTTTACCCAGACTTGACACTACTGTTGGTTCAGGCTATGAGACCCGACAGGAGGATGAGTATAGCGTCGTTCTAAACTAGCTTTAGAAGTGCACGTATATATGACTCTGCCAGAGGGTTGTCGTAGTCAGTGTGAGCAGCGGAAGCATAGTGGACAAGTAGCTTATGTCTATGGACTAAAGCAGATATAGTGGAGATAGATCATCTATTTTTGATATGACAGTCATGGACTTTGACTTCATCAGAATAGGAGATGGATCTGTTAAGAAGGTAGTAGTGTGTGATGTCCTGGTATTTGGATGACATACACAGAGTAGAAAGTGAAATTCTTATACTATGATCGGTTATACTTTGGATTCCATACAGTGGTTTCTCCACATAGGATATAGATATAATATCAGACATTCTGGTTACTAGATCTATGGTTTTAGATCTAGATTTGGGTAATTTCCCAATCTGGGTACTTAAAAAACATTCTACAGGTATTTTAGAATGGACGAATCCTGGTACGGTAGTATACCTGCAGGTGATGGAGTCACCCTCTCTAAAGGTGTTTTACAGACTAAAGGGGAGAGGGATGTGCATGATTGACATATCACTTGCTTAGGCAATTGAGTCAATCACGAGATGTCAAGTACCACACCAGATGTTTTTGCACTAGATGCAATTGTTAGTGTATATGCCCTAGAGGCATTACTGTATCATACTAGTTTGTATATTACTTAATGGAAGCTTGGGATATTCACCTTGTATATACAATCTTGCTCAAAATAGTAGTATGCTACTTGGTTTGTTTCTACTTCAATGTGTACATGTGTTTATTTTAGTATATCGCCTATACACATTAGTGGAGCCCTTAGGATCTTTGCTTGATTACCAGCGTTGTGATGGCAGTCACACAAGTGGGGCTGGGTAATCTATAAGCACATCCTTATACAGGTCCCTAGTCGCAGGACTATCGAGACAGGGCATCGATACTCCGGAGTAGACTAGCGTATGCGCTTCTCATCCCAGTGTGGGAGATGGTTTGTCCCACAGCCATCAGTACGTCGTACTGGAGATAGTATACGGGTGCTCGTTGGGTTATGAGTACACTGGACAGGACTCGTCGGGAACTGAACGGTTGGTATTATACCTATCGTCAGTTATCAGTTCCCAGGTGACATGAGTACAGCTTAGTCCGCTGACTTGACACTGTCACTTCGCCTCGAGTGTGTTCCCACTGTATTTTGATTACTACCCTACCACGGCTCAAAGGAGTCGTGCAAACAGGTGGTAGTTGGGTGCAATCCCGAAGCACTTGGTGGCAGTGACGGTTAGACAGGATTCGTCTCTCCCGGTATTGGGGGTTGACATCGCGCTGTGTCTAGGAGAGCCATTACACGAGTAGTCCGTGGCCAGGGCAATCGAGATATACTGGTAGGCTTCCAGAGTTATCTCAGGGTGTTTTGGGCTTCACTCCGACACGACTTGTACCGCTATTAGGGGACTGACGTTTACCGCCCCCTAGGCCCGCCATGCGATGTATCAGACGAACAGACCGGACTGTATGGAGATTGTCACATTCAGGCTCAATAGGAGTTCAGATGGGTTTCACCTCGTCAGTCTTCTTGTCGGCATCTACCTGGGGACCGTTACGCACAGCTAGTGCCGCTTGCGGTCTGTGGTTAAATCCACTGCCAGCGTAGTGTCGAGTCTTTAGAGTCCCACACAGAAAGCTATTCGCCTTTAGGCAAAAGAGTAGAGGTCGCATGGTTTTGCGACAGGTCGCATGGTTTTGCGACAGGGTTCGGTCACATCCGTGCACTTGTGCACGTACAGTGTCCGGACAGTTGACACTAGCGGGCTTTGGTTTAAGCCGGATCCTAGTGTACGTATTGGGATTGGATTTATCCAGTTTGTATTCGTGTTCCTCGGAACGCGGATGCGGGTGTGTATGCACAGTTGACGGAGAGACAGAGGCAGAGGATTCTCATTAGGGTTGTTGACCGTTGACAGTTGACTATTGCCATTTTGCTCAACCCTAATGAGAATATGATATGTGATTAACAATTATATTAATTAAGTATTATGGTGACATGGTTGTTGAGGGATTGACTTTGTTGACTTGTTGACTTTTGTTGACTTGTTGACTTTGTTGACCGGTTGACTAGGCTTGACTAGTTGACCATCATGATAACTATAGCTATCATTTCATGGCAAAGACTTTTGCTTGCTTGCTCTTTTGTGCAAAATGAGTGCATGAAATGATATGGCTATGGTTGCTTAAACCATCACATAACACTTGATTGATATGATTTGTTATCATTGTTTTGGATTATGAGAGGGTGAAAGAAAAAAGAGAGGCTCTTTCTCACTTGACCATTCTCTCTCTTGTTCTTGAGCTCTCATACTCTTGCTCTCACCCTCTTCCTCTTGCTCCCTCTCTTGACTCTATGGTTCACTTGTCTCATGAGTTGAGAACCAAGAACCACAGATAAAATCCCATACAAACTCTTCTCTACTCACTCTAGTTCACAAGGTTTAGCAAACCGAGTGAACTAGTTTCTTCAAAGTTCGAAGAAGGAGCCAAAGGTTGGAGCTTTCAGGTGGATCTATCTTCGGCGTAAGGAGACGACGGGAAGAAGCCGATCCGGACCACCATCGGAGTTTGAAGACGAAGGAGTTCAAGACAAGCAAGGTATAAACCCCCTAACCGAGTAGTTAACGACTCCTAGTTAGGTTGTTAGTTAGATGTTTAACAAAGATCCGGGTTTTAAGTCCATGTTACCACCTCTAAGAAAATCGTTTTTTATCAAATTCCGCTTGCCCGAAAGTACCGGGAGAGGTAGCATGGATTTACAGTGGTATCAGAGCCTAGTTAAACTCTATCTAACATGTTAGCAAAGTAGCTAGAAGATCGATCAAAGAAAAAGTCGTAAAACGAACCCCGTTTTTAAACTTTCTGTCGATTTTAAAAGTGCTGGAAAACTTTTTTGAAATACACCAAAAATCGACTCAGGGTTTTCTGAAGAAACTGCAAAAATTTGACACCCTAACTCGATCAAAGCGCCGCGGTTCCGCGGCGGGAGCTTGCTCCCGCCGCGGAACCGCGGCCGAGTTGACTCGGTCATGGGGTTTCTCTTTTGCAGTTTGCTCATAGGGGTATTTTGGGATTTTTGGAATATGTGTTTTCTGCCCAGATTTTCCAGAACGAAAATTTTGTATTTGGGGCCTGTAAATCCGTATTTTTGATCAGACTTCTAAAAGACTTTAGCTGACGGGTTTTTCTGTGATGTGATATTTGTATTGAACGTCGGCTAATCGCTATATGTCGATTAGTGGGGGTTATACAAATCTGTGATCTGTAATGTTGCTGGAATGTGTATATGAATTCATTGGATTGTCGCGGGTGAATAACCGGGGTGGGTGTGAGATGAGTGTTGTTTCTCTTTCATTCATTTGTAAAATGTAAATTGATATAATATTATTATTTGTATGGCCGCACAACCGGGTTGGGGTTGTAGCCGTCATTGTATAATTCTTTTTACTGTTTTTGCTCCTAGGATAGACCCATGGAGGGGTGCACAAACTACCGGGTATCTCGAAATGCCGAGTGGCCTACTCACGGGGATGAGGGAGGTTGCTTCGCTTCGGGTACTTGGCGGGTAGTTTGCCGCACCCGTAGGGGTCTTGGGTGGGGTATTGGCTATTCACCGCGACCGTGTAATCTGCTTTTCGTTACAGGCTCGTACGAATTGCAGCTTCCTAGTATATCCAATGTATTCATCTGTGATCTGAAATGTCTATCATTGCAATATATCTATATATGATATTATTTAGGCGTTGCTTATGTTTTACAGCCGCGCTAGCCCAGCCCCCGCTCTGTCGTTAGTTAAGTAACCTAACGGGTAATGATGGGGCCCAGTGGCGAATGCGAATGGCATAAGCGTACGTCATATTTTGGTTGTTTTCTGCAATGGTAGGATTAAATGATGGGACGCATTAAAAGAACTAATGCAAGAATATCACGCATTAAAAGAACTAATGCAAGAAAATAAACCAAGTAAAAGTCGTTGGAACACTTTCGAAAAACCACTCGGTTCTTTTCAAAACAAACTTTTAAATGCGGAGTTTGAGCCACTCCTTTTAAAAGCTATCTCGTTCCATCGACCATATCAAGTTCACTATGTTCACGGTTTCGCCAAAACCATCCGTAGCCCTCCATCATTTCAGTTAAATATTCGGTAGTATTCAAGCTATGTATTTTGACCTCACGCCAAGGCATAGTGATTGGTAGCTGCTGGATATTTATCTGTTGCATAGATAGAATGCGTTGGTTTGGGACAGCCGTACTACCATTTTGGCCTACGTCAAGGGTAGGTACGGGTGGATTCAAATTAACCTGGATAATGATGGGAAGAACTTGACATGTGACTTATGACATTTTGACCTCACGCCAAGGTCATAAGAACATGGGGTAAAAATCCACATCGGGAGTTTCAAAAGAACTGAAACTTGCTAGTGTTGCATACCATTTGGAGTGTGATGATTCTGGTAGGATTCCTTCAGTTTCGTCACGCGATGATATTTGGATCCCGATCCTACTGTGAGTATATGCTACTCCTCGGGAAATTTCTCACTAAACGATCAATGCTATAAACCTAGTAGGTGTCTAGAAAGGTGTTAGCGGGGCTACGCCCTCAGGGAAAAGAGGTTATTTAATAAAGGAACTTCGCGAAAGCGTTGGAAAACCTCCCTCGAAGTACCGACACCAGCCTGGCCGAACGGTTAAGCAAGTATTATACGGTGAGATTGATCCTGACTAGTTCTTCCTTTTTGGTTTGAGGAGGGATTCGAGAAACAGTGGGAGCCATCCTGTTTAGACAAACTAAAAACCACTCTAAACTTGCAAGAGCATCATGCTGGTTGTTTCTTCTTCTCTCTCCTAATTGCAGCGACCAATCGACATGACTGGACTTAAGTTACTCCTAGATAAAAACATACTGACAGGGCCAAACTACAAAGATTGGCTCAGGAATGTCAAAATGGCAATCACTTACGACAAGCTGGGGTATCTTCTTACCACCAAAGCTCCCCCTGTCCCAAGTCCCACCTCTAGCGTCGCGGATAAGGAAATCCGTAAGACCTGGGAGATTGATAGCGCGAAGGCCAAGTGCCTCGTACTTGCCTCGATGGACAACGAACATCAGAGGAGGCACGAGAATATGGACCTTGAATCCATATTTCTCCATACAAAATAACTGTATGGAGAGCAATCTCGTATCGCAAGATACGAAGTGTCGAAGAAGTTATTTTCGGCAAGGTTGGCCATCGGATCATCGGTAGAGGAACACGTGCTTAAGATGATTGGCTTCATTGAGGAGCTCGCGGAACTTGGAACCACGTTGGAGAATGAGCTCTATACGGACTTGATTCTCCAGTCCCTTCCTTCCACTTACGCCCAGTTTATACTGAACTTCAACTTACAAGAAAAAGAAGTTGAACTTTCAGAGCTCCTCAACATGCTGAGGAGCGCAGAGGGCACCCTACAGAAAGGTAGGGAAACATCCACTTTGTTTGTAGGAGGATCATCTTCTTCTAGGTCCAAGGCGAAAGCCAAGGGAAGGAAGAAGAAAACCCCCGCCAAACCAAGAGGCGGTGTTAGTAAAGTGGATACGAAGGGAAAAGCAAATGCAACAAAGAAAGCGGGGCAGCTTGTGGATAAAGAGGAATGCTTCTATTGTCATAAGAAAGGTCACTGGAAAAATGATTGCAGGGCTTGGAAAGCCAGGACACAGGAATTGAAGCAAGTTGCGGCTTCAGCTTCAGGTGTGTATGTTATTGAAAACTGTCTTTCAATAAACTCTACTTCCTGGGTATTGGATACCGGATCAGGATCTCATATCTGTAATTCTTTGCAGGCGTTGAGAAACCGTAGTGTTTTGAAAGCAGGTGACATGACCCTCAGAGTTGCGAACGGAGCTAGCATGGATGCTAAAGCCGTGGGGGACTATCACCTGGGAATGTCAGATGGACATGTTTTGGTTTTGCGTAATTGCTTTTTTGTACCCAACGCAACTTGTAATATCATTTCTGTATCTTTAGTTTCTAAAGAAGGTTATGAATTTGCGTTTGTAAGTAATGTTGTAAACATTCACCTTAATCAAGTTTTGATTGGGTCAGGTACATTGAGTAATGGTATATACGTGTTAAACCAACCACAGATTTTCAACGTCCAGAATACACACAAAAGAAAGTCTCCGGAAATAAATCAGACTTTCTTATGGCATTGTAGACTGGGTCACATCAATGAGAGAAGGTTGACGAAGTTACATACAGAAGGATATTTGAATCCGTTCGAATATCAATCGTATGCCACTTGTCAATCCTGTCTCAAAGGAAAGATGACAAAGACTCCGTTCACTGGACACGGAGTAAGAGCGAGTGAGCTCTTGGGACTCGTACACAGCGACGTGTGCGGTCCAATGTCTACACATGCGCGAAGCGGTTATTCTTACTTCATTACTTTTACGGATGACTTTTCAAGGTACGGTTATGTCTTCTTAATGAAACATAAGTCCGAAGCCTTTGGAAAGTTCCAGGAATATAAGAATGAAGTAGAAAAACAAACCGGCAAAAGTATTAAGATTCTAAGATCGGATCGAGGTGGGGAATACTTGAGTGCCGAGTTCCTGGACTATTTAAAAGAGAACGGAATTCTCTCTCGGCTTACTCCTCCATACACTCCGCAACATAAACGGTGTATCGGAGAGACGGAACCGAACCCTATTGGATATGGTTCGGTCCATGATGAGTAATACTGAGTTACCGCGATCATTCTGGGGGTATGCGCTAGAATCAGCTGCATACCTTTTGAACCGAGTTCCCACTAAGACTGTGCCTACCACACCTTATGAGTTATGGAGTGGGAAGAAACCCTATCTTCAATATCTGAAGATCTGGGGATGTCCGGCTTTTGTCAAAAAGCAGCATGCGGACAAGCTCGAGGCACGCTCAGTACTGTGCAAGTTTGTGGGATACCCAAAGAACACCAGGGGGTAGCTTTTCTACCACGCAGAGGAACAAAAAGTCCTTGTTTCTTGTAATGCCCACTTTCTAGAACACCAGTTCTTGGAAAAGGAAATTAGTGGGAGCGCAGTAGAACTGGAAGAAATTCCAGAACCACAAACTATTACTGAAAGCTTAGTGGAACCAGAGGGTTCAAAAGAACAGGACATTCCTACGCCACTCCACAGAAGTAGTAGGCAGTCTCATCCGCCCGAGAGATACTGCGGTTTTCTCATAAGACGGGGATAGAGAGGATTGCATCATAGATTATGATGAGCCTACTAGCTTCCAGCAAGCCGTTCAGAGCATCGACTCGGTAAAATGGCTGGATGCAATGCGGACCGAAATGGAGTCCATGTACACCAACAAAGTATGGACGTTGGACATTGCTCCAGACGGGGTAAAACCCGTAGGATGCAAGTGGATCTTCAAAAGGAAGATTGGTGTAGATGGACAGGTTGAGACCTATAAAGCTAGACTGGTTGCAAAAGGTTTTCGTCAAAGACCTGGTTTGGACTATGACGAGACCTTTTCTCCAGTAGTTATGCTGAAATCCATTCGGATCCTTCTTGCCATTGCTGCCTTCCACGATTATGAGATTTGGCAAATGGACGTAAAGACAGCTTTTCTAAATGGAAATTTAGAGGAGTGTGTCTATATGGACCATCCAGAGGGTTTCATTCAGAGTGGGAGCAGCGGAAAGGTGTGCAAGTTGCTTAAGTCCATCTACGGACTAAAGCAGGCATCGCGGAGTTGGAACATCTGGTTTGATGAGACGGTCAAGGAATTTGGCTTTATCAAAAATCCAGATGAACCATGCATCTATAATAGATTTGTAGCGAGAACTGTGGTATTCCTCGTTTTATACGTGGATGACATTCTCTTAATAGGAAATGACATTCCTATGCTACAATCTGTCAAGGGGTTCTTGTCACACAGGTTCTCCATGAAAGACCTGGGTGATGCCTCATACATTCTGGGTATTCGGATCTACCGTGACAGATCCAAAAGGATATTAGGACTTTCGCAGTCCAGGTACATCGACGCCATACTGAAGAGATTCAGTATGGAAGATTCCAAGCGCGGTAACCTACCGGCTTGTCACGGGATCACCCTCTCTAAAGAGATGTCTCCCAAGAATGATTTGGAGAGGGATCGCATGTCTATTATACCCTACGCTTCTGCGGTAGGCTCTATAATGTATGCGATGTTGTGTACCAGACCGGATGTAGCTTATGCACTGAGTGTAGTAAGCCGGTATCAGTCAAACCCTGGGGAGAAACACTGGATAGCGGTAAAGAACATTCTCAAGTACTTGAGAAGGACTAAGGAGATGTTCTTGGTGTATGGTGGAAAAGACCTCCAGATCGAGGCCTTTGCTGACTCCAGCTTCCAGAGTGACAAGGATGATTCTAAGTCCATGTCGGGTTTTGTCTTTACCCTCAATGGAGGGGCGGTGTGTTGGAAGAGTTCCAAACAGGAAACCGTTGCAGACTCGACGATGGAAGCGGAATACATCGCTGCATCTGATGCCGCAAAAGAAGCTGTCTGGATGAGGAAGTTCTTGAAAGAGCTTCAGGTGGTTCCGTCCATTGTTGATCCAATACCTCTGTATTGCGACAACAACGAGGCTATAGCTTTAGCGAAGGAACCCAGGTCCCATCAGAGATCCAGACACATCTTGAGGCGGTATCACCTGATCAGGGAGATCATGGATCACCAGGAGATCGAGGTTCGGAGAGTCGCTTCAGAAGATAACACTGCAGATCCATTCACCAAGGCCTTGCCCCAGACTCAGTTCGAGCGGCTGATCGAGATGATAGGTCTTCGATACGCCAGTACATGGCCTTAGTGCAAGTGGGAGATTGTTAGTGTATATGCCCTAGAGGCCATTACTGTATCATACTAGTTTGTATATTACTTAATGGAAGCTTGAGATATTCACCTTGTATATACAATCTTGCTCAAAATAGTAGTATGCTACTTGGTTTGTTTCTACTTCAATGTGTACATGTGTTTATTTTAGTATATCGCCTATACACATTAGTGGAGCCCTTAGGATCTTTGCTTGATTACCAGCATTGTGATGGCAGTCACACTAGTGGGGCTGGGTAATCTATAAGCACATCCTTATACAGGTCCCTAGTCGCAGGACTATCGAGACAGGGCATCGATACTCCGGAGTAGACTAGCGTATGCGCTTCTCATCCCAGTGTGGGAGATGGTCTGTCCCACAGTCATCAGTACGTCGTACTGGAGATAGTATACGGGTGCTCGTTGGGTTACGAGTACACTGGACAGGACTCGTCGAGAACTGACCGGTTGGTATTATACCTGTCGTCAGTTATCAGTTCCCAGGTGACATGAGTACAGCTTAGTCCGCTGACTTGACACTGTCACTTCGCCTCGAGTGTGTTCCCACTGTATTTTGATTACTACCCTACCACGGCTCAAAGGAGTCATGCAAACAAGTGGTAGTTGGGTGCAGTCCCGAAGCACTTGGAGGCAGTGACGGTTAGACAGGATTCGTCTCTCCCGGTATTGGGGGTTGACATCGCGCTGTGTCTAGGAGAGCCATTACACGAGTAGTCCGTGGCCAGGGCACTCGAGATATACTGGTAGGCTTCCAGTGTTATCTCAGGGTGTTTTGGGCTTCACTCCGACACGACTTGTACCGCTATTAGGGGACTGACGTTTACCGCCCCTAGGCCCGCCATGCGATGTATCAGACGAACAGACCGGACTGTACGGAGATTGTCACATTCAGGCTCAGTAGGAGTTCAGATGGGTTTCACCTCGTCAGACTTCTAGTCGGCATCTACCTGGGGACCGTTACGCACAGCTAGTGCCGCTTGCAGTCTGTGGTTAAACCCACTGCCAGCGTAGTGTCGAGTCTTTAGAGTCCCACACAGAAAGCTATTCGCCTTTAGGCAAAAGTGTAGAGGTCGCATGGTTTTGCGACAGGGTTCGGTCACATCCGCACACTTGTGCACGTACAGTGTCCGGACAGTTGACACTAGCGGGCTTTGGTTTAAGCCGGATCCTAGTGTACGTATTGGGATTGGATTTATCCAGTTTGTATTCGTGTTCCTCGGAACACGGATGCGGGTGTGTATGCACAGTTGACGGAGAGACAGAGGCGGAGGATTCTCATTAGGGTTGTTGACCGTTGACAGTTGACTATTGACTTTTTGCTCAACCCTAATGAGAATATGATATGTGATTAACAATTATATTAATTAAGTATTATGGTGACATGGTTGTTGAGGGATTGACTTTGTTGACTTGTTGACTTTTGTTGACTTGTTGACCGGTTGACTAGGCTTGACTAGTTGACCATCATGATAACTATAGCTATCATTTCAGGGCAAAGACTTTTGCTTGCTTGCTCTTTTGTGCAAAATGAGTGCATGAAATGATATGGCTATGGTTGCTTAAACCATCACATAACACTTGATTGATATGATTTGTTATCATTGTTTTGGATTATGAGAGGGTGAAAGAAAAAAGAGAGGCTCATTCTCACTTGACCATTCTCTCTCTTGTTCTTGAGCTCTCATACTCTTGCTCTCACCCTCTTCCTCTTGCTCCCTCTCTTGACTCTATGGTTCACTTGTCTCATGAGTTGAGAACGAAGAACCATAGATAAAATCCCATACAAACTCTTCTCTACTCACTCTAGTTCACAAGGTTTAGCAAACCGAGTGAACTAGTTTCTTCAAAGTTCGAAGAAGGAGCCAAAGGTTGGAGCTTTCAGGTGGATCTATCTTCGGCGTAAGGAGACGACGGGAAGAAGCCGATCCGGACCACCATCGGAGTTTGAAGACGAAGGAGTTCAAGACAAGCAAGGTATAAACCCCCTAACCGAGTAGTTAACGACTCCTAGTTAGGTTGTTAGTTAGATGTTTAACAAAGATCCGGGTTTTAAGTCCATGTTACCACCTCTAAGAAAATCGTTTTTTATCAAATTCCGCTTGCCCGAAAGTACCGGGAGAGGTAGCATGGACTTACAGCAATAAGTTGATATTGAGCCAATCCTGGAGAAACATTCGGAAGCAGTTTTATAACATAAGTGGATGTTTTAGGGATATGATAACGACAGCCTCTTTCGGGAGACGGTTATCATTCCAGGCTTCCAAGGTGACCTGGATGACAGAGTGACTGTCATAGTTATAGTTTTACCTCTGACGAGGGGCAGTATTTTGGACAGGAGGTCCAAGCGGATACCGAGGGAGGCAGGGCGCAGGATACTGATTAAGTTCAGTTGACGATACAGTCTAAGAAGTTTGGATTTGGAGTTCATTTATGAACTAGGTCCCATCAGATATCCAGACATATTCTAAGACAGGTATTGCTCATTTCGGGAGATGGCTTTCTCCGCGAACTTGAGATAAAGAGAGACATAGAAAGAAACATCAAGGCGGATCCACTCACTGAGGCTATTCCTCGAATGCAATAGTTTCGCAAACGGGCTTTGTGAGACTGATCAGTAGAGGAGTTGGGTGTTCGGTATCACAAGGGCTGTAAGTATGCGACATCGAAATAATTTGCCTTGAGTGCAAGTGGGAGATTGTTGGATATAGTGCCCTCAAAGTCAATTATTGGATCACAGGCACGTGATTGCAATGATTGAGGGAGGACCTATGCCGGTAGGACAGTCTTACTCAAGATGATAGTATGCTATCTGGTTTATCTTTATCATCGTGTACAGGTTTAGGTAACCTTACAGATCACTATTACACATTGATAGAGACCTTAGGATTCTTGCTTGACTACCAGCAGTATCATGGAGATCATATACATGAGAGTTGGGTAGTCTATAAGCACATCCTTAAGGTGGTCCCTAGTCATGGGAGTTTCGAGACTGGGCATCGATACTCCATTAGTAGACTAGTGTATATAGTCGAGACCCCGACGAGGGGCGGTGGCCGGTCTCACAAGCCATTGGTGTCAGTTGGTTCACCTAAGATGTATACAAGTGCTCATTGGGTTATGAGTACACGGGACAGGACTCGTCGGGAACATGCTGGTTGGTATTATACCTGACGTCAGATAGCAGTTCCCTGGTGACATGTGTACAGGTAAGTTCATCGACCTGAGATCGTCATTTGTCTCATGTGAGTTCCCACTGTGTTTTGATTACTACCCTACCACGGCTCAAAGGAGTCGTGCAAACAAGTTTTAGTTGGGTACAGTCCCGAGCCACATGGAGGCAGTGAGCGGATCGGCAGGGGTTTCGTCTCTCCCGGTATTGGGGGTGAGATCGCACTGTGTCGAGGAGAGCCATTACACGAAGTTCTTGGCCAAGGTACGAGATTTACTGGTAGGTATTCCAGTAGTATCTCAGGGTGTTCTGGGCTACACTCCGACATGACTTGTACCGCTTTTGGGGGTCTGACTTTTACCAACCCCCTAGGCCCGACATGCGATACTCATAGACGAACGGACCGGACTGTACGGATATTGTCACTGACAGGCTCAATAGGGTGTCAGGATGAGTTCGCTCATCGACCTCCCTTTTGGTCAATACCTGGTAGCCCGTTACGTACAGCTAGTACTACTGACGTGCTAGTGGTTAAATCTACAGCCAAAGTATTGACGAGTCTTTAGAGTCCCCCACAGACAGTTTCTCAAGATTCGGGCGAAACGTTGGAGAGGCTGTATGGTATTATGGCAGGGTTCGATCATATACGTGCAGTCGTGCACGGATCATGATCGGGCGGATCGTACTAATGGGCTTTGGTTTAAGTCGGATCCTAATATTAGATTTGTTGGATTACTTTAGTCTCATCGCATTTGCATTCAGTCGGAATGCGGATGCAGGTTTGTATATACAGGTGAGGGGTATTCTTGTGATCCGTCACGAGTTTACTTTAGATGATGTCGTTCTTTTTATTGTTGCAAACATTTGGATTAATGTTTGCTTGTGGAAATTGTGAGTGGATTTCATCATGAGGAGCAATTAATGTGGCATGTGCAATCTAGTGACTCATGGTCTCTTTTTTTGTGAACATGTCATGTTAATTGATGGATTGTTGTGTTGAAATGAGAGGTGGAGAGAGAGAGGGCAGCCATATGAGGTTGTTTTGCTCTTGAGATTATTGTGCAAGCTCTCATTTTTCATTTGCAACAAAACAGCAAAAGCCTCTCTTCTTCTTCTTCTTCCTCTAGCTCACATGTTCCACCTTTGGCATCATCTTCTACCTCCACTCTACCCATCTCATGTGTTGAGAATCCTAGAGTGTCAAGAGACAAAGTTATCACACACATTCTCTACTTCACCTTGGACATGTCGGCTAGCAAACTTCATGTTCGAGTTGCTTCGGATGAAGCGGGAGCCCGTAAAAAGACTCTTTGATGTGGTGCCCTTCCGACGAAGAGACCGGGAATCGGAGATGCCGCGAGAAGCTTGGGATGGTGGCCAAAGACCGAAGGACACGGATCGATCGGTATAGCCACTCTCACTTCTTAGTAGTTAGCTAGTTTAGCGTTAATGGTTCAATCCGGGTGAAAGACTACGATAGCGCCGGTTTCCTAAAAAGTTTTTTTGTTTCTGCATTTGGCCTCGGATCGACGGCCGGGGCGCTACCGTAGAGTTACACAATCTTTGCTGCTACCTTACTTTTGTTGATATTTTTCTCGTCTCCTTTTCAGGTACTATGGTCGGTCATTTATATTTTGTCAAGGAGATTGTTTCTCACAATGATATTTACTTGTACGAGACCAGCTATTCCGTGACTCAACATGAGACCGTACTCTATCGCTTGGAGGATCACTGTGTACGGTTGCTCCCACGTCGGTCTTCTTTTCTGCAACTGCTCTTTACCGCAATTTGAAGGGCTACGCCCGGGCTTTTAAAGGCAATGTCGCAACATCTACTGGACCAGGACGAAGATAAATTACACTCAGTTTATCTGATGGGCTTAATCTCTATGAATCGGAGGGATCATTCCATAAATATCTTGTATCAGATCTACCATCAAAAAGCGATCATATCTTCATGCACGGGGGTTGAATAAATTGGCGATAACCCTAGTGTTCGTGTTTGTAAGCAAAGGCACAAAGAGAGAGAGGATGCTGCTTGGGTGGCCTTAGAAAATCTTGTTTTTGAATTCCATAACCAATGTACCAGTGATGATCTTTTGCCGATGCTTTGAAAATATTGTGAATTTTTGTATCAGGCTAGTAATTTGTAGTCTGTCTTTCAATGTGTTAATGGAATGCCATACCTTTTTACTTTTTTCTTATATACTCACTTTCTATGCACACACTCTTTTTACTGTGCTGCAATGACCTGGTTTAGTTTATGTACCCATCCCAGAGCATTAACTTATCGTCCTTTGATGGATAAACTCGGCCTAACGTTAAACATGCTTAACTCTCATTAACACAACAGTCTGTTAGGTTTGTGGTACTAAGTGTAGTCCATCGCACCGTTGCGTCAGCTGATATCATCTCGGCTCACGTCCACTCAGGTCGTCGTTTCGAGTAGCTATGCACTTTCCGTATATCCCATCCAATCAGATGCGGGAATAAATGTCTTAAGTAATCTTCTTAGGTGAGTGTGTAGATGACCATCAGATGTCAGCATTAGGCATCACCATGGTGCTTTAACTTGAGATTAGGTTTTGTTTGGAGCCCTAAAGGGTCATGAGTGCACTCTTTAGAGGTGGGATGACATCCCACGGTCTTTAGGCTTTGTATGTATTGTCATCAAGACCCAAAGCACTAGGAATATATTGTCATTTTGCTTCATTTCGACCCTTAGGTCTTTAACGACGCCGCAATCGCACTTCACCGAAGTTAAACAAGAGTCCATGTAGTCTCTATGTTATGCCATCGAGACTCGGTTATCCATTTGACGGAGCATAGGGAGACACATTGCTCATTTTCATTCATGAACTGTCTACAAGAGTCGAGATTCGAATCACCTATAGGGCAGAAAGTTTTTTCCTTTTTGTAATCATTTTTCCTTTTATTTTCCGTGATGCTCTATCCTTTCAGCTTTTTATATTGCGAAAGTCGCGATTGCCCAATCACTTCGGCTATTTGTTCGCGGTGCCCAAATTATTTCGGCTATTTTATTTTATTTTTACTTGCTGCATTTTATTGCGAATTGCCCCATCATTTCGTCTATTTTTTCTTTTTCATGCGTATCAGTTTTGTGTGAGTTGGAGACTTGGGATCTGATACCTTATTCGGCATCAGTATGCAACGATTAGAATATTTTCAGAAGCACCTCATCATATGCCATTGTTTATTTCGGCCAATGGTGGCTTAGATAACAGGGTTAGATCCCTGCCAACTGTGGTCTTTTAACTTTACGAGCTGTAAGGGTCTCATAAAGGTATTTCTCCCTATGAGTTGTGAAAATCTCATAGGTGTATTTTCTCCTTAGGAGTTGTGAAGGCTCCTAAATGTGTTTTCCTCTTGTAATTCATAAGGATCTTACAGGATTATTTTCTCCTTATCAGTCGAGGGGGCTCACAAGTGTCGCTCACGATGTCGAGAAATATCTCCCGCTTTTGGTGATACATGGTTGGGAACATATTTATTTATGACCGGGGACTGTATACAAGAATCGATATTGAACCACCTGTAGGGCATAAATTTTGTGTGGTTATGATGCCTTAAGAACGTGTTTAGATCTCTGTAAGTTAAGGCTTTTGAATTCTATAAGTCGTGAGGGTCTTATAGAAGGTATATTCTCCTTAAGAGCCGTGAGTATCTAGTAAGTGCATTTTCTCCTTAGAAATCATATGGATTCTTAAGTGTGTTGCTTCTTTGTGAGTCATTGGGATCTCACACAGGTGTTTTCTCCTTACTAAGTCGAGAGAACTTTGCGAGCGTATTTTCCTTTCTTTTCAACGAGTTTGCGCCCTTCCGAGTTTTCATAAGCTCGGCGGATTTTTACTCACGACGTCCTTTCGGGTTTTCATCCGTGCCCATTTCGCTTGTGGACGTACCTTTTTTTTTGAACTCTCGAATATAGCTTTGCGGCAGGTGACCCGACATTGCTTGCCGGTAGGCTTTCGTTGCAATCTTGCTGATGAGACTCGAGTTTCGATCTTTGCCGATGGGATTTCAGGTGTAGCCCCGCCGATGGGACTTGGGAGAGATATGGATTGTTTATGCCCATAGATTGTATACGGCTGATTATATGATCCAAGCCGCAGAGCCAAACATATTAGTTTAAAGATATCGCGGTCCAACATTAGTTTAGGGACATTTCGGTCCATGGCAACATAGTATGGTGTCATATTTTTTTTGCCCATCATTTGTATACGGTGACCAATTTGAAGATCAGACGCAGAGAAACATATTAGTTTAAAAACATTACGGTCCAACTGAAAGTCTACCCTAGCACCACCACTATGTTTAAACCGCCATCAAGCATGCAATTTTAAAAATTCGGGGTGCTAAGCTAGACTAACTTAGGATCTAACTAAATTATTAGAATTTAACATATGATATCACAAGAACTATTCTCAGAGATGGAGATTACAATCTTTGTAGACTGTGTCCTTCTCTTCTAAAGCTCCGGGTAGCAGTCCTCTATGACTCCTCTAGGCTCCACTTGAAGAAGTGCAGGAACTTGCTTTGCGATCTTCGTGTAGAAGATGATCCACCCGGAGTTCCTATAATCCAAGCTATCTCTTCACTAAACTCTCTTTAGTGAAGGAAACACCCTAAACTCAAGTGATAATCAAGTGTAAGATGGTGAAGTAGGGATTCTAAGCTCACTTAGGATTTACTCAAGCGCTAGGATTCACAACTCATGTGATGGTTTAGAGCTTGAAGCATAAAGGGAGAAGAAGAAGGAAAAATAGAGAGAGCTCAAAAAATGGCTAAGGCAAAAACAAAGTGAAGAATGGCTCTCATATCGCTCCTCACTCATTGAAGCATGAATAAAATCCCAATAGAAAATACAACCATGCTTCAATAGTGTAGCCAAATGAATAAAGAAATGGAAAAAGCCATGTCTTACACCATACCACAAATATCTCCCCATTTTTCCTCCTCATTTCTATTTTCCCAAACTAGAAATTCCCACCATGCTTCATTATATATACATATACATATATATACATATACATATACATAAACATATATATATACATATATATTAGTATATATAATAAGAAAATAATTAGTGAGCTTAATATTAGTTAATATATAATTATATCAAATATAAACATATATTAAATTATTAAATCAACACTTGATTTAATAATCCAGTTATATCATATATAACCGACTAATATCATTTATCTGTATATCATATTATCAAATCAATACTTGATTCAATAATCCGGTTATATCACATATAACCTAACCGATATCAAATATCGCCAGATTAGAATACATTAACACATACTCTTATTTAATCAGGCTCCCGCACATATCAGCATGTGTGCCCTACTTTGTTTCGCTTGAACTAGGAAAACTCTGTGTGGGACTCTAAAGACACGTCAATACGCCAGCAGTAGGTAATGATCACATCAGTTACCTACAAGCCGTCAGCGGTACTAGTTGGACGTAACGGCTACCCAGGTATTGAGCGATTAGAAGATCAACAAGGAAGCTTGTCCAAACTCCCACGAAGCCTACAAGCATCACTTACCGTACAGTCCGGTCTCTTCGTCTGATATGTCTCATATCAAGTCTAGGGGTGGAATCGTCAGACCCCGGTAACTTGATAAGTCATGCCGATGTATGGCTCATAACGGTTCGAGAAATTACTGATAATACTTACGAGTAAATCTCATCAGCCCTGACCAGGGATTTACTGTTATAGCCAATCGAGCATAGCGCAACATCAACTCCCTATACCGGGAGAGACGAAACCCCTCCTATCTCTCATTGCCTCCATGTCACTCGGGACTGTACCCAAAATCCATATGTTTGCATGACTCCTTTGAGCCGTGGTAGGAAGGAAATCAAAGCACAGTCGGATCCACACAAGACTCTATGAAGATCTCGGGTCTACAGACTAATCTGTACCAGTGTCACCAGAGAACTGCTATTTCATGATAGGTATGGTACCATCTAGGAGTTCACGGTGAGTCCTGTTCAGTATACCCATTCTCTAATGAGCACTTGTGTACAATCTTTGATGTCAAACACCAGTGGTTATAGGATCAACCATCGCCCCCTACAGGGTCAAGAAACGTACACACTAGTCTACTCTGGAATATCGATGTCCTGTCTCGATACTCCCACAACTAGGAACAGTTTAAAGGATGTGCTTGTAGACTACACAAGTCCCAGTAGTATGATCTGTATCATAGTCAAGCAAACATCCTAAGGGCTTTATCAACATGTATCAGAAAGACAGTATAATAATACAAGTGTACATGATAAGATAAAGAGCAACCAGATAGCATACTATCATGTCAAGCAAGAAAGACCTCTATATATATGTCCAAGCATCCACTATATCATACAATAATGGCCTCTAGGGCATACATATTCCTAACAATCTCCCACTTGAACTAAGGCCAGTTGTTGTAGTATCTCATACCTAACATCCCAAAAAGTCTCTCAAACTGCGTCTGGGGGAGGGCCTTCGTGAGTGGATCCGCTATGTTGTCCTTCATGTCAACTCTTCTGACATCGATCTCCCGTCGATCTACTATCTCCCGGATCAGGTGATACCGCCTAAGAATATGTTTGGATCTCTGATGGGACCGGGGTTCCTTGGACAAAACCATAGCTCCATTGTTATCACAATAAACAGGTATTGAATGCTCAATGGATGGAAACATACCAAGTTCAGCTATGAACTTCATCATCTAGACAATCTCTTTGGCAGTATCGTTGGCAGTGATGTATTCAGCCTCCATCGTCGCGTCTGCTACGGTATCTTACTTGGAACTCTTCCAACATACCGCCCCTCCATTGAGGGTGAAGACAAAACCCGAGACCGACTTACTGTCGTCCTTATCACTCTGAAAGCTCGAATCGGTAAAGTGCTCCACCTGGATTTCACTGTTACCATACACCAAGAACATTTGTTTAGTCCTTCTCAAGTACTTAAGAATTTTCTTCACAGCTGTCCAGTGCTTCTCACCAGGATCCGATAGATACTTACTCACAACACCTAGTGAGTAAGCTACATCTGGTCTGGTACATAACATCGCATACATGATAGACTCGACTGCCGAAGTATAGGGTATCCCTTACATGCGATCCCTCTCCAAATCAGTCTTGGGAGACATCTCTTTAGAGAGAGTGGTTCCTGAACAAGCGGGTAAATTACCACGCTTAGAATCTTCCATACTAAAGCTCTTTAGTATGGTGTCAATATACCTGGATTGGAACAATCCTAATATCCGCTTAGATCTATCTCTATAGATCTTAATCCCCAGGATGTAGGAGGCATCACCAAGATCTTTCATAGAGAACTTGTGTAATAAGAAGAGCTTGACCAAGTGTAGCATATGAACATCGTTTTCTATCAAGAGTATGTCATCCATGTACAATATGAGGAAGACAGCCTTACTCTCTACAACCTTTTTGTATACACAAGGTTCATCTACGTTTTCGATGAAGTCAAACTCTTTGATAGCTTCATCAAAACAGATGTTCCAATTCCGCGATGCCTGCTTTAATCCATACATTGATTTAAGCAGCTTGCACACGCTTTCGCTGCTCCTACTATCTACGAAGCCCTCTGGCTTTGTCATGTACGCGCTATCTTCTAAATCACCATTTAGAAAAGTGTTCTTGACGTCTATCTGCCAGATTTTGTAGTCATGGTATGCAGCAATTGCAAGTAGGATCCTAATGGACTTAAGCATAGCGACAGGAGAAAATGTTTCATCATAGTCGACCCATGGTCATTGACGAAAACCTTTTGCTACAAGTCTAGCTTTGAAGTTCTCAACCTTTGTATCTACACCAATCTTCTTCTTAAAGACACACTTTCTCCCGATGGATTTTACCCCTTAAGGAGCAACTTCCAAAGTCCATACTTTGTTAGTGTACATGGATTCCGTCTTAGATCGCATAGCATCCAGTCATTTCACAGAGTCTTCACTTGTGATGACCTGCTTGAAACTAGTTGGGTCATCATCTTCCATAATGCAATCCTCACTCCCACCGTCTATAAGAAAACCATAGTATCTCTCAGATGGATGAGGAACCCTACTAGATCTGCAGAGTGGCTAAGGTTCATCGGGGACTATCGAATCCTCCGGTTCCACCAATCATCGGTTGTAGTTTGTACGGCTAGAACTTCTTCCAGTTCTACCTCATTACCACTAATTTCTTTCACAAGAAATTCCTTTTCTAAAAAGGTGGCATATTGAGAAACAAACACCTTTTGTTCCTCAGTGTGGTAGAAGATATATCCATGTGAATTTTTAGGATATCCTACAAACTTGCAAAGGACTGACCTTGCCTCGAGCTTTTCCGGATTTTGCTTTTTGATATAGGCCAGACCCATATCTTAACTCGTTTAAGATATGGTCTCTGTCCACTCCATATCTCATATGGTGTTTTAGGCACAGATTTTGATGGAACTTGATTCAATAGGTATGCGGCTGTCTCAAGCGCATAACCCCAAAAATAAATAGATAACTCAGCATTACTCATCATAGAATGCAGCATATCTAATAGGGTGCGATTTCTCAGCTTCGATACTCCGTTGTGTTGTGGTGTATATGGAGGAGTAAGCTGAGAGAGAATCTCATTCTCTTCTAAATAGTCTCGGAATTCCGTGCTTAAGTATTCTTCTTCCTGATCAGATCATAGGATTTTAAAACTTTTACCCGTTTGGTTCTCTACTTCGCACTTATATTCCTTGAATTTCTTAGAAGATTCAGATTTGTGTTTCATTTGGAACACATGTCCGTATCTTGAGAGATCATCGGTGAATGTAATGAAGTATGAGGAACCAGTCCTAGCATGTGTAGACATAGGACCGCATACATCTCTATGTATTAGTCCTAAGAGTTCAGTAGCCTTTCTCCGTATCCAGTAAACGGAGTTTTGGTCATCTTTCCTTTGAGACATGACTCGCAAGTTTCATAAGATGTAAATTCAAACTGATTCAAATATCCATCTTTATGCAACTTAGCTAGTCTTGTCGCATTGATATGACCTAGTCTACAATGCCACAAGAAGGCTTCGTTCATTTCTGAACTTTTCCTCTTGTGTGTGTTCTGTACGTTTAGAACTGTCGTTTGATTTAGAACGTATATACCATTACATAACGTACTAAACCCAATCAACACTTGATTTAGGAAAATGTTCATAACATTATCTTCCAATACAAAGTTATATCCTTCTTTATGCAAAAAAGAAACTGATATAATATTGCACATCATATTTGGTACGTAATAACAGTCGTTCAGAATCATTGTATTACCATTTGATAATACTAGGTGATATTCGCCAACTGCTTTGGCTGCAACAATTGCTCAATTCCCTACTTTTAGAGACATATCATCCCTTCCCAGTTCTCTACCTCTCCTTAGCCCATGTAACAAATTACATACCTGTGATCCTGATCCGGTATCCAATACCCAGGACATAGAGCATACTGAGAAACAGTTCTCGGTTATGAACACACCCGAAGAAGACGCATCAGCATGCTCTTTCTTCGTTTGGGTTGCATGGGAATCCTGATATTCCCCTATTCCTTGCTCAGACTTACGACAATCATAAGAAAAATAGGAACCAACGTTCCCCAGCTCAGTATAATAAGCGGGTTCGGTCAATACATCCATATTATCATCTTGATTGTCATTGGTCGCTACCTGGAGAGAGAGAGAGAGAAGAAAACGCTTTAGCGTGCGCTCTTTGCAAGATTAGATTGGTTATTATCTTATCTAAACAGGATGGCTCCCACTTTTTTTATCAAATCTTCCTTCAAACCATAAAAGGTAAGATTAGCCAGAATTAATTACACCCTACAAGTTCGTCAATCGGTCAGCCTGGTAGGTATTGGTACTCCGAGGGAGTCTCCCCATGTTTTCGCATGGAACTAATTAAATAACCTCGTTTTTGCAGGGGCATAACCCCGTTAACACCTTCCTTAGACACCTACTGGATCAGCTAATTGTAAAGTAGAAAAGTCTCCCATGAGTAACACTTACTCGCAGTGGGTATCAGGATCCAACTATCTCATAGAAGGTATGCAGTCTCATTACAAATTTCAACACTTCAAACTCCTAATATCTATTCTTATCCCTAGCAACTTATGACCTTAACAAGGTCAACAAATCATAAGCGCTAGACAAGTTCAACTCGTCTGTAACTCCTTAGGATGTGATTAGTGGCTAATTATTTTTTATATATGGTTTTTAATAAAAAAAAATTTACAAAATCGATTTTTAAATAATTTATCAAATTTAATGAATATTTTATTTAAATTTATTTAAGCTTGCATACACATGTGCATGTAAACTAGGGTTAAATTAGGGTTAGACCATGATTAGCAACCATGGTGGTTAACCCATTTTCCTTAAGCTAATTCCAATTTGATTTAATTGTTTTGGGTTTGTTTTTTTTTTAAAATGGAAAATGATTTAGTTTAGTTGACTTGGAGAGAGAGGGGGGGTATGCAACATGGCTTGAGCCATGCTCATTTAATGAAGAGAGAGGGGGGGTTGACTCTTGTGCTCTCATTTCTTTTGTTTCTCACATCTCTCTCACTCTCACTCATACACACACACCCTCACAACAGTAGCAGCAGAAGGAGCTTCAGCAACAGCAGCAACTCCAGCAGCATCAGCAGCAGCAGCCCAAGCAGCAGCAGCTTCAGGCATCAGCAGCAGCAGCAACATACAACAGCAGCAGCAGCAACACGGCTCCTTCTCCTCCTCTTCTTCTCCTTCTCCTTGCACCTAGGGCAAGTAAGGTATACTTCTTAGACTTAACTTCCTAGCTTGCTAAACTTATGTGTTAATTAGCTTCGATTAGTGATTAAAAGTGAGATTTAGTGCTCGAAATGGTGATTAGTGTGGACTTTTGGTTAAGAGATGTTTTGGGTGGTTAGCCTAGCCTAACTAAGTGTTATTAGGGCCAAGTAAATCTAGTTTAAACCCAGATTTCACTAAAATACCATAGGATTTCATTTAGTGCAAAATTTAACGTTTTAAAGAAAAATTAGA